>JAUMJJ010000016.1:1208333-2416666 GCA_033556795.1 Tapera naevia
CATAACAATCTAGGGTTTTCTTTTTGTTTTTTCCTTTGGCTGGAGTTTATGATGTGTATGAAAGCTGAGTCTAAGTCATGCACTGATTCTTCCAAAAGCATAAACCAGATGAAGAGATACTGGCTTGTTGCAGGTTTAAAGTGCTGTTTGGTATGATAGTTCCAGACTCCAAGAATTAGCCTCACCAACTCTTGGGTTTTGCCTCTTAACTAAACAAAGCAAAGTGTGATAGTTTGAAATAGCCAACTATGTCTGCATACTCCAGTTCTAAATTAAGGCCAGAAATCTGTTCAAATAACATGACACTTCTAGTTTTATATGTTCAACGAGAAACAAAGAAGGCACTGAATGCCAACGTCCCGAAGAAATAGTCTGCTACAAGGCTTGAAAATCACTATATGAACTCACTGCTGCAACAGAACAAATGGAAGAAAATGTTATTTCACTGTATTTGATATTTTGGGAGGACTTAAGGTCTTGCAACACAGAGAGGTCTTTGCTTTCTGACAGAATTGCTACTTAGCAACAGTTCTGAAACTTACATCAGCAAAGATGGCTGTACAGTAATTGCCAGAGTCCATGTGTGGAAGCTTCAAATTCCAAAAGCTATAATAGGGAGACTTCTCAGCCTGTCAGGACACGAAGCATGAACATATTGGTGAGACAGATAAAAATAATTTTTTTTTTTGATTGACTTGTGTGAAACTTTCACTGTTCCATGTGTTCAGCATGAACCTAGCTTTTAATACATTTCCAACAAATACATTCATTAGCGTCTCCATAGCTTGTTGTTCTTCAGTGTTCTTCTGCCTGCCTACAAAATATGTTAAAGTGGAAGCTACAAAAGTGTTTCTGAGAAGTTTTTGGTATACCTTTTCTCCATTTTTCTGAGAAGTGAAGTCGAGGAAATTTTAGAGAAACAAATGTGAAGATGGCAGTTTGATCTGCCAAGCAGCAAGAATATACATCAGGGTTGCTTCCGATGGAGAGAAACATTCAGCAGGCTGCAGGTCTTTCAGACTCTGTCTGATAAACACAGACCATGTATCGCTCATCCTTTGTTCACTGTCACCTTGTTCATTCAAGTAACAGATAGAGAATACAAAATGAAAGCTGACAGAACAACAAACTGAGATAAATTCTCAGGTTTCAGTTCAGTATCTTGCAAATTAACACTGGTCCCTTGGATATATTTGTGAGATATGATACCGGGCTCTATGCCATCTGGCTGATTGGGATAATGGCAACACCATTGTGCTAGGGTAGCCAAAAAAACCCCCCAAAAACAGCTAAGCAAACCTTCTCAACATATAAGGAGCCATGTATAGGCTCAGTGTCAGATACACGCTGCTGTGTTCACATAGACATACTTACGCTTAAAACTGTCCTGTTCACAGTGAGCTTCAATGTCTTTTCATGACGTTGTATTTCTATGAAGATGCTCTCTTTGTTCTGTACAGTCAGCTGTTCTTGGAATAAGCCAGTTTTTTTTCTGGCAGAAAAGGCTTTGGAAATAAAATATACAAGATTGCTTGTAGGTCATCATCCTACTTTATTAGATGATCATTTATATATATTAAGGTATATAAATTTTTGTGGATGTAGTCAAGCAGCCAAAGAGATGATACCCACCTTTAAGTTCTGTTTTAGTACTATTTTCTTAATTAATGAGGTATGTGGGGAGAGACATTAAGTAATAATATCTAATGTGCAATTCAAATAGTGGGCCAACATTCTTTCCTTCCTGATTGAAACCCAAACTAATAAAAGAATTAAAAAAACCCCAAGCACTAGCACACCAAGACATAGTTGGGCAAAATGAAAAAAAAACTATGCAGCACCCTGCCAAATTTGGAGAAGCCCAGCTGTGGATTAGCCAAGGGAATACGATGCAGCAAGAACCAGATTTTCCTAAGAACTTGATGACTCCTATGATCATATTATCTTGTGCAAAACTTCCTTGGAATTATATTACCAGACCAACATTGTAAGTAAAGAGAGTGGATATTTCAGGGCGTATTGTTATAGTGTATTGAGAGCTGTATGCTGTCCACAGATTCAGCCTAAAGTTCCTAAAAGATGCGCCTGTCTGACTGTAGGGAATATGACATTTCTTATGATAGAAATGACAATTTGAATGTCTAAGGAACTTGCTAAGCCAAACTGCTGAAAACATCCTTGTTCGGCTTCCCTAACTTCCTCTTTGCATATGATTGTGTAATTTTTTTATCGTGCATATGCTGAACAGTGAATGGATTCTCAGTATGTTCTAAAACTACCTCCATGGTACCAACTGCAGTATCTTTCATTTGCCTTGAAACAGCTTCATGTTTCTAGTCAATGCTGGGCTGAGTGCTAATTCCCAAATTGCAGGTGTAGGGTAGGATTTTTAAAAAGTTTGGGCCTAGGTAAAACCAGGTTTTTATTTTTATTACTGTAAGGAATAGTTGTAAAGGAAAGAAAAGTACTTTCTTGTTCAGCTATTTGTTTTAAAAGGTTGGTTGACAATGTATGTCCCTCCCTGGTGTCAACTGGTGTAAAAAAATCAAATACGAAAGCTAATCTAAGAGCAACAGCCTGGTGTAAATCTGTGTGCCAATGGAGTTCCTTCAATTTGCCTTGAAAAATATAGGCAAATTTTCTCTATTTCTGTGTCTTGTGCTAGCATTAGAACTCCTAGCTAGCTTGGGTGTCCTCAGTGTTGTGAAAAGACACCCATCAGGGACCAAATTCCTCACATATACAAAAAAGATACCAGAATTCTTTCTTCATCTCTGAGAAACGACAGTCCTCAAGGGTGACTTTTAGCCACTAGCATCTCTGAGGTAATTCAGGATGAAACCCTTCTACTGCAACTGTGTTTAAGCCTTGTAAAACTCAGTTGAGCTGAATTTGGGGGTGAAGCCCTCTGTGAAATATGGTGCCTGGGGCACTATACTATAAGCACTGCTCAATTTTGCAAACACTAATTTTGATTTGATCATTACCCCCGAAACAGCCAAGCAATGCACAACAGGTGACATTAAGCTAAATGTGGCCACTTCACCATTTTTTTTGACAGCAAACATACTGACTTGGTGGGATATTCAGAAATTGGGAGTAATTGTGAGTAGGAACGTCAGTACAAATGTGTCAATTCTGCGTTGTTATGTAAGCCACACTGAAAGATCTAAGGAAGCTATGTTTAAAAATGGAATAATAAAATTAGTACAGTGCTGTCTACCCTGCAGAGCTGACATGACCTGGCTTGATGAAGCTGCTCATAGAGAATGGCTTTTATTTTTAGGGCACTCTGTCTGGTATAACAAAGACTCTGCTGATAGTAAAGCAGTGGATATATTTTGTCTTGATGGCTGGCAGTTTTGCTTGAAAAGAACAGAATAGCGTATTTAAAATGTCAGACCTTAATTTTTTTCCATGAGATAGTGCTACATTTTGCACAAAAGGAGCAAGGGAAGTGCTGAAAGAAAGGATGATGAGCAGCAATTCTATAAGGGCACAAAGGTGCTACAGGAATTACTTCACTTTCTTTGTTCATCTCTTACACAAGAAGTTTCATTTTTTGACATAATGGCTATTATTAAAATCAGCTTGAAGAATTTCATGAACACTGTGGTTTATATCTCCAATATTTTTAGACATAAATGAAGCTAAAAAAAGTTCATTGCTCTAAATTAAGCTTTTGTGTCTCTACCATCCAATTTATTGATGATAATGGTGATTTGCATTTCTAAATGTGTCTTTTATCCTGTAGGTTCCCTCAGTGTTTTTAGAGACCTATATATGTGAATCACTTCACCTACCATGTGAAGTTTAGCCACCACTAGGATATCAACTGTTCGACTGCAAAGCAACACAAGGGAACAGCTTGGGCTAGAAAGTAAAAAACATTAATAATATTCAAATGACATTATTACAGAGTGCCTACACTTCTGAGAGCTCTAACAACACAAGAACTAATTGAGTGATGGCCCCAGCGCTGACCATCAAAGCTCTGAATTTACTTAATGTGTGAAAGGGCAGCTTAAGACCTACAAGAATCTCTATGTATTTTCCTCTCCCTTGCTGGAAGTAATTCTCGAGACAAAGATTGTTGGGAATCTTTCTGTCTGTAAAACAGAGAAACATGCAAGCATTCAGAACCTCTCCAACAAACAGGTGGTTATATTTCATCACAAATTCTGATTCCAAAAGTGGGTGTTTTTTCTCAGTCATATTGTTCTCCCACAAAGCTTTCTATTTTTTTTTTTCCCATAGATACAAAGGGTAGAAAGTAATTAATGTCTTCTTGATTCCTGCACTTGCCACTCTGGAGAAACTGAAGGGAGGACTTTTCACAGATGTCCTCTTTTCTCCTTTGGAGGGAGGATGGCAGTCGTTGGGCTGATTCTCCTGTATGGGCTCTGCCTTTTAAGATGAGTTAGCTGATTTATTTTGAATTTCATTTTTTAATTAGTTACCTTTAAGTAGGGGTGTATCATCTCAGTCCAGTTTCACTCTTACTTAAGTCTTAGTGAGTGCAGACATCTCCACAACTTAATTGCACAAGACAGAGGCCCTGAATCTGATTCTCATCTATGCTGAAGGCTTGAATACATTGTTCTGACAGTGTAAAGTGGTTACGATTACCCCTAGAATTCATCCTACACAGGCCAGACTTCTGGAAGAGGCCTGGTCGTACACAAATTTTAGCTTTCTAACTAACTTCTGGAGAATAGTTCTAAAATCAGTTGTGTTGGTTCTGGGTTCCTGCTTTGCAGAGTGAGTAGAAGAGCAGGGTTTAGGAGAGGTGGATGAATCCTGAAGCTTTCAGCCACCTGCCCACTTCTTATAGACTCAAACCCAGGAAATCTATTAAAATCAATTCAGTTGTTTACAATTTAAAATGCTGAGAGGACTGAACAGAGCAGGGAGGAGAAGAATATCTAGAGAAGCTTGGTCAAAGGACTTCAGAATGCTTTTGGAAGCAGTAGGAGTGCTGTGCCTGAAAATGGGAATTTTCAGAAAGCTGCAGAAAGTAGAGCAAACAAAAAGGGAAAACTGCAGAGATAAACTCTATTCATATATTATAGAGGTGTTACCTGTTACATTTGCATTTACATTGAAAGAGAGAGTAGGAAAAGGTGAGTTGCAAGAAGAGTCCCTAGACTAGTAATACAAGGTAATGGGCAGGGTTAGCTTTTTATAATGAGCTTCCTACGTATGAAAGCCGAAGTTAGTATTTTATGGCTCGCTCCACCCAAAGGTATAAACCTCTAATTTTTGCTTTGAAGTTGAGTTGTAGTTTCTGCCAGGTGAGTCATGATGACTCATTGTGTTGCCTAGTTTGATACTCTCTTGATGATTTGAAATCTTCACAGCTCTTTAGATCTGTGTTTTTAATGCTTCATTAAGGTTTTAGGTTTCTGTCTAAATTTGGTAGTTAGATTACTCCTACTTAACAAAATGGTTCATGTGCTATAATTAGGAAATGATACTGTTACATCTCCTATATAGTTAGTGTGTGAACCAATCTGTAGGCAGACAAAAGCAGTTGATACACTTTCACAAGAAAAGCCATTGGAAGTTCACAAACTGCAAAAGATAGAGAAACATGGTGAGAACTTTATCCATATCAAATTATGCTTTTTTGTTCTTGTGGTTTCTCATTCTCCATTAGTACATGGTTTGTTCTGTCTGCTTCAGTGATTTTGAACACAAAGTTTTTTCAAGTTGAAAATTATACATTTGGTCTTTTCTGTGCTCTGAATTCTTAAGAGTTATTTCATATGTTTCCTGTACATTAGCTTCTATTGTCATGTATCTTTTTCTTTGGATACTGAGCAAAAGATTAATATCCAGATTAAAATACACGTATTTAGATATCTGCAGTAGCTATTCTACAGTAGACCTAATATAAATATCTACTGTGAAGTGTGCGTATGTATTTTTTAGACTCTGCTGACTATATTCTTATTGAATAGAATGAGATTTTGGACAGTGAGGCTAATACATAGCTACACCTCACATTTAGCTGTGCATACTTAGAACTTAGATCTGTATTGCACTCCTAGTTGAATGAAGTTGAAAATCTGGAATTTGATTGTCCTGTGTAAGCATAGGTATTTAGACACCCTAAAGTATCTAAGACATTAGCCTGAAGCAGTAGATTTAACACAGGAAGAGGCCTACAGTCTTCTGGAGAGGTAGATGGAGGCCAGGTGGGATACAACACCACATCTGATGTGGCACTAGACATCTAAGTGATGGTAATTGAGCTAGGGTTTTGGAGCCCATTCAAATAGCCTCACTCAGCCAGCACTCCTTTTGGCGCTACATGCCCTTGGTCTTTGCATTTAGGACTGTTATTTTTAAATCATCTAATCATTGAAATAAGGACATCATTATCTTAAAAACTTTATTCTAGGAGTAAGAGAAGTCATATGGCAAAGCACTTTATTGAGGGCATTGCACAGACCATGCTTCTTGAATTGAAAGCAGCACACTAGTTTCTGGCAGTTCTTGTGTGGAGCTGAATCACTGTAAGAATCTGAAGGTAAAAAACCTGTATACAGATACCTAATGAGCAATCAGCTCTGAACCTTACTTACACATGCAAATCCCAGAAGGGATTTATTAGTAGGTAAAGTGGAGTCATAGAAATATGATTTTCTTCTTTGAGTGTTTTTATATTAGTAATGGACTTCTTGGTGTCATCTGTCTGTTTATCTGTCTGTCTGTCCATGTATCTATCTGTCTATATGCATATGAGATTAAATAGGTTTTGGTCACTCTCCACCAAAGCCACTTGTCAAGGCACATGACAATATTCCACATGATGCAATGATTCCTTCTGCCTTACATTTGAGTTGCACCTGCTTTTTTATAAACCACAACAGCTTGATTCCTGCCATTTTAAACAACTTATGAATTTTAGGACCAAAATGTCTAATAAGATATCACTATTTTGAGAAACACAGAATATCCTCCCCATGGCAAATACACAGAGAATATTTTGAATGGCAGTTTCAGGAGCACAGTGATTTTTAAAAGCAATGTGTACTGTTGGACTTCAGCCTAATCAAGTTAGGTACATTGTGGAGATCATTTGATACCTAAACAACTTCTTACATATGCAGAAGAGAATTGTTGTTCATTTCTCCTTTGCTTCTTTAAAGTTAGCAGGAGAGAGCGGTTGAAAGCAAATAAAAAAACATTGGAGAATATTTTTCCAAAAAAATTGTATGAAAGAGCAAGTTGCAATAATTTTTTTGTTATGATGTTTCTGTGTATATGCATACTATATATATATACTTTTCTAATCACAGTACACTGCAGCCATACAATATTAAATTGCAAATATTAGATGCAAATGAAACAAGGACTATTGCTTAACAATACATATGAGTTAGTGTTCAATGTACTTTTAAAAGTTCTCTCATGCAATTGCTGATCTGAAAAGTTTTGTAAAGATTCAGTTTAACTAGAACTCTCAAGGGAATGTAGAGCAAAAAACGAAATAACTTATTTTAGGAAGCTATAGGTATTACAAATCTGTGATTCTATGTTAATTCATTTACTTGATCTTCTAAATGAGGAACTACTGAGTAGCAGAGGTAGACTTTCTGTTTCTGTGAAAGAAAATGAGAAGAAAATGTCCTGTTTCCTTTAGGACTGGGCTACTGAGAAAAAACAGGCAAGAGACACAATTTATGGCATGCAGAGAAAGCCAAAAGAGTGAAAGACTATATTATTGGGTCATTTACATGACCTGTCTCTGTCTTACCTCACAGTGAACATTTGGCTTTCTTCGGCCACTGTGGTATCACTGACTCCCTTGAAGATTTCAGCGAGACTCCAAGACTGCATAACTGAAGTTAATGGCTGTGTCATTTTGCATTAGCTTAAAATGGATTTGACAGAGTTAATAGCCAGTATCCAGTTTTTTTTTTTTTACTTGGCCATATTTTTCTATTAGCTGTTCATTTAATTCTTTCTGCAAGCAACCTACGTCTGGGTTAAAAAGCACTTCGGCTGCAGAATAATGAAAAATTTAAAATAGCTTTGTGGTGGAGTATTTATGGACAAAGAAACTTCTCAACCACAGTATATTATGCATTGTTCTTCATGTTGTAGCCCAAATTTCGTACCATCTCTCTTGTCAAATCAAACTTTTCAGATTGTAAGTGTTTGGCTGAAGGACTGAAACCACAATGTAACAAATTTAAACCCTTCCTTATGTCTTGCACAAATAAAATTCATAGTTAACTGAGAAGATTTTTTTTGTCTGAATTAAAGCCGCATAAGGATCTCAAGATTTGGCTCTGTATCAACACAAATAATTGCAAATACCGCTGATGAAGTTCCTGGTTAGCTGAGTTTAACTAATTTGTGACATCCAGATGCCTTTGTCTACCAGTGATTCCAATTGGAAGAGAATAACCTGCTCTCTTAATACTAAAATTTTGCAAATACAAGTTAATTTCCTGTATGATCTATTTTCATTTGTGAACAGAAATACTAACTTGAGAATTTCAATGCAGCTAGAAGCAGAACTGTTGAAACATACCTACAAAGCAAAGGCTGAGGAAGTGCAATAACAGAAATAATATTACTGTGAAGAAATACTAATGTTAATAGTAGTGCTTCCTCAAGTAGTAAACTCATTAGCAAAATTTTCTTATTTATTCATGATTTTTTTCCAACACTATCTTCTTAGCAGTAGTAAATCAAAATTAAAAAATATGCTTGGAAACTTCTCTGTGTGTACTGCTGTCCTGCATTAAACTATTAATCAGCCTATCCAGGCAAGTAGGTCATGATAGTGGCCAGCCATGGGGCAGCCCCTCATGAACTTATCAAGTGGATGTGATATGCTTTGCTACAGGAAGTCAGATGATTTTTTTTTTGTTCTTAGAATTAAAGAAGTCAGGCTAAAAAGACCCCAAACAGAAACCCAGTCCAAGCTAAAGCATCTAATTGGTCCATGCCAAAGACTTTCTTTGATGAGCTTCTATCCTTTGTACTCATTCAAATACTGTTTTAATATGTCAGACAAGGAAAATTCAGTATTATGTATTTGGAAGGAAAAAGTAAGTGCATGACTCCAAAAGGTGGTATTTGATAGGGTTCTTCCATGCAATGATGCTGAAGTGTACTTTAATTATTGCTACACATAAAGCTGTCTTAAAATGCAAATTATGTGTGTAGACCACAAACAGAACACCACACACGAACAAAAGCTGTCAAAATTTGATCTGTCTCAGGTTTCAAGCAAGGCCTTAGCTATGCTATGGCTCCAGTTTCCAGAATCATCTTATGTCCAGCTTCAGGTAGACTCAATTTTTCTTCCCTGCACACCCAGAAATTCTTTAGTATTCAAGTGTCATTGCTCCTTTTGAAAGTTTCTTGAGGTTGACTGTTTAAGTGCTCTAAAATCTGAAATTATTTAAATGTTATAATGAATACTTACAATTAGATTTACTCTTTTTAATCAAGGATGCAAAACACTATTTCTAGCTCTCAATGAAGCTTCTGCTTGACAGAGCAAATGTTTAAAAACAACTGAATCTGCTTTTACACATTAGAAACTCTGTAGAGCTTTAATAATTCTTAGAATTCCCTCGTATTCTTCTTGGTGAGCAACTATTTGTAGGGATGATTACATACCTACTTACATAACTACTTATATATATTTGTGTATATGAACAACTCCTAACAAGATTTTTAGCTAAAGTCAACCTAGCAGCAATGTGGCTCCGTACCATGAAGAGAACAATTTTTGAGCAGACACAAAGAGCGAGGAGAATACTGGAATGGAGAACAGGACAGTATTTTTGAGAAACTTGCAGCTGCTTCTAAACTTTGTATTTGCAAAATTCAATACCTTTTATAGAGATGTTAACAAAAGCAGGATATTAGATTGCAAAATTCTTTTTTTTTTTTTTGAGCTGTTATAGACTCATAAAAATCTTTTTCCTAATACATTTTTTTTTAGCTAAAATGTGTTTTTCAGTTTCAGGAAACCCATTTCCAGCTCCAGATGAAAAATAATCTTGTTTTGATTTATGTATTTAATATTTCACACTGGAAACGTAAAACTACAGCAGTTATTTTATAGTGACTGAGATTAGGAAATATAGAGCCAATTTATTATATTTATTATTTTACTTTATAAAGCTATAAATCAACATTATTGAAAATTAAATGTGTGTTAGACTGTGAGGGACTTTTTGAACTATATCTATATTTTACATATGACTTTTGAAGACTTGTTAATCTGAATTATTCATGGGAAACTAGGATTTTCTTTTGACTTAATAAAATTAATAAAATAATTTAATTTCTAAAACATATTAATGCTCTGCAGGAGGAAACCAACAGTAATGAACTTAGCTTTAGCAGCTTTTTTGGTTTTGTTTTGCATAAGATTTTAAACAAAAAAAGAAAAATACAGTAATACTAGGAATTTTATACTTCCTTTTGTAGTACATCCTGGTCATATGGCTACTGCTTATGATCTGTGAATGGTCATGTTATAAGCTCTGCAGTTGAGGAAAGATTTCAACTGTAAAAATTGATCTGGACAGAAACTGCAATGGAGGTTTCAGACCAAAAGTAATTTTCAAAATCAGTTATTAAAAAAAATACTGATTTACCAATGTCAATAACCATTTACCAGAGTATCATGATTGTTTCAAGTGTTCCATTGTTCTTTTGTTGTTGTTGTTGTTTTAATTGTTGGAGCATTTTACTGTCTATGAAAGAAGTGATGTGACCAGCAAAACCAATACATCCTGTGCTGGCCCAATTTAGGTACGATATTGCCATGAAGTTTTCAAATCTGGCCTATAACACTTAAACCATTCCAGTGATAAGGTTCTTATAATTTCACACTCAGGAATGATGCTTTTCTTCCCTGTACATCCTGCAGTGAAGTCAGATCAAATCTGCGACAGTCTACAATGGACCTTTAAAAGCTCTGGAAATGCAGATTTGCTGCAGCACATATTTTTCTCTATCAAACGTTATCCTGCAAAAGAATGGTGTATCCAGGAATACAACACATGGTATTTGGAGTCTATTTCATTTTTCAAAAATGCTTGTCTACACTATTCTATATCTCTAAAGTGACTAATACAATGAAAATAGTCATATGTAAGATTAGAGGTAAGACTTTTAAAAATATGTGTCCCAAGGTCAAACACTTTGGCTCCAGGACCCATATTTACCTAAATATGAGAGCTGTCAGGGATTTAAATACTGGAAAAAAGCAGACTTCTTTAGATGCTTGCATAAGGATTTAAATGAAATCCTGGGACTATGAAAGTTAATGGGAATTTGCCATAGATTCAAACAGAGCTAGGATTTTAGTGTTATTTCATTAAAAAAGCAGAATTTACAGTTACTTACAAGCTAAATATGCAGACAGACAGGGAGCATTTTCAGTAGCACCTGCTGATATCAACATGAACTCATATGCATTGGAAAATTTTACCTCACATCTATTGACACTGTCAAAAATCTAATGTTTTGAGTATTTTCACCCAGCTACAGGACTCATTCAAAACCTGGTTATAGGAATTTAGGTTTTAACCTCTTAGTGTTTTGAAAATGTTAATTATGTAGCCCTTCACAGTATGCCATCATAGGAACAGCTTCTCCTATCTCCTGTGTACCCTTCCTAGTGAGAAGACAAGTAGAGGTGGGATAACCTTCCTGGCAGAGAGAAACCTGTGAGAATATCTCCTCTGTATCAGACAGAAGGGATGCTGCCAGAAGATGGACTTGTGTGTGGGAAGGCTTACATTGTCTGTTCCCTTCAGATGACACTAGCAGTTATCTCTGTGGGCATAAAACTACTCCTGCACTCCCGAAAAGACCAGTATACCTCACCATCAGAGCCTCATCTGCATTTTTTAAAAACTGCAGTGTGACTGCATAGAGAAAACTGGACTGAGCAAGAAATGGATTCTCCAAATGCTTTCCTGTGCTCTAATTGACTTCAGCGGAAGAGAAACCGTTTCTCAGAGATGAGTTGTCAGCTGTCCTTTATCACATCAGCAGCACCGCTCAAATGTAAGGTTCCTGTTGGCACATTCTGTATACTGCAATCTCGTAGATGATAATTAAACTCACATTTCCAAAAAAAAATTCCACTAGTTGCATCATGTTTTGTAGTTTTAAGGGACTTATTTCAACTTATGATCTTGGTATGGCTGCTGAAAAACATCAGGAAATGGATGATTAGCTATAGTCTTCCCAGTAATTTAGAAGCATTGAAGAACACTGCCTCAAATCGTAGTGAGTACAGGAGGAATAAGTAATATATTGAAAGCCTGATGGTTTCTTTCAATGCATATTAGAAAAAGAGTAGGTGTTCTAGGATAGCCATTACCTTACCATATAAATCATGATTCTAATACTCAAAAGGGATTTTATATTTCTGTGCAAAAATGAAATCAGAACAATATATTTAGAGCAAGCTATGTAATCCATCACTGTAGCCCTCCTGTAGTGTTGTGCAACGAAAATGCTGACAAGCAGAAATTAGTCTATGTTTGGTAGGATGTAGGCAAAACTGAGTGCTGGAAATGCACAATGTGTAAGCGTCAGTCTCTGCTGAAAAAGAGACTTTGCCCTGGATTCCACTGATGGAGAACCAGCTGGCTTTGACCATTCCTTTTTTTTCTCCTACAGGATGGTGCCTTGCATGTTGACTCAAGTAGAACTGCAGCAGTCCAGACTAAGGAGCAATCCTTTCTTTTCCTCTCACACCTATGTCCTCTTTCAGCACAAATGATGCAGGAAATAGCCCACAATTTTACTGGAGTTATCTTGTCTCTGATGTCTATATGCTGCCTAAAAACTTACTTTGCGAGCACTTCTGCGTTGTTCTGTTCTCCGCTATTTAGTTTCAACTTAGTCGTGTTGTCTTTCAATTGTTTGTGATACCTAAAGTAGCAATGCTATGCCTCATTTTCCTTCCTGCAATTCACTGAACTCCCAAGAAGTACTAAGTCTGTCATTCGATTTGGACACTGAAATCTTCAAGGAAAATGAGAGGGGAAAGTGTGATAGGGCCAATAAAGGTACAAAACTGAGGAACAACTAAATGTCCCAAAAAGATGACAAATTTGGCATAGAAAAAGAAACACCTTTCTCTGTCTTGCAGAGTTAGCACTTTGTGATGCTGAGACACAGGGTATTGCCGAAACACAGAATTAAGAGACAATTTGAGATTAAGTGGCTAATTTCATATTGATATAAAATGTAATTAAAAAAGCAAGAAATTAATATTACCAGAAAATCTTATGCTTCAGAAGTTTTCTCAGACTATCAACATTAGGACACTAACTTGACTGCGAGGAGGAGGTAAGGAAGATACTCTGTCATGCGGAAGAGAATCTGACAGCTGCCTAACTCTAAAGCTTCAGATATTGACCACTGCTGGAGACAGAATACAGAGGCAGATGGACCACAATTCTATTTTTGTGTGAGAAAGTTCTTGAATTCTTTTGATTTGATATTTGATATTTGATTCATTTTCATGCAGTTCTTTGAACAACTTTTTTTCCCCTTTCCCCCTCCCCCAAATACAATGAGATAAATAGAACCATTTAGTTGGCCATTACAACTAGTCACTGTTACCATGAAAGAATTATGTTTTAGTGCCATGCCCTGAAGTAAGATCATGGGTGAAGTCCCCTTCTGTCCACTGTAATACTAGTATTATAATATATAATAGCAATGTCAAGAATATTCTTTTGTCTATAATGAGCTGTAGACAAATTTCTATGTGTTCCAAAACTGATTCCTTGCCTTTTTTTCTCAAAACTGGGTTGCTGGATGACTCTTGGAAGTAGCTTCTGGATTTAGTCAGCTTTTTTCAAAATGAGAGTATTTCACACTTTCATTCTGGAAAAAAAAAATCAAGAAATAAATCAATGCTAAATTCCTCTAAAGTGGTTGCTGAAGAAACAAAGCAAGGAAACTCCTAATTACCTTCCTCAGCTAGTTCAAGCATGCTTTAGTATTACAGCATTAATAACCTTATGCATGGTTTCAAGCTTTCAGACCATATGGAGGGAGTCTCAGGATCTTTGCATGTATGCTTCACAAACAGAAGTTGAGTAGCTTTGTTGTGGTTTCATGACCCTATATAACAAGGAAAACACTTTCAAGTACATAGAAATAGGATCATTAGCTGCAAAAGCTACCAGTGCCTTTTATTTAAATATAATTTTGCCCATAGAGTAACCATAGCTAGTTTGTTTTCAATGTAAGTGAATGAACAACAGGGTATCTGTGTCTGTGCTGCATTAAGACTCATAGAAGAAGAAATTCACAGCAGGCTATGGAGACTGGGATTGTGCTATTTGCCTTGTCTACTCGAGGTCTTGAAAGATTGCTTGCGGGTAGAGTTCTAGTGACCATGTCCTGCAACCATATGCCTGCTCTCCCTATATACTTTCCCTACAGAATACTGACCTACACCAGCTACTTAACTATGCAGTGGAAAGGAATGGAGAAAGTAATTCCTTTTCCTAGCTGCTATTCTACGTTACAGAGTTCAGATGAGACAGAGAACTTAATACTAAGCCTTTGCGCCAGATAATATTAACTCTTTAAATATCTGAAGAGGAAAATTCATATGTGCTTCTCAGAAAATAGGCTACACTTTCTGATTGAAACTCTGGAGTAAATTACCAGTTGTGGAAATGGCATTGCGGGAGCAATATCCAGCAGGCAGATCTACCTTCATCCTAGGTAAGAGGTGAGATATGTAGGGACTGAGGAAGTCCTCTAGCCAGTGTGCTTGAGTTATTTATGCCTCGATGAGTGTGTTCATCATTATTTGTATTAAATGACATCGTCCCGTGGCAGTAGGATAGTGAAATCATTGTGTTGGATTGACTAGTGCAAGGGAAGCACAAGGGAGCATCTAATAACATTCTTAACCAGAGTCTCATGACAGAAACCCCAAAATTCCTACAGGTCCTTGCAGGCTCCCTGTCAGCAGAACAATGGGATGAGAGCTTTTCACCAGGATACAGCCGGATAAGTCTGGTGCACAGCCGTTTACAATGTATCAGACAGATTATTCTCAATTTAGGCTGCTGCAATAATGCAATGACCTACCTAATTTAGTATGGACCAGATAAATAGAGTTATAAGAGATCTGGAAAGATGCTAGATCAACTATCATGTAAAATACTGTTCAATGACTTATTATTTTCTTTCACATTAATCCAACTCTCTCCATCTCATCTTCTATTCAAGTGGTGCTGAACTTTTGGGTCTGATCTTAAGTTTCCTCCAGTTAATGTCAGACCATGGCGATTTGAGTGCAGAGCATTTGGTCTTCTTGATACATGTCATTTAGTCAGCAAACAACTGATACTGAATCATCTTCTCTAACAAGTGAATGGATTTAGAAAACGCCAGGGCAGGGTGGATTGGCAGCTCTTAGGAGAGTGTTCCTTAAATAGGCAGGGATGATTTGCTAACTGATATACCTCCAGTGAAG
This sequence comes from Tapera naevia, assembly GCA_033556795.1. Lineage (NCBI taxonomy): Eukaryota > Metazoa > Chordata > Aves > Cuculiformes > Neomorphidae > Tapera > Tapera naevia. The sequence goes on from JAUMJJ010000016.1 coordinate 1,223,842, forward strand.
AAATGTGCATTGTTATGGGTTAAAGTCCAAGTATAGTATATTTGACTGGAGTTTCTGTAAATTTCACTGCAATTTTGCATCACTTTAACCTTGGGAAGATATACACAAAATACTATTTTTAGGGACATTTTTTATTCCTTAAGTAAACAAAGAAGAAGTATGATCCTGTATTTCCAAAGGGGTACTTTTATCTGAATTAACAGATTAAAGTACTGACAATCACTTATAATATTATTAAGTAAATAAGCAAATGCCTTAAGTAAAATTCTTCATTGTGTGTACTGCCTTCTGAGCTCGGTAAGCTACATCTATTTATACCATATATAAACATATTTAGTCAGTAAGTAAGTACTGCTAAGTAACTCTTTAGGAACAAGTGGTATCTCTAATTGTTTTTCAGAATTAGGCTGTTTTACTTACTGGTGGAGTTGGTGCCAGTGAAGACAGGAAGATCAAGAGAATGGGTGCCTGTCAATGGCAGTAATGAAGAGGCTGTCAGAATAGATTCATCTTTGTCAAATCTATATTTGCTCATGTAGGGCAAGTTTTTGTTTGAAAACACATGTTTAGAAATGGGCAGGGAATATATTCTTTCTTTGTCTTTATTCTCTTCATTATTTTTTTTTTTTTTAACAGATTTGAGTTTTCCAGTATGGCTGCAATGGACCAGCAAGGCAGGTATAGCTATGCAGCCTGTAGGACCCAGTGATGCTGCAGAAAGAGGAAGAGGAGGAGGGAGGAGTCCTGTTTTTCTTTCATTTGGATTCGTTGAATGTTTATCAAGATGAAAGGATTAGCACCCTGGAAATCAATTGCTTTCATAAGCTTTAAAATCGAGAAGAAAAAGTTTCATATCTTGATTTTCTTCCAACAGCTCACTCTCTGAGCAAGGCACATAGGAGCAAGCTGAGACATACTGATTGCCAGCAGATTCTGGCAACAAAATTGCCCTGTCTGAATCAGTTAAATTGGGTGGGAAGAGGTAACTTTGGCAGTTTTCTCCCACCATCTTCATAGCATGAGGCAAAACATGCAGGGCATTCCTTAAGGGTTTATAATCAAGAGGAAATGCTCCAGATTTCTCCATGCAAATGTCAAAACTCTGGCTCAATGTAGCCGTGCTTCACATATCTTGTAGCCATTTTGTATTTTATATAGACATGTTGTGAAATATTTTCTTCATGTTTCATGAAGGAAAAAAGTCTAAAACCAGATAGAAAACAGGAACTTTACTGTCATATGGTCCCTACTTAAACATAATGTGAAACATAAATAGTGACGTTTAAATCTTTGCTCTCATGAAACAGACTTTTGCTAGGGTGTGTGCATGACTGACAGCAAAGAAAAAACCCCCAGCAAAACAAACTCGAAATCGTAAAATCTATCTGACTCACACAAACTTAATTCCATTCACAGTACACTGAACCCCAGAGCAGGAAACTTAAAACTAAATAAATATAACCGGATCACTTTCTCTGAATAAGATTTTCAGAAAATTAGTAGAATGTTTTTCTTGATAATTGTTTTAAAACAACAATCAAACCTTCACCAGGTTTATTTACTGACCTTGGACAAAACACTGTGGAGATCTTTAAGGGACAATAAGAGGAATCTCCTGCTTCCAATTCCCAAGTGGATTAACTACAGCCTGAAGGTCAGATATTTCCCCTGAGAAAATGAAAGCTACCTTTCTGCTTTTGGCACTGTTTAACAGGTCAGGTTCTTATTGAAAGCTAAATTGGGATTCTCTACAACCAGCTTGTCCATTGCATTTGAAATGCTCGATGGTAAAGCTGGTTTGGTTTTTCCCGTACTGTGGTAGAAAGAAAGCCTTGTAACAAGAGATCTGGAGCAAGGAACAATCTCCTAAGTGCAAACCAGTGCAGAGGTTGTTCATTAGGCAGTTTGGTCTTGGCAGCATGGAGACAGGATTTTCCAAGTCCTGACGAAATTTTTACCGATGTCTTGCTGAGTGCCCCTGCAGCAGTCATTGCCCCTGTGCTGCTCTTTGTTTCTCTCTAGAACAGCAATAACAATGTCTGTCTTTCAGCAATATTAAGCAGATTAATTAGATGCTGTGTTCATTTGTTGCTATGACTCAATCTGAACAATTCTTATTTTAACAGTCTCAATTCACTACCTGATTCAGATCTGCAGTAGTGCGCTGGAAAATTGACCTCTCTGATCTCTTGTAAACCATCTAGTTGCTTCACATGGAGATGAAGGATACCAGCTTCCTACTTTCTAGGAGTAAAGGGAAGAGAGAATTGTAGAAATTAATTAAAATTGTTTTTCTGTAAAAATGCTAGAGAACATTTCCGATGAGGAAATTCAGGAGCCAAAGGTGGCACAAAGCTAGATTTTTAATCATGTGCTCTTTCCTCTTTTTTGTGCTCTATGGTTTAATTGTGATCACAGGAGAGCTTCCACAGCTTACCAGGTCAAAGACTACTTGCTCTTTGTCTAGTACATAGTTTAGCTTTGCTGTTACTGCAGAAACCCCAAAATTAGTCTAGTATAGAAAAGTTGTTCTAAAAGTCCATGTAGATTATATTTTTTTCTGAAAAGACTAGTGTAGCTGAGCTAGGACAAACCACATTACTGTAGCCACAATATGTTTTTATTTACAACTATTCATCATGAACAGTCTGCTTAATTCTAACTAGATTTTAGTATATCTGTACTGAATTCTGAATAGAGAAAAATATCAGAATCAGCAGATATTGAAACCTGGAGATATTTTTTTTACAGAGTTAGATGCTACATATACTTGTTTATTTTCTCTAAGAAGATGTTAAATGGAAGCTTCATGCTGAAAATTATTTGCATCATGGTGCAAACTGTGCTAGACTCATTAGTGATTTAAATGTCATTATCCTGTTATTAAGATGGTAATGACTCTCCAGATCGTTGAAAATTCAGGATAGTGGATCATCCAGCCTTATTCAGCAAATACTGAAACACTGTTCTGTATTTAAACCTCCATAATCTTTTTCTTCAATGACTGTGAAGGTAGTCTTTATTCTGTAACTGAATATGCCGAGGTTTTGTTGTTTCCACTGTTAAGAGACGGAAACAAAGTTGTGAAGTTGCTCCATTCATCTTAATGGGGTGTTAATGACTTCAAAGGCTGGTTGTGATCATTTAAATGTGAACGCTATTAATCAACAGGATAAAATACTTGAGTCATGGAAATGTAATTGCATAGGGCAGAGGGGTCCAATTTCGTTTGCTGAATGATGGTGCATATTTAGAAATAGAAAATAGGGGGAAGATGGAAATACCTAATTTTCTGCTTTGACAAAGTTAAAGGGGGAAAAAGCCCTAGAAAATGCTTCAGTGTCGTTCTAGAAATATGTTGCTACCACAATCACAAATTAGGTATTCTACAGGAATTCAGTAACTCTTAGCAGCGCTGTCGTTTTGATTATTGCTACAAGAAAGCAACTTACAAAATTAAATTTCCTTCCAAACAGTTCTCGTGTGTACTTTGATTAAGAAGCTCATTTTAATACAACCCACAACGTCCCTTTTGGGATTAAAGAAAATTTCACAAGCCATTATTTGTGTGGTAAATTTTTATGCCATGTTTTTTTATGCCAAATTTAGTCATTCCAACCTGTCCTATAATTGCAAAATTATATGATTTGAGGAGTGTGGAGGGATGAGCCTGATATTTTCTCCTTGAGAAAGTGGATATGCAGGATGTACTAGCATTTATTTTCAAGAGTAGTAATGTTTGGAATTTTTTGATTGGGAGGACAGAAACCAGCAACTATGGTGTTATAGATGCTTAATATACTTACTGTGATTATTGCATTCTATTTCATGCTCCTCCCACTTGATGCTGCTTCTTGGGCTGTCTTTGCTAGAAAAGGGCTCATTCCTCTGTGATATGCTGACACAGGGAAATTATTGGTCACTGTGAGCTCCCCGTTATGTCACTAGTAAGAACAACACTACATCTCATCCTCCTTGTTCCTGCCTTTTCCTCCTTTTCTGTGTCAACTTGGTTGAATCATGTAACTATTTCACCTTCACTTGTCTCTAAACATAACACATCTGTCACACTTTCAATATTCTGTAGAGTAACAGCCTCTTTAAAGAAACAGAATTACAGTCTATAGGAACTGTGAGTGGTGAGGAGTGTATTCTGCACGCACTTTAGAGAGCAGTGGCAGAAAAAGAATTGTTTATCTTGTACAGTTGATAAGGGAGGTTTGTCACAAGAAGTGGATTAGACAAATACCTGATTTATCCTCTTCACAGATTTGTTTGGAAGTCACAAATTCTTCTGCAGTTTAGTGCCATGAATCTTCTGCAGCAAAAGTTCTTACCTTTAATTATTTCTTTTTTTTTTTCTTTTTTCTTTTTTTCTTTTTTTCTTTTTTAATGGACAGGATGTACTGTGGGAACTCTTACTGCCTGAGCTCTTCAGTTTGCAAGGTGGCTGGCCTATGCACAGACTGTCCTCACTACAGGAGCTGAGAGCCTTTTCTCCTTCCTGTGACTGCTTGAGCACCCTGTTTAGTGGGTGCACACTCAGTCTTACTCTGTCCTTAGGCCCTGGATTTTCCTCAAATCTGACTGAGGTTTCCCACATCAGTTTTCCAAGACAATTCTGTTCTGATGTGCTTCTTGTTTCTCTTACTCATGTGCCATTCCTGAACAAACACTTGGCATTGTTTTTGATCTGCAGACAGATGTATTTCATGAGGGATTTGCCTGAGGACTCTGTTGTCAGCTTCCTCTTGCCAGGTGATATGGCCTGTAGTGTCTCCCTCATGATCAAGATAGGACTGCATTCTTCTGTTTCAAAGGGAACTACATTCTTTTCAACTAATATATCTATCTAGTAGCGATACCGAAAATGTCAGCAGATAAACTCTCTAACACTGGTTTTGGAGTTTTAGAAAGGAAGCATCCTTTATTTCAGCACTGAGCGGCATGAGGGAAGGATTTCCATTAATCATGCGTAATGAGACAAGAGCTGGTTACAGAATATATATCCAACTGACATGCATATGTATAAATTCTCCCAGCAATCTCATGCATGTTCCATAACTTTCCAAGGACTAATCTTAATTTTATTATGCATTTCACAACAGCCAAGTTTCTGCTTATTAGAGCTTTGAAGTTAGTTCTCTGTCCATTCTTGAGTTCTAGATAAGTGAAGAAATATTGTTTGGCTACAACACTTTAAAAAAAAATACTCTCAGAAGAAAAGTCTGTGTCTGTCTAACTTTCACAAATACTTCCATTTAAATATTGCTTAACTGAAGTCATTTAGAAGACCAATTCTACAGAAAAACAAGTCTGCTTAAGTCCAAATATTCCACACTCTGCAATAACAACCATTTCTTGTATCAGTAGGTCTTTTAAGAGAGTGAAAATACAACAGTCTTATCCTCGGTGTTTACACTTGGTATGGGGACATGGAAGGGCTATTAGGAAACATCTGTCTTTAGTAATTGAACAAAATCCCATTTCTGTAACAATTTGCTGGTTTTGGAAAACTAAATTCTGCTAGATGATGTGTGAATTCCATACATTTTTGCCTTATATTGTACCCTGTTCTATATACCATCTCCAAGAAGCTTCTCAGAGACTCCACTGGGCCAAGACTGGAGACAGTCCTAGATAGACTAGCTGTTGTGTAGCTCTGAAGCCTGAACACTTTGCAGTGGTTACATAGAAAAAAAAACTAAATAAAGCTTCTGAAGAGTCCTTCACACCTGATTGAAACAGGGCTCTTGTTATTCTCATATCCATGGCTACAGTGTGCACATACCACATGTGTAAAGGCAGGTAGAGGATAAGTCATATCCGTAATTGTTACAGTGGGGACAGTTAGAGATCAACTAGACTTGACTAACATAGTCATGCGTGTTAGCTACACATAAAGCCATCTGCTTACTCGTCCTTGACCACCTCTGGATTCAGCCAACAGAGAGCCATTCTGAAGTCACTAACTTATGGCTTCACAAGAAAATGTTGTTTATTCTGATGTGAGTAAAAAAGGAAGGTAACATTCAAGACATAAGTTCTGGTCGATTTATTTTGAGGATAAGGCACTATTGTTTTATTTGTTTTTCTTCCAGAAAAAAAGGTCCTCCACCAGAATAATTTTTTTACAATTATCATATCTTCTGTTGAGAAGCATTCATGGTTATTGTAGTCTTTCTTCCAGAGGTAAGCAACAGGATTTTTCAGAGGAGAGAAACAGGAAGTATATCCCATGCAAGCTGCTTCAGATTATCTTGTAATGACTTTTGAATCACAGAAAGCTTCTATAACTTTTAATATCTCTTATTGCCTCATTGGCTGCTTGACAAAATTTGCATTATGTTTAAAAACAGAAAACTAACCTTTCAGAGAGAAATGCAACGTTACCTTGAATAATATTCAAAGTTTCTTCAAGATAGTAATTTTAAGTGTTTATAAGGAAAAGTTCTTACTCTTCTGAAGAAGTTTTGCAAGTGTCTGCTTTCTGAAATATTCTTCAACTTTTACCTGATTTTGGATATAGTTACACTGTGAAGAGAAATAACCCATAGTTCAGTCCTGGATTCCTTCTTTTGGGGTCTTCAGCAGAGTAGATTTCTTGGCACGTTCCCTAGCTTTAACCCTCATTTAACCTTAAACAGAGGTTTTGCATTGAAAAAAGCCTTAAAAGAAGATACACCTGGCTTTAAGAACATTCATTGCCAGGTATCATAAGGCAACAATGATGGCACAATGTAATCACATGAAGCTGTACTGCCTTTCCAGCCTAGTGCCATGAACTCTCTTCTCATGCACCTTCTCTGCCTTCCCCACTCCATTGGATTAAAGGAGTGGAATGGGAGTGGAATCACATATTCCACATGAGCTCATCTGTGCTTGGGCTGGGGAGCAAGAGACTGCCCTGACATTCCACAGAGGTTAATCAGACCAGCCTCAAAGTCTTTGAACTACAGCTCTTCTACACATTAATTCTGAATTTGGCCTTATGGTATTGTTAGATAGTCTTAAGGCAAAGGACAGTCAAGCTGGTACAAGATCTTGATGAATTGTAATCAGATGGAATTCATTATTACTATAATTTTGGCATTGCTAATGGATTGGCTGTGCATGTCTTGAAAACATCAAAGTTAAAAAATGGGCAAGGAACAGCAATGCCAACAACACAGAACAGGAAAAGGCCAAATAAAAGAAATCATGAAGGAACAGGTACCAGCAAGCAAGTCAGTAAAACTCATTGCATCTGGTACAGGTTTCCTGCTTCAGCATTGTCTTGAAGAGCATCCTGCTACTTGCCAGGCTAGGAGTATGACAATTCAATGATCTTCCTTGTTAGCAGCCATCCTGTCCAGGATATGCTTCACTTTTACTGCCTCACTGTTGGGCTATGTTCAGTTGTCAGTGAAAGCAATGGAGGCTTTCCACTGTGGGTTGGAAAGGACATGTTTTCAAGTTAAAACACGGAAGGAATTTTTAAGTAATTTGCTTCATTAGTTTGAAATTATGTGTTAGGAGTTCAAGTATAAAATGAGCATGGGGAAACGCAAATGAGAAGCAGTTCCCTCAGATGCAAAATGGGGAAAAAATATTTATACCTAACCTTGTCCTGTCTGTCCAGAGAGAAATCTCCAATTAACTAAAAGCTGCTGAACAAGGGGTACATGATCTGAAGAGAAGGTAGAAACTAAATGATAATTCTCTAATGAGTTAAGCATACTCAGTGGCAGTTCTTCCTCTGTTCTTGTTATGATTTGAGTTAAATTGGGGTTGGTTTCCTGGCTCTGGCTTGGCCTAGTCTAAGTAACTTTGTTTTCTGAAAACTAACTGCATGTTTTTCTCTAGAAGTGATAACACAGGACATTGGTATGCAGAAAGGCTGACATTTGTATTTATTAGTCTACTAACCAAGGCCATCCCTGAGCTGGTGAAAAAAAGCCGCACCTGCAGGGATGGATGGACAGGACAGGTGACCCAAAATGACCAACAGGGGATTCCATCCCATATTCATCATACTCGGTTCATCAAACCGAGAAATCATGAACGTCCTGCTCTCTTCTGTGATGACTGACATCCAGCGAGGACCTCATTTGCCTGTTTGGCTCTGATTCCAGATCTGTGCTTTCCTGAATCCAGTTCTTGGGTTCAGCTCCCTCCTAGCTGTGGACACATTCCCTCATGTCTGCTCTACAACATTTGTGGTGGTGTATAGTTATCGAAGGGTGCAGTGGGGGTGCAATCTCAAATATTTGTACATACTTCATCATCATCATCATCATTATCATCATCATCTCATTAAAGCTGTAGTTTTTATTTCCAAACTGCAACCCTTTTTCCTCTTATGTTTTTCTCTCATTTTTCCTCTCCTCTTCCAATAGGAGTGGAGGGAAAGGAATTTGGCGGCCCAAATGCATGTTTTTAGTTGCTGAAATTATGTAGGTCAGGGCTAAATCGTGACAGTTCTACGAGACCATTTTCAGATTTTAGCTGAAAGAAATGACAAAATTAATGAACTAATATATTTAAAATATTTATTATGAAACTATAAATATGTTAGATCAGAATCAAATTCCCATTATTAATCTTCAAGACCACTGATGAAAATGACTCAAGATTTCCCTGAGAGGACCTGTCTCTTTGAATTGATGACATCTTTTGACAACCTTGTTCCTTCAGAAACTATGAGCTTGTCAGCCTCAAGGGTGAAGCCTGTGGGAGCTGGAAATGAGGCTTCCTTGACACCATGTCCAGTGGTTTGGATCTCATTATGGAGGAAATAAGAAAGACCACAAACCTCACTGCCTTCAGAACAAAGTCTAGGGTTCACTTTTTCAAATTCACTTTTCCAAAGCTGCCACTAAAATACATAGGGAGAAGATGTAAAGGCAAAAAGATAAAAAGTAAGTAATAGAAAAGGACAGCAGAGAAAACAACCTGACTGTGTCTCCAGCTGCCTGTGGGAAGTAGGAAGAGCATTGTTGTTTACTGTGAATTTAGTGATAATTTATTGTGAGCTGTTTTAACAGCTGACATGGACAATTTCATAAGAATCTAAATAGTAAATTGTGTACAGATCTATAGTTCTGATGTAAAACACCGTATCATCCAGATAATTGGAAGAGTGATTGGTAATAACAAATCAGATACTCAAGCAATAACAATTTGTAGCTTTATCTATGAAGTCTAAGGGTACCTTTTCTTGTTAGATACTTATCATATAATCATAGAATCATAAAGTTGGAAAAGACCTCTGAGATCATCAAGTCCAACCGTATCTGTTCCCTTCCTAAACCATATCCCTAAGAAACTTATCTACTCACCTTTTAAATGCCTCCAGGCATGGTGACTCAACCACATCCCTGGGCAGCCTGTTCCAGTGCCTGACCACTCTTTCAGTGAAAACATTTTTCCTGACGTCTCCCCTAAACCTCCCCTGATGCAACTTGTGGCCATTTCCTCTCATCCTATCACTTGTCACTTGTGAGAAGAGACCAGCACCCACCTTGCCACAACTGCCTCTCAGGTAGTTGTAGACAGTGATGAGGTCTCCCCTCAGCATCCTCTTCTCTAAGCTAAACAACCCCAGTTCCCTCAGCCGCTCCTTGTAGGACTTGTTCTCCAGAACCCTCACCACCCTCATCGCTCTTCTCTGGATGTGCTCCAGCCCCTCAATGTCCTTCTTGTAGTGAGAGGCCCAGAACTGAACACCGTACTCAAGGTGCAGCCTCACCAGTGCTGAGTACAGAGGCGCAATCACCTCCCTGGTCCTGCTGGCCATACTGTTTCTGATACAGGCCAAGATGCCATTGGCCCTCTTGGCCACCTGGGCACACTGCTGACTCATATTCAGCCAGCTGTCAACCAACACCCCCAGGTCCTTCTCCAGCAGGCAGCTTTCCAGCCAATCTTCCCCAAGCCTGTAACGCTGTATGGGGTTGTTGTGTCCCAAATGCAGGGCACAGCACTTGGTCTTGTTGAACCTCATCCCGTTTTTTCAGCCCATTGATCCAGCCTGTCCAGATCCCTCTGCAGAACCTCCCTTCCTTCAAGTAGATCGACACTTCCATCTAGCGTAGTGTCACCTGCAAACTTACTAAGGTTGCACTTGACCCCTTCATCCAGATCGTTGATAAGGATATTGAACAGGACTGGACCCAGCACTTAGCCTTGGGGAACACCACTCATGACTGGTTTCTAACTGGATTTAAACCCATTTACCACAACCCTTTGGGACCAGCCATCCAGCCAGTTTTTTACCCAACACAGGTTGTGCCTGTCCAGGCCAATGGCAGCCAGTTTCTCAATCAGAGAAACAGTGCAAGAAACATTGTCAAAGGCTTTGCTGAAGTCCAAGTACACCACATCCACAGCCTTTCCTTCGTCTGTTAAATGGGTAACCTTGTCATAGAAGGAGATCAGATTTGTCTGGCAGGATCTGCCTTTCAGAAACTCATGTTGACTGGGCCTGATTACCTGATTGTCCTGCACGTGCTGTGTGACAGATCTCAAAATGTTCTCCATGACCTTCCTGGTACAAGGTCAGACTGTCAGGCCTGTAGTTTCCTGGATCATCCCTCCAACCCTTCTTGTAAATGGGTGTAACATTTGACAGTCTCCGGTCAGTAGATAAGGGATAGGGGTTTGGAGAGAACCTCTACCAGCTCCCTGAATACCCTTGGGTGGATCCCATCCAGCCCCATAGACTTGTGTATGTCTAGTTGGCCAAGCAGTTTTCTAACCAAGTCCTCCTGAATAATTGGACCTTCATTCTCACTGTCTTCTGGCTCTGGGGGCTGAGTATCCCAATGACTTTTCACTTTACTATTAAAGACCGAGGCAAAGAAGGCATTAAGTACCTCTACCTTGTCCTCATCCCGCGTCACGAATGTACCCCCTGCATCGAGCAAAGGAGGGAGAGTCTCCTTGGTCCTCCTGTTGTTGGTATTATATTTGAAAAAAACATTATTTCACCAAACTTGACAGCTGAAGTTCCAGTTGGCTTTAGCTCTTCTAATTTTCTCTCTACATGATCTCACCTTACCCTTGTAGTCCTCCTGGGATGCCTGCCCCATCTTCTGAATCTCATAAACTTTCCTCTTCTTCCTGAGATCAGTACAAAGCTCTCTACTCAGCCAAACTGATTTTCTTCCCCGCTGACTCATTTTACGGCACATGGGGATGGCCTGCTCTTGTGCCACCAGGATTTCCTTCTTGAGGAGTATCCAGCCCTCCTACACTCCTTTGTCATTTAGAACTGCCTCCCAAGGAACTGTATCAAGCAGGTTCAAATTTTGCCCTCTGGAAGTTCAAGGTGGCAGTTCTGCTGACCCCCCTCCTTACTCCTCCAAGAACTGAGAATTCTATCATCTTGTGATCACTGTTCCCCAGGCATCCTCCAACAGTCACCTCGCCCACAAGGCCTTCTCTGTTCACAAACAGCAGATCCAGGGATTCACCTTCTCTAGTCGGTTCACTCACCTGTTGCGTCAGGAAGCTATCTTCTTTACACTCAATGAACCTTCTAGACTGCTTCCTTTCTGCTGTATTATACTTCCAGCAAACATATGGAAGGTTGAAATCCCCCACAAGAACTACAGCTAGCAACTGGGAGACTTCTCCCAGTTGCTTGTAGAAGACCTCATCAGTCTCTTCATCCTGGCTGGGCGGCTGATAACAGACTCCCACCACTACACCTGGCTTGGTGCACATTCCACTGATTTTAATCCACAAGCACTCAACTCTATCATTACTGAGTTCTATGCAATAAACATATTCTATGATATAGAGAGCAATCCCACCACCTCTCTCTCCTAGCCTATCTGCCTGAAGTGTTTGTAACCACTTGTGGCAGCACTCCAGTTGTGTGAACCATCCCACCACGTTTCCATTATGGCAATTATGTCATAGTTTTCTAGCCTTGAGGTGGCTTCCAGCTCTCCTTGTTTGTTGCCCATGCCACATGCATTAGTGTAAATGCACTTCAGTTGGGCTGTTGTTTCCACTTTTTCCTGAGTGGAATAGCCATAGTTTCTGTTTTCTAGCTGTGATTTGCAGCCCACAAATACTCTGAATTCTGGCTGCCACCTGGAGCACTATCCTCTGCTTTCACTAAGGTGGCAGATCAGGGGCCTTCATTAGTACTTCGTCCATCAGAACCTGAGGTGCCATTTCCATGCTTTATCATACCAAGGTCAGTGTTGTTCCCCTCCCCCTTCCAATCTAGTTGAAAGAATTCTTGATTAGCCCTACCAACTTCTTAGATAGCATCCTTCCTCCCTTTGGGGACAAGGGTACCCCATCGTTTGCCAGCAGGCCTGGTGTGTAGGCCAATCCACTGTTGAAGAACCCGAAGTTTTGTTCTTCGCAACAGGTTCAGAGCCAGGTATTTAATTTCTGGCTCTTTCCACTCCTTCCATCACCATCCCCTATGAGAGAAAACTACCTGCACACCCGAACACTTCACCATCTGTCCTAAACCCTTAAAGTCCTTTTTAATCACCCTAAGATTTCTAGATGTCTTCTCATTGTTTCTTAACTGCAGGATGAGCAATAATGTCTGATGGAATTGTAATACAGCAGAAAGGAAGCAGTCTAGGAGGTTCATGGAGTGTATGGAAGACAACTATGTAACACAACTGGTGAGTGAATTGATTAGAGAAAGTGCCCCACTGGACCTGCTGTTCGTGAACAGAGAAGGTCTTGTGGGAGATGTGACTGCTGGAAAATGCCTGGGGCTCAGCAATCATGAAATTATGGAATTTGAAGTTCTAGGAGTAGTAAGGTGGGGGGGTGTCACCAGAACTGCCACCTTGGACTTTCAGAGGTCAGAATTTGGGCTGTTTAGAAGGCTGCTTGATAAAGTTCCTTAGGAGGCAGTCCTAAAGGGCAAAGAGCCCAAGAGAGCTGGACGCTTTTCAAGAAGGAAATCCTGGCGGCACAAGAGCAAGCCATCCCCATGTGCCAAAAAAAATGAGCCAGCGGGGAAGAAAACTGGCCTGGCTCAACAGAGAGCTTTGAGTGGATCTTGGAAAAAAGAAGAAAGAATATGAGCTTTGGAAGAAGGGGTAGGCATCCCAGGAAGACTATAAAGATGAAATGATATCATGCAGAGAGAAAATCAGAAAGATTAAAGCCCAACTAGAACTTAAATCAGCCAATTCTGTAAAAGATTCTAAACATGTTTCTACAAATATATTAACAGCAAAAGGAGGGCCAAGGAGAATCTTCATCCTTTACTGGAAAAAACAGTGACAAAGGATGAGGATAAGGCAGAGGTATTTAATGCCTTCTTTGCCTCAGTCTTTAACAGTAAGGTAAGATTTTCTCTGGGTACTCAGCCTCCAGAGAAAGAAGACAGGGAAGGGGAGCAGAAAGCTCCAATGTTCCAAGAAGGAATGGTTAGAGACCTGCTCGGCCAATTACACATTCACAAGTCTATGGAGCCTGATGGGATCCACCCAAGGATATGCTCACCAAATCCCTATCCACCATCTACCAGTAGTCTTGGCTGACTGGGGAAGATTTACCTAACTGGAAGTTGGCAAATGTTATGTCCATTTACAAGAAGGGTTGGAGGGAGGAGCTGGGGAAATACAGGCCTGTTGGTCTGACCTTGCTGCCAGGGAAGGTCATGGAGAAGGTCATCTTGAGTTCACACACAGGACAATCAGGTAATCAGGCCCAGTGAACATAGGTTTATAAAAGACAGATCCTGCCAGACCAACCTGATCTCCTTCTATGACAAGGTTATATGGTTGTTGGATGAGGGAAAGGCTGTGGATGTGGTGTACCTGGGCTTTCGTAAAGCCATTGACACTGTTTCTCATGGTATTTTGCTTGAGAAATTGGCTTCCATTAGCCTGGACAGGCACAACCTCTGTTGGGTAAAAAACTGGTTGGATGACCGGTCCCAAAGGGTTGTGGTAAATGGAGTTAATTCCAGTGGGAAACCAGTCATGAGTGGTGTTCCCCAGGGCTCAGCGCTGTGTTCAGTCCTGTTCAGTATCTTTATTAATGATCTATATGAGGGGTAGAGGTTATTCTGAGTAAATTTGCAGATTACCCTAAGCTCGGTGGAAATGTCAATCTGCTTGAGAATATGGAAGCTCTGCAGATGGATCTGGACAGACTGGATCACACTATGAGGTTCAACAAGGCCAAGTGCCAAGTCCTGCATTTGGGACAAAACCACTCCATGTAGCTCTATAAGCCTGTGGAAGACTGGCTGGAAAGCTGCAGAAGGACCTGGGGGTGTTGTTTGAAGCCAGCAGTGTGCCCAAGTGGCAAAGACAAATGGCATCATGGCCTGCATCAGAAACAATATGGCCAGCAGGGAAGTGATTGTACCCCTGTACTCAGCAATGGTGAGGCTGCATCTGGAGTACTGTGTTCAGTTCTGGACCCCTCACTACAAGAAGGACACTGAGGGGCTGGAGGGTGTCCAGAGAATAGCAACAAAGCTGGTGAAGTGGCTGGAGAACAAGTCTTATGAGGAGTGGCTGAAGGAACTGGGGTTGTTTAGCCTAGAGAAAAGGAGGCTGAGGGGAGGCTTTATCACTGTCTACAACTACCTGAAAGGAGGTTGTGGTGAGGTGTGTCTTGGTCTCTTTTTACAAATGACGGGTGATGAGATGAGAAGAAATGGCCTCAAGCTGCGCCAGGGGAGGTTCAGATTAGACACCAGGAAACATTTCTTCACCAAAAAGGTTGTCAGGCACTGGAAGAGGCTGTCTGGCGAGGTGGTTGAATAACCATCCCTGGAGGTATTTAAAAGACCTGTAGATGAAGTGGTCAGGGATATGGTTTAGTAGTGGACAGGTAGAGTTGGACTTGATGATCTCAAAAGTCTTTTCCAACCAGGTGATTCTATGATAATTTTTCACTTTACTGACGCATTTCTCTATCACTGCTACAGTAACAATGGCACAGGCATAGCAAGCCTCATTTTTTGGCACACGGGAATGGCCTGCTCTTGTGCTGCCAGGATTTCCTTCTTGAAAAGCATTCAGTCCTCTTGGGCTCCTTTGCCTTTTAGGACTGCCTCCCAAGGAACTTTACTAACCAACCTTCTAAGCAGTCCAAATTCTGCCCTCTGAAAGTCCAAGGTGACAATTCTGCTGAACCCCCTCCTTACTTCTTCAAGAACTGAGAATTCTTATCTTTGCTTATTCAGTGATCACCTCTCATGTTATTTCCCCTCAGCTTTCAGACATCTTTGAACCCCATTCACTTGAATTAGACTCAAAGACTCTCTGCTTATCTCAGAGGTGGAGATTCCAAGTGAAGAAGATAGCTACAAAATGAAGGCACAATTTTAGAAGTGATTTATACCATCATGGGGACAAGCTTTTTCTCTGGACATAGAGTCTTTCTGGAACAAATACATATCTAAACCTATTCAGATTTCATTTTAAACACATATGTAGACTGCCTTGATTTGAATATGGCTCTTAGATGTTATTGATTGTGTGTGAATAAAAAATAATGACTACGAGTAATAGTTATTTGCTTCTTTGCTTCTTTTTTACAGTAATTTCCTTCTTTGTCTTTTTGTTATTATGAATTGCTCTAGATGGAAAGTGGCTTTGCAGGAAACAGCTTGGGAATTCTGGTGTACACCAAGTTGAACACAAGTCAAAAAAGTTCCCTTGAAACAAGGAAGGCTGATGGTATTCTGGGCTGCATTAATAAAATCACTTCCAGCAGGTAAAAGGAGATCACAGAATCACAGAACCATTTAGGTTGGAAAAGCCTTTTATGATTAAGTGCAACTGCAAAACTAACACTGCCAAGTCTACCACTAAACCATGTCCCTGAGTGCCACCCTTCGTCTTTGCTCAACCTTGATGAAGTTACCCCTGGACTGAACTGTGTCCAGTTCTGAACTCTCCAGTTCAAGAAAGACATGGACATACTGAAGACAGTCCAATAAAGGACCACAAATATGCGACGGATATGTGCATAGTTTCTTTCAGAAACAGCTACCTAACAAGCAGGGAGGTGATCAGCAAGATGTTTTTTACAAACACAGAAACTAGCTGCCATCTCATGCTGAGTTCCAGTAACCCAGTAGACAAAAAAATTTAGTTACAGAATATTATAATTTGTTAGCTACAAATTTTCAAGTTACCAGAAACATGGTACTGTCCGTAAACCTGATATTCATGTTTATCTAATTCATCACAAAGACTGTGATCTTTAAGTAAGAATGTGTTTCTTCCATCAAGCCATGAAAAATACATTTCTTATATTAACAAGAACCAGCAAATAAATTATTTCTTCATTATGAAATATTCTGTATACATAGAAGTTATCTTCTGCGGGTAATAATAATGCTAATACTGTATTAATATAGATGAAGACATAAAATGCAGTGCTGCAATTAACCTATTTTGCTAGATGCAGGGACACTATCTGAAAATTGTCTCAAAACACCTTAATACTTTCCATTGTTTACAACTGCAGAACTAGTAAAATCACATTGCTAAGGGAATCTCTATTAATGAAATTTATAAGAAGGCTAATAGGTGAATCTAGAGCTATCAACAGTAACTCAATATGTGTATGGTGGTAATATCAAAGCACATACTATGTTCACAATATCTTGTATTAACATAAATTGAAAGTTATCTAGCTTATAAATATCAGTGGAATACATGCAATATTAAAATCAGCTTCATTGATCTATATTTAAACTTATTATCTGCTCAAACTAAAGTGAATGCAATAGTTGAAGGACTAATTTTAATCCTGTTTCTTCTTATGGAAGAACTCATTTATCAGGAAAATAGGTGGGAATTTCCATTTTCTCAGTCTAGTTCTATCTCACTCAAGTCATTAGTCAATAACTTTTTCTTCTTTTAGTGTCTTCTGTTATTGATTTCTGACTTGCCCATAATTATGTATTTTTTCAACAAGCATCTGTTGACAATTTCACTGCAGAGGGATTTTTCTTTACCTTTTTTCCATTATTCTTTTCCAGAAAAAAAAAAATTTTCATCTACTATTTACTCTCCTGCTTTGTGCACTCTGAGTTTGTCTGTTTTTGGCAAAGTCAGCACTCAAAATGTCTTCTCTCTAAACTCCTAATTCTCCCAAACATTGCCAAAGATGGTATTTTGGCTGTTAGGATCATCAGCTCTGCCCTGAGAATGATTAGCAAGATAACGAAGTAGGACATACATGATTACTTTTCTTTATAATTGTTTTGGAGTGAGAAGCAAGAAATATATTCCATTGCAAAAGGACAATGTTTTTATGGGTGGCAGTTTTTTTTTTCGCTTTTTAGTCCATAAATATCTTTGATTCACAGCTTCTTCTAACCTTGGCAGAAAATCTTGGTGCCTAAATGAAGACTGAAAGATACTGTAAGGACTGTCAGCCTATGTGCGATACCCTCAGACCACTATCCAAGTATTTTGCACAGCTGCTGTAGTCTGAATAAGCTCAACAGTACACAGATGTGCACAGAAACATTTAGATAGTTTTCTTAGACTATTTTTAACTATTTCTGCTAGTGAAGAAGCACACGATCAACTGAAACATGAAAGAGCAAAGAGGAAGCCTGTAATGAGACACAGCAGTAAAACCCAGAATCAGCACCAGATGTTGCCCAGTTAAACTCGATAGTTCACAGGTATTCATAAAAGGATACAAAGTTTTGCTTACACTAAGATACCTTCCTAAATAACCCTATGAAAACAACACAAAATGAATTTTCTATTATTGGCCACTTTATGTATTTTTAAAGATTTAAAATTTTTGTATGTCAATAGCAATGATTTCATAAACTAAACAACTCTCTCTCCATTTTTACATGTTTATCAAAACCAAAATATGTCAGAGTTAATAGCTGAAGTGTCTGCCTTTCTTGCCTTGGCTCTTCTCAGCTATGTTCTCTTCTCTGCTCCCATTCTTGGTTTATATCTTTCTAAACAGGCTTTATGACTACTGCTTTGTATCTGTAAGCCTAAGTCCTAAAAGCTCATAATCCAGTTGCACATTAGAATACTGAATGTGACTTAAATGGATGTGTTTGCCTATGTCCAGATACAGCTTGATTTTTGAAAAAAGAAATTAATTAATAGTACAATGCTGTCAGGCCTCTGCATGTGGGGCTACTGGCAATCCAGCAAGCATGCATTGATGTAGCTGCGTGATATGCTTGTTTTGTGATAAAACAGAGGACCTTTGTCTCAAAGGCTTGCATTTTAATAAATTTAGTTAACATCATAAAGCACTAAAACCCACAGCAATTATCAGAGAGAAAAGTCTGAGAAGTCTTGCTCCTTCTATTCATTTCTTTTTGCAAAAACATCCAAGCACAGGAATTTCTCTGTAGGTAGACACTGATTTGAAGGTCATGATGTAAAATTATGGGCTTCAAAACTGTGTTCTCTGAATTCAGATCATTTTATATTTACAATTGTATATCTTTAAACCATTTTTAAATTTAAATAAAACCAAATTTAAATACAAAATTACTAATTTCTTCTTTTTGTAATCCAAAATTGTCTTGGGACAAAATCCTTGGGAATTGCAATAGCTACCTGTTTAGGCCATGTCTAGGAGGTTGTAAGGCCCAGGGGATCCTTTTCTTTACAATCTAAATGAGATACATATGATGATGTCACTCTAAAGTTTAAAACTGAACTTCAGTGCAATGGAGACTAGTTCTCAGATTTTAACATAGAGGGAAATATTTATGATGTTCTCTGTCTCTGATTTATTTCAATAACAGTTTATAATACTAGTTTGCACTTAACCAAAGTAATGCCTTTCATGCAAAGATCTCAAAGTATTTTCTGGATGGGAAATCATTTTCACTGCATCCTAATGAGAAAGAACAGCAGTGTTTTGGTTTCTTGATATTTCTTTTTTTTTTAAACTTACGTTTAATCTAATACTAAAAGCTTTAAGAGACTCTGAGAGTTTGTATTTTTATATTCCAAGTTTCACTAGCTTCTAACTGGGTATAGTCCCCATATGCTTTTGTGTCTGGAAGTTAAGGGGTCTTGTCTAGAAATAAGCAGAAAAAAACCTTTCAAGCAACATTTACAGAAGGGAAAAAACTATAATAAACTATATGACAAAATAGAACAGAATAATCTGGGGTTTAGATTCTGATAATTCATTTTTCTATATTTCTTTTTACTTTCAGAATAAATGCTTTTTTGAAGTATTTCCATGCTGAACTTCAGAAGGTTAACTTAGTGGTAGCTCAGTTTTTCGACATGTTTTTCAGTGAAAATATTCATGCAATTCAAAACTTTTCAAATACACAGTATTGGGTATTTAAAATCCCAGTGTGATTCATGCATAACACAGAGTAAAAACAGTAGGCTAACAAGAACGGAGATTTTTTGCAAAGCTGAAAGAACAGCCTTCACAATCTACAGAAACGCTATTGTGCCTTCCAGTCAATTTTTTCTTCTTTTTTCTTCTCTCATTTTTTTTCTCTCTAGTCACAGCAGGATAACATCTGTTCTCAGATAGGAGACAGAATTTGGCCTATAGTGTATGTATACAAAACGCATTCACACAGGCATTGGTATTCCCAGGTGAAATACTGTCCTTGAAGAGAAATTCATAGTGCTTACTGCCAACATGAAGTTGTTTCCTGTGGGGTTTTGAGGTAAAATGCCAGTTCCTGAAACAATTGCTATGGTGTCTGTCAGAAGGATTGTTGTACCCTATTGCTTGAGTAATACTGGTTATTACTTCTCTGCATGGTCAGGATGAAAGCAAGGCTCAGCAGACATGAATTTTATTATTGTATCCCTGCTTATAAGCAACCTTAAGCTCTGATCCATTGTCTCCTTTGTAAGTCTACCCCGAGCTATCTTATAACTGTTCTATGTTACAACAGTGGGTTTGCATTTCTCTAGCTGAATCATAGATTTGATTAACCAATAATAGTTATTCTCTGCGTTAAATGAGATTACAGAGTGTCCCATTGCCAAGAAAGAACGAGTCAAATGTTGAAATAAACAAACAAAATTTTGAGGCTCGTTGTCTATCCAAATTAAATATAATTTCCCACATCTCTGAGTGTTAGTTCACTGATGATTTTCGCTACTACAAGAATTAAATTTATTATATATACATGCAACATTCAAGTAGGGCCATCAGGTAGCAAGGTCATCCCTTCTCTGCTCTCCTGTTAATGAGCTGGTGAACAAGCTAGGTGTTTTCAAATTTGGTGAAAATGTAGACTAGGAATCTTAGAAAAGAAATGCAGGAGGAAAAGGCTGTGGGTAAGTAGAATATTCGACTCAGCAACAGAAGCACCAAATTGTATTAGTCTCAACTGGCTTGCTTGTTTCACAATGTTTCTCCATTTGCTGATTCTTCCTTTCCATGAAGCTGAGCACGTTTCTGTTGTTTCATGTTCAACATTTTTGTTTTGTTTTCTTGGTCTTTGATGTTAATACGACCCTGCAATAGCAAGTAAAAGCTTTGCTGACTTTCCCGTGGTTTCTGCTTTTAATGTGAATATGCGCTGACACAAGATAAAATTTATGCCACTGAAGAGACCCTGACTACTGCTTAAATCCCATCTAAGCTTCCTCTTCAGGTGTTCTTCAAGGGAGAGAGTTACTCCTGCTAGTCTTGTGGTGAATATATTTAAAATATGCACAAGAGGATACACAGCTGGCACAATTTTCCCAAGAATGAGCAGGGTCAAAGATTTTATGTGAAAATTGGCTGTGTCCTAAAGGATATTCTCCTGCTTCAGTAAGTGTCAGTTTCTATTCAGGCGTCATTGGGAGAAATTCTTTATAGCCTGTGGTAAGTGGAAATGGATGATCGTATCTAATGATTCCTCCTGTCCCTAAGAATCTATGGATTTAAAATAATATGCTAAGGCTTAACATGATCCAGGACCCAAGGAGCCTTAATTACTGCTAAGCACTTTGTTGTACTTTTGGGTTTTACGTTTTCTTACTTGTAATTTTTTCTTAGAAGTCTGAAATAAATAATTCATTTCCTTGTTGTTTATTTCCTTTTCAGTTTGACAGGCACCCAGGCTTTTCTTCCATTTGTTTGGTAGAATGAGATTACCTTAACTAATACAGTTGCTTTTTATACAACCGTAGATGTGAAGATTGCTAAATTGAAGTTCTAATGCAAGAAACACATGTCATTTGCAGCTAGATTCATGTTTTTGCTTTTGTTCTTTTTCCTCACAAGGGACAAATGGATGGTGATCCCTGATGTGGCAAAGTGTTAGTCACAGAGTTTTCCCCTCCCTTGCTGTCAGGCTAAGAGCACAGTGATTATCCTGGTGCTATCTCCACATGATCTGTGCAGGTGAAGGCATGGAGATCTTCTAAACTGGATGGATGTTGGATGCAAAATTGGTGCATTGTTTGTAGTCTGTTTATATTAAATTGCAGGATCTTGCATTTGCCCATACTTCTTTGCAACCTTCAAATAGCAGCATGTAGAATTTTACTCTGTGTACGCAAAATGGCAAGAAAGTGCCTTTTTTCCCTTTTTTACAATCCACTCCTTTGGTTCTTCCAGTGGCAGTGCACTTATTTGCTTCAATCTGAACTGTGCCTTGGTCCTAAGTTGTGAAAGATTCATGCTTTCTAGTAGGCAAGTATTTAATTCAATAACATTGCTTTTTAGTCTTCTCCTGTTTGTTTCGTTTGTGCATGTGTTTGGTATGAAAATATAAAACACCAAAAAAAGACACTGCTAAAAAGCATATTGTGCAATGCAGCGCATAAAAGCTGAAATTTATTCTCCTCCCTCCTCTTTGCCTGTATTTGGAAGAGTTGTTACCATTTCCAATTTGGAAATCAGAGCATGGACCTACTTTTCATAGCTGCCTATAAAGGCAGTGGTACCAAGCTCTTCTGAATGTTGTTCTCTCTCTGTTTACAGTTCTTAAGTGACTGATGCTTTTAGAAAATATCCAGTGACCAAGACTGTCCTCAAGTCCTAGCCCATTCTATTTCCTTGATGCTAGTGGTGTAATTCAATGGTTCATTTAGATGCAAAGTGGATGCTATTAGCTTATTCTCCTAACGGATGCCCTTCCACAGGAAAGGTTAAGCCATGGAATTTTTCTGTGGTTGAAAATTTAATGACTATTACAAAGAGAATAATGGTGTCCTTGAAGATTCTTTTCATCTTTGTTGTTAAAAGGAATCAAAAGCATTTTAAAATTAACTATAATTCACATAACTTCATATAATTCTTCCACAGATTTTATAGCTCATGCTGAGGAACAAAGTAATATATACAAGGTCTGACACACAAAAAAGAGACTAACCCTATAGCTCAGGAACTGAGAAACGGAAGGGAGAGACAAAAAGATGATTACAGAACCTGTCACAGTGAGATAAGGCTCAACTGGATCACTCAGTACAACTGGATGTGTGCTCAGATATAGGTGTTTTCTTACCCTTGGCTGGAAAATGTCAGTGTGCAATAGTGAAGAGTGAGTTATCAAGTCTCTTGTGAAACTGAAGAAATTTGTGATGGAAACTTTATGATTACCGAGTTGGTGCTCAAAGGGACCGTTTTCTTTGTTGGTGGAAGATGTGAAAGCGAAAACAATGGAGATCCTCAACAGCCTTTCAGAAAATGATAAGTGGAATTGCTTTGAACATTGGCAGCATCATATGCAGCTGTGTGCCAACTCAGAAGATAACTATTTTGAAGGTGATCTTAGTAGATTTTCTTAATTTGTTAAATAAAGAATAACCAGGCACAGCCATGCAATTTTTTTTGTGTGTTTTTTTTTTTCTTATGTATTATAATACAGATGTAAATTCGTGTTTAAATAGAATTCTGTAAGACAGCAGGAAAATCCAAATAGAGAGCTGGATTTCTCAACATCTTGTGTAGCAATTCCTGCTGTAATGGGCTTCAATATCAACGGGAATCTTCCCAGCAAGCCTTGAGCAGGGTGAGGTGATAAAGTGCCTCTGAACTCGAGCGAAGAACTCTCCTCTTTGACAGATTAGGACTGGATATAGATGTATGCAAAATAGCATCTGGCTGTGATTTTGCATCATCCCTTCTTCCTCACTGGCACTTAAATGTTTTCATGAAATGTTTTGGTTTTGGTCTGCCTCCGTTTACAAAATGTAGCATTATTTGCTACATGTCTCATAATTTCTTCAAGTATTTTTGGTTTTGTTTTTAATTCAGTGTATTTTCAGCAGAAATAACAAAGGTGAAAGCTTACATCTTTATTTAGACTACAGCAGCTTCCACAAAACACTTATAGGCATGACTATAATGCAAATATAGTGGTAGAGACAATGTCATGGGAAGGCATGCTTGCTGCTTTTGGCATAACACAAAAAAAATGCCAGCTAAAATTCCCCAACCACTTTTGCCTGAGTAACATTACTTTTTATTATCAAACACTTGGATTGAGTAACTAACAGAAGCGTACCTTAGTAAGACATTTATCTGTACTGTATCATAGTGCTAACTGCTTATGAATGACACAGCATCACATCAGCAGGAAAGTTAGATAAGAACTCCATATCTCTGAAATTCTCATAAAAGTAGGAAAAACACACTCATTTGGTTTATTATTTTATTACAAATTCAGGCCAAATTTTAACCAACGCTCACACAGATTCACAACTTTTTCCGGTGAAAATTGGATGGTTTGGAGTTCTTAATTGAAACTGGAGATTTTATTGAGATGAAAGTACATTGGAATAATAATTTTTCTGTGTGTTCTTAATCCATGATTTGTTTTTTTTTTTACCCATCATACAGTCAGGGAGTAGCTGCAAATGTAAGATTTTAAACTTTTATTTGCCACAGGGAGAGGGTACTTCTAAGTGAGTCAAGATGAGTAAATATGTTCCTTAAATCCCCATAGTACACTACCGGTGAGTTATGAATGTATATTTGAATTTCTTTTTATGCTTATTCCAGCAGTATGTTATCAATTAAAAGTTAGTTTCTCCTATAAGGAAAAATACTTACTCAACAAAGAGCAAGAATGAGGTAAAAAACACTAATTTTATTTTCAAATGAAGGTTTTAGAAAAACTGATGACTCTTCAAAGTCTTAAAAATGTAATTTCATATAGCACAATAGGTTTGTCACACCTCATACATTGATGAACACTTCCTTACTATCAAGTAGGTTTTATGTTTTAGTCTCTCTTTTCTATTGTTTTTTAATATTGGCTGAACAGGTCTCTAAAATTTTTTGCAGCCTCCCTTGGTTGTTCATCTCTACATGAAGGTATTAATATGTCAGCACTACTTACGTAAGTGCAAGGAAGGCTGGGTCTTCTTTACCTTCATTTTTCTTTATACTTTAGTAGAAGATTTGGTGCCTTCAGTATGTTTGGACATGAGTGTACTCTTAATGTTTGTAATCAAATCACTTCTCTGTGAAGAAAATGCAGTAAAGGTTCAAGCATGATTTTTAAATCACTAGATGATTGTATTTGTACAAATGCATACAACCAAATCTTTACAGTGTGCTGTAAGTATAGTATACCTACAGCCCTGTGGTAACTTGTGCATTTATGCTTTCTTAACTGTGTTTCTGTCACATAGTGTAGGTAGACTGGATAGTGGGACTGCGTTGGTTAACTGAACATCTGACGTATTAGAGTTCACTGTGTGATGAATGTCTGTCTTTCATGTTTTATTTCCCCTTCAAAACATAAGGAGACCAAATAGCAGAACAACTTACGTATGACGGTGTAGCATAGTGCAGTGCCCCACAATGATATCCTGCATGATGTTGAAGGGTATCTATAAGCTGCAGCCTTACACTGCTATGGTGCCTGCCTTGGTGTGTAGAGCATGCCCCTGGGAGCAGCTTGATAACCCCCCCAAGTCCCAGCTAATGCAGCATTCTGCTGCCAGCTTCCAGTCAGCATCCTTAGAGCTAACATGAATAACCTTGCTTGGCACCACCATTTTTTATATAGACATATCCTGACTGAGAAACCATAATGCATTCACAATCTAGCTTTCTATTGTTCTCTATGAATAGTACCATTTTTAGAAATGTCTGAGACACTATTATATCTGTGGTTACCTGTGTTTTTCATGTGTTTGTTTTCAGAAAATCTCAGGAGTCCCAGTTAGGTAAGTCTCTCCATCCTGTTGTAAATTATAAATCCAAGTAAAATGGAGATAAAGCACTGTGAAGAACCAACTCCTCTCTGTAGTTCACTTGTGAGTTTAAGTTCTATGCCACAGAATACAATTCTGCTTTTTAAAAACAAAGATTTGACCTTCTGGGCATGTTACTGGCAGGAAATATTGGCTTATTTAAAAACAACAACAACAAAAAGATTTTAAATAAGTTGAGACACAGTTGCTGGCTTTGTGAGAAAAATACTATTCTAATACGTCCCCTCAAAATCTGTCCTTCCTGACTCAGAATGTGAGAAGAGCAGGACAGGTGAGGCAAGGTTATGAGTAAAGGTAAAAAAAAGGGAAGAGGAGATATTTGAGCTTATCTACAGGATCACATTTTTTTAAAGAATCTCCATTTATTACATACACAGAGATTGTGTCATGGTTAAAGACATAGAAAAACATGTCTGGTAGACCACCTGCCAGGGAGAAAGAGGAGCATAAGTGCACATACAAGACCTATACACTGTCCATTTCTTTGGGTGGCAAGAGGAGCTAGAGAAGTTAAAAACTGAGAAAGAAATCATTTAAAGAAAAATCATTTGAGTCAAGCTCCCCAAAAGAAACAAAATTATTTCCTTAGACATGTGGAGATGCTGTTTCTACTTACTGGTTGAAGAAATGTTTAAATCTAATACTGGAATAAAAGTGTTAATAACTTTGCAGAGTTGAAGGGCTTATTGGAGAGGGGGATGCAGAGGACGAGTAGCTGTGTATGGCTGAGCTACAACCAGAGCAAGAATCTCTTGAGGTAAGGAAAAAGAGAACACAGGCACTGAAAGCATAGCCTTATTCAGATTTCCTCATGTTTCCAGGTACTTTATGCTTCCTTTCCAATAAGGTCTAATTGGATCATGCATGGGCCAGGAATAAAGTCATTGTTTTGGAAGTAGCTACCAGATACGTTAGAGTAGATATTTGCAGCATGATGCTGCTCCCTCCCCCCAAAACTTCCAAGGAGACCATCTAAGCAGTGAAAAAGAACTTCCAAATTATCTAATGGACGTTTTTGATACATTGAAAGCCTGATAGAATAAAATCATGCAAATAGAACATAAAATGGCCAATACACATGCTCTTATAGTTAGCCCTGTAGTAAATCCTTTCGTTCTTCAGCATTTCATTGCTTTTACTGTGCCAGGATTCTCACTGACTGTTTTTGTGGCCACGATTAATTACAGAGTCATTCTCTTAATTTTATTTATTCCCACCCATAGTTCTGGCTAACGTTGGTTAAGTAGGATTGGAATCACTCTGCTGAGTGTGCTCAGCCGACAAATTTTCAGGCATGCTAGTTACTGTCAGCTGCTGTACAAAATACAGTATCACAACATGACCTATGGTTTTTGTTCTGAGAAAAAGGACTGCACATGCTTGTGGAAGGGAAGACAGAGGGAGGATAGTCAGCTAAAGACTATTAATGTTCTATTACATTTTTATTATTCATTTCATTTCATTTAAACATCAGATATGTTCAGAAATATTACCTTTAGTGTACTTCTGCTTTAAAAAAATAACTGATGAAGCTCATTGCCACTGGCCTCATATCACAAAACTGTCAAAAACTACAAAAAGACAGTCATCCACCATTAAAAAAGGAAATAAATTATTAGAAATTTTGTGTTTCATTCAGCTTGGAACTGATTTTGTATTGAAGAAACAGAATGTTTGTAGTATTGTTTTTTGGTAAAAGCAAGCAAATGTACCACTAAATTTCAAATAAAACCCAATCTTACTAACAAAGGACCTCTGCAAACATCTGTAAGGAAAGATCTTCCTTCTTAGCCATTTAAGACAGGTGTAGAGGAGTGAAAACAGATCATCCTGTGTGGAAGTTATTTGTTTTGTTTTTAAACCTAATGCTTTCTGATCTCATACACTGAAAGGACCTTAAAACCGAGTTCTTCATGGCACTTTTCAATGTGAAAAGTCTAGACATCAAATAAAATAGGACTGTGTTAAAAATACGCAGACAGTGGTGGATTTATGAAATGGCGAAAGACAAAGACACATGACAGACATGTGGTTTAATTTACTGGCACAGGATTCACAATCTGCTTTCCACAATGTTTAAATAATCTTCAATTATCTGCAAATATCTGCTTTTACAAATGCAGTAATTTATCAGGGATTAAAAGAGCAATGTTTTGACTACATAGTTGTTTTAAGTGCAACTCATTATTTGTATATCATTAATCCAAATTGATTAGCACCTAAGTTTTCAGACTCTGATAAATGTATCCCAGCTGTTTAGATTTTGGGCAAATGATATTTCTTTTGCTATGCAAGTTGAAGTTCAAGGCTATCTTATGTCAAGTATGCATGTTTTGGAAAAGACTTTTGTCTGTATCTTGCGAGAGTCAAGGTCTGATAGCTTTTCAGAACAATTACAATTGAGTGCAAATCGGTGTGCTGTGGCTGATTTCTGAAACCAAAAGGAAACCTCTTGCCAGATAAGATTGCTGCTCATCCTAGAATTACTGGTCTCTAGAAGATGCGGGATGGTAGAACATATTTACTCAACAGGCTTACTAAACAACTTCATAAAATAAAGCATTTTAAAAAAGATAGGGGGAAAGATGATTCTACATAATTGTTGTTTTCTTGGAAGCTAGTGTCTGAAAGGAGATTGTGAACTTTTTAAGTGTTATTTAAAGAGTTCTCATTTTCATTTGGTACAGGAGCTTGATACTAAGAGGTACAAAGAGACTTCTCCAACTGTAAGCCCACTCCAGTTACCATTTTCAAAAATTCATTAGGAAGGAGACTTTTGTAAGAAGGATTGAGAATATAAAGTCTTGAAGGATTGATTATGATTTCAGAATTTTAAATTTTGAGTTTTCAACTTAAAAGTTCTGAAAAACTCACCAAAATTAGGTTTTCAACAATCATGGAACGTTATTGAGTATCTTAAGTTCAACATAAAGAAACTGAAGACCTAAAACTCAATGGTTATTTTTGCCCATACAATTAGCTTCTAATTTATATTTTTATGAATTTTATCCCCTTTTACTGTTATTCTGTAAGGGAATAAGGTAACAGATGCACTGTTTTATCACATGAGGTATAAGCGTAAAAAACATTAAGAACATTGTGTCAATTAAACCTCGATCTCAGCTGATGGATGGTTTCTGCACTGTTTCACCTTTCAGCAAGTTTGCAGTGAATCCAAATAGATGATGCAGTTTGAGACAACAATTTTGTTGGATACTAGGAAAACAGTTATTTCTGCCGTACTCGGAAGTGCTGTAGTTTCCAATGCAAAAATAGAAACTTAAGCAATATTCCATATAACTTCTGGTTATGAAATCCTCAGAAATATACTCTAAATGGGCTATATCATCCACAAAGGCTGATATAGCAGGGACCCAATTTTATAGCATCTGTTTTTCCTGGGTGTCCATTTAGTTGCCCTGTTCTTTACTAATGTTTCTTACAGAGTGCTCTGTGGTTTACAGTATCCTGCTGGCACTATTTCTTCATGTATGGTATATGAAATTTTAGATACTATACCATTTCTAAAAGATGGAATCAATTTCTTTAACATACCATACCTGCTAGCATTTTTTGTATGTGTGATGTGTCTGTGTTTTGTGATTTTAGAAGCATTTGTAAGCATGAACTTAGGCTCTGAGCAGCCCGAAGGCTGTATTCAGGCAGCCATATGATGACTAGATGGAAGAAAATGAAGAGTGCTGCCTTATATGCTATCATCTTTAGAGTTTATCGTGTGATATAGAGAAATTAAAAAATATTCCCACTTACTATGAATTATAATGCAGTACAAGGAAGGCTCAAGGCTCTCCCTTCTTCTTGCTGGTGAAGTCTACTACTGTCTGAAGTGTGCTGTGCGTAGGGTAGCATATCATAAGCAGTTGAATTAACTGGAAGCAAGAGCAGAGGCATCTTGAGGGTGGTGCACTGCACTAGTTGGCATAGAAGAGGCAATTGCAGAGTGCAGCTCTTTGCAGACATGGAAGCATTGGGATGGCCACTATGTCCTCCAATGGACTCCCTCTAGTCCTTGTAGGACTATGCATAGATCTTTATGATGCTCTCTTCACTCTTTCAGATGAAGTAGTTGGGTTTTTAGCATCTGCCACACAATCAAGACTATGTAGTGTAATGTAATTCAAACGTAATGTAAAGAGAGATTTGTCAGTTATCACTGGTGAAGATTATCAATCATTTTCCACTAACAAGGAAAATCCACCAGGAGAACGACAATGGAAACAGCCATTTTATCAGAAGTATACGACCAATCTAATGGGAAAACAGGATCAGCAGTGGAGCAGAAATTGAACGTATCTTAAAAAGAAAAAGCAAAAATTCTGCTAGTTTCATTACTATATCTTTTGACACTCATTTCAGTGATTGCACCCAGTAAGGTCACTGAATGCTCGCACCTATTCTTAAAATATTCAAAATGTGGTTTGAAGAAGGTTTGTATTATCTGTCACTTTGTGCTCTCCTGAGACTACCTGATGGTATCTACTTGCCCTCTTCTCTAAGCAGTTTGGCGTAGAGACTCTGTTTTGTTCTATGTTTACACAGAGAATAGGACACTTGAAACTTCTCATTCACTGCCAAGATGCCTATTTACTCCAGCAAAAAAATCCTGTGTAATTCTTTATGTTATCTTTTTTTGTGGTTTATATTAATCTGCTGTAGAAATCGTGCATCTCAGGCATAGCATGCTATGGATCTCCTTTGCTAAGCTTTACCGTCTGCAAAACAACAGAAAAATGAAAAAAGTCTTGCCACAGAGAACTTGGGACAAATAGTTCATCTATACTTGAGGTATGTGAATGAGAGAAGTGCTATCACGGCTCCATCATTTCCCTAGGTCCATAAAACCTGGAGTCAAAATGTCTGTGCCTTGGTATCCTTGTAGGGCAAACCTGAGATGTCTCCACTGTGCATTTTGAGTACTACTGATGCTGAATAAAGTATTAAAGTAAATTAAAACTTCTTTTAAGCCTTAGAAATTAATGTAGTTTCTCAGGACAAGTAAAAACATCTCCATGCCCTTACTGATAGGAATTTCTAAAAAATTAGATACAGAACAAAACGCAGAATGAGACATTATCCTAGGAAAGGCTTTGATGAACAAGAATAAATAACATATTTGTATCTAAGTAAAATAGTGACACATCTCATGTCCTTGCATCATCTAGTGATTTACGTTCACTTTGATATGTGAAGTTATTTTACCAAAATACTACAATAGTAAACCAGTGATAATATGTCAGACTTTTTTCACATTTGTATTGTGAAACTTACTACTTGATGAAGCCCAACAAAGGTACCATTTTCCCAAATTAGGAAACATGGATTAATCATTTTTTTTGTTCTTAATGATGAAACCAGTGAATTAAGAACTACGGGACTTCAGAGTGGCTGAAAGCACGTTTTTTTATCGGCTACTTTCTGTAGCTTAGCTAAACTGCTGCTTCATAGGTAGATACACAGGAATTCTGCTGTTCTTTTGCATGAGAATGAATTTGACCCCAATTAACATTATAGTGAGTTGCCTTGCTGGACTTACAGACTAAAACAGTTCATTTCAGAGCTCAAGTAGCCATGTATATTTTAGTGATGCTCATATTGCCTCCAAATAAGTATATTGGGTTAACAGCTGTAGTAGCCTAATATTTTAAAATATGTTTTGTATTTGGATACATGTTTCTGTGCTCCATTATATGCCCTAAAATACATATATGATAGATTAGAGATCTCTTGAGTTAGAACAGATACTGAAAAACACTCTCTTAGAGATTCAGGCATATACTACGTGTTTAATATAATACTGGGCTACTGCATATTACTCTAGAGTAGGGTAGGGTTCTTTTTGTAGATTTCCATTGGATATTTTAAAAGCAACATGTTGTCTATCAGCTGGGTTCTTTTACTAGTGGAAGATCTTAGAGATTTTGACTGCACTGGGAAAACGTGGTGTTAATGGAAGGGTGGAGTGGTCTTGTGGGTTCCCATTATGTAACCAGAGAATCTAATGTAAATACTGGTCCATGAAATAGGAAAAAAGAAAATAATTTATCAAGAGCTTAGTTAGTATGATGTAGACTTTCAGATTCACTGGTGATTATATGAATATATTGGCCATTTACTGCTTAATAACGATTTTACATTGTACTTTTGGATTTCACAAGTTTTCTCTGATGTTTTATTCATGTAAAAAATCAGAGGAAAAGTAAACCTGCTCTTTCATTCTGTTTACTGGTGCTTCAACATTATTTTGTTGTTTGATGGATGTACAGTTTGCATATCTTTGGAAGTGTGACATTGATATCATTTCAGAAGTGGTCTTGCATTTAAAGTTTCCCTTTCCTTTCACACTTACGAGTGATTTGCTCATGTAAGTGAAGAAATTAATAAGGTTGATCTAAGTTAGGTATGACTTCTGTTAGACACTAGGCCATGTTACGTGGTCCAATATGAGACACCTTGAGAATACTTTGAAATTTCTTACTTATTTGATGTGTGGTATTCTCTTGAAAAAAAGGACTGTCAAAGAGACAAAAGTGACAGTTTTGTGATGTGGTAAAACCAGTTTTTCCACTTTGATTTCAATACATTTGTAGAACAGTGTTCATAACTGGTGAGATTGTGGCACTGGAATTCACTCAGAAAACTTGAAATACCATTTTTTGGATTTCTAGAGTATACTTAAACTGTATGGTTTCAGAAAAAAAAAATCTGTATTGATATGACTTCATAACTTTATTATATTAGTATTGATATAAAATTGTAGCAGTGGTTTGTAGCATTTTCCTACTAAAGATATGCAGCCTGAGTAGAGTTGTATATTGTCGGAAGCTTGGCAAATACAGATAAGTACTATAAAGAAAAAAAATTACATATCTGTTTGATCTAATGTGTGAGTTGGAAAATATCTTTGGAGTATAAATTATTTTTTAAAGCTTTGCTATAAGTGACTATGGAAGTGAATGTAAGTGACCATGAAAGCTGAAAACTAAAACAGAGGAAAGATTAGAAAAAAATTTTGCAATTGTCAAGCATGTACAGTTTTGTTTTTACTATCCTAAGTTCTCAGCTGCCCTCCAAGTCCATGCAGTATTTGTATAATATAAGATGAAATTGAGACTAAGAGTGAAAGAAGGCATAAAGAACACAAGAAGCAGCAAGGTGTAAAAAGACTGCATTATATATGAAAAATAGTTAAAGCTCCTTTTTTTTTCTCCAAAAATTAATGTGGTTTGAGGGGCCTATATCTTTCTATTCCTTGTGTATCTTAGTTACTACAATCCAGTCAGAATTCCTTTGTGCTCAGAGCATCCTCACGCTTGTTCAGAGACCTTTCACATCCATAACTTAGGCTAAAGAGTGGTTTGACATCTGTGAATTTACAGGGAAAGGCAAAAGCCATGTAGAGCCATAAAGTCACCTGATATAGCCAAAGCATGGTCACAACTGTGTTACTGAGGTAAAGGGAAACATTTTCTTTGTCTTGTTTTGTGTGTAAGGTCCTATTTCACATGCTTCCTTTGTTACTGTGCCTTCTCCCAGTGTCTCAGTTAAACCTCTCTCCTGTTGTATCCCTTTGTCAAGAAAGGATCAGCAGTGAGATGAAGTGAAGCATTGAACTTTTTCTGGATCTCTGCTTGACTGATACTCTGCTCCCTATATGTAGCCTTTGATGTACAAAACTGAAAGCGTTTCCCATCTCTTGAAATATATGAAGGAATTCTATAAGGGTTTTTTTTTGTTTGTTTGGTTATTTTCATTCTTCTTGACGACTCTTTTGATAGACTCTGTGAACTTTGTTGGGCAAATTTAATTTTCTAACAGATTGTCACAAATGTTTTTTCAAAAACCAAGAAAGTGGTTCTTCACAAAACAGCAAAAATGAATATATATTCTTGATGCTCCTTCTGTATGAGCCACTCGTAAAAGCCTGGGCAATAATTGATAGGAATGGATGGACAGTAGCAGATAAAAAATATGAACAACAGCTTTAGGAACTGCCAGAAAAACTGAAATAAAAATAACACTAACCATATAACAGGGAAATGAAACAAGAAACGAGATTCTCTTTCAAAGGCCTATGGTTTTAGCACATTATTATTAATAAAATAATTTGGCCTTGATGTCAATAGATCTACATTCAAGAATCCAGTAGAGACATGTGTCATTATTTCTGCTTGTTAAGGAGATAGTTTTGTTATGTTTAGATTCACATAGTTCACAATCACAACTCAAAGTGTCTAGAAAACACAAGAAAAGTGAACAAGATCTTGATTTCTAAATAGCTTAATGTATTTTTATTATTAGGTCCTAAGTATGGTGTTTAATGAGATCATAACTCCCTTCAAGTAAATCATGTGGACTTGGTAGGATTTACAGGCTTTGGCAGTCTGATGAAAAACATAGCACTACATACTTAGCATGGGGCAAGTCTGAGAAGATTAGGGTCTTGATTTGATTTAGAATTCACATCTCAAAAGTATTTTAGGGTGAGATTAAACTGTGAGGTTGTCACAAACCGGGCAAATATATTATGTATGATTACATTGAAAGACAAACCTCTTTTGTTTGCTGACTGCCCCTGTGCAGCTTATATTTTTCACATTTATTCATAGAGTAAAGTATTAGAACGTATTTTGTTAGAAAGGATGTCCAAAAATCACCTATGTCAATCTCCTGCTCATTGTCAGGGCCTGGTATGCCTAGCTGCCTTAAGCTTTGCTGAGTCAAGCTTGAATACCTCCCAGGACACAGCCCCTTTGGGCTGCTGCTTCAGTATTTGATTAGCCTCACTGTAATTAGTGTTAATTAGTCTGAACTCTACTATCTAATCAGAATTTTCATTTTTGCAGTTTGTCACTGTTGCCTTCAGTCTTTCCAAAGCTCATCTCCAACAGGTGCCTGACTCTTCATCTCTATCTCATTCGATTGGGTGTTTCTGGAGATCAGTAAGGTCCCCTTTAGATTTCTCTGCAAGCTAAAAGAACACAGTTCTCTCAGCTTCTCTTCCCAAAGCAGGGAATTGGTCTCCGTAAACATATTTGTGGCCCTCCACTGGACTAGCTCCAATAAGTCAATGTGCTTCTTGTGTTAGGGTGTACAGATTTGGGCAGAGATATGGCCTCACTAATGCTGAATGGAGGAGAAAGATCACGTCCTTCCACCTACTGGTTACATTCTCCTTACTTGTGGCTGCTTCCTCTACGTATCTTTGTGTCACGAAGGAGCTAAAATAAAAATGCAGATTGATACATATATAAAAATTTGTACTTTGTAGTGGAGAAGGTGGCTGAAGTGCTGTAGACAGAAAAGGCACAGTCAAAATCCATCCATTAAAAGTATTTTGCCATTCAAACTCTTTCTAACACAAGTACGGCTGTCATGGTGTTACTCTAAACTGTCTTTCTGGCTTGGTACTCAGGCTTCCTTATCTTGCCATAACAGAATAAATGATATTTCTCCTGTCAGCACCTTTTCTAAATCACTAGTGGCAATGTACACTTTCATTGTTTTATGTATGCTCCAACTGCTCACACTTGGAATGAGAGGAAATAGGAATAAAATTCTTAACAGTTTAGTAGCTGAAGTGTTGCTTTCTATGAGGCAACTCAGTCACATCAGGGCTTTTATTTCAGTACTTTTTCATCTCATATTCTTGTACAGAAGAGTATAAAAAAAATGGTCTCTATAAAGAGCTATTTACAAGTAGAGCATTCCATGACTATTTTTGCGTAGAGACACAGATTACTTTATGAAAGTTCCACCTACTTTCATTCCGTTTGTTTTGTCTTCTCATTTTTTTGTCTTTCCTTAGCTCACTGCCTTAAAAATTTTCACCACACCGACTGCAAGTTTTTTGCAATGTCCTTCACAAATTTCTGGACTGAAACTGAAGTTGTCCTGTTCCCACACAACCCTGGCTGATAGACATTAGGCAAAAAATGTTTGTTGATTAAAATCTTGCTTCAGAATCACAAAATCTTGAGTTATTTTCTTTCAAAGGATATATACATCTTCACGTCAGAAACAGAAATAAACCCCTCATCTATTTAAAATTAGTTATGTTGGCAGACTTCTATGTTTAATGCTAACTCATGGCTAAAATATATCCTCTTGAAATTGTAATAATAAATTCAAACCACTGTCAGAGGCTGAAGGCATCAAACTAGATCAAAAAAATTTATTGTCATTTCTTATATGTTGTGTTATGTTCAGCAAGTTGATAGTAAAATTAGACAAAACAAATATTTTCTGATGTTGTATCAGAGATCATGTGTGAAAGCCTGTGTGTTTCTTGCTTTAAACTGTGAGTTATAGTGGCTCAGTCTGGAGGAGTAAGTAATGATGCATTTCTTGAGGCCCTTAGGACGTGCAAGCCATTCACTGTTCCTTTTTTTGACAATATGGTCAAACTCTTAGATAGCAAAATATCTGTGTGTTTTTTTTATTTTTTCAGTTGTCTTTTATGTATTATATAAAGTTGCTATTAATTTAAAAACTGTCACACACTGAATGTGGGACAGGAAGACCAAGTGAGACAAGTACTCAACAAGAGGTAAAACTGGTATCTTGAGACAGGTGATAATTTGGTAGGTGATTATCATTTTCCCCACATGAAATAATGTCAGAAACATAATAAATTGTTTTTGCTTTGATAAGACATATTTTAAAACCTGCAGTCAATGATGACTTTGATATATAATCCTGCTGCTTGTTCAAAGGAAAGACCAAACAAAACCCACCAAAGACAGTAACTCTATGCATTTTGTTAGTGATGATTCATTCCTGACCAAGCCCTGACCTTGTCACTGATATTCAGGATTAGTCCCTTTACTAAGATGTCCAAATGATATAATTTGATCGGTTTATTCTTATGTGTGAGGGAAGAGTAGGTATATATACTTTTTTTGAACAGTTCTTCCACGTACTTTTGGTCTAATAGTATCTGGTTTTGTATGGGCTTGTGTTTAATCTGTTTCCGACCGTTATTTTTGCTCACCTTCCTCCCATTTTCCTGAGGGTATCTGGTGTCATGTGAGTATGTTTTCCAGACAACCAAGCTTGAGGGAGAGAGAATGGCTCAGTATTCACCACTTTACTCCTGGACATGCTGGAATAGGAGTCCCTCATTCTTCTCTCTCTAGGTGTTCAGGACATTCGCTAGCTTTCCACTTTTCAATACTCAGATAGATTTGGATGAGTTTACACTCCAAAGTTAGTGGGTGGTAAACAGATATAAGTTGTATAAACACCTAACAAAATAATGCTCAAAAAGCTGTAACTTTAGGACTGTGTTACAAATGTCTATTTCTGGTCCTTCCTTTTTCTCTAGTACATCCAGAATCCATAGAAATCTGCTCCTAACATCC
Source organism: Tapera naevia (assembly GCA_033556795.1). Lineage (NCBI taxonomy): Eukaryota > Metazoa > Chordata > Aves > Cuculiformes > Neomorphidae > Tapera > Tapera naevia. The sequence continues at coordinate 1,260,362 of JAUMJJ010000016.1, forward strand.
TAGAGCACCTCTTCAACTCTTCTGACTAAAATTCACTCTAGATTTGGCTACAAATATACATGTTGTGCTGTTTTTTAAGGTTCAAATCTTCTGATAGAAAGATTCATATAATTGATGTAGTCCTTAAGTCCTCTGAGTTCGCTCTGAGTTCTTCTGGAAATTCATGGAATCATTTGCTTAAAAATTGTAGGTGAGTTGGCTTGTTTTTCTCCAGTTGTATTTCTACCAAATGGTATTGGTAGAAATTCGTATTTGTACCAAACTTGCTACAAATCATTCTGGATGATTGATCAGTTTAGACTTATGCGTCCTTGAGCAGTGCTATGTCAGAGCTTTGTATTACTTGCAATGACTATAACTAAATAATAAGTATTCATATAATTCTACATGAACAAACAGTTCTGTAAATTATCACTGTCAAAAAAAAAATCCGATTTTGTATTTCTATCTTAACACTAGCTAAGCCTCTGGGGTTATGTTATATTATGAGTAGTGGCAAAATGCTCACTTGTGTGCAAAAATTTATTTAACCATCAGAAGTTTTATACTGCCCTTTTACTCTAGGATTTTTTCTGAATTTACCTCTAGTAACATTCCAGCAATGGAAAGTGTTATGAGGAGTGCCTGTAAAAAGTATTACATGGTAAGTTAATGCAAGAATTAGACAAAAACTAATATTTTCTTCTCTAAATAGTCTTCCTATCAATACACACAATTTCACACCCTTTATACTGGATACTGCACAGTTGCACATTTTCTACAGTTTACAGACTCTTGTCAATTTCTATATCTTCATGGTACAGGTGCTGAGGGAACCAACCAGGAAAAGGGCCTTCCTTAATTTGTTGCTTGTTAACAAATAGGATCTCATAGGTGAAGTGGCAATTGATAGCTTCCTTGGCCACAGCAGCTATGAAGCAGTCAATTTAAAAATCTATGGTAATAGGAAGAAAACCAATAGCACGACCTCAGCTCTAGATATGAGGAAAGCAGACTTCAGGTTGCTCAAGGAACTGCTTAGTAAAGTCCACTGGTGTTGGGGTCCATAGGTGTTGGCCACATTTTAAGTACTCCTAAGTACTTTAGTACTCCTGTGGTCCTAAGAGAACAGGACCAGGAAATCCTAAAATGCCAGAAGTCAAACAGGTGAGGTAGAAGACCAGCCTGATTAGGCAGAGATCTACTGAAATTAAGCATAAAAGGGAGGTGTATGGCCAGTGGAAACAAGGACAGTTGACATGGGAGGACTACAGGGATGCTGTTCGGCACTGCAGGGCAGAAATTTGTGTGGCCAAAACTCCAATAGATTCGAAGCTTGTCAGCACTGTGAAAGACAATAGAAAGGGCTTTTAAAAATATGTTAATAGCAAAAGGTAGGCCACAAAAAACCTGGTCCATTGATGAGCACAGATACCTCATAAACAGGGATATAGACGAAGCAGAGACATTTCATGATTTCTTCATCGTGATCTTCAACACTGATGATGTGCTCAGGCACCCACAGAGCCCTGGGCTAGAGCACCATGACTGTGCAAATGATAAATTCCAAATCAACCCTGAACCCGTGCAGTATTTGATGCTGGATCCTTGCAAGTCGATGTGGCCTGATGAGGTTCAACCCCAGGGTACTTAAAAATATGGCTGATTTCATAATGAGATCTCTCAAAGATTTTTCAAAGCTCTTGGGAATCTGGAGAGCTAGCAGCTGACTGGAAGTTGGCAAATGTTTTCCGAATCTTCAAAAAGCGCAGCAAGGATGACCCTTGTAACCATAGGCTTGTCAATCTCACTTCAGTGCCTGGAAAGATTATGGAAAAGATTATTCTGGGAGTGATTGAAAAACACCTAAAAGACATCACTGTCATTCGTCGCAGCCAGTATGGCTTCACAATGGGAAGGTCCTGCTTTACAAACTTAATTTGTTTCTATGACAAGATTACCCACCTAACTGGCCAAAGGAAACCACTTGATATAAACTTTTGGGATTTCAGTAAGGCCTTTTATATTGTCTCTCACAGTATTCTCCTAAACAGAACATCCAGCATACAGCTGGATAAACACATAATGCAATGTGTGAACAATTTGCTGATGAGCTGTGCTTGAAGGGTCATAGTCAATGGTGTTACATCAGGCTGATGATCAGTTAGTAATAGGGTTCTGCAAGGATCCATCTTAGGGCCAGTATTTCATAAATTAGCTGAATGCAGGACTTGAAGGTTTAATAACTAAGTTTGCAGATGACACAAAATTAGGGGCAACTGTTGACACTTTTGAGGGAAAAGAGACCCTGCAGAGAGATCTAGGCAAATCGGAGAGCTGGGCAATCATCAGCTGCATGAAGTTTAACAAGTGCTGGGTTTTGCACCTGGAACATGGCAATGCTGGATACATGTACAGACTGGGGAGTGAGAGCTTGAGAGCAACCCTGTGGAGAAGGACCTGGTGATTCTGGTCAACAGCAAGTTCAACATGAGCCAGTAGTGTGGTCTGGCAGCCAAGAGGGCCAACTGCATCCTGGGGTACATCAAGCACAGCATTGCCAGCCGATCGGGGGAGGTGTTGTCCTCCAATCTGGTGCAGCCGCACCTTGAGTACTGTGTGCCAGAGTATAAAAATATGCCATAGTATAAAAAGAATATCAAGCTACTGGACAGTGTCTAGAGCAGGGCCACAAAGCTGATGAACAATTTAGAGGGTGAGATGTATCAGGAGTGACTAAAGTCACTTGGTCTTTTCAGCCTGGAGGATACTGAGGGGGGACGTCATTGCAGGTTTCTTCTTCCTCACAAGGAGAAGAGGAGGAGCAGGCATTGATCTCTTCTGGCTGGTGACCAATGACAGGACCCAAGGGAATGACAAGAAGATGTACCAGGGGAGGTTTAGGTTGGATATTAGGAAAAGATTCTTCACCCACAGGGTGGTGAAGCACTGGAACAGCTCCCCATGGAAGTCACCATGCCAAGAAGCATTTGGAGAACACCCTCAGACACGTGGTGTGAATATTGGGGTAGTCCTACACAGGTATTGGACTCGATAATCCTTGTGAGTACCTTCCAGTTTAGGACATTCTATGATTCTATGATTTTTCTCCCTCTTGACATTTACTAACGTGATTATACGCTCTCTTGGAAACTGACCTATTTTTGTAGATAGCTTTCTTTGACACTCAAGAAATGTCATGTTTAAATGCCTCATGATCTTACTACTGAACGCGTTATTTTCACTTTGTGTTACAAAATGCCTCTTGCTGTATTAATTTTTAGTCTCTTGGGAATAAGAACTAGTATGCTTTAGGTGGTAGATATCCAGGCCAGAAAGCTATGACTCTATGACACAGGCAATGTAAAGCACATTTTTACAAGAGTTACATGGTAGTCTGGGGAATGGTATTTTTAACCTAGTTTCTAAAGATTTTCAACTCTTGCTTCTTTTCAAACAGTCAGTATTTCCATGAGATAGCTATCATATAAAGAATAGAAATAGTCTTACAAATCTTGAAAGATTCCTATCTTAACCTGTGCTATTTTTGGAGGTATATCTCCCAGTCACAAGTGTGTCAGTTTTCTGCCTTTCCAACAACCATACAGACAAAACAAAACGTGAAAATCTTAGGTTTTACAGTGTCTGCTGTGTAACAGCCAAATCCTTCTTTTTATTTTTAAAAAGTGAATTGACTCCTCCAAATGCAAAAGGAAATTAGAAAAACAGTCTCTCTGGTTTAAACGAAAATCATAATGCCTTTATCCCATGCCTTTGTTTTTCACACTACATACATTCAGAATGAAGATTAGCATCACAGTGGCAACTCAATTTGTGTTGATTGTCAAAAGGAGAAGCAATCCCCACATTGATTGTAATATATAGATCACACACTTGAAGACATCACACACACATGATGACACCACAAGTAGCTGATGACAGCACGAATACACAATGACATCATGAATACTCGATGACATCACACTTTCCTAATGTTGAGGGGGAACAGTTTTAAACTGGAAGGGGAGAGATTTAGATGAGACATCAGGAAGAAATCCTTCACAGTAAGGGTTGTGAGACACTGGAACATGTTGCCCAGGGAAGCTGTAGATATTCCCTCCCTGGAAGTGTTCAGGGCCAGGTTAGATGGGGTCTTGAGCAGCCTGGTCTAGTGAAAGGTGTCCCTGCCCATGGCATGCAGGTTGGAAGTAGATGATATTTAAAGACTCTTCCAACCCCACCCATTTTGTGATTCTGTGGTTGTATGTGAGAACATTGATACCAACAAACTCTTCCCAAACTTGAATTATGCTTCATTTGGTATTTTCCTATCCCATTCTGGAATCAGACTCCTGTAAGAAGTAAATGTTCCTTTCGACCGTTCCAATGGAACCCTCTTTTCCAACATTCTTCTTTTGCTAATGACAACTCTCCTTTATGCTTCCTCTCTGTCACCAGGAAAGATTTCACACTGTTAAGCTGTTGTTTTGCACTGTCAGCTGGCCGTTAAGGCTCCTGTTTCAAAGCATTGCTTCTGCAACAAGTATAGATGCTATGCTATCTTCATACCAGGACCAGACATAAAAGTTGTGTATTGGTAATTTGCTTCTTTTAAAGTACTAAAGGAAGAAAACACAGGCTATCACATTTTTTGAATATGGTAGTTAAAGAAATTCTACATGGAAAGAAGGACAAAGAGGTACTTCTGTTGTATTTATTTTTCCTAAAGACACAGGTGAAAATCTGACTTACAGAGATGCACTTATTTGTACCAAGCTGCAGGGCCAAATTTTGGTAAATCAGCCCCTGTGTGTATAAAGACCATCTGTTGTTTAAATGACATTTTGATTTTCGCTTTTTAAGCAATAACTGTCCATAGAGTCATTTTAAATATTCTCTTTTTGTAGTCTGGTGTACTTTAATGGCTATGCTGCAGAACTTTAGTTTTCACTTTAATGGTTATTCCTGATTTCCTGCTGTGGTTATATACTGAACAATAGAAATTATCTGCAGAGAGAATTAGATGGTGTGAATGTGATTGTTTGAATCAAGTAAATGCCAAAAGCTTTTTGTGACATTTTTCAGACTTTAAAAATGGAAATATGTTATTTGCACATTGACTCCTGATGGAATATGACACACTGCAGGCACGCAGTAAATTTAAGTTTGGGCTTTAGGCCATTAGAGACCATGTATGGGGACTGCATGCTTCTAGAAATAAAGGCAAAGAACTGCTTTCTGCATGGACATACCTTGTTAATGAGCCAAAGAATCTCCATCAGGTCAGTGAAAGATAGTAAGATTTATGGATTTGATGGAGCCTGTTATTCAGAGTCAGCCGTATAGCGCGTAATTCAGACTTGATGTAACTCTTGACTGCCAGAAGAATTTCAATATCCTTGTATTTCCTTATGAAATATTAACAATGTCCAATACAGACAATGTTTAAATGCAGAAATTTGAACTGAATTACATTTCAAGTTTATAAAAAAAGAGCACTACCCTCTTAAATCTATGATCTGTAAGCATTCCACATACTCCAATGCATGAATAATTTCCCTTAAATTAGTCCCAAAAGAAGTTTTCTAACTTACTATGTTACCTATCTTGCAGGAAAGCAAAGCTCTACTTTTCACAGTATCACAATATCACAAGGTTGGAAAGGACCTCTGAGATCATCAAGTCCAACCTATAACCTAACACTAACACCAACACCAACACCAACAATCATCTAAACCATGGCACTCAGTGCCTCATCCAGTCTCCCTTTAAAAAAAAACACCTCCAGGGTTGGTGACTCTACCACCTCCCTGGGAAGCCCATTCCAATGGCCAATCACCCTTTCAGTGAAGAATTTTTTCCTCATATCAAGTCTAAACTTCCCCTGACGAAGCTTAAGTCCATGCCCTCTGGTTCTGCCACTGGTCACCTGAGAGAAGAGACCAACCCCTGCCCGAATACAACCTCCTTTTAGGTAGTTGTAGAGAGCAATGAGGTCTCCCCTGAGCCTCCTCTTCTCCAGGCTAAACAGCCCCAATTCCCTCAATCGCTCCTCATAGGGCTTGTGCTCCAGCCCCCTCACCATCTTCGTTGCCCTCCTCTGAACACATTCCAGTATCCTAACATCTTTCCCAAACTGGGGGGCCCAGAACTGGACACAATATTCAAGGTGAGGCCTGACCATCTGCTTCATCTGGGCCTTCCTCATAATTTTGATGAGGAAGCCATAGAGGATGGCAATTAGGTATCTGTCCCTGGCAACTCTCAGAAAGAAAAAGCCAGGTGGGACTTGATAACACTCACAGTGGACCCATTGGACCCATCCCACTGAAATTTTAGACCAATTGTATAATTACAAAACATCAAATTTCTTTTGTATGGACATAACCACTGATGAGGTTGGTCTAAAATGTTATTGTTGTTTGCCTTTACAATTCTCTTCCTCAGAATTACAATGTGATAGGGGCATGAACTTAAGTGATGCTTAAACCACCATAAAAGTGGTTCTTTTAGCCATATTAATTTTCTAATATCTAGAAAGGAGAAATATTGTCTGCTCAAATGCACTGCCAGAATTGATGGGTGTGGATTGTTGATGAGTCATATACATGACGAGCCCAATGCATGGCGGCAACTAATATTAAATGTTCTCAACACACCTCAGGATTAGGATGTGAACGTGAGTTTTACCTAGTAAACAGAGTTGCCATTTGGAAAGAAACATCCTTTGAGATCTCTTATGCATATTAATAAACTTTTTTGGCCTATTTCTAGGCGGTAAAAAGGAAATATGGTATTCCATTTTCAGCTGATCTGACAGGTTGACCTTGGCGGGATGCCAGGTGCCCAATAAGCCACTCTGTCATTCCCCCTCTTCAGCTAGGCAGGGAAGAGAACATAAAATAAGTCTCATGGGTTGAGATAAGGACGGGGAGATCACTCACCAGTTATCATCATGGGCAAACAGACTTGACTCAGGGAAATCAAACCAGAGTAGAATAATGAGAAATAATACCAAATCTTAAGACACTTTCGACCCACCAGTCCTTTCCTCCTGGACTCAGCTTCTCTTCCAATTTTCTCTGCCTCCTCCCACGGAGTGTTGCAGGGGCATGGGGAATGGGGCTTGTGATCAGTTCATCACTCGTCTCTGCCACTGCTTCCTCCTTGCACTCTTCTGCTCCAGCATGAGGTTCCTTCCACAGGAGGCAGTCCTCCACAAAATTCTCTAACATTGGTCCTTTCTGCACATCTTTACAAACTGCTCCAGCACCCATCCTTTTCATGGGCTGCTGTCCTTTAGGAATGGACTGCTTCATCATGGGTCCCCCACAGGGTCACAAGTCCTGCCAGCAATTCTGCTCCAGTGTGGGCTCCTATCTCCATGTGGTCAGAAGTCCTGCCAGGAGTCTGCTCCAAAACAGGCTCTCCATAGGGTCACAGTGTCCTTCATGTACATCCACTTGCTCCAGTGTGTAAGGTCCTATATGGGCTGCAGGTGGATATCTACCCTAGCATTAATCCTCTAGGGCTGCAGGGGGACTATCTGCCTCAACATGGTCGTCACCAGGGGTTGCAGCGGAATCTCTGCTCTGGAGCCTGGAGCACCTCCTCCCCTTCTTCTTCACTGACCTTGGTGTCTACAAAGTTGTTTTTCTCACTTATTCTTACTTCTCTCTCCTAGCTGCCGTTGCCCAGCAGTTTCTTCCACTTCTTACATGTATTATCACAGAGTCTTCTCACAGTTTCTTACAGAAAATACCCCTGTAATTCTCCCCTGCCCTTACCAGAACATTGCCATGAAAGCCCACTAGAGTTGGTAAATATTTTTGTATTAATCAGACATATTTTTTTATTTTTTAGCTAATAAATGAAAGAAACCCTACCAGGCACGTGTATACATAAAGTGTGGGTGAGGAAAAGATACACATAAATAAATCAGATTATATACATCTACAAACTGCCTTTATTTCCTGATGCAGTCCCTGCTCTTTAACCACCAGTGGAGAATGGCGTTTACAAGCAATTGAGAAAGAAACCATGACTTCCACATTTTCTGTTGCTTTGTGTTCTAAAAGAGTAAGAACTTTTCAGGGAGTACACACAGTTCATAGTTACTGGTTTCTGGTGAACTCATAGCAAACACAGGGAAATAAACCACCTTCAAAAAACAGTTTACCTGAAAACTTGAGATTAAATAGAAAGGTGATTCTCTGTTGCTTCTGCTTCAAGTACACGTAGCAACAAAAGTGAAGAGGACTCTGAAACACTGGTGTCATACAGGCCTTCTGAAAAAAAGGGGTATCGGTTGAAAGTAATGATGACAATGTTTTAACATAATTTATGAAGGAGTTGGTTTCAGAGCATCAAAGTACTTCGTATTCTTGCTAGATGATCTGTGTTGGTTCTCAATATCATTTCAGCCACTCACTTGGATTCTATTACGGTAATTCACTATAATTCTAATTATTGCTCATCTCAGCAGCTGGTAGATTTTCTATTATTAACTAACAATCCATTGACCCCGTGGGGATCCCATAGCTTCCAGGTTATTTTAGTGAGCTGGAATTAGATTATCTGTCTTTATTAAATCTTAGATTTAACCCAAAGCAGGAATGGGAAAATGTCCTTCTAGTGATGATATACGTAAAAATATATCATTACACAACTTTACGTTGCCCAAGTTGCACAACAGTCCAAGCTAGTGTAAATAAAGTATGCAAGTTATGGGTAAGCTGAAGAATTAATGTTGCACACATTCTTTAAATTAATAAATAATTAACAAATTATTAATACAGTATTAATAAATAAATTAATAATTAATTTTAAACAAATGTGAATAGCATCATTCATGTTTTGAATATGTTGATGCTGACTGCAGGTAATACTTCAATGAATAAGAAGTGCTGTATAGGGTCCAATCATAATTCTAGTGAAAATTGAAAGATCATTGCTAGTTTGGGTGTGGAAAAGATCTAGCAGGAGATATTACAGTCAGCATTTTCCACCAATGTGCCTAAAATATCAATGTGTAGTAACAACATAGAATGTCACAAGACCACAATTTTAGACTCCCTAATGGAGTCTTGACTTAAAATCATCATCTGCTCTGAAATTGTCAGCAGTGGCATAGGCTACTTAACTAAAAACAAACAAACGAAAATCTGTAATTTTGGATCAATTTGTATTTTACAGTACATATGTATGTCAAAGAAAATACAGGTTCAAAATATGTCTTTTTCATTACATTATTTTCAACAAGTAACTCATGTCATGGACAGATACAGAACTGTCCGAAATGGTATAAAAGAACACAGATGAATATTGGACCTAGAATTTGTTGTAAAGTTGCTTGACTTGCTTTTCTCTGAATGGAGTAAATTACATGGACAATAGGAGGTTTTGTGTTCTGTTCTTTATTTTTCTGTTCTCCCTCTCAGTTTTGTAGTTTGCATCTTAGTCCTTTATAAGCTGTTCCATGGCCATCTCAAAGCAGTAAGGAAACATAAATATTCTTGCAGGTCACTCTTTGTTGAGAATAAGAGAATACCATAGTGAAGTTATGGATTTTAAAGCTATGGTTAATTTTACCAAAATTATCAAAATACAAGAGCTATTGTCCATCTGTTTTTCAGCAAGGTCAAGCATAGAATAAATTGAAGGGGTTAAGTGCTTGCAATGGACAGTGAGTGACCGCTAGTCCGGTGATACGTCAAAAGTAAAAGAGTACTTTGTTGTATCTGTGAGTAAATTCTGATTTTGGTCTGATACACTGCTATCTAGAGCCTGCAGTTCTCATTAAAACAGGCAAACCCACTGTTACTGTGCCTGATCTCTGCCTATGTATTTCTTTGTGATGCTGGCATCATTAGGTGTAAAATGTGTTAATTTACTTACTGTAATTTTACTTACTGTAAAACTCAGGAGGAGAAAGTTGGCCATGGTGGTTGAGAGCCTTGTGATGGCTGTGAAGGTTGTGGTGTCAACATTAGCTGGGTTGCGCAACTGAGGGCACTGGGAGAGTGTAGAGGGCTGGTAAGGCTACCGGGCTGTCTTGGTTTAGAGGAAAACTAAGAAGTCGATCACGGCTATCTTCCACAGCCAGATTCGTCACGATCGGCGGTAAGTACTGCAGCCGGGTGCACAGTTTGGGCAGGTGGAGAGTTCCTGGTGAAAGGCAAAAGCTCAGGAGAGGACCCCAGCAGGGCGACTCTCTCTGAACCCCAGAAGCGGCAACTGTCACGTGGGCCGACCGCGTGGTAGGGGGGCGGTCCCGGAAGAAGCCGCGGGGCATTTAAACATCTCCCTGGGAGCGCCGGCGAACAGGAGCGGGCAAACAGGGTCGCAGTACAGGTAGTTTGCACAGGTGGGGCGAGCAGGCACTCTCTGGCAGGTGGGGCGAGCAGGCACTCTCTGGCAGGTGGGGCGAGCAGGCACTCTCTGGCAGGTGGGGCGAGCAGGCACTCTCTGGCAGGTGGGGCGAGCAGGCACTCTCTGGCAGGTGGTTGGGTTTTCCCACTCCTCTGCAGCAATGGTCACCAGGCATGGCAAAACCTCTGCCACCAGGAGTGTTGCTATTCAAACCGAGCCTCTATTAAGGGATGCGGCTGCCCAGACTCAGGACTGCAAGGAATGTCTCAGCTTGCTTGTGGTTCCTGAGGACCATACAAAACCCACCTGTGTGAGGTGTGAAACAGGTCCAAGATCTGCTCCTTATGGTTGCAGATCTTAAGGATCAGGTAGAGAGGCTGCAGAGTACCCATGAGAGTGAAAGGGAGATAGACTGGTGGAGTAGAATCCTCTCTCCTCCCAGTAATCATCCCCAGGAGGCAGAGGAACACCATATTCCTCACTAACAGGATAAGGGGAGTGACCTCGTTGGTGAGGAGGACTGGGAGCAGGTCTGCTCTTGTGAGGGTTATAGACCTCCCTTTCAGATGCAACCTTTCCAGCCGCCCATACAAAACAGGTTTAGGGTACTGGAATTTCATGCTCAGGTGGAGGACAGTATCACAGAGAACTCACCTGAGGAGGTTAATGACTTCACATTGCCTGTCAGACAGGTCAGGACTTCAAGTAAGAAAAAGAAAAGGAGAGTCATTGTAGTGGGTGTCTCCCTTCTGAAAGGGATGGAGGGACATATATGTAGGACAGATCCAACTCAAAGGGAAGTCTGCTGCCTTCCCGAAGCCCAGGTAGGCGACATCGCTAAAAGACTCCCAGACCTAATTAAACCATCAGATTATTACCCGCTTTTGGTGGTCCAGGCTGGCGGTTATGAGCTAGCTAAAAGAGCGTCAAGGGTTGTTAAAAAGGAATTCCAGGAGCTGGGACGGTCAATGGATAGGGCAGGAGCACAGGCGGTGTTCTTCTCGGTTCCTCTGGTGGCAGAGATGTATACAGGAAAGGAACAAGAGAATCCATGCTCTTAATAAAGGGCTTAAGGACTGGTGCTAGCAGAGGAATTTTGAGTTCTATGATCATGGAGAAACCTTTACGGCACCTGGCCTGCTTGACCGAGATGGGTCTCATCTAACTCCAAAGGGTAAGAGGATTCTAGCTCAGGAGCTGGCAGGGCATGTAGAGAGGGCTTTAAACTAGGCATGAAGGCGGAGTGGGGAGTAATTATGCTCACCAGAGATGTTGCTGTGGAGGATGAGCCATCTTAAAGGGTGTCATCAGTAACCCAACTGAAGTGCATGTACACAAACGCACGCAGTATGGGGAACAAACAGGAAGAGCTGGAAGTCCTGGTTCAGCGGGAGAGCTATGACATAGTTGCTATCAAGGAAACGTGGTGGAAAAACTCCTGAAGAGCCTGGAGTGCTGCCGTGGAAGGCTACAGGCTCTTCAGGAGAGACAGGCGTGAGAGGGGTGGAGGGGTAGCCCTCTATACTAAGGATACCCTGGATGCTGTTCAAGTAGAGATCGGTGATTACTAGATTGAGTGCCTATGGGTAAGGGTCAGAGGGGCAGTCAAGTCAGACCTCCTGGTTGGAGTATATTACAGACTGCCTGACCAGGAGGAGGAGATGGATCTTCTGTTGTTTAAGCAGCTGGAGGCTGCCTCTAGATCTACTGCCCTTGTTCTTTTAGGAGACTTTAACCTTCCAGATATCTGCTGGGAACTTAACACTGCCAAGAGGAGGCAGTCCAGGAGGTTCTTAGAGTGTATTGAGGACTGCTTTCTGTCACAGCTGGCGAGTGAGCCTACCAGAGGTGAGACTCTCCTTGACCTGCTGTTTACAAACAAAGAAGGGCTGGTGGGTGATGTTGTGGTTGGACGCTGTCTGGGGTGTAGTGATCATGAATAATTGAGTCTTCTGTAAGCAATGTAACAAGAAAAGGCAGGAACAGGACATCGATGATGGACTTTCGGCGGGCAGATTTTGGATTATTTAAGGAACTGGTCAGGAAAGTACCCTGGGAAATAGTTCTTAGTGGCAAGGGGGTCCAGGAAGGCTGGATGCACTTCAAGAATGAAATATTGAAGGTGCAGGAGCGGGCTGCCCCATGTTCATAGGAAGAGTCGTAGGGGCAGACAGCTGGCCTGGATGAGTAAGGAGCTTCTGAAGGAACTAAGTAAGAAAATGAGGATGTATCGCCATTGGAAGGAAGGGGATGTAAGCCAGGTCATGTTCAAAGATGTTGTTAAGTAGTGTAGGAAAAACATCAGGGAAGCAAAAGCTCAGCTGGAGCTCAAATTGGCCACTTCTGTTAAGGATAATAAGAAGAGTTTTTATAAATATATCAATGGTAGAAAGAAGGGCAGCAGTGACCTGAACTCCTTGTTGGATGTGAAGGGAAATATAGTGACAAAAGATGCAGAGAAGGCTGAGGTACTTAATGCCTTCTTTGCCTCAGTTTTCAAAAGTAAGGATGTCTGTTCACTTGACAGTTGGACCTCTAAAGTGGTTGATAGGGACAGGGTGAAATATGACCCTCCTACAATCTATGATGAGGAAGTTAGAGACCTACTGAGCCACTTGGACCCTCATAAGTCTATGGGGCCGGATGGGATCCATCCTAGGGTGATGAGAGAGCTGGCGGATGAGCTTGCTAAGCCGCTCTCCATCATCTTTCAACAGTCCTGGCTCACTGGAGAGGTCCCGGAAGATTGTAAGTTGGCCAATGTGATGCCCATCCATAAGAAGGGCCGTAAGGATGATCCAGGTAATTACAGACCTGTCAGCCTGACCTCGGTCCCAGGTAAAATCATGGAGCAGATAATCCTGGGTGAAATCATGCGGCACCTGCAGAACGGCCAAGAGATCAGGCCCAGCCAGCATGGGTTTAGGAGGGGTAGGTCCTGCCTAACCAACCTGATCTCCTTTTATGACCATGTGACTCGCCTGGTGGATGAGACGAAGGCTGTGGATGTGGTATACCTGGACTTTAGCAAGGCCTTTGACACTGTCTCCCACAGTAGACTCCTAGGGAAGCTGGCAGCCTGTGGCTTAGATGGGAGCACTCTGTGCTGGGTTAGGAATTGGCTGGATGGCCGTGCCCAGAGAGTGGTGGTGAATGGTGTCTCATCCAGTTGGCGGCCGGTCACCAGTGGTGTCCCCCATGGTTCGGTATTGGGTCCCGTCCTGTTTAATATCTTTATCGATGATCTGGATGAGGGGATTGAGTCCATCATCAGCAAGTTTGCAGATGATACCAAGCTGGGAGGAAGGGTTGATCTGTTAGAGGGTAGGGTGGCCCTACAGAGGGACCTGGACAGACTGGAGACATGGGCTGGTTCTAATGGGATGATGTTTAAGAAGTCCAAATGTCAGGTACTTCATTTTGGACACAACAATCCCATGCATATCTGTAGACTGGGGACAGAGTGACTGGAGAGTAGTCAGGCAGAAAGGGACCTGGGAGTGCTGGTTGACAGGAAGCTCAACATGAGCCAGCAGTGTGCCCAGGTGGCTAAGAAAGCCAATGGCATTCTGGCCTGCATCAGGAATAGTGTGGTGAGCAGGACCAGGGAAGTTATTGTCCCCCTGTACTGGGCAGTGGTCAGGCCTCACCTTGAATGCTGTGTACAGTTCTGGGCCCCCCAGTTTGGGAAGGATGTCACGATACTGGAGTGTGTCCAGAGGAGAGCAATGAAGATGGTGAAGGGGCTGGAGCACAAGCCCTACGAGGAGTGACTGAGGGAGTTGGGGCTGTTTAGTCTAGAGAAGAGGAGGCTCAGAGGAGACCTTATTGCTCTCCACAACTACCTAAAAGGAGGTTGTAGTCGGGCAGGGATTGGTCTCTTCTCTCAGGTGACCAGTGACAGAACTAGAGGGCATGGACTCAAGCTTCATCAGGGAAAGTTTAGAGTTGATGTTAGGAAAAAGTTCTTCACTGAAAGGGTGTTTGGCCATTGGAATGGGCTGCCCAGGGAGGTGGTGGAGTCGCCGACCCTGGAGTTGTTTAAGGGGAGACTGGATGAGGCACTGAGTGCCATGGTTTAGATGATGGTGTTAACGTTGGTGTTTCTGTTGGGTTATAGGTTGGACTTGATCTCAGAGGTCCTTTCCAACCTTATGATACTGTGATACAAGAAAATCACAGCAATCCTTTTGCAATTAATAGACTTTAATGGGGGGGGGGGGGGGAATTTTGTTGGAAAAGATAACAGTTCTCAACTGCAAATATATATATAACCAAGCACAGAAGCCAACATACAGCAACGCTGTAACCCAACTCTTCGAACGACTCAAGCACGTCCTGTATTTGCTCCTACGGTGCAGTTATGTCTCAAGGACAGTGGGGGGCGCTGCCGTACCCCGGAGAGTTGGCGGCGGGGGGACTCCGTGGTCCAGATGGACTCGGAAAACCCGACGTTTAACGAGAGAGGTGATTATCCCGAGGGAAAAACAAAACTCACGTGGGTGAAAACCTTCTCCTGGGCAATGTGCCGACTTTCCTCATCCTCCTATCCAACAAGGGTGCCGGGAAGGGAAGGGAAGGGAAGGGAAGGGAAGGGAAGGGAAGGGAAGGGAAGGGAAGGGAAGGGAAGGGAAGGGAAGGGAAGGGAAGGGAAGGGAAGGGGACGTTCAGAAAGCCTGCAGAAAACCCCAGCTGGTGTTGACTGCACTCCTCTCTCTCTCTCCCCCTCTGAGGAAAAATGGCACAGTGCAAGTGGAGTGGGGCTAATGATCCAGAGGCATCTGTCCCCCAACCACTGCACATGAACTGAGGCTTTCTCCTTTCTCCTGCCAAAGAGCAACAGGAAGTGCCTGTCCCGGAAGCCACCCTCTCTTCCTGGGATGTCCCCAATAAGCTGCCACCCCAGAACTCAGAGCCTCAGAGTTCCTTCCTGCCTCTCCACCAGTCCCCATGTTGTCAAGAGGAGAAAAATTATCTTAAAAACCTGAAAGTACAACACCTGCCTCCCTGCTCCACAGGCTCTTGAATGGGGCATTGTGGCCAAACACCTATGTGAATTCTGCTGTTAAATTTTCATGAATATTCATCAAGTGAAGATGGTATAGGCATTCAACTACATCCCCATATCAATTTCTTGCTCATTTATGACAGTAAAATCTCACTGAGAAGAATTAACGGTAGGAGTTCAAGGGACAGATAAGTTGTCTTCAAGATTTAAATGTTCAAATCCAGTCTTCACTTGTAGAATTATTTTACTAGTGTTGAAATAATAAAGAGTTTTCAGGAATGTTTTATTTAGCCACTGGTTTCTGGGTCTTAGATGTACGTCAGTTACATTTTCCTCGTAATTCCTGCTGCAAGTTCTTAAAACTTCTCCCTCTTCCCGAAAACAAGGCTGAATGAAAGCCTCATCTTCTTTGTCTTGATTTATACAATTAGGTGAGACGTGTTCACTGTCTCACCAAAGATCTTCACCATAAGGTACATGAACAGTCCGAAGATGTGAAGGTTTGTTACAGCAGCATCAACTGCACCCTCAGCTTCCTTTCTTTTCCATTATGCATTTGATTTCTGTCCTGGAGAAAGTTCCTTGTCTCACTGGCACTTGCTTTGGTCTGCTCAATTTTTCTGTTCCAAAACAATTTTCTCCACACCCTTTCACTGCATAAGACTCAATTATGCACAATTTAAAGAAAAAGGCTTTTTCCTACTGTTCCACCTTTTAATTTTATGCTCTTTCACAATTTTTTTTTTTTCACTCATTATTTCTAGTACAGTACACTTGTTTTCCCCTTCTACTTCAACCCTCCTCTCTTAATCATGGTAACACCAAGAAAAACAATGGAAGAACTGCTACAGACTTGATTAAAAAAGGATTTAAGGAGTGTAATACATCTAATTGCAATAAATGTTGTTTTATGGAAACAGGTCTTGTCTCTTGAGTTTGATAATTCTATATATGTGTGAGATTACAAATGTAGTTGATGAAGGTCATACTGTTGATAAAATAGGCTCCTGTGTTATTTGACACTACACGTGTCAATTGAGAAATAAAAATGGTAAAACCCAATTTCTTATAAATGCAAAAAAACGCAGTTACCTTCGGTTTCCAAAGGTGACTAGAAGCTGGAGACTAGTCCAAATATGATTTAGAGATCTATTGCTAATGTAAAGCCATTAAGTGTCTTGGTTAATGACAGGGAACATTACTGAAACTTTGCTAGTCTACTCTGCAGAAGATGTTGATATCCTGGTACCTGTAAACAAACAAAAAGAAAGTAAATACCCTTTTATAGAACATCACTGGCAGTTTTTCAGGGTTGGCAAACGAAGCAGTTGTCTATTTAGAGAACTGAATTGTGGAAAAATGACTGAATCTGGCTGGTCAAATAGACAAGGCCTAGTTATTGAAAAACAGTTCTCCTGAGTCAGTAATAAGGATACATTTAGGGACGTGTAACACTTTCTTGCTTTGGTGGGAAATTGCCCTCCTCTTATTCACCAGTTCCCTAAAAAAATGATAGGCCGAAGTGTTTTAGTCAAACTAAACTTAATTCTCAATTTTCTTATTTAAAAATTAACTTTTACAACCAATTAAACTATACTGCTAAGGGCTAAAGGACTGGAAAAAGTATCTTTTGCAGAAACACTTGAAGTGCTAAGAATTAAATTTTTTTTTTTCACTTTAAGAGAAGAAAGTTGGATCAATTTATAAGTACGTGCTGGAGAATGAGAACTTGTTTATAGCACCTTTTAACATATTAGAAAAGATTCTGATTTTAATACTGGCTGGAATTGAGGAACCATATTTAATAGTAAAGAGCAATAAACAATATATCAGGATTTCTATTAAATTTGTCATTATTACTAATGTTAATATTAATATTGTATGTTTTGTTGAGATGGAATTTTATTCCATTTGGAATTACTGCCGTAGTCCCTTCTGTTTTAGAAGTATTGAATCTAATCTAAATATTTGGTAATCTGTCAATTCTGTGGTTAAATCAGCCACCTAATTGGAGTGTCATTTTATATTCAAAGCAATGTCTAAGCTGTTTCTACACCTGAGCTGTTTCTACACCTTATTGATTCTTTCTACCTAATAGCATCAAGAAACGCTTCCTTAGCTACCCACAAAGCTAAAAGTCTCATCCAAGCTTTTATCCCTGTAAAATGCTTTTCTCTATACTCAAGACACACAACACTCTCCAGCTTTTATCTATCCTGAATGCTTATGAAAGGACTATTTTCCTGTGATCACTTCAGTCTGTCATTTTGACTCTCTGTAAATGCATATAAGCTCTGTATATGCAAAGTTCCTTCCATACCATCTGGCTCCTTATTACCTACTGTATCTAACTTAACATTCAAAGGTTTTCCTGACCTTTCCTTACCACAAATGAATTTGTTGTCAAAATATTGACTTTAGATTCCAGCCTAGCTGAGATGGCAGCTTCCATTTTCTACTTGTACTTGTCTAAGTGTTCCTCATGATTAGGAAAAGCTGCCTGTAAGTGTTTACTTTGCCTTGTTGCCCTCTTTTAATGCCCTTCTTTACAATATACTCTTCAGTGACTTGCTTCTTGTCAGTAAAAGTGGCTGGTGCACAGAAGGCACATTTTGTCAGGCTGAATGTCATTTCAATGTTTTTTTTACATTTCCCCACTTGCCTTTAATAGATAATTTATTGCTTCATTCTGCATGGTCTTGGGGTCTAAGGCCTTTGTTTTGGAAATGATAGGTAGGGGATGTTTCAAAGAATATCACACACTTCAGCATGAAATCCCTTGAAATAAATACACTCATGGTACCACATAATATTTTTTACCTATGACCTTTATTACTTGTGCAGTATTCACAATATCTGATACCCAAAGTATCGGACTAAACTTTTTAGTTCTCTTCTGTGCCAGCAGTGGTACTGAGTGGCTGTTTCGCTAAGCCACTTCAGAAATCCCATGGCTTTGGACTTGTGCCTGTCCTAGCATTACTGGTAAGAGCTATCTTTTCAGATACATGCTGTGGCAGGGCTGTGCTCCAGGGCAGAACCTTGGGTTGATGCTGGGACAGGGCAAAGTGCACCCAGGCTGCCCTAGCTGTGCTCAAAGCTCTGTTCAAGGTGATATCAGATCTGCTGAGATTAAAATTAGTTAATTTTAATTTAGTACTGGATTCCTTTAAATGACCCTTCAAAGAAACACATATTTCTGTCCTCAAACTAACACTGTCTCTCTGTGACTTCAATGCAAATTCGTTTTTCTTTGCTGTGAAAGTTAATCTAAATGCCAACAGTTGAAGAATAGTACAAGTTAATAAATCCCAGAGTCCTACTGCTCTGAGTTACTCTGTAGCCCTTCTCAGATAGCACAAGAAATAAATCAAGTCATTTATGTATGCGTTGTTTATTCAAACCAATATTAATAATTTTTACAGGAGTTTGACAAAACATATAAGCTACTGGCTGAATATACAAAACAGATTAATAAATTTTTTTGATCACCAATATGAGATAAAACTGCAATTTAATGAGAAATGTAATTAGATTTCACATTTCTGCAGCAAATTTGATAGCCTCAATTTAAGTGTTCTGCCTTTCTTAGTCCTCGAGTATGGTCACTGCTGGAGGAGGGATGTAAGGCTTAATAGAGCAATGAGGTAATCTGGAATATGTTTCACGAATCACGAAAGTGAACTCTAGGAAGTGATGGGCAGGGTATAGTCAGGCTTTGATTTAAAATAAGAGATGTGATGAAAGTAGGATAAATTCCTTTCAATTACAGATGAGAAAGAACATCTTTAAGCTCTGGAAGATAAAAATAGCTGCAGATTTAAAATAACCTGACTTTGCCAGTGAAGTCTAAAGATGAGATACAGAATGACCCTTTTAGAGGTGGTCTAGTCCATATGTGTCAGCACAAATAAGCATTCAGTAGGATTTTTTTTAAAAAAAGGTTCAAAAATCTCATAGATATGGCTCAAAGAAACTGTCGTCTCACAAGTACTGATAGTGGACAAAACACACTATACCTAGTTTGGGATGAAATCTGGATGAGAGGCTAGCAGGTTGTTCATTAATGTAATTAAAATGAAGACCTGGTTTTCTGATGTGTTTTCATGTGTCTCTGGGAAGGTCTGCACATCTCTTACAGGTTAAGAATTTTTAAAAATTTCAGTTTAATCTTCCCACTAGTGAGACTGGTATGAGAAAGTCTTTGAAATCTTTGAGTAATTCAGCATTTTTTACAGCAGATGGCTTCCTCTTTGAAGGTTTGGCATATTGTCAGTAGAGTAGTATTGAGTTCTAACAAAACTCCAGTTAAGGTATTTTGGTTCAAAATCTGAATTAAAGTCCTTTGATACCAAATGTGATCTGATCTTCCTGGATCAATTGCTTTAAATTGAATTGTTGAACAGAGAAAGTTATTGTAATGCAGCATATCCGAATTGATTCACTCTACATGAGTTTATCTGACTTTAATTAGATAAAGAGAAATATGTTATCCCTTCAGACTTTCACTAGTTCTGATATATAATGGTTTTTGATCTATGTTTCATGTAAAACTACATCTAGCCGTTTACTGAAATAAATTACAGTGACTTACTGCATTATAACACATGGCATGCAGATTCAGATTCAATTAGATAGGAAAAAAGATCTATGTAATAAAAAGATCGTATTTAAGTTTTATGTGGACACTCGCTAGATGCAAATAATTCCTGCACGTTTGTATGGATAATTTTGGGAACTCTGAAGATGACAGTAATGAAAGATGATATAAATAGTCTTTAAACAATTTGTCTTTAAACAATTTTGTTCATGAAATAGTTTAGAACAAATATTCAGCCTCCTTCCTTCCTTCCCTCCTTCCCTCCTTCCTTCTGTTGATATATTCCACTTTGAGGACATAAATGGCAGATATGAGCATGAGAGCTGATTTGTGGTATTTTCATCATTCTCTGGGGACTTCCCCTTGCCCCAAGAGCGGCATTCCTTTCCTCTTCCAGAAGCCTTACATTTCAGTCTGCAGTATTGAAGAGTTAATATGATATATTGGTCACTCTACATGCTTGGCAAAAACATGGAACTTAACTATGTCTCTGAGGTTAGCATTTAGGCTATGTGCTCACAGTCATTGGGGACATTTCCCGAGTATCACTCAGGCCCTGGTGCTACAGAAAGTAAAATCATAAATAATCAATGGCTGTCAGGTCTGCCAACACAAGCGTTGCTGGCAGTATCCTCAGTTTTTAAGTAGTGATGAATAGCAATTTCAGGCAGGATTTTTCTTCAGAGTCCTGCAGATTTGAGAGATGACATTATAAGAAGATTATGAATTGCAGCATTCTTGCCTTGCATTTCTACACTTTCTCTGAAAAGTTCATCTGCTCTTGTCATTTAGAAACATTATTTTTGTTTAGTTTATCTCAACAACTTCATGTATAAAGTAATAATCACGTGTTTAGGAAGTAGAAATTATATGTGAATAATACATTTTTTTTCAGCTTATATGCAGATATGTGCTATATTTCTTCCAGTAGCTACTTCTGTTTTGTTAGTAAAATCTTTGACCTTCCTTTTGGATCCCTTTTCCATCATCAGATTTACAGGCAAAAGCATTTTCTACTCGTGCTCTCTCATATGATCATTTCAATGTGTAAATGCAGTCTTCTGGTAGTACAAATCTATTTAGGTATTGCTTGATATTATTCTTAATCACATTCAGTTCACAAGTGTGGTCGATAAACCTCTGCCGTTATGTTTATCGTATTTGGTGCTGTGAGAGAATGTTGAGTCTGCAAATTCAGATGTCTCTTGAACAACCTAGGCCTTAAAGAAATATCCAACTGTAGCTGTTGGTCAAGCCATTTGAACGGAGGTGTGTTACCTTTTCACTTTCACTCTTTCTGCTTTCCAGCTGCCATGCTAGTTGCCATGCTGTTGTCTCCAAAATAAAATAACGGTATGACTTTAATCCGTACTCTTGGAAATTTTGCTTTCCTAGGCCAAATGAAGGATGTGGTACCTCCTGACTGCTCACTGCCTCCCTGAAAGGTTGTTGTGAGGTTCACCTGCCCTTCCTGCTGAGGAGGAGGATGCTAAGGATGCTACAGCAGGGGGACCAGGACATGCACAGGGTGTATACCCAGATGCAACCAGCACCGGTTGCTCGCTTGCACACTAAGGCAGAGCAGCATGCAGCTGCTCTCAATCACCTGCTCTAAATCCAGGTGTCTGAGGCAATACCTGGCACTTCTTGTACCATGTGGACTTTCTGGAAAAGCAAATGGTACAGGACTGACTACTGTTATTATTTTTCTATCAATGCTTGTAGAGCATCAAGAGAATATATACAGTACAGTTTTTTTTTTCAAACCAACATATTGAGAGGTGTGGAACAATATATTTTTCATAATATTTTCTTAAAAATGGTCTCCTTGAATAAAGAAAAAGGGTAATTTTCTTCCTGCAAAACTGTATTTCTGATTGTATTTGAGGTAAATCATCAGTGTGGGCAAAGTAAAATAGACGAAAACTTCGAGTTTCTTTTGTGTTATTCTGTTTGTAGTCTGCTGGGAAACCTCACTGATGTCCACTCTCCAAGAACCAAGCTGGCATGAGAAATAGTGTAACTCAGTTTTACTTGCTGTTCTTTCCAACTGTATCTCCAAACATTTGCAATGCTGGGGAAATGGACTGGAAGTGACATCTAATTCTCAGACCTTTGCAATGCCTGAATCTACTGTCATACAAGATGTCACTAAACTTGTTCTGATTTGCCAAATACATATAGGCAAACCAGTCTGTAAGTGTGTGGCTTCTTTCAATGATTTACAATAAATATCTGTCAATGTAATAGTCAGACAGAAAGCAGGATAATTCTGCCTCCAGGTTCCTTAAATACCTAGTTTAGGCTAAGCTTTCTTGAAAATATAAATTATAAACATAAAAAAAGTCATATGTTAAACCACTATTAAATCTGTGAGTTCATTGCATCTCTTCCTACAATGATCTTACAATGAGGAAGAAAATAATAAAGCAAAATTGGATATGATAGTATTTTCAGTATAGAAATATTTTAATGTCTGCTTTTAGTACTTCCTAGAATTTTTAAAGCTGAATAGTAATGTTACTTGCTTTGGTAGGAAATCCTTTTTTCTGTTCTGAAGAATAATGTTCTCACATCATTTAGAGATTATTCCTGTCAGTACAGAAACCCAGCTCATGGATAAGGAAGAAGGAAATGTTTTCTTCTGTTGTCATGATCAAAATTACAATTTTAAGAACTATCTTAAGGAATGCCATTTTTTTCCATTCTCTGTTGTCATGATATTATGATTTATTTGAAGAACTGTCTATACCTTAGGCTTTTTTTATTAATATGTATATTAGTCTGCATTATAACTACCTTATACTTGTTCTGTGCTTTCTACTTGAGCCTAGCCTGGTGTATTGCTGTGTTACATTAAGAATTTCCTTTCACTTATTTCCATTCTTGGAATACCATATATATCTTAGTCCTATTCTATCCATCTTCATCCCTGAGCAATAAAAATTAGCTTAGTAAGACATTCCTAACCTTATCCAAATATTTTCCTAATAACCTCTCGCACTTTTATCACTTAACTGTTCTCAATGAGTGCTATAACTCTTTCCTTACATGGTTTAGGCCACATTTTTCAAGTTTGTGAACTGCACATTAGCAATATTGGTCTACATGCCCAGAGCAGTTTAAATATTGTGCCTCAGCCCAAATGTCTAAACATAGGCAGCTGTGTTTTAATGTTAAAATGTTGTTAATGTTAAAAAGAAATCACACTACTGGGGACTATTCCCTGCAGGTCATTCAGAAATCAGTATTAATTTAGTAGGCTGTGCTAACATTATGTATGAACCGTAATTGTCTTAGCAGTGGTGGTGGAATGAAGTTTCAAAATTTCTCTTGCAAATTTGTTTTCATATGGTTTAATGTGTTTAATGAATTTAATTGCCTGTATAATGGTAGGAAAATAGCTGTATCTCTGGAAAACACACTTTGGTCTTCTAAATCATCTTGCGGTGGAGTTTTCAATATTTGAATAGTTTATGAGTATCGGTAATATGCACTCTGTTTTTGAAATGACAGCCAACAAGAAAGGAACAAGAGAATTAAAAAACAGAATGCATTTCTCATGAAGCATGGTCACACTTCTTGCAAGTCAATTCAAGTAAGCAACTTTTAAAAGAGATCTTAATTATCAGTGTGTCTGCCACCTCTTACTTTTTTATTCAGTACAGACTTGCCTGCTTTTTATCCTCATGAGAGTTAGCATTTTCATATTCCAAATAATAAAAACAACAACATTACTTGTACATTTTATGACACTGTAGCCTTTCCATCTGTCCTGGATGTCACTGCTTGCATTCGTGCACCATCACATAATGAACCATGTTTTAAGAGATAAAATTCCTCTTTCCTCTTCAGTATGCATGTGGAGTGCTATACAATTTGCTACGTAACAGATGTCATAGCTAAATACCCAGGCTCATGTCATGATTCATTCATTTGAAGACAATTTGTTGCAGTGGAGTAGAGCTTTTCAAAAACTGTGTTTGTCTGAGCACTCCAGATTTTATGTTATGCTGTGCTAAGTTGGATATGCTAAAACATCAGGTATAGGAGGGCTTGTGTTGGTGTCTGGAATGCAGACTGGAAATTTTGCATTTTAATATGCATCTAGTTCTTTGCTTTTTACCTTACTTACCTAAAAAAGAAAATCGTATTTCTAAGTCACATTGCTTTTCTTCTTCAAAATTTTATCTTGATTCAACTCTTCCTCCTCTGGACTCCTATAAAAATAAATTTACACAGTTCAAAATTCAGCAGTGCAGCTACTGGAAGAACTATGGTATCTTAAAAAATGAAGGTTTGATGTCTAGACAAATTTGGTGGACATTATTATGCTGCCCTCCTAAAACTAGAAGAATGTATGGCAGGAAGTATTTTACATAAGATAGCCATTAAATATTGGTCTATCTTCAGAGGAAAAGGCAGACAGTAATAAGTTACACAAGAATGAAGAGTTATCTGAATTCAAGGAATTACAGTTGCGAATGAGGTAGCTCAAATCATTATTAGGGTTAGAAAAATGATGGGCATACGAATAGAGCAAAATTTTAAAGACCTTCACTGTACACTGTATATTTAAACAGAAAGCATCCAGCACTTCTGGCAGATGCTCAGAATTTATGCTGATTGGAACCTTGCAAATTTATGCAACAACAATAAAACAGTTTTGAAACTCTACTGATCATATCACATTCTTTTTTTTGGCTTATTTTCTTTTTCAGTGGTTTTTGTCGTTGTTGTTGTAAGAGCAAAAGCATTTATGTGGAGAAAATTAATAAAAAAAGAGATGTATCTCATACAGGCATCTCATTAGTGACTCATTCACTAGACACTGATATATTGATGTCTTCATCAAGTGTCTGAAAAATATACTCGTCACATTCAAGTGGATGAAGAATTTCCTTGGAAAAAGTGAAAGTCTGAGTCAGGACATTTATTTATCTATCTATTTATTTATTTATTTTCTGATTATTAAGAACCCCCAATCAGTAGCTGAAATGAAGTCCACTGAGTGAGCTTGTCCATTTAATATTCTCCAGGTTTTTGCAAGGGACAATGCAAAACCCCAGTAGGACAGTTTCTCACTCAAAGTCATTTGGAATCCTCTCCTGAGAATATAGAAATTGACTTCCTATCTGCATGTAATGAAGCCTGATGGGAAATATTTTTCTTATGATTGTACTGTCAAATGCCCTTTGTAAGCATCGCTAATGATAGGTTCTTGTGCACACCAATACATAGTTTCAGCAACAATGGCTCCACATTCTAAAAATCTCTTCTAGATCAGATAGAGTTCTGGTTGTTCAGACTTTATTAATATGAATAAAGAATTTGCATATTTTTTTCCTGAAAACAGCTGGAGTGCAGCATATATAGCTTTATCTAGAAAGACATTTTATATCAGTAATTAGTGGTCTCAGGAACGCTGAAATTATTTTGTGAAAAATGATTATCCTGTTTCATTAGAATAATTTTGATGCCATGCTCAAGACAGATTAGGATGATACTTTAAGGGCCTGTTTTTTTTTCAGCATTTGTGTTATTTTGCTTCAAAATGTATTTCTGATGAGCTCATTCCATCATTTCTACTTTACTTTGTCTATACTTAGGGCAAAAGATGTCCAGAGAATGTGAAAATAATGAAAGTCTGCTGATAACAGCAGAAAAAAATTGTCCCTTCTCACCTTTCCTGCTAAAGTTCTGGAGATTTTAAGCACTGCTGATAAAGAAAGGAATTTCAATTTTGTGGGAGACTCTGGCCTGATAGTGCTGCATGCCAGTCTTCAGGAAGGAAATATGAAAATGGAGAGTTTCCCAATGGCATGGGAAAATTGCCTTTGAGAGGAAGCCTATGGGTAATGGTTGCCTAGGGCAGGTGCCTGAATGACAGCAGGCTAGCCAGCGAGACACGTGGCCAGGGGACAGGGAGCTGGGGAGATCTGCGCATGGGTAGTGAGCTACTCTGCTCTGCCAGCCAGCTTGTCCAGTACACAGGAAAAAGTAGTGGGAACAGATGTTTCAATTCTGCCAACTCAGCCTTTTCAGACAAACAAACAATGCTGCCAGAAACTTTTCTCTGGCACAGTTTTTGATCAGCTCTGATTTTTAAAAAGTCAGCTGCACAGAATGTTTTTTTTTTCTGCCTCAAACTGGTGACAGAACTAGAACAATTTAACTGTTTCTCCTGCTACATTACAGCTAGGGGAAGATTGCCTCAGAAATATTTTCCAAATTCTCACACCTGAGGCTTTGGGAAAGATGGACTCTGAAAATAGCATGTCTACAACTGAAGTTCATTCTCTGCTCAGAGTGGAAGCTGAGACACTGGCACTACTTGCACTGTGCATTTTGCAGTATATTTCCCCTATCAAGTTATTTAAAACAAGTCAAAGTCTGCTTTGATTGTATAATTCCTTAATAGTGCCAGGATTGTTATACAATAATTATAAAATTCTTCACGTTGAGATATTGAAATGGTTTAGTATTGTGATTTCACACCCCCATCCCCCACCCCCCCTTTTTTCTGGTAAGTTCCTATGCAGAACTTACTACACAAAACATTAATTTCTTTCCCTAGCCACCTTAAAATTTCCAACTAAGACAATTCTTGAAACAAATTAATCTACTTAGTGCTAGGGTATTTTGAAAGAAGGATTTTCTTGTCTGCTCTTGTTCAAGACCTGGTGTGTTTTAGTGCAGATATGGTGTGTAAACTCCAGTTCCCTAAGCTTCAATACTATCTACCAACATCCCTGATTTTAACAACAACCTCTATTAGTCAAAGAGATAGCACTTCTAAGTGGTGTGTAATAATAATACAAAAAGAATATTTTGCTTTTAAGTAATTATAAATAGTTATGTTAAATGAGATTATAGGCATGACTGATTTTTTTTTTCATCAGATTTATTTCCCTTGGGCTGTACTCCATTTATTCTGTGTGTATCAGGCAAGGAATAATGCTCCAGATGGAAACGTATGTCCATGTGGGTCCATATGTGATCCTCTAAAAAAAAAGCTGTAGATATCATTTAGTAGAGCAAACAGCACAAACAAAATCAGTAAGATTTTTATTGCTGGGATTCAGTAATACGTTCTTGTGAACTGACATCAACTGTGGTTTAATTAGTATAGTTTTAAAAAGTGGTTCATAGATTTGGGTTAGTTTCTTAAAAAAATGGGAATTTCACCCTTTGAGTAAAAGAAAATAAGTTTCTTTTTCTTGAAAGGAAATGTGTGAGAAGGTAATCTAGGCTAGAAACAATAGTAAACAATTTTCAGAATTACCTAAAAGAGATCTAGTGTTACATTACTTTAGGTTTCATATCTTTTTTTAATGTAAAATATTCTTAGTGTCAAATCACTAAGAAGACACATGACACATCACTAAGAAGGCACAGGAAGATATTTGACTAGCTGCAGGGTTTTCATAAGAAACAGCCACAGTTGTGGGAAGAAATATAATGAAGAACAGCAGTATACTGAGATTGTTAATTTTTTTTAATCCTTTCCAAAACGTTGCTGCAAAGATGTACTGGTCATCATTGTTACTAGGCAATGGAGCATAGGTAGAATGCAGTTCCTCATTTCAGACATTTAGTATGTGCCTTTGGCAGCAGAAATGAAATATCAGACTCTCAGAGCTAGAATATTTAAAAGAATATTTTGTAGGCTTTCACTGCACTTAGTCACAGTTATTGTTTGAATGCATGTGTGGTGTTACTGTGTTAAAACGAGGATGTATTCTTATTTGTATGTACTGATTTTTTCTCTTGCTGCATTTTGTATTTTAGACATATAAGTAGCGACTCTGATTTTGGAATGCATGTTAACTTTCATTTTTCTAGTGATTGCTGCCATATGATTAACTTTGAAATGATTTATTAATATCCTACTATACTCAGGTGTACAGTCTCTGTACTTGCAAACTCAAGGGTAAAAGCTGCAAGAGATGTATAGCGTGGCAGCACTGAGCTATATTCTGTGGACAATTTGATGATGTAGAAAAAATTCTTTTAAGACATAATGGCTGTAGCTGTCTGACATTCTCCTTGGAGCTATAGTACACACCACCAAGAAGCGCATATGCCTGCCTACCTAGGAAAGACAATTTGAAAACGGAATTGCACAATTGTCATATGAAAACAATGAGGTGGTGGTACAGCAGGATGTGAGTGCGTGAGGGTGAAGAGGGTGCAGAAGTGGGTGTGGCTGAGAGAGTAGTTAATTTTTTCCAGATAATCCTTGCTCTGCGTGGATTTATTAGTGATGATTCCCTAGAGAATCACTCCCTATAAATCCTATTTCTCCTTTCCCATTTTTGCTTCTACAGGAGCTGGGGAGGTAATGTGTGTGCTAGATGTGGAAATACAGACATTTTCTGACTTCCATCTGAGGGCAGACAACAGATTTTAAATACAGACTTACATGTTGGTGACATAAAGGCCTATAGGTTTTTTGTATGTGGTAGATGAGCAAGTTGAAATCAATGATGTGGAATAATTCCTAATCAAGGAATTAGCACTTTCTGACATTCGATGCATTTTTTGTAGCGTCTTAAACCTTACTGCATTTGAGCATCTTTTTTTAAGATTGGGTGTCTCAGAAAACTCTTTTCTTTAGGAAATAAATGTGCAATGTATGAGCTTGCTAATGTACTTCCTTTGCAAATTTATTCTAGGACTGAATGCAGTATTATAAGAATGTTCTACTTGCCATGTTGATTAAATTCCCACTGTTTTGGATCATCGAATTTTTGTTACTGGAGAGTATAAGATCCTGTTTGCCAGGGAGCTACTTACAGCACAGTGTGAAAAATTACAAAAATATTTATTTACAGAGGAAGCTTCTCTTTTAAAAAATTAGGAAGTTATTGGGTTAATAAAAGCCTGGAATATATCAGAACTATAATGTCTGAATATGTTTTTGTTGTTGTTTTTATTTTTTTTTGTTTATTTTTTTTCTTTTTAAATGGGAACTCATAGTACTATAGAAAAAAATTTGTACCTATTATATCAAATAAATACATTCAAGAAAAGATACCAAAGTGTGCTTGTGTAAAGTGCATAACCTTATATTTGGGAGGAAAGAAAAATAAATATATGTCCACAAGTTTCTCCTGGTACCCTGGAGAGCCAGCTTATTCTGAAAATCATAAATTCGAGAAACACCATACAGTTACTGCAATAGAAAGGTTTTAAAAGTAGCGATAGATTGCCTCTATGTTTCTTCATAATGGAACATTGATTTGCAACTCATAATTTTTTTTTTGTGTATGTGTGTTCACGTTTATATGAAAATACAGAAACATATAATACAGAAACATATAAAATACATGTATACATATATTGCAAAATATTTCACACTTGAGTACAATAAACAATAACTTACTATGCGGCATGTAATACAGGATTGTGTAGTTCACAAATTTCGTAGATTTCATGAAGTTCATGAATTTCTATTGCATTGCTCCTGCACTATCGAAGAAGAAGGTGTGACAATATTGGACAAAATCCGTTTCTGCAATCTGTTTGTTCCTTGTGAAAAAAAAAATCCAAACAAAACACTGCACGAAAAAAATAACAAAAACACCCTACAAACAACACACAAACCCTTAGAACAGTGTGAATTTCTATTCCTTGATATTGTAATTACCTAGCTAATGCTGACATTATTCTTCCCATGTTGCCTTTGTTGGGTAGATATAAGCCTCTTCTCTCTGCACCACAAGTTCTCTAAAGTGTGGTTTAGATGTAAATTGGAGGTTACATCAGGAGATTTTATGTTGTTCAACTCCATTGTCGCTGAGGATTGTCATTGTGGTGTATTTAGACAATAGTGGATTTCTAGCTGTCCATCTGTTTGGATCTCTCTCTATATAGCTATGGTAGCTCTATATGGCTCTATGGTTTTGTATGTGCATGAGTGTGTCTGTATACACATATAGACATGCAGTATGGGTAACAAAAAAGAGGAGCTGGAAGTCCTGGTCCAGGGGGAGAGCTATGATATAGTTGCTATCACGGAAACGTGGTGGAATGACTCTCGTAATTGGAGTGCTGCCATGGAAGGCTACAAGCTCTTCAGGAGAGACAGGTGTGAGAGAAGTGGTGGAGGGTTGGCCCTGTATACTAATGAAACTCCTGATGCCATAGAAGTTGAGATTAGTGATGACCAGATTGAGTGCCTATGGGTAGGAGTCAGAGGGGCAATCAAGACTGACATTCTGGTTGGAGTATATTACAGACTGCCTCATCCACCCGAAGAGGTGGATCTATTGTTGTTTAAGCAGCTGGAAGTTGCCTCAAGATCGGCTGCCCTTGTTCTTTTAGGAGACTTCAATCTCCTGGATATCTACTGGGAACTTAACACAACCAAGGGGAGTGAACTGGTTTGAGTTAGCTTTCCCAAGCTCTCCAACCGCTGTCTGCCTCTTTCCCAAAACTTCCCCCCTTTCAAAGGAAAAAACTATAGAAAAACCAAAATCACACACTATATATATTTTTTTTGTCTACATTTTTCTAAATACAAAGAACTACACCGCAAGGATATCATGCAAAACTCCCAAAAAAGGGAAAAGAGCAAAGGAAAATGGGAAAAACGACAAAAAGGAACTATGTAACACCCAGCATACAACTATAACACCCAGTAACTAACAAAGTAAAGAACAAGCAAAATCTCACCACTTCCCTTGAGGAAAGCAGAACAGCTAAATCCAACTCAGGACTCTCCCCCAATGCATGGGCAGACAACAGCAAACGCTGCAGGCCTCAGCTCCAGAAAGGACCAGCAGCAACGGAGCTCCTGCTCTCCAGCTTGCTGGAAGAAGAAGAGAGCGTACTCTCTTATCTACACCTTATTTATATGTTGTCTTATGTTAAAGGAAGATATGGAATATTTCCGTGGATCCTGACCTCCGCTGTTAAGGAAGACCTGTAAAGGCCATTTTTTTAACGAAGACCTGAAAAAATCCAAAAGTCAATCCACTACAAGGAGGCAGTGCAGAAGGTTCTTAACATGTATTGAGGATTATTTTCTGTCACAGCTGATGAGACTCTCACAGGGGTGAGACTCTCCTTGACATGCTGTTTAAAAATAGAGAAGGGCTGGTGGGTGATGTTGTGGTTGGAGGCTGTCTGGGGTACAGTGACAATGGGATAATCGAGTTCTCCATAAACAGTGAAACAAGGAAGGACATGAATAGGACGTCCACACTGGACTTCTGCCAGGAAAATTTTGGTTTATTTAAGGAACTAGTCAGGGGACTACCTTGGGAAATAGTACTTAAAACCAAAGGGGTCCAGGAAGACTGGAATTACTTCAAGAACAAAACCTTGAACGCAGGAGCAGGCTGTCCCGATGTGCCCTAAGTCGAGCCATAGGAGCAAGCAGCAGGCCTGGATGATTAAGGAGGTTCTGAAGTAGTCAAGCAAGAAAAAGAGGGTGTATCACCTTTGGAAAGAAGGGCTGGTAAATCAGGTTATGTATGTTCAAAGCGATTGTTAAGTCATGTAGGAGGAAAATTAGGGAGGAAAAGGCCCAGCTGGAGCTCAAGTTGGCCACTTTTGTTAAGGACAACAAGAAGTGTTTTTACAAATGCATTAATGGCAGACAGAAAGGCTGCAATGACCTCCGCTCCTTATTGGACATCAAAGGAAATATAGTAACTAAAGATGAGGAAAACGCTGAGTTTTTTAATGCATTCTTTACCTCCGTTTTCAACACTAAGACATGTTGTCCACTGGACAACTGGCCTTCTGAAGTGGTGGATGGGGTCAGGATGGAATACAGCTCTCCTGTAATCCAGGAAGAAGAAGTTAGGGACCTGCTGAACCACTTGGATCCTCATAAGTTTATGGGGACAGAAGGGGTGATGAGAGAGCTGGCCGACGAGATTGCTAAGGCGCTCTCCATCATTTATGAACAGTCCTGGCTCACTGGAGAGGTCCTGGATGACTGGAAGTTGGCCAATGTGATGCCCGTTGACAAGAAGGGCCGTAGGGCCGATCCAGGTAATTACAGACCTGTCAGTCTGACCTTGGTTCCAGGTAAAATTATGGAGCAGATAATACTGGGTGCAATCATGCAGCACCTGCAGAACAGCCAAGAGATCAGGCTCAGCCAGCATGGATTTAGGAGGAGTGCCTGACCAACCTGATCTCCTTTTAAGACCATGTGACTCGACTGGTGGATGAGAGGAAGGCTGTGGATGTGGTATACCTGGACTTCAGCAAGGCCTTTGGCACTGTCTCCCACAGTAGACTCCTGGAGAAACTGGCAGCCTGTGACTTGGACAGGAGTGCTTTGTGCTGGATTAGGAATTGGTTAGATGGCCGAGCCCAGAGAGTGATAGTGAATGGTGTCTCATCCAGTTGGTGGCCGGTCACCAGTGGTGTCGCCCGGGAGTTGATGTTGGTCCCGGTCCTGTTTAACAACGTTGTTGATTATCCGGATGAGTGGATTGAGTCCATCATTAGCAAGTTTGCAGACGATACCAAGCTGGGAGGAAGTGTCAATCTGCTGGAGGGTAGGAGGGCCTTACAGAGGGACCTTGACAGACTGGAGAGATGGGCTGATTCCAGTGGGATGAAGTTTAACAAGTTGAAGTACCGGGTTCTAGACTTTGGCACAACAACCCCATGCAGTGTTATAGCTGGGGACAGAGTGGCTGGAGAGTAGGCAAGTGGAACGGAACTTGGGAGTGCTGGTAGACAGGAAAATCAACATAAGCCAACAGTGTGTCCAAGTGGTCAAGAAGGCCCATGGTATTCTGGCCTGCATCAGGAATGGTGTGGCGAGCAGGATCAGAGAAGTTATCATCCCCTTATACTTGGCACCGGGCAGGCCACACCTTGAGTACTGTGTCCAGTTCTGGGTCCCTCAGTTTAAGAGAGATGTTGAGATGCTGGAGTGTGTCCAGAGGAGAGCAACGAAGGTGGTGAAGGGGCTGGAGAACAAGCCCTGTGAAGAATGACTGAGGGAGCTGGTGTTGTTTAGCCTGGAGAAGAGGAGGCTCAGGAGAGACCTTATTGCTCTCTGTAACTACCTCAAAGGAGGTTGTAGGCAGGCAGGGTTGCTCTCTTCTCTCGGGCGACCAGTGACTGAACAAGAGGACATGGTCTCAAGCTTCGTCAGGGGAGGTTTAGGCTTGATATTAGGAAAAATTTTTCACGGAAAGGGTGATTCGCCAATCGAATGCGCTGCCCAGGGAGGTGGCGGAGTCATTGTCCCTGGAGGTTTTTAAAAACAGATTGGATGAGGTGCTTACTGCCATGGTTTCAATGACAAGTAGGTGTTCGTGTTGGGTTATAGGTTGGACTAGATGTTCTCAGAGGTCTTTTCCAACCTTGTAATACTGTGATACTGTGGTATAAACTATTGTGTCCATACATTACATGTTTCTATGTGCAGGCTATTTTCTATACTAATAATCAAATATATGTTTGAACAATGAAAAAATTATCTATTTATATGAATGGAAAAACAGGAATGACATTGAAATGTCTGGGACACCTGTATGAAGTAAGGTTCTTGAAACAACAAATGAGAAATTCTTCTTCGGGAAAGTGAAGAGATTATTTACTTCATTTTAAAAACAGAAGAGATTAAATATGATTGTTTTGCTTTAACTCAGTCTGTCTAATCTATTCATTAAGATGCTCCCAGACAATCAGCTTGATAGAACGAGTACATCAAGCATTTAAACATGTTTGCTTACTTGGTTGTAATAAACACTTAGTAGAAAGACAGTGCCTCCTAATCCTTGTATTAATACAGAAGGGCTTCTCTCTCTGTCTCTCATTCTTCCTCCCCTTTTGCTTTTTATTTTTTTCTTTTGCTTTTTTCTTTCTCTCCGTCTTTCTCTGTCTTCCTGTAAATCTGCTTTCCTGCACAGCTGTAGACAATATGCCTCTTTTGGTGCTTTTGGACAGCCTTCCATTGTCTGCTGATGATTTTATTCCTTGGAGGGATACAGACAGAAACTTAAAGTATGAAAATAATAATAAATCTCTCTAAAACCTTTCAAACATTTTTTTCTCTTTAGTTCCACTACATTTCAACCAAAAAAAGACACCTCCCCCCACCCTCCAAACTCTTAAATCCCCCAAATATAAGTGTATACTCTATATTCAATTTAGAAAACACTGAATTAAACTGTAATAATTACCTGACTTGTTCCCACTGCTGTCTGACTGGCAGTATCTGTTTGGTCTAGTACATGTTTAATAGTTATCATATTCATTGATTGAACATGCATTAAATGGAGAATTATCTTGAATGGTGATTTGGGAAACCAGGAAATGTCTTGAACACAGTGGGTTGTAAAAAGAGGGGAAATATCCATGAACAACTAAAATAACTCATCTCTGTTCTTCAGGTATGAAAGGAAACATACCTTGATTATCACTGCCTTTTTCACCTTTTTTCTCTACTTTGTTTTTTAATTCCCTCCGTTCACTTTTATTTCCCCTATTAAAAAGTAGATGGGATAATAATAGTTAAAAGCATGAAAAAAAGAGAGGAGAAAAATTATTAAAAAACAAGGAGAAATGAAGGAAAGTTCTGAATGTATTTGTGCAGTTGGTAGAAAATCTACTGGGAAAGAACTTTTAGAGCTTTAGAAAGAACTTTTTGCTGAAAAGAGGGTTTCATACAAAAACTTGCAGGTAGCCATTATTGGCAGATTGCAACAGACAAGTTTGTGAGGCTACACTGTGATAAGGCAATCTTAGCTGACTACCATGTATCTTTCTTGTGAACTTATTTTAACTGCTAATCCATCTGTTTGCATATAGAAATGCTCCATGCAGAACAGGGTTTGTTAATGTGGGCTTCCCTCTGTTGCACAGTTAGACATTTATTATTGTTAGGTCCCACATAAGAAACTGATTGCCAGTTAACAAAATCCTGTTTGCAAAATGATGGACTGGAAAAATGTAGAAGTGTCACTTGTCTGAAATTTAAAGACATGACAATAATATTTGCGATAAAATTTTGTGTGACGCAATGTGAAAAAGTGTTTCTTTTGGTAGCATGGGTGCTATAGGTAGGCATATCTATTTTCAAGTGTGTCATAGCACTTTTTAATCACGCAAATAGAAGGTATGTAGGGTTCATCAATGGTTTCAAATACAATGTCTACCTTAGTTGCCTTGCAGGTAAAACTCCAAACTTACACTACAGCGAAGCGGTATCGGCTTGTCTCAAAAAACCCTGGCAGTAGTAGTCAGATTGTCTGTCAGCTCTGTATGACCTGTATCTTTAATTGGTGTGGAAAATGAAACGTGACTGCAGCCTTCACTAAGTGGGGAAATCCACAGAGAGTGCAAAATACCTGTGCTGTGAGGCCTGCACTGATACGAGGTGGCTGGGAGGGCTGGTGTGTTAATTGCCTTTCTTGCAACAGTTGTCACAATCCAGCTGTGCTGCATTTCTACTAGTATAATTACCAAAGAGTGGTGGGCAGATATGTGTAAGTGCCACAGGACTTCCAAATAACCTCCATTCCTGCTCTGAAACAGCGTGGCTTTAACAGCAGAGAATGTAAGCGGGTGGGGTGTCTTCGCACAGCTTTGGAAAAGAGGAAAGTAAGATGTATAATTGATGATTGATCTTTGCTTTTACAAAGATTTCTTCGAGGAAAAAAATTTTTTGAAATTTCCATTCCATCTTTAATTCTGGTTCAGTGAAAGATACTCCAAGGTTAATTTTTTTTCCTGAACTCAGACAAGAAAAACATTAAATCAATTTGAAGATGAGGATGGGTGCTTACATTTGTGTCACATCTGGTTTTACTGATAGTTATGGTGGTGTCTTGACCTTGGCTGGCTACCAGATGCCCCCATCCGGCCAGTCTCTCACTCTTCCTCCTCAACGGGGCAGGGGAAGGAGTTAAGATGAAAAAGTGTCACATGTCCAGATAAGGAGAGGAAGATCACTCACCAATAATTATCACAGGCCGAACTGACTCAATTTGGAGAAAATTAATTCAATTTATCACCAATTAAAAGAAATTTGGATGGGGAGAAACAAAGGAAAACATCTGCCTCTCTCTACTTCTTCTTCCCAGGCTCACTTCTAAATCCTTCATTCTCAATTCCTCCACATTCTGCCTCTCTCCACTAACAGCACTGGCAGATGGAGAATGGGAGCTGGGGTCAGTCTGTAACAGCTCCTCTCTTGCTGCTTCTTCCTCCTTACATTGTTTGTCTGGTCTAGTGTGAGTCATCTCCATGGACTGCAGGGAAATTTCTGCCTGGAATGACCCATCTCCTCCTTATTCTCTGACCATGGTACCTGCAGGGCTGTTCCTCACAATTTTTTTTCCATCAGCCCTCTCACATGTTGCTGGGCAGCAATTTTTCCCTTTCCTAAGGACACCTAGAGGCGGCACTGTCTTGGCTTTGGGGTTTGGCCACACCCTGCAATGGGCCCTTCAGAACTGGCAGGAGCTATATCCAGCTTAGGGCAGCCCTAGCTTCTCCTCAGAGAGGCTGCCATTGCAGCCCCTGTGTTGTTGGCACCTGTGCACTTGCACAGGGGCAGTAATACCCATCAGTTCTGCCTTGAAATCATAGAATTATCGAATCAATTGGGTAGGAAAAGACCTCTGAGATCATCAAGTCCAACCCTTGGTCCAGCTCCAGTCCAATTACTAAATCATGGCATTCAATGCCACATCCAATCTCAGTTTAAAAACCTCCAGGGACAGTGAATCCACCACCTCACTGGGCAGGCCATCCCAATGCCTAATTTCTCTGTAAAGAATTTTTTTCTGATGTCCAACTTAAATTTTCCCTGGCAGAGCTTAAACCCATGCTCCCTTGTCCTGTTGCTAACTGCCTGGGAGAAGAGGCCAACCCCCACCTAGCTATAACTTCCCTTCAGGTAGTTATAGACAGTGATGAGGTCACCTCTAAGCCACCTCTTCTCCAGGCTAAACAACCCCAGCTCCCTCAACCTCTTCCCATAGGCTCCAGTCCCTTCACCAGCCTTGTTGCTCTTCTATGGACCTGCTCCAGCACCTCAAAATCTTTCCTAAACTGAGGGGCCCAGAACTGAACACAATATTCAAGGTGTGTCCTCACCAGTGCAGAGTACAGGGGAAGGATCACTTCCCTGGTCCTGCTAGCCACGCTATTTTTGATACAGGACAGGATCCCATTGGCCTTCTTGGCCACTTGGGCACGCTGTTGGCTCATGTTGAGCTTCCTGTCAATTAATACCCCCAGGTCCCTTTCTGCCTGGCTGCTCTCCAGCCACTCTGTCCCCAGCCTGGAGCACTGCATGGGGTTATTGTTGCCAAAGTGCAGGACCCAGCACTTGGCTTTGTTGAACATCATCCCGTTCGAGTCAGCCCATTTCTTTAGCCTATTCAGGCTCCTCTGCAGAGCCCTCCTGCCTTCCAGCAGGTCGACACTCCCTCCCAACTTGGTGTCATCAGCTGATGATGGTCTCAATCCCCTCATCTAAATCATCAATAAATATGTTAAACAGGCTGGACCCAACACAGGCCCCTGGGGAACACCACTAGTGACCAGCTGCCAGCTAGATGCAGCTCCATTCACCAACACTCTCTGGGCCCGGCCCTCCAGTCAGCTCCTAACCCAGTAGAGGAAGGGAACTCTTGTCCAAGCCATGTGTTACCAGGTTTCTCAGGAGTATATTATGTGAGACAGTGTCAAAGGCCTTGCTGAAGTCTAGATAGACCACATCCACAGCCTTCCCCTCATCCATGAGGTGGGTCACCTGATTGTAAAAGGAGATCAGGCTAGTCAGACAGGACCTGCCTCTCATAAACCTGTGCTGGCTTGGTCTGATCCCTTGTCCATCCTGAAGGTGCTGTGTAATTGTACTCAGGATGATCTGCTCCATAACCCTGCCAGGCACTGAGGTCAGGCTGACAGGCCTGTAGTTGCCAGGGTCAGCCTTGCAGCCCTTTTTGTGGATTGGGGTGACATTCGCCAACTTCCAATCATCTGGGACCTCCCCAGAGAGCCAGGACTGTTGCTAGATGATGAACAGTGGCTTGGCAAGCTCTTCTGCCAGCTCCTTCATCACCCTGGGACGGATCCCAGCTGGTCTCACAGACTTGTGAGGATCCAGCTGGCTCAGTAAGTCACTATTTCCTCTTGGAACACAGGGGGCAATTCAGTTCCCTCTCTTTGCCTCCCAGCTCCAGAGGCCAGTGTCTTGAGGGCCACCTATCTTACCAGTAAAAACTGAGGCAAAGTACGTGTTAAGTACCCTATCCTTCTCCTCATCTTTGTTAACTATACTTCCCTCCAAGTCCAACAGAGAATGGAGGTTTGTTTTCCTTGCCCCTCCTTTTGTTATCTCTAACAGAACTGGGCAAATTAACTTCAAATTGAACTTTTCTTTCCCTGATTTTTTTCTGCATGACCTAGGTATCTTCATAAATTCTTCATAAGTAGCCAGCCCCCTTTTTCCACAGCCAGTAGACTTTCTTTTTATCCCTGATTTCCTTCATAATCTCCCTATTTAACCAAACCGGTCGTCTTCCCTTCCAGTTAGCCTTTCGACATACTGGTATAGTCTGTTCTTGTGCACTCAAAATTTCCTTCTTGAAACATGGACTCCCTTGTTTTTAAGGGTTGAGCGCCTGTGGACTGGAATCAGGGGGAAGGCCAACAAGGCTGACATCCTCCTGGGTGTGTTACAGACCACCCTACTGGGATGATGAAGGAGATGAATTATTCTACATGTCTCAAAATCTCCAGCCCTTGTTCTTTTGGGTGGCTTTAACCTGCCAGATATCTGCTGGGAATTTAATACTGCAGAGAAGAGGCAGTCTAGGAGGTTTCTGGATTGTATAGAGGATAGTTTCCTTCAACTGGTATATGAGCCTACTAACGGTAAGGCCTCGCTTGACCTACTATTTTCAAACAGAGAGGGGCTGGTGGGAGATGTAGTGGTTGGAGGCCACTTGGGCATAGCGACCATGAAATTATAGAATTTTCAATACTCAGAGATGCAAGGAGAGCCGTCATTAAAACCTCCACACTGGACTTTCGGAGGGCAGATTTTGGCCTATTCAAAAGTCTAATTCAGAGCATACTCTAGGAAATAACCCTTAAAAATATAATAGCCCATAAGTTGGCAGGGCTGGTTAGGAGGGCTTTAAACTAGGTTTGAATGGGGAAGAGATGAAACCAGGCTCTCCAGAGATAAACCTAAGGGTGTAGAGCCTGAGTTGACAGTGAAATCAATAGCCCAGCTGAAGTGCATATACACTAAGGCATG
This sequence comes from Tapera naevia, assembly GCA_033556795.1. Classification (NCBI taxonomy): domain Eukaryota; kingdom Metazoa; phylum Chordata; class Aves; order Cuculiformes; family Neomorphidae; genus Tapera; species Tapera naevia. Next base: position 1,299,581 of record JAUMJJ010000016.1, read on the forward strand.
CAGTGTGGGAAACAAACGAGAAGAGCTGGAAGCCATAGTGCAGCAGGAAAACTATGATGTAGTTGCTATCACAGAAACATGGTGGGATGACTCGCACGACTGGAATGCTGCTATGGGGGGTTAGAAGATCTTCAGAAAGGACAGGCAGGGTAGGAGAGGTGGAGGGGTGGCTTTATGTGTTAGAGAGTCTCTTGACTCTGTTGAACATTTGCTGAGATATACTGTGGGCATGAAGAATCTCAAAGGAAAATCTCAGCTGCAAAAGATGCATTTGCAACTTTGACAATGCAAGGACAAAGGGTTTGGTTTCTGTTTTAATTTTGGAAGACAAAATGCACTTTTTCTAAATAGTATTTTCAGTGAAAAGGGATTGAAAGACTGGAATTACATGCTTACTTGCAATGCTTATATACCATTAGAGCTAAGGTTAAACAGAGAGATTAGCACTCTGAGCATGTTCAGCAGTGGATCAGAAAGAAATTAATTATGTTACATATTAACACTTGCTAGCAAATCAGAGATTTTCTTTTTAATTAGCAATTTAAGACTAAATATTTTCAGCAAGAAAATCAGGAACTTTACAAATAGAATCAGTATTTTAGTTTAGATTTAGGTTTTTCTCACTCCTCTGCACATGTAACAAGGGAAGTAGTTGCACTGTTTTCAATGAAATACACAAATGAGTATTGCCTCCAAACTGAGATGATTATCATATGCTTTTTGTATATCTTACAGCCATAGTTTCATCCCCTTTGAAAGCAGCAGGTTTTTTTTTCACAAGAAGATGGACTAAACGGCATGCCAGATTAGCATTTTACAGTGTTTGAGTCATACCATGCTTCAGCTGCTGCTATTGGCAAAACATTTGTTGAATGAAGTGAGACCAGTATTTGATTTTTTGATCGATTTGTGAACATTATGCCCTTACAGATTGCTTTCTTTAAAGACTCTACCAGGTAAGTTAAGTGGAGGAAATTGCAGGATGAATTGTATTGTTTCCTCCTTTTAGAAAGAGCAGTAGGCCACCTTCTAGCTCCACAGATTACACAGTTGAAATAAACAATTCATAAATAGCGATTCATGTTTTCATCAGCTCACAGTTCCTTGTAAGTTCATACATTTTGCCTGTAGAGTTTGCATGAAAAGCCTTTCGGTGCACTTAAGCCTTTTGATTGCTTCCTTCCTGCCATATGAGAGACAGCATAGTTTAAAAATGGAGCAATAGAAAACAAAAGTGCAGGAGTTTATAAAGATCTCTAAGAAAAGGCTATACTTATAATTTCAGTAATCCTTTATATGGAGTTGCAAGTGCTTCATTCTCTGTCTGATTCATCCTTAATCAACTTTTTTAAAAACAAAAGCACTGCACTGAAGTAATATTTCTAAAATAAAGAATGATGCATGAATGGAAATGCATGTTTTGTAAAATTTAAAATTCACTTTTGCATATTTTTAGTCTGGAGAAGAGGAGGCTCAGGGGAGACCTCATTGCTCTCTACAACTACCTAAAAGGAGGTTGTAGTCGGGCAGGGATTGGTCTCTTATCTCAGGTGACCAGTGGCAGAACCAGAGGGCATGGACTTAAGTTTGTCAGGGAAAGTTTAGGCTTGATATGAGGAAAAAATTCTTCACTGAAAGGGTGATTGGCCATTGGAATGGGCTGCCCAGGGAGGTGGTGGAGTCACCGACCCTGGATTTAAAGGGAGACTGGATGAGGCACTGAGTGCCATGGTTTAGATGATGGTTGGTGTTAGTGTTGGTGTTAGTTATAGGTTATAGGTTGGACTTGATGATCTCAGAGGTCCTTTCCAACCTTGTGATACTGTGATACTGTGATATTCCACTTCATGGATGATTTGTAGGACCTGGCATACTTCAGGTGCAGGTTGAATGACATACAAACATTCAAGTACTACACCAGAACTTAGCTTGACTTGTAGCTAGCGCCAGTATTCTTTCTTTTTTCTTGGGAGAGAAATGATCCTTTTGTTCCTACTGGGAATTATAATGGTCTTGTAATTTTATATTCTATCAGAATTACTACTGTAATCTCTATTACGTTCTATTTGCTTGTATTGCTAGCAATGTACCAGGTACTGTGCAATATAAAAGCACTTTTTCTACCCACCCAAAAACAAATATGAAGGCTAGAGGAGGAGGAAACACATAATCAAAAGGGCAATCTCCCAGTAATAACACATTTTTTTTATATCTTATCAGTTTATATATATATATTCATGTAGTTTTGACTTTATATTTATGCAGAAGGACAGGTAGGCAGATCAATAAATGTAATAATAATATTGTTGTAGATGCCTTAGCTCTTTTAGAGCTTTTAGAGGTGAATGGCTAAAGAGGTCACTCCTCAAATGTTCAGAAGTAGTTCACCTATTAAAATAAAAATTTAGTATACCACCCCTGAAAGGTGGGAAAAAAGAGGAGTGTATTTTTAGACTTCCCTCTTGACGAGAGCCCCTTTCCATAATCTACAGATGGTACAAAAAATGTTCGATCGTTACTGATAGGCATTAATTTTTGAGAAATACTTAAACAGTTGGAAAATACTTAAATAGCTCATATTTTAGAACACTTGAGAGATCATATGACTTCAAACAGCTTCCACTTCAGATTAAAATGTCAACAATAGTAAAGCTAGCAAAGTGTGATGCAAAGTATTCCATATGCTAGACTGAAATAACTGTGATTGAAAGCCATTACACAACCAGAGCTACTTGAGCTGGGGTTGGCTGACAGTGTTTACTATCCAATTAAGATGTATGTTGCTGGGCTCAGATGCTGATGCAAATCTGAAAGAAAGCTTAATTTGTTTGATCCTTGTAACCCATCAGCTTTGATTTTATTTGAGACTGTGCCTAATACATTTTATTTCTCCAAGGAACATATAATAAGGAGATATCCAGTTGCTGCTGTAAAACCCTACTCAAATTTCATTAGAATAATGATATATTAAAAAAGAAAAAGCAACAAGCTTAGAGAAACTTGAACATTCATTCATCTAATTGTTTTTATTTGCTAACATAATCAGGAACTAATAATTGGTGTAAGGGGTTAATAGATACAGAAGACCAGATGATAGATTTTTAAGTTTTGCTTTTAAGTCTTGAGGGAATCCTATAGTGTGGAATTAGATTAACCTTTCTGACATTTTTTCTAGTAACCTAAGAGCAACCGTATGTCTTATTCTCCTGATGGTAAGCATGGTTGCTTTTCTTACTGTATAGATTCTGTATTCATATGTATGAAGAGTTATGTTATCGAACACAATGTAAACGATGAGGAATATTCAGAGTTTGCTGTACGCAGTCATCTTTTCTCTATAAATTAATCACAATATCCATAAATGATGTCCAAGGACCAAAAGATGTTAGCTGTAACAGCATAGGATTTGAGTTCATGCTTTGTAAATAAATTTTGTTTAACCAGATTTGTGTATGACCTATCTGAGTGAATATGGTTGCTAATAAATTTCATTCTTTCTGTAATCAGTCCAGGTTTCCTCATTTTCTCTCAAAGCAGCTGGCACTAACTTAACTGGAACACAATTTATTAAATATATGCTTGTTCAATTTTAAAAGTGTAAGACAATTAAGAGCAGTTAAACTTGGGGTGAGCCAGAAGTCTGAAACATGATTTTGCATAGTCTGTGTGAAAAGTTACACTCTGTTATCATACCAGCAATCTTCATCCATTAAATCAATAGAACAGAGAGGTACAAAAGTAAAATTGAAGATTACACTCCCTAGTGCAATCAAATTTTGCTGTTGCAATTTAAACTGCTGTATATCTAGATTTACCCTAGGCATGCCTCGTTCTTTTCTTTCTGGAAATCTTATTTAAGTAAAAAAATAGAACAAGAAAAGGGGAACTTGATTATTCTTGAAACCTGGACTAATCTGGCAGTCAGTAGCTTATATTGCTGTCGCCATTAGGTTTTGGGCAGAATCTGCCTTCTCCTGAGTGGGAGATATGAGACACTTGCATGGAAGCTGCTTATGCTTGGGTGGGCTGAGACTATAACTTTCAGCGCTTGCTGCAACAGAGTGGTGTGAAAAGATACAGCAGTGTCAAACTCACGGCTCCTGCCATTCTCCTGCTCCTGCAGTGTAATGCGCGTCACAAGCTGCACACGTGACTGGTGCTGGCAAGAGCATAGGGGCAAGGAGCTTGGCGCTGCTGTCATGTAGAAACAAGATACCAGGCTGACTAAAACAAGGTGGAGGGCTGGATTTGGCCTGTGGGCCGTGAGTTTGACACCCCTGGTTTTCAGCATAGTCTTGTTCTCTTAGAGTATTTATCTTCAGCTTAAAACAATATGCAGAGCTAATAATTACGAACTCTTCTTTAAAACAGCAACAATCCTGTTAGGAAAACAAAAAGTTTTGTAAATATGCATAGTTATAGTATATTTGTACAGTCAACAAAATCTGATAGGATTTCTTCTGCAAGGGTCAGTAGTGTAAACTTTCAAACTGAGCTTTCATATTTAGCCATTATTTTTGCCTACGCATGACCACTTTAAAGAAGTTAAGCCTGGGTCTCCTCTGGACCATCTTAGGCATGTAATACAGTTGAAATACTGAAGTACAAATATTTGCCCTAGAGATGGGAGGAGGCCCATATATTATTTCTCCCCTGTTTTCCCCTGTCATACATTTACTGTTTGCTATTCATATTTTCTCTTCCTGTGTTGGCCTGCTCTGTGTTTCAGACATGCTAAAGGTTTTTAGTGTGTTTTGGCAACAATGCTATACATAAGCAATTCTTGCACATTCTCTAATCTGATCTACGGGGCTAGTTACTAGCTTTGGTATAATTTATAAAATTGAAGGTTAGTTAAAGCTTATGGCACAAGTTGTAATAGTTACAGCATCACATACTAAAGATTCTTCACTTTCCATTGCATCCTGCCCACAACAAACCATCAGTACAAGGACCTTCAGACCTGGAAGATGGGAGAAGGCTTACTAAAAGTCTGGACATTACCAGTTTCTTTTTTCCCTATCAATATGTAGCATTGGGTTGCATTTTTTTTGCTGCTCAGTTAACACATTTTCTTGCTTTTTAATTTGCTTTCTAGTTTTCAGGTTTTCCCTTGTATGACGTTTGTTTTCGTGTGTTTTAAAGACTTCTTAAAAATAGATGGGAAAATGACATATAAAGGACAGTTGACTATTATAACAGAGAATCTCTTATTTCAAACCATTTGCAGGAACCTCCTGTGGTGTACTTTATAGAAGGAGTTACACAGGAAACACTGACAATTAACTAGGTACTGCCTAAAATGTCTTTATTTTGCTGACTCTCTCTAGATAATGTATAAACATCCCCAGGTATATGTTCTAATAAATGCATTTGAGAGCATTTTATGCTTCCCTGTTATATTTCATAAATCCACAATTCATGAACAAATTTTAAAAATCCTTTTACTCCTAATCAGCATTTGTCTGTCTACAATGCAAAAAAATTGCATTCAGATAACAAAAGCTTGTTTATAGATTCATTTTTTTTTGTACCATTAATTGCACAGTGGCTGGTAGAAAGCTGCAACATTAGCCTTAGGAAGAAATATAGCCATTCTCATTCTGAGACAGATATTTCAAACGACAACAGAATCTCCATGTCTTTAATAAACTCAGCTAAATTGTATGCTTAGTGTGTTATGTTTTCCTGCATGGAAACAAAAATTGTTTCATTTTAGTAAAATCTAAAAAAAGAGTAATTTCTTCTGTCATAAACAAAGTGAAAATGTACTTAGCTTGTTATTTCAACACATAAGTAACACTTAAATTTAGCAACAGTTTCTAGTTTACCATTACCTTCCATATAGTGACAGTGTCAGGATAAACCAATGGTATTTACTTCCCAAAGGAGATTCTATCTTCAGATTGCTCTTGAGGTGATCCAGAAATACGTACAAGAAAGCTCTGCTAAGACCAGCAGGATCCTTACAGAAGCGCTGCATAATATCATATGTACCAGCTCTAAGTTCAATGAGTTTTGTTTATAAAATATTTATGAAGAAATAAAAAAGAAAAAACACTAGCAGCTTCCAAGGGGAGTTTATACAGATAGAACTCCTGCTGTTTTCGTTGGAGATTTTCACTGCTTGTGGGTTTATCTAATAGCCATTGAATATAATGGGAGTCGTTCCTTTGATTTTAATGGGCTTTGGATGATGGGCTTTTTGTTCTAAAGGACCTGGATGGTACTTGGAAATCGTCATGCATGTTTTATGTAGTAATAAATGCTAAGCCAAGTTTGTTTACCGAATTACTTTCAAATATCAGTCTTCATAACGGTTGCCTATGCATGAGCACACTGTTCAAGCAAATGAAGGAAGGTTTTCCTTCCACTCTTGTCAGTTATGGGTAAAAAAAGGAAACCAGACACATTAGCATTTCATACGTATCCCTTTCTGGAAACTTTTTGCTAATTTTCTTTAATTCACTGGAGTTGATATAGAGCAAACTGTAGTGGACTTTGATGTAGATTTAGTGAGTTAGAGATGGATCAAATATCCCTCTCTGATCTGTTAGATAGTCTACTGACTATTGATTTATGAAGATTTTCATTACCTTCTCAGCTAATCCTCCATGTGGCTATCCATTTAAAGCAGACTCCGTGATGGTGGATTTGTGTCCATAACAAAGCTATTCCAGAAAAACTGAAGCACTCAAATACTGTATTGGCTAATGCCTGAAGAGAAAGTAAATCCTTCAAGCCCAACAGCAACAATGGATTGAATTAATAAAAATCTTACACCAATACTGTGTAAAAATGAAAGCTTCAGTGATTTTATTTTAGTTGGGGGCTTTAGAAGAGTTTAACACTTCTGATAAGAATTTGAAATATTTGATTTCATCACCAGATCTACTGAGTTGGCCATGAGTAGTGCTTTGTTAAATATGAATATCTGATGCACTGAAGATTCTTGAAAAATAAACTAACATCTACATGTGCAAAACCTTTCATCAAAGTCCATATGACTAGTCAGAATATGCTGTAAGACAGTAATAGAATTGCAAGGAGTTTGCACTTCTAGTGGAAAAAAATTCTCTTCTCCGTGACGTTCTTAGAAGACTGTTAACTGCTGATTAGCATTAAGGTGAAATACCGTAGATGTCTGTTGTAGTATGTTAGATTGCACTTTATGTGAAAGTAAAAATGCAAACCAGATTCTCAGTCCATTCTGCTTCAGAACTGAGAGCAGTTGGATGCTTGGCATATAAGCCAATGATATTTTAACAACATGTGACCATAAAATCATTCAGCATTTGGACTCAGGTTTCTCAAAGGCAATTTCATTAGCCTTGTGGTAGTTAGCCTTCCAGTAAAAAAAATGCTAATGTTACCATATTCTGATTGTTGGGTTGCCAGGTCAGGTTTTGATTAATTTGAAAATGATCTTCTCCAAGGGAAAACAGAAGCAGTTGAGAAAAGACACATTTTAAGCAGGAATCTTCAGCCAGCTTCTTATTGATTGTGAATTATTTATTTGCAATATTTGCTAATGCTGGATAATCTGTGTATGTAGAAACATCTACTATCTCTTCATATATTTTTGTATTTCATAGAATCATAGAATCTTCTGGTTGGAAAAGACCTTTGAGATCATTGAGTCCAACCGCTCCCATTATCTGCGAAATCATGTCCCTCAAAAAGTCATCTATCCTTTTTTTAAACACCTCCAGGGACCCAACTACCTCCCTGGGCAGCCTGTTCCAGTGCCTGACAACCCTTTCGGTAAAGAAATTCTTCCTAATATCCAGTCTGAACCTCCCATGGCACAACTTATGGCCATTTCCCCTTGTCCTATCACCTGTCACTTGAGAGATCAACACTCTCTCTCCCACAACCTCCTTTCAGGTAGCCGTAGACAGCAGTAAGGTCTCCCCTCAGCCTCATCCTCTCCAAGTTAAATAACCCCAGTTCCCTCAGCTGTTCCTCACAGGAATTTTACCAGCCCCTTCACCAGCCTCGTCACCCTTCTCTGCATGCGCTCCAACACCTCAGTGTCCTTCTTGTATTGAGGAGCCCAGAATTGAACACAGTACTCGAGGAGTGGCCTCACTTGGCACTCGAGGAGTGCCAAGTACAGGGGTACAATCATCTCCCTGGTCCTGCTGGCCACACTGTTTCTGATACAGGCCAAGATGCCACTGACCTTCTTGGCCACCTGGGCACACTACTGGCTCATATTCAGCCAGCTGTCAATCAACACTCCCAGATCCTTCTCTGTTAGGCAACTCTCCAGCCATTCTTCCCCAAGCATGTAACGCAGGTATACCACATCCACAGCCTTCCTCCCATCCACCAGCCAAGTCACATGGTCGTAAAAGGAGATCAGGTTGGTCAGGCAGGACCTACCCCTCCTAAATCCATGCTGGCTGGGCCTGATTTCTTGACCATTCTGCAGGTGGCGCATGATTTCACCCAGGATTATCTTCTCCATGATTTTACCTGGGACCGAGGTCAGGCTGACAGGTCTGATTCAGCGTGATCGGCGGCGGGAACCGTAAGTACTGCAGCCGGGTGCTCAATCTGGGCGGGTGGTGAGTTCCTGAGAGAGGCAAAAGCTCAGGAGAAGACCCCGGCAGGGCGACTCTCTCTGAACTTCAGAAGCTCTTTTTCTTACTTAGTTCCTTCAGAAGTTCCCTACTCATCCAGGCCGGCCGTCTACCCCTACGACTCTTCTTATAACACACAGGGACAGCCCGCTCCTGCGCCTGCAAAATTTCATTCTTGAAGTGTATCCAAGCTTCCTGGACACCCTTGCCACTACGAGCTATTTCCCAGGGTACTTTCCTGACCAGTTCCTTAAATAATCCAAAATCTGCCCGCCGAAAGTCCAGCATCGATGTTCTGTTCCTGGCTTTTCTTATTACATTGTTCAGAGAGAACTCAATTATCTCATGATCACTACACCCCAGACAGCCTCCGACAACAACATCACCCACCAGCCCTTCTTTGTTTGTAAACAGCAGGTCAAGCAGAGCCTCATCCCTGGTGGGCTCACTCACCAGCTGTGACAAAAAGCAGTCCTCAATACACTCTAAGAACCTCCTGGACTGCCTCCTCTCAGCAGTGTTGTTTCCAGCAGATATCTGGAAGGTTTAAGTCTCCTAAAGGAACAAGGGCAGCCGATCTAGAAGCAGCCTCCAGCTGTTTAAACAACAGAAGATCCAAATCCTCCTCCTGGTCAGGTGGTCTGTAACACACTCCAACCAGGAGGTCAGACTTGACTGCCCCTCTGACTCTTACCCATAGACACTCAACCTGGTCATCACCGATCTCAACTTCAACAGCATCCAGGGTTTCTCTAGTGTAGAGGGCCACCCCTCCACCCCTCTTCTCACACCTGTCTCTCCTGAAGAGCCTGTAGCCTTCCATGGCAGCACTCCAGTTATGACAGTCGTTCCACCACGTTTCCGTGATAGCAACTATATCATAGCTCTCCCGCTGGACCAGGACTTCCAGCTCCTCCTGCTTGTTTCCCATACTGCGTGCATTTGTGTACATGAACTTCAATTGGGTTACTGACAACCCCCTTTGGGATGGCTCATCCTCCATGGGGACATCTTTGGTGAGCCTAGTAACTCCCCCCTCCCCCGTCATGCCTAGTTTAAAGCCCTCTCAACAAGCCCTGCCAGCTCCTGAGCTAGAATCCTCTTACCCTTCGGAGTTAGAGGAGACCCATCTGGGTCAAGCAGGCCAGGTGCTGTAAAGGTTTCCCCATGATCAAAGAACCTGAAATTCCTCTGCCGGCACCAGCCCCTAAGCCTTTTATTAACTGCATATATTCTCTTATTCCTGTCTGTATCCATCCCTGCCACCGGGGGAACTGAACAGAACACCACCTGTGCTCCTGCCCTATCTATCGACCGTCCCAGCTCCTGGAGTTCCTTTTTAACTACCCTTGACCCTCTTTTCGCTAGTTGATCACTACCAGCCTGTACCACCAGAAGTGGGTAATAATCGGAGGGTTTAATTAGGTCCGGGAAGTCTCTTGGCGATGTCGTGTACCCGGGCTTGGGGAAGGCAGCAGACTTCCCTATGAGTTGGGTCCATCCTACAAATAGGGCCCTCCTATTTGACCTACAATGACCCTCCTTTCTTTTTCTTACTTGAGGTCCTGACCTGTCTGATGGGCAATGTGAGGTCAGCCTCTTCAGGTGAGCTCTCTGTCAGACTATCCTCCACCTGAACATCAAATTCCAACTCCCCAAACCTGTTTTGTAGGGGCAGCTGGAAAGGTGGCATTTGAAAGGGAGGTCTATAACCCCCACGAGAGCAGACCTGCTCCCAGTCCTCCTCACCAGCCAGGTCACTCCCCTTACCCTGTTGATGAGGAATATGGCATTCCTCAGCCTCTTGGGGAGGATTACTGGGAGGAGAGAGGGTTCTACTCCACCAGTCTATCTCCCTTTCATTTTCACGAATACTTCTCAACGTCTCCACCTGATCCTTGAGATCTGCAACCATAAGGAGCAGATCCTGAATCTGTTCACACCTCAGACAAGTATTTTTTGTATTTTTGTTATGGTCCTCAGGAACCACAAGTAGGCTCAGACACTCCCTACAGTCTCGAGTCTGGGTAGCTGTTTCTCGTAATACTGCTTCCGTTTGGGTGCCTATGCTCCTGGTGGCAGAGGCTTTACCACGCCTGATCACCATTGCTGCAGGGGAGTGGGAAGTCAACCACTTGTCAAGAGAGTGCCTGCTTGCCCTGCCTGCGTGAACTGCCTATACTGTGACCCTGTTTGCCTGCTCCTGTTCGCCACGCTCCGGTCGCTGGTGCTCCCAGGGAAATGCTTAAATACCCCGTGGCTTCTTCCGGGACCGCCCCCCTACCACGCAGTCAGCCCACGTGACAGTTGCCGCTTCTGAAGTTCAGAGAGAGTTGCCCTGCCGGGGTCCTCTCCTGAGCTTTTGCCTCTCCCAGGAACTCTCCACCCGCCCAGACTGAGCACCTGGCTGCAGTACTTACGGTTCCTGCCGCCGATCACGCTGAATCACCTGGCTGTCCTGCATTTGCTGTGTGATAACATTCAGTATGATCTGCTCCATGACCTTCCCCGGTACCGAGGTCAAGCTGACAGGCCTATAATCCCCCGGATCCTCCTTCTGACCCTTCTTGTAAATGGGAGTTACATTTGCCAGTCTCCAGTCGAGCAGCACTTCCCCACTCAGCCAGGACTGTTGATAGATGAGGGAAAGGGGGTTGTCAAGGACCTCCAGCAGCTCCCTTAATATCCTTGGGTGTATCCCACCTGGCCCCATAAACTTGTGGACATCTAATTGGCTGAGCAGGTCTTTAACCAAGCCTTCTTGGAAAATTGAGGGTTCACCTTCACAGTCTTCTGGCTCAGGAGGCTTGGAGCCCAGAGAACATCTTACCTTCCTATTAAAGACTGAAACAAAGAAGGCGTTAAGTACTTCTGCCTTGTCCTCATGCTTTCTTACTACCATTCCCCTTGCATCCAGTAAAGGAGGGAGATTCTCCTTGGTCCTCCTGTTGCTGTTAATATACTTGAAGAAAGATTTCTTATTGTCTTTCACTGAACTGGCCAGTTGAAGTTCCAGTTGGGCTTTAGCCCTTCTAATTTCTGTCCAGATAGTAAGTCATCCGCATCACAATACAACACCTAGTAACACTAGAGAGTGTTGGTTCCTCTGAAATGGAGTGGCTAAGGATTAATATGTAATAATAGCATCTTATAGTATACATTGTTCTGATGCTTTGTTCAAAGCTTTGTTTTCAGTGTGTAATCAAAGCCTGTGAGCCAGATTAGTGCTGTAACAGTACTGGTCTACTCTTCTGCTTGCCATAAGCCATAGATGCATCTGGAAATGCAGTCTACATTTTCCAAGTTGATTCATTGACAAGATCGTTTGCTTTGGTATATGCAAAATTTACCATACTTCTGGACCAGTGTATTTTAAACATTTAAATATAAAATAAAATAAAATAAAATAAAATAAAATAAAATAAAATAAAATAAAATAAAATAAAATAAAATAAAATAAAATAAAATAAAATAAAATAAAATAAAATAATATAAAATAAAATAAAATGAAGTCAAATTGTGTTGACAGAGGTTTGAGGTTCTGTCTCCCAACAGGCTCCTTCCAAAAGAAGGAACCCTTATGCCTCTCTAATACATTGAGATCTGTGACAAAAAGTGCTACACAGTAGGAAGGGTTGGTCAAAGTGACCGTGTCAGCTACTTTTCTGTGAAGATATGCTGACATACAAAGCAGAGGTGTTAAAACAGGCCTCTTGGGAATGTAAGGAAATACTGACAATGTGTCTCAGCTTTCTTGTTTTGTCTGGTAAAGTGGACACATCAAAGAAATGTAGACACTGGGATTTACTACATAGTTTTCAGCAAAAATCCCTATTGCAAATGAGAATCTGGTTTATTTTGAGAAAGGATAGGACTGGACTTTGTATTGGCAGGAGGAGTGCGGAGGAGAAAAGATCCTGTGGGAATGATTCAAATGAGAGTTGACTACTGTGTCTGCAGTCTCTGTGTCGAAACAGGGCATTTTATGCAGATTCATTTTGATCAAAGAAAGACACTGTAAAATTGGTGTATCTTCCTGTTCCCCTAATTTCGTTGATCTATGGGGGGAATAGGAGGAACCTTGTTTTAACTGAAATATTTTTGCTTCTCTGGTATGGTTCAGACGTGCAGATGACACAGAAAGAGCCCTTTGCATGCATTTTCATCATGTATAAAATGCAAATAACATCTTTTTAAAATGTTCTGAAATGGGAAACACTGTATAAATGAAAATAGAAGAAATATATTATAGCCATAGTTTAAATTGAAAATACACTTTTGTAAAGAAGTGAGGGACTCAGTTTTCCTTGCAAAAATAATGAATTGAGTATATATTAGCAGAAATCAAAAGTATGTGGGAGTTTTATTTCATCATTCAGGCCTTGCTGGTTACCATCTCCTGTTCATAGCTGTAGTAAAAGCCTATTAAACTGCTACAGTGATTGACTAAAATCACTTTGCAACTGCAATCCTCTTTTTAATCTGTGAATCGGACTTTCTTCTCAACCCCTAGATTGTTGAAATGAAGGAAAGAAATTGATACTCTTTGTCAATCTTGCCCAGTATCTTCTCATTTTCCTTGATGAATACCATTATCTGGAAAGTGACCTTTACAGTTCATAACTCTTTTGAGCCTAATGCAGTTATTTTCCTTTCTGTTACAATGGAAGTTATTATATGGATAGCTATTCAGTATTATCTTCCAGAAGGAGAACTAATTTGGGAAAGAAATGAAGAATTTAACGTAAAACCTGACAACCCATGTCTTCTTTTAAGCTTTGTCTATACCTGAGAGTGAGTTCTGTGTCAGTTCACAGACATGGTAAATACACTGAACTACCTCTGTACTGTAAAAGATAATTTCCATTTCAGAATTTAGGGACAACTGAATCAATTCCTTCCTTCAGTTACAATACTTGGATGAACAGTTTGTGCTGCTGGACATACTGAAAATAGACCTGTTTGACTTTTTGAAGTATATAACTATGCGGTTATACCCACATACCCATTTTCCTCAGCTGTATGGCTCTTGACATGATATTTTTGCTTTCGTGAAGGGTGTCAAATAAACTAGGATCTGCCATAATCATTAATTTTGAGTCTTTTTTTGGTTTCAGCTTGCCTTGAAGCAGCTATGCAGTACAGTGTAATTTGTTCCATAAAGAGCTGTGAATCAGGTAAAACTTGTGTTGTGAAGGTTCATGCTAGCAGAGCTATTAAGTTTTAGTTTGATTTCAACTGATGATTGGCTTTCGACAGAAAAGACTATGTCCTGCTTACTGTATGTTTTACTCTTTCATGGAGGTAATTAATAATGACCAGGAATTTCTAGGAAAGGATGAGTCATTGCCAATTGACATAAATATGCAGAAAAGCATGAGTGCTACACAGAAGGTGCAAATAAAATACCTATAAACAGTATTTTCTAAATTGTAAGACTGCGTAAATAATTAATGTTTCTGAATTTTTGGCAACAAAACTAAGAACTAAAACAGTAATTTGAGTTTGTCTCACCAAAATGTACTGTGCAATATGAAAATAAACATTTCATTCGTAGACCTTTGGAAGAAAAGGAGAGGAAAGGTAATTTTAAATTTTTTTCATAAAGGTTTTTTGCCTACAGGAAAGCTGTGGATGGGCTTTTTATCAGGGAGTATAGTGATAGAAAGAGGCATAATGATTTTAAACTGAAAACAGGTAGTTTTAGAGTAGATATTATGAAGAAATTTTTTATTGTTAGGCACTGCAACAGATTGTCTAAAGAAGCTGTGGATGCGCCATCCCTCAAGGTATTCAAGGCCAGGTTGGCTGAGGCTTTGAGCGGTCTCATCTAGTTGAGGTGTCTCTGTCCATGGCGGAGGGTTGGAGCTACATGATCTTCAAGGGACCTTCCAACAAAACCCCGTCTATGAAAATACTTTTAGAAAATGCAGGATCCTTTTTTTTGAGAGCCTTATCTTTAGGACTCTTACCAGCTTGCTGGACAGACAGGTTCCCTCTACCTGAGCACATTTGAACTTCCCAAAAAATGACCTAGCAGTCAGGCCATCGAATAGTCTATGTTAAGGGTAATCTCCATCTCTTCTGTTGGTGATATTCTCCTTAGCATAAACAATAAATCCATGAGATACTAGCAATCCTCACTGAAGGGTTATATGCCTCAGCATTTGTATATTCTGCTTCCATCGTGAATTTTACATTTTTTCCACATTGTCTCAATAGTCTCTCCTAGAGACCACCTTAACTCCACAGCAAGGAATATGTGAAAATGCAGAGCTGGAAACTGCTAGTGTTGCCATCTCCGTAGCCTTCTGCTATGTGCTACCCTCTCTCATGTGATGTGACTTTTTTCCTTCCTTAAGGTATAACATGGGAAGAGGATGATCATAATTACTTCCCTTCCGTTCCTGTCAGCTATACATCCTCACTCTGGTGTGATGCTGCCTTCCTAGTTTTTTGCAGTACTAGAGAGCAGGAAATATGCCAGAACTCTTGCAGCGTAAGAAGAAAGGAGGTTTAAAGTTGCCAGGGGAGAGAACCACAATGTATCCCAGTCCTACTAGTTTGATTTCAGTGCCAGCAATAGATGCCCAGAGCCTGAAGAAGGATTACAGGTCAGTAGGAGAGCACCTGAAGAGCAACACAAAAGAAATCCTGCCACTTCAAGCAGTCAGCTTCATTAAGGACATGAAGAATAAACACAAGGACTTAGTCATGCACATGCCAGTAGGGGTATGAGCTTTTTGGTCTTCAAGAGATGTGTTGGGATGGCTTCTGTGTCTGGAGTTCTGGAATGGAGGGATACAGGCTTTCTAGGAAGGATAGTCAGGGGAGATGATGAGGGGGCGTTGCCGTCTTTGTCAATGACCTGCTGAAATGCATGGAGATCCATCTAGGGATGGGTGAATAGCTGAGGGCCTATGAATGAGGGTTAAAGGGAGAGCAGGGACAGGTGATATTAATGTAAGACTCTACTACAGGTCGCCTGACCAAGAACATTGAGTGAAAGAGGCTTGTACCTATAGAAGATAGAAGCTCCTATGTTGGTGATAAAAGTAAGACCAGGCAAAATGTAGGCCATCTCTGTGAGGAAGCAGGAGACTTGGTGACCCAGGTTATGGAGAAGTCTGAGATACCCAGTGACTTTTTTGCTTCAGTTTTTACTTGCAAATCCTCTAGCCACACTGCCCAAGTTGCAGAAGGCAAAGGGAAGGAGTAGGAGAACAAAGAACTATCTACTCTAGTAGAAGATAAGATGTGAGACCATCTAAGGAATCTGAAGGTGCACAGGTTGATGGGACTTGATAAGATGCATCTGCAAGACCCGAAGGAACTGGTGGATCAAGTAACTAAACCAGTATCCACTATAATTGCGAAGTCATGGCAGTTTGGTGAATTTCCAAATAACTGGAAAAGAAGAAATATAAACCACGTTTTTTAAAAAGGAAAAAGAAAAAGTAGGTGAACTACAGGCCAGTCAGAAACACCTCTGTGCCTAGCAAGGTCATGGAGCAGATCCCGCATGGAAACTCTGGTGAGCCTCATGGCAAATTGGGATGTGATTGATGAGAGCCAACATGGCTTCACTAAACAAAAATCAAGCCTGAAAAGTCTGTTGGCCTTCTACAACAGGGTTACTACATTGATATACAAAGGAAGGAAAACTGATATTAATTACCTGGACTTGTGCAAAACACTTGACACTATCCAGTACAGCATCCATGTCTCTAAATTGGAGAGATATAGATTTGAGGGATGGACCACTTGGTGGATAAGGAATCAGCTGAATGATTGCACTCAAAGAGTTGTGGTCAATGGCTCGAAGGTCAAGTGGAAATCAGTGGCAAGTAGCATCCCTCAGGGTTTAGTATTGGGTCCAGTCACATTTTACATCTTTGTCAGTGACATGGACAGTGGGATTGAGTGCACCCTCAAAAAAATCTTTCAACAACACCAAGTTGTATGGCACAGTCCTCACACTGGAGGGAAGGGGTGCTTTGAGGGAAGGAGGCCTTTGACAGGACTGAGAACTGGTTTTGTACCAGCCTTAAGATGTTCAACAAGGCCAAGTCCAAGGTCCTGCATCTGGATCAGGGCAATTTCAAACACAAATACAGGCTGAGCAGAGAAAGGAATGAGAACAGTCCTGAAGAGGAAGACTTGGGGGTGGCTGCTTATGAGAGGCTCAACATGACCTGGCAATGTCTGCTTGCATCTCAGAAAGCTGCATCTGTACCCTGGGCTGCATCAATAGAAGTGTGACCAGCAGGTCAATGGAGGTGACTCTCCCCTTCCTCTCACTAGTGAGTCCTCACCTGGAGTACTGTGTTCAGTTCTGGAGTCTTCAGCACAAGAACAACATAGATTTGTTAGACTCAGTCCAGAGTGGGGGCACAAAGATGATCCGAGTGCTAGAGCACCTCTCCTATGAAGACAGACTGGAGAAGACTCCGAGGAGACCTTATAGTAGCCTTGCAGTACCTAAAGGGGGCCTACAAGAAAGCTGGAAGAAACTTTTTACAAGGGCATGTAGTGCAGAACAACAGGTAATGGCTTTAAACTGAAAGAAGGTAGATTTAAAGTAAATATAAGGAAGATATTCTTCACTGTGAGGGCGGTGAGGCACTAGAACAGGTTTCCCAGAGAAGCACTGGATGACTCGCTTGGCCTAGGGGTGTTGGCCAGGTTAGACAAGACTTTCAGAAACTTGATCTAGTAGAAGACGTCCCTGCCTATGGAGGAGGGTTGGCACTAGATGATCTTTAAGGTCTCTTCTGCCTTAAACGGTTCTATGATTCTAAAATTCTATGTGCTATCATTGAAGATAAATTGACCCTTAACTGTTTCATGATGGAGGATTAAAATTAGCTTTCATTCTCCTCCTAAACCTGTGTAAATTTTTTTAGCTCTGACGCATATTTTGCCTTTTATGCTATTTCGTATAAATAGTAAGGGAAATGATACAAAGGCAAGTATTGGGCAGACTGGAAGGAGAACACAAATAATTCTGTTGACATTTATTCCCCCCTTTTTTTGATGGATCCTTGTAGTGGAGCATGGCTGCTCTTTTCTACATTGATCTGACTTCTGCAGCTTCACCAACTCAGCATAATTTAATGATCTTAAGAATATTTAGAAAAGTATCTCTCTCTTTTCTCTGTGATAATATTTTGTTCCTTTCCATTTCCATTCACTGCCTCATTCCTTCTTCCTTTCCTTTTTTTTTTTCCTTCAGGGAGAAAACTCTTTTATTGCAATCTGCAGGGAGAAGTTCTCTTCCAATCAGTATATAAAGTCCATTCACAGCCTCCTGCATTTAGCTCACAGGTGCTAAATGCACCTATATGCCTACATGGAGGTGAGTTGGTTTGGTCTAGCTTCCCTAAGTTCTCTAACACTCAGTTTATGCCCTTTTCCCAAAGTTTTCCCCTTTTCAAAGAAAAAAAAACTATAGAAAAACCAAAATCCCACTAAACATATATATATTCTAAATATAAACAACTACATACAGCAAGGATATCATGCAAAACTCCCAAGAAAGAGAAGAGGGGAAGGGAAAAATGGGAAAAATGGGCAAAAAGGAACTAAAAAAAAAAAGGCATGCTCTGTTGTAAAACCTGGTAAGTAACAATGTAAAGAAATGGCGAAAACTCACCGCTTCCCTTTTGGAAAGCAGAACAGCTAGATCTGACACAGGACTTTCCCCCCACATGTGGGCAGACAACAGCAGCCACCACAGGCCTCAGCTCCAGACAGGACCAATGCAGGGACTTGCCAGCCTCGTGGAAGAAGAAGAGAGCGTACACCTTATTCTACACCTTATTTATATGTTGTGTTACGTTAAAGGAACATATGGAATAATTCTGTGGATCCTGACATCTGTTGTTAAGGAAGATCTGTAAAGGCCATTTTTAAGGAAGATCTGAAACATATCCAATAGACAAGCCACTATAGGAGGCTTACTAGAACTGTTGTTCCACATACTTTTTTTCTCAAAAGCAATTTAATCCACTAGGAAGAGATGTGTTTGAAAAATATGGAAACTGAAAGTTATTAATTTGACTTATTTTTATTAAGAAACATAATACTTACCTATAGCATTGGACCGCAACAATTGGAAATATAGCCATAGAGACTGTGATAAGGAATTGAAATCTGGCTGAAATGTGTTTTAATGAAGACAGTGACTTGATACTTTTGGTCAGAAAATAATCTGATGCTGTTCTTGATCTTACTCAGAGACGAAGATATATAGTTTAATAATTCCTGGAAGAGGTTCTCCTACTTTTGTTGTGATGAACCTAATGAAGCTGAAGAAGATAATTTTTCCTGTTTACAAGAAAGTAGGGAAGTTCCTTAGCTGGAGAGAACTCTTTGTACTCAGTAAAACTGACTACTTGTAGAAACTGAGAACCTGGACCAGCAAATTACCCAGGTTTTCAGAAGAAGCAACTAACTGACCCAGACTTTGGTCAAAAGGTTTACTTCTAATGGATCTTTACAGTAACAAAACTTTCTACTGAAATTCATTCAAGGAGAAAATGAATATCCTACTTGCAAACACATCAGAAAAGTTATCCAAAGTTAGATGTATTTGGGCTGTGGAAATCTCCGTAGCTGGTTGCAACAGAGCAGGTAGAGTTCCTGGGCCAAATGCAAGCTAGAAAAGGAAATGATGAGAAGAGATCACGTGATAGGAACTTCAGCAACATAGATGTTAGAAACAAGATGCAAGAATGGGCTGTTCAGTTAGGCAACTTCCGGCTCTCTGTCCTTTACTGTCATAGATTGTGTGATAAACTAAAGTCTGGGAACCCAGTCGTTCCTTTCTAGTGGTTACAATACACTGACTGCAATTGTTTGCTGTTGCCAAAGCCAGAAAACTCACTCCCAAGACAATCAGAAGAGGTTCGGTCAGGGCCATGGTGATCGGCGGTCACAGCCCAAAGAGGTTGCAGCCCTTGGCAGACCTTTCAAGCCGCAACACTGGTTCCCCTCTGGTCTTGCCCTCCTCTGGATTAGAGGGTGAGTTTTTCTTTCACTTGGTTAGATATATACCCTCCAATTGCATTGGCAGCAATAATATCTAACCCACAGCAACCTTTCTAGTGGGACAGTATTTTGACAATGAATACAGAAAAATTGTAAGCTTTTATCTAAAAATTGTTCCTGCCTTCCTCTGTGAGTAATGATATATTTGCAACAATTAAGACACTTAGCCCTTATATACAGATTACAGTGTCTACACAGAGGGCAGGGACTGGTGTTTGCCCCTGTCTAGGGATTCAAAATGATCTTGTTTTCTGTAGTTCCTCCCATATACCAAGAAACAAGAGCTGCCGTTATCAAACCCCTACAGTGACCTAATTTTTTGCCTTGACTTCTTTTTCAGGTTCTTTTTATGTTTAACTTGGTATTTCCTGGTTATTTTCCATTCCTTCACTGGACCTTTCACTCATGACGCATGCGTCCATCCTTTCTCAGCAGTTCTTACAATATCTGTAATTAATAAAACAAGAAAAGGTCCTTCCCAGAGGTGATATAAGGTTTCCTCTTTCCATGTCTTTATCAAAACCTTATCTCCCAGTTTTAATTGATGAATTGCGAACCCTAATGATGGTGTTTGTGCTATCATCGCAATATCTCTTATTTCTTTTAATCTTTTCCCAATAACAATTACATATTTCTGGATATCATAGTCTTCAACTATATTATTTCCTAGAGGCATTCCTTGGAAATAAGGCATGCTGTATAACATTTCATATGGCAATAATCCTGTCTCACTGTATGATTTTGTTCTTATGTTTAAAAGCGCCAATGGTAAACATTTTGTCCAAGGCATTTGTGTTTCAATCATTAATTTTGCCAATTGCTCTTTTATTGTTCGGTTCATTCTTTCTATTCTTCCTGAACTTTGTGGATGTCACGGCGTGTGATGTTCCCAATGGATGTCTAGTGATTAACATAATAATTTTATTATTTTGGAGGTAAAATGTGTACCTTGGTCAGAATCAATGTACTGGATCATCCCATATTTAGGTATCAGGTGTTCTAATAATACTTTCGCTAACATTTGTGCTGTGGCCCGTGCCACAGGGTAAGCTTCTACCCATTGTGTCAAATGATCTACTATTACCAACAAATATTTTATTCTCCCCACCTTAGGTAATTCAGTAAAATCGACTTGTATTCTCTCAAAAGGTTGGTAAACCGTTTTTCTTCGTCCTGTTGCTATTTGCAGAAACACTTTCTTATTTATCTTTTGGCAAGTTAAGCAACCCTGGGTAATTCATTTAGTTGTTTCAGAAATTCCGATGCAACCAAACTGTTTAAGAAAACGATCACTCAAGGCTTTAGTACCCCAACAATTTTGAGCATGTAAGTGTTTCAAAATTTGTCTAATGCATGTGTTTGGTAGCATTTCTCTGCCATCAGGCAATGTCCGTTTCCTTTGTTCAAATTTTGCTCCTAGTTTCTCAAGTTTTGATAATTCCTCGGGTGGGAATTTATTTTCTTTTTTTTTGGTATGTTTTTTGTTTTTCTTCATTTACACCTTTCTTTTCTTGTATCATATTTATTTTAATAATTTGGGTTCTCAGAGCTGCATCTTGTGTTTCTTTGCTAAATAAGTCTGATAATCTAGTCCCTTTTGATGCCCCCTAATATGTACTACTGCTATTTCTTTTGGTCCTCTTAATGCCCTCAAAATTTTTCCTATTAATTCTTCATGTACAAGATTCTTCCCCTGACTATTAATCAAGCCTCTTTCTTCCCATATTTTCCCAAATGTATGGACCATTCCATAGGCATATTTAGAATCTGTGAATATAGTTCTGCTTTTTCGCTTTAATAACTCCAGGGTTTGTATAATGCATATAATTCACAAGCCTGCGCTGACCATGATGGACTTAAAGGTCCCGATATCCTGACTTCCTTTTTCCTTCTATTACTAGGGAAGATCCATCCACGAATAATTTTTTTCCCTTTTCTAACTGTGTCCTTTAAGTCTGGTCTTAGTTTGGTCTGGACCTCAATTACTTCTACACAATTGTGTTGTAATTCTCCTACTGGTTCTCCAAACAAAAACTGTGCTGGATTCTGCACAGAGGTGACTTTTAATTCTAGATTAGGAGAATCAATCAATATGGTTTCATATTTCAAAATTCTACTATCTGTTAACCATTTCTCAGCTTTTTGTTGTAAAACACTTTTAACATTACGTGGAGTATTTATTTCCAAAGAAGCACTGAAAGTGATTTTTGTAGCTTCCTCTATCAATAACATGGTGGCAACTAAAGTCTGTAGGCAGGCAGATCATCCTCTACTTACTAGATCGAGTAGCTTACAACAGTACCCCACAGGTTTCTTGATTCCTGCCCAGTCTTGGGTAAGAACTCCACATGCTGTTTGATTAGATGTATTTACAAAGAGATAAAAAGGTTTTTCTAAATCAGAGAGACTCAAGACAGGCACTTACATCAGTGCTCTTTTTATCTCTTCAAATCTCTGATCATCTCCCACAGACCACTTAAGTGGGTTATCAGTTAATTTTTCATATAAAAATGTTACTTTCTCACTATAGCCCTCAAGCCATGCTATACAATATTCTAATAATCCTAATACTTGCCGAATTTCTTTCTTAGTTTGTGGTGGTCTTAAGGCTAAAATCCCAGATACCCTGTCAGGGTCTAGCTTCTTCCTTTCCTTAATCAGCCAGTATCCTAAGCATTCTACCTCTTATTCAACAAACTGTAACTTCGATTGGGACACCTTTAATCCCTTTTCTCCCAAAAATTTTAACAATTTAATAGTGACTTCTCGGGTTTCTTCTTCAGTTTCTCCTGATACTAATAAATCGTCCACATATTGCAATAATTTTACCTCTAAAGAGGTAATGTAAAATTTTGTAAAATTTTAGTGATTCTGTAAATCCCTGCAGTAGCACAGTCCATCTCAATTGTTGTTTTCAACCCTTTTCAGGGTCCTCACATTCAAAGGCAAAACAATATCTGGAACCCTCATCCAGAGGGCAGGCCCAGAAAGCATCTTTTAGATCTATTACACTATACCAGGTATATTTGGGAGATATGTGACTTAGCAAAGTATAAGAGTTGGCTACCACAGGGAATTTGGTGATTGTTCGCTGATTTACAGCCCTCAGATCTTGCACTATCTGGTTTCTTTACAGGTAGTATGGATATATTGTGAGGTGACATGCATGGTTCTAAAGTCCCTTTCTCTAACAGCCTATCAATTACTGGTTTGAATCCCTTTCGACCCTCCATTGGTATAGGGTACTACTTAACTCTAATTGGATGATGCGGCTCTGTTATTTGAACACTTATAGGATCCATTTCTATCTTCCCAGCTCCCCCTCCTTATACCATACTGAGGGGTTAATGGCTTTTTCATCCTCTTGTGTTAAAGTGTGCAATTTAATCTGCAGTTTGTCCCCTTGGCTCTGAATGCTCAAGTTTAACTTCAAAATCCAATCCCTTCCTAAAAAATTGTACTCCGCTTCAGGGAGCAAAAGTAGATCATTAAGACAGATTTTCTTTTCCGTCTACATCTTTTAAGACAGGCACTTTAAAAGGTTCCCCTTTTGCACTGATTACTGACATATACCCCCTTCTTCTTTCTATCCCTTTTGGAAGTTTTTCAATAGTAGATTTTTCAGCTCTGGTAGCAACTAAAAATAAAAACCCTTCTTTATGGGGACCGTTTAACAATTTTATCAAGGATTCCATTGATGTTGAAGTCCCCAAAAGATATAGCCCCTGACACCTCTATTCTTCCTTAAATATTTTTTTTCTCATCTTGCTCCCGCTTACGGCAATTCTGAATGTGTCCCTTTTTATTACAGTTGTAACATACGGGAGCTATAAACCTTTCTCGATGAGATTGTCTCTGAAGTGTCTTTTCTGCTTTTCTCTCATTTTTGTCCCCAAATGTTCTAGTCTTCTGACTCTCTCTAACTGCTGCCACGAAAATTTTTGCCTTCACTTTCTGTTTTCCCTAAATTCTCATTCCAGCTTGTCTAATCATTCCCTTTACTTCAGTAGTAAATAAGATCCCTAAATTGGACTGCATTTCTTCCCAGGTATGTTTTAGGACCTAGGAATTGATCTAATTTCTCAGCTACTCCTAGGGAATCATCTAATAGAGTCCCCGTTTCTTTTTTAAAAATTTCTTACACCTCTAGTACTTAGCATTACAGTCACAAATCTGATGCCTCCTTGATTACCTCCGAGGGGCATCTCTCATAAAGGATATAGAGAAGCTCCCTCCTGGGTCTGAGTTTTACTTCTCGTACATGCAGCTGGAGGTAGATTTGATATGGGTGTTGTTGGTGGTAGAGGCACAGGAGGTACTGATAATGGTGGTGGAATTGCTGAGGGCAGGACCACTCATGGTGGATATGCTGTTGGTAAGTTATCTAGCGGCTCCCATTCATTTATTTTTTTTTTCATTTTCTCTCTCTTCAGGCTTTTCATCTGCTTTTAATGCAAGCATTGAGGCTGGAAAAGGACGTGAAGTTTTGATCCATAGTTCTGCATGATCACTTTCCTTCTGAACAAAGGGTTCTTTTGAATTAACATATAGATTTAAGGCCTGGTAGACCCAGTCCTCAAAAGATCCAAAACCAGGTCAAAAGACATGTAGTTTTAACGGTTGTTGTGGCCACTCTACCATAATATATTGAACCATTTTTAATTTACTTTTTCCTTTCCTGGGGCCCCTGTTATTCCAATTTTTAATCATTATTCCTATGTCGGGTAATTTGCTCCCTTTCTCCTGGTCCTGACCCATCTAGAAATTTTACTGTAGCAATTCCTACAGCCCTTGATTGCCTTAATAAGAGTGTCTTGCAGAGGGCTTAGAACCTATCACCCACCCATTAATCCTATAAGAATTGCTTTGGTCCTTCACCGGCCAAGTCCCTCATGGGAGACTGGAACCACAGTTAGAAGACCTCCGCACTTGCTTCAGAACTAGGTTCCGTCTCAATCACACTCTTACACACAGAGGCAACCGAATCCCACCCAACTGACCAGTATACACCTACAATATAGCAATTGTTGTCGGACTTTGACTTATCTACAACCTATTTATATGTCGGGTTATATTAAAGGAAGATATGGAATACTTCCATGGATCAAAAGTCAATCCACAGTTTTCTATGACACATACTCTCTTCATCCCTTGGGGTCTTATCTGCTCCCATCTGGTGGTCCTTGGGTGCAGTTAGCAGTCCTCCTCAGCTTGTCTTCCAGATAAACTTAGTCTCCGCCCATGCGCTCTTGATATCTTCTTGCACAACACTATGCAGTTATCAGTAAAACTGGGTTGAACTAGTTTATCAAGAAATACACTCAGTGTCTTTCACTGTTTCTTAAGCTTATCTTGCTTCAATATTGTCCCATATTTACACGAATCAAATGTACACATCTCACAGTTGGGCATAAAATTATTTTGCCAGGTTTTTTGAGGTAGTCCAGATGTGGCCTCCTCTTTGAAGAGAACATTGGTGCTGGTGGGAAAATCTGAAAAAGCAAGTATGAAATCAGGTGTTTGAAGGCAAGACCAAGGACAGCAAAGGAAGGAAGGAGGCAAAACCTAAAAAGACAAACTGTTCCTCCCCAGGTCTGGATTTTCTTCAAACTGCAGGAGACCTTGATGGGCCAGACCCAGCAAAGACAAACAACAAAGCTGTGAGAAATTTCTATATAGTACCAAGAAGCTTTTAGAAATTTTGAATCTTTGGCTCAGATCTCTACCTGGCCTTAATTCAACTGAATTAAAACAAATTATGCCAAAGTCTGGGATTACCTGTGAGAAAGTTTTATAATTGCATTTTAGAAAATGAGCAGGAAGTCACAGAAATAGAGCACATCTAGACAAACAGGTAACTATAAGCAGTTAGTTATTTGTATCGTATCATCATGTTTACTGTTGCTTGATGTTATCCAGGTATAACTGATTTAAATAAGTGCCTCTGATTTTTTTTTAACCTTTATCTTACTCTCAGTTGGATGGAGATAAACCTTGTGTTATTGCATGTGTGTAAATCCTTGGAGGCATACAAGAGAAGAAGCTGCTAGACGAGGAGCGTGTGAGTACTTTCAGTGTTTGTTAGATTCTCTCGTTTGTCTATTTATCCAGGGAAATATGAAAATACACTAATACCTTAAATTGATGGCTTATATATATAAAAAAATATGCAACTGACCTTTCCTGGACATGTATTACTTGCTGCACTTTTAGTGTCTATTTTCTCTGCTGTTGGTTCTTTCTTACCATACCCAGCAAACAGAACACACTTTCCTTGTTACCTTTATAAAAAGAATTTGTGTTTGTATTCTTATGTTACAGAAACAACTTAGGTTGTTGGTTTTTTTCCTTCTGTGGTTGCTTTTGGTTTGGTTTTTTTTAACATGTTTTTTGTGGGTTTTTGTTGTTGTTTGTTTTCCCCAGGAGTGATACTACATTTTGATTACTCCATTCCGTAGGTGCCCTCTGGACCACGCTTTGGATCTTAAGTTTATCTTGTCTTTTTCTAAATCTTTGTATATGCCTATGTGAATACTTCATATTGTGGTGTAGATGAAATTTATTTATTAACAATGTCATAGTTAAATTTTGCCACCATCTTCTACAAAATTGCTTCAATTTTCGGGAATAAGAAATTTGTAAATAGAGGTACTGTTACAAAATCTTTTTAAAGACATGTATTCACAAGGCTATAATACCATCAGGGAGGAAATGACATAAAATTTGAAGGATGATTCTCAACCTTAATCATTCCATCACTTTATTTCTCAAAGATAACTAACGTCTCCATACTTCTCATCTGGTACTGCATAGTAACAAAGCGGTGAGGTAGATGCTACAGTCAGAAAATAGTGAAGTTTAACTTATTGAAAATAGACTCAAATGCTAGGCTCTTTGATAAACTTGGGAAATAGGTAAAGACTGACTATCCTTGTATTGTTGTCTTAAACACAGTCTGATTCTACTTGAACATTGTCTGACTTTACTTCTATTGTGGTCTTAAACATTGGGTTGAGTGTTGTGGCTCCTCAATAAGGGATGGGCTGATTGTGCTCCTACAGAGGAGGGGGAGAAGGTGTAGCAGCAGGTGCTGCGCACCCCCCCCCCCCCTCCCCCAACCTGACTACACATGCGGATCCAGAGGGTTCAGGCAGAAGTTATTCTGGCAAGGGTCTATTGAACTACCAGTGACCCTGGAGCCCCCAGCCCCAATTCCAAAACCTTCCCAAAGGAGCTTCTGCGCATACACTAATTTGAGAATTTTTGTAGTAAGATACCCTTCATCTGCTAATGGGGTATGTATTTGTCCTATAAATAGAAGT
Organism: Tapera naevia; assembly: GCA_033556795.1. Classification (NCBI taxonomy): domain Eukaryota; kingdom Metazoa; phylum Chordata; class Aves; order Cuculiformes; family Neomorphidae; genus Tapera; species Tapera naevia. The sequence goes on from JAUMJJ010000016.1 coordinate 1,326,543, forward strand.
CTGCCAAGAAGGAAGGTTTGTGCCCAACAGCCCCTGGAATCCTCCTGAAGACATGTTGTAGAACCCCCACAGGACCATGTGTCCTAAAGACCGTATTTTCCAGAGGCCCTTGGAGTGGTGACTATTTTCTCTTACCCACTACCCCCACTACACTTACTTTTCTCTCTCTCTCTCACACTTCTTAATCTGTCTCTTTTCCATGGCATTACAGTGCATCCAATCAAATTCGAGTTGTGTTGTTTTTTCTAGCTGCCTTGAGGGTGTCAGGTTGTGATCTGAACAGATTGGAATCTGTTTTTGCTTTCTCCAAATGAAATCATCCTAAAAGAAACATTGTCAGTGTGTAAATCCAGAAAGACCATGCAGAACTGTAAAGTACTACCTTTTTAAAGAAGATCTTTATAGTGAACTGCAATCTCTATAAAAAACCTAGTCTCAGCAAAAATAATGTGAAACGTAGCAATTTGTTTTTCCCTCCCCTCCCCTCCCCTCCCGACTGCCAGAGCAGTCTCTTGTTCCCCACTAAGGAGGGTTTTCTGCAGTAAGGAAGTTTTTCCTGCTTGCAGATGTTCCTAAAGGCTCCACAAGGCATTTATTGATCTTCTTCTGACTTTGCCTTGACTCTTCCTATCTCTCCCTATCTCTTCCTATCTCTAGGTGATAACAATACTGTTTTTTGATTATTCTTTCTACGCTCACTTGCTTAGCTTTCCCACCAAAAGTGACATAGTAGACATGGTGCATAGGCTAAATTATTTCTAGTAAATCTCTCTTAGTCCCATGAGCATAGTTGCAGGCATGATTTTTACAGCAAGACTAAGATGGCTTGATCTCCAGGGCCTGTGGTTTTGGTGGAGAGCATTATGCAACTCTAGATGTTCCTTGGATTTTAGGAAATCATCAGTGAAGTTGCTGCTACATTGATGTCAGTTCTGCAAACTAGATAGTAAAGGAAATGCACCTAGAAACATCAGTTGTTTTCTTGTTTCATTGTCTGCATTAAATTGAGATCAAGACCTCAGAGACAGAATGTCAAAAAAGTGTGCAAAAAATTTCCAATAACAATCTCTTGAATTTAATGACAAGAGAGATTCTTGAAAAAATTAAAAAGAAGCCTCCTAGGAGTGGATTTCCAACCCGCCTTGTGACCATCCTTCCCTGACGAGAATTTTGTTTTGCCCTTGGAGACTAGCCAGACCACAGAGGACTTACTTAACTCGTTTGAAGCGTTGGGTTTTGAACTGTTGGGTTTGAAGCGTTGGGTTACTGTGTTCCAGTACTTCTAGGGGAAGCTGAGTACCCAGAAAGGTGGTTCCATGATTTCCTTTGCAGTACACAAAATCTTTACAAGAAGCAAATACACATTTAAATGGCATGCATACAGCAACAGCGTGTACTAGAGGGGAGACTATGTGTTCTGCCAAGACAGCTGTTTATGCCACAGGGTTAACTCTGTGAGAAAATAGATGATCAGTCTTTGAATCTATGGCTACTCTATGCATTCACTAATACTTCTTGTTACATTTTTTTCTGAATGGATTTGCAAGCTGGGGGCTGAGGCAAGGTTGTCTTATTTAATTGAGCTTTATAATACCCTTAAGATAAAGGATAAGAGAAACTTTTATCTCTTGTACAAGAACTTTAAACTGCACAGAATAATCTTTGTGTTTTCTTTTTGTGCTAAACACCTTCTAACTTTATAAACAATCGCTGAAGGTGTACTCTGTTGTACAGGTTTTTTATGGAGTGTCCTGAGATAGCTTGAGAACAAACACATATGAATACACTGCAACAGAGGTTTATTGTGGTTTGAATGTAAAGATTTTCTTTAAACTCTTTTGAGCCATCTGTGTAACAAAGTTCTTGATTTCCAAGGACAGAATCAACAGCTATGCTAAATAACCAAAGTGCAGCACGCATTGGATGGCAACAGACTAACTGGAAGTCTTTAACTTTATTTTGAAGTAGAGAAGATTGATGGGTTATCATGGTATCTTAAGATGTACAATCTATCTTGTAGTGCTGAAGTCTTCACCTATCAACAGAATGCAGGCAGAACAAGAGAGCAATGACATTATCACTAACTGGTCTGAAGTACTATCAGAGAAGAATTCAATCAATTCTTCAGCATCTTTTTTTTCTAGAGGGTTTTCCATCTGATATTTTTACAATTATTTGAGAATGGGTTGCATCAAAGATCTACCAGAAATGTCTGAAAGTAACTGTGCAACCTTAGGGAACAAAGGCATTCTCTTCAGGTGTTGATCACTTTTGTAGAGAAGCTGTTAATTTTGATCTATACAGCCTGTGATGTAGCTCTGTTAAATCTTCTGAGTAATTCAATGAAGATTATACAGTACTCCACTGTTGTAGTTTCAGGTTTTTCAGAGAAAAACCTGCTGTCCCCGCCCAGCACCTCCTAGGAGTGGATTTCCGACCTGCCTTGTGACCATCCTTCCCTGACATGAATTTTGTTTTGCCCTCGGAGACCAGCTGGACCACGGAGGACTTACTTAACTCGTTTGAAGTGTTGGGCTTTGAACTTTTGGGTTACTGTGTTGCTGTCTGTTTGGTTCTGTGTTTTGTTACATAGATATTTAGCAGTTGAGAGCTGTTATCTTTTCCTATACAATTTCATCTTCTCCTCTTGATTGAAGTTTATTAACTGCAAAGGGCTGTGGTGATTTTCATGCGGGAGATATAACCCCAAAAGGTGTCTTAGCTTTTCCTTTAAACTAAGACATTTAATTGGCACCCAAGTGAAGGGCAAAGAGCAGGGGAAATATAACAGGTCTTTTACCATTGTGTGTGTATTGAATTTAGGGTCCATACAGACCATACTGTACTATATGTTTGTGTTTTGCTGGTATTGAGTCATGCCAAAAGACATGGTGGGCTTAATTCATCTTGGCACTTCAACTGATAGAACTGAGATAATTGTGATTATTATTGAGTTCTTATTTTGTATTTATAGTGTTATGAACCCAATGCCTGTGAGTCTGATTGCAAATGTGTTTTCAAGGTTGTATTCCTGCCCTAGTGTAAGCTGTTACCTGTGAGGGTTTAATGATAATGAAATCCACTGTTGGGGGGAGGAACTTTTAAACACTGGGATCAGCATCTAGCAAAAGCCACATGGTTAGTCAACAGTAGGGGTTCAGTCAATCGATCTGGCCCTGCCCAGTCAGAATCTCTTCACAGAGCAGATGGAGATAAAGTCACTGTAGTACACCTGAGGGGTAAGTTAGCAAAAAAGTTTGCATTAACCCTGCCTCAAGCAAAGGCAAACCTATTCGTGGGATTTTCTTTGCTCAAGGATCTGTTTGTACCTGGTGGACAATGCAAGAGATTGGAGAAACAAAATGCATACCTCAAGGAGACCTTATCTTTGGGGCATGCTGCCCATACAAATGTACCTGTATGTACATATCTGTAAGTGTGTGTATAGTTTGAAATACGTGTATATATATATATATGTGTTAAAAGTTCAAGTTTGATGGAGGTGTTGGTATGGAAGAAAAAATTTGGGGTGGGTAATGTTGTAGTTTCAAGTTTTCCAGAGAATTTCACCCCTCCTCGCCAGTATTTGGACTGGTGGGGGCAGGGCTCTGGCCGACCCAGTGGAAGACCAGCCTGTGCACTGGGACTGTGAGTTTCCAGGGGGGCAGCATTACTGAGGACATCCTGGGAAGAGGGTGTGCCTTCCAGTGTGGGATTGCCGCCACACATTTTGGTGGGGAAAGGAGAAAGGTGCCGCCTCCTAGGAGTGGATTTCCAACCCGCATGTGACCGCCCTTCCCCAACGTGAATTTTGTCTTGCCCTCAGAGCTCAGTGGGACCACGAAGGACTTACTTAACTCATTTGAGGTGTTGGGCTTTGAACTGTTTGGTTTGAACTGTCGGGTTACAGCGTTGCTATCTGTTCAGTTCTGTATTTGGTTACATAGATATTTAGCAGTTGAGAGCTGTTATCTTTTCCTATACAATTTCATCTTCTCCTCTTGATTAAAGTCTATTAATTGCAAAGGGCTGTGGCATTTTTCATGTCGGAGATATAACCTCATCAGACATCGTAAGTTTTCCTTTAAGCTAAGACATCCACTCATTACATTATACATTTTGTGTACAGAGGCCTTTGTTTGTGATTCTGGAAGTGGGCTATAAGTTCCTTTGATTCATCTGTGTTCAGAAAACTTATTTTGTGATAAGGATAGCCTCCTGCATTTTAGTAACACATGCAGTAAATCTAAAGCAGTACTGTAATGTATTCTGTGGGTCCTGAAGATTTTCTCCCCAGACTTCTCTGTCAATCCATCATCATTCCTCGTTACTCCTTTAGATTGCATACTGTTGTGTATGCTTGATTTTGACCTAGCTATCACAGAAATTAATAATATTGTGTGAAGTGACCCAGACTTTCTCTAGCATGTTTAAAATAAAATCTGAAAAATTCAAGGGCACAAAATATACAGAAAGATTTCATTTTTGATGAGCATTTGTTGAAATGTACTGTAGTTACAGTTTTAGTTTCACAGATCATTATGGATTTATTTGGATTTATCTCTTTGTAAAATAGTTTTGCTTACTGGTTCTGCCTTAACAGGTTTTAACTGAAAAGAATTTTAGGATTTAATTTTTGGAAATGTTCTGTTGCACTCTTAGTAGACAATAAGAACTCCAAGTGCATGAATGTGCACATTTCACATTGTGAAATCAGAAATGAGAGAAGTAAAATTTCATACCATATGAAACCATAAGATTAGAGAATGGGATTCTTATAGTACTTGTCTCACTTTTGCATTCCCTTTCCTGCTGACAGCCTAATCACTAATGTAACATACATTGTAGTGACACTACATTTGTGAACACCTGAGAAAAAGGACATCTATTTTTGCACACATGAAATCCATTCAATGTTGGTATAGCAAGATCTAAAAAGAAGGTAAGACTGAATCATAGAATCATAGAATGGTTAGGAGTGGAAGGGCCCTTAAAGTTCATCCAATGACAATCTCCTCGCCAGGAGTAGGGGCATCTTCCACTAGATCAATTTGCAGGGGTGGGTCATCCACTGCTTCTTTAGGCGATCTGTTCCCCTGTCTCACCACACTCACAGTAAAAATTCCCCCTCATCCTGTCACTACATTGCCTGATAAAAATACCCTCACTAGCTTTCCGGTAGTATATTGGATTTATAGTTTCCTTTTGGATATATTGGTTATAGTTTCCTTTTCGTATATCGGAAGGTCACTATTAGGTCTTCTCAGAGCCTTCTTTTCTCTAGGCTGAACAATCCCAACTCTTTCAGCTTGTCTTTGTATGGGAGGTTCTCCAGTACTCTGAACATCTTTGTGGCCCTTGCCACACAGATATTAATTTAAAATGAGTGAAAGAATTCAATTGACAAACTCCAGGGAATTTTTGTTTTCTGCCCATCTTTTTCTTCCGTGGAAGAAAATATTTTCAAAGTTTTCAAGTTTCTGACTGGTGCAATTAGCAAAAGCTGGTTCCAAATGTAATGGGTTAACTTTTGATCCACGGAAGTATTCCATATCTTTCTTTAACGTAACCTGACATATAAATAGGGGGTAGATAAGAGAATACGCTCTCTTTTTCTTCCAGCAAGGCGGAGGAGCAGAAGGTCCCTCCGTTGGCCCTGTCTGCCACCAGGGTCAGTGTAACGAGCGAGGAGAACCATGAAGTAGACTCAATGTGAGTGGTAAAGCAAGTTCTCGTTTATGGCAAAGCTCATTCACGTCTATACCATAACTCATGTCTACTTAACTCATGTCTACTTGTCTAACTACCATTGGTTTGTCTAACAATCATTGGCCCTTACATACACTTGTCTTATAATCATTGGCTTGGCTCCAAAGGCCCTACAATCATTAACTTAACTCTAAAAGTTACATTATCATGCCTCTCCTACTTGCAATCATTGGCTTAACTCTAAAGGTAACATTAGCATGTTCCTCCTACTTGCTCCTCCTACTTGCAGTTACTGCTATATGCTCAGGTCCAGGTCTCATCCTAGCCTACTTCCTTAAGTTGTTTATCTGTACAGTCACAAGGTCTTCTTGACCTTCTCTTGGGGATTTTCTCACTGCCTCCCTCCTTGTCAGCATGTCTCGGCAAAGTCCTCAGGGCTTTTTCATCACAGCCCAGCTCAGTTGATTTCTGTCAGGGCTGACTCACAGAGTTCCTCCTTTGAGCCATGTCCACGCTCCCACAGCCATTCTCCAAGAGGTTGGATTTGCCCATCTGGCTCTCCACGGGGGAGGTGGCATGTAAGATCTCATTAATTCCTTACTTTGTTAGTTATTGGGTGTTATAGTTGTATGCTGGGTGTTATATTGATCCTGTTTGTCCTTTTTCCCATTTCCCTTCCCTTCTTCCCTTGCTCCTTTGCATATCCTTGCGGTGTAGTTCTTTGTATTTAGAAAAATATAGAAATATATATATTTAATGTGATTTTGATTTCTTCCGTAGTTTATTTGCTTTAAAGGGGGTAAGGTTTGGGAGAGAGGCAGACTGAACAGTTTGAGAACTAGGGAAAGCTAGCTCAAACCAGGTCACCAAAATATAAATTTAGTTTAACTCTTGTCAGATACTCAGCTCCACTGCACATGAATGTTCTCTTCTAGGATATATGTCTGTTTCTCTGTTGCAAACTTAATTGTACGCAAGCTGAAAGAAATCTGAGCAAAATTTTTCTGCCTCCAGAATTAACTCTGTGTATGAAATAGATTAATATGATACAATGCTTGATATTTCTGAAATAATTCTGTATAATAAAGAGTGTGTCAGTTCTGCAGGTGCATATGGTGTATTAAGAGAGATAGTGGTTTTCAGTGGACTTTTAATTTAGTAAGCAGACACAAATTATAACTCCCAGGCTCTGTGAATTTTCATCATTTTTTTTGAATTTAATAATACACTGATAGTATATGAAAGATTAGTAACTAGTTCATCTGTTGTGACCAGCAAGTTGATGTTTTAGGAAAAAAAGTTTAGTACATTAGGATCCTTTATGTTGCTAGCTAAGGTCCGGTGACCGGAAGATCTCACTATGTACGGAAAGATAGGGCCCCTCTCCCAGTAGCCAATGGCGTTTAGTTCATGATGTAAGCAGACAGAAGTGACTTTGTAAACCTTGGCTATATAAGCCGGTGTTATCTATCAATAAACACCATTTGCCGCCCACCACACTGGTGTCTGTGAGCCGATGGCCCGTGCGGCCGGGGGTGGGCTGCTGTGCCTTTCCTGAACCAGGTTGCGCCTTCGAAAATGAAGGCAACACCTTTAATAACAGAAGGAACAAGGCAAATCTGTTAGAGAAGTTTGTGAATGATCTTCTGTAACTGAATTGCTCTCACAAGATAATATCAGAAACATTTCATAACAATAAGCAAGCTAAAGCATAGAAGATAGATGTCTGTTAAGTTTCAGCATAAGTGTAATAAGGAATTCTTCTCATCAGAACTATTCGGTGACATAGACTGTGAGTTAAAGGCATAGGGCACCTCGTGACTCTCTTCAAAAACCACACATAAATTCATACCAGTCAAATCTTGCAACAAATATAACTTTTCTGTTGATTGAAGACATCAGGTGGATTAGCAAAGGATCTGAAGGGAACTAGCTTGTATGAAAGCTTTTTAATGAAGTATGTGATTTACAAAGTTAAAATAAACAGTTAGGTTTTAAGATACGTTGAACTATAAAATCACAAATTATGTGTAGCAGAATAAAAATCTGCTTCCTTTGTTGTGTTACATACTTGGATAAACCCTATCATATCTAGCACTTTATAGGGCTTTTTAATTGAATATTTAAATAATACACTATGATGGCTTAAGCTGTGGGCCAGAGGATATCAATGGCTTTTGGGCTCCTAATCCAAGGCAATTTATAAATTCTGCAGGATTAAAAAAAAAATTCACAGTGGAGTGTATCTCTTTTCATGTGTCTCAGTGCCATTAAGAGATGTTTTGGCCTCTGGCAAATCAAGTTCTTTATTTCCAGAGTTTTTTCTTGTTCCCAGTCCTGAGCAGTGGCTAATATGGAAATCCTAGGGAAGTGGCTAGATGTGTCCAAAGAGAATAGAATGGAATGAAGTGCTGAACTTGTACCTACAAATAGAGTTAGTGGTGGAAAGGTTTTCTGGCCACCTAATGACATTAGATTCTATAGAAACAGTTTCATCCCTCTTTCCTCCTTGCTTTTTTCTTATCCTGTTACCAGTATACCAGATACTGCATATTTTTTTTTTTTTTTGACTGGAAGTTCCTGTTTAATGTTTGTAGAGTGTCATACTTCATGATCTGTCAATGATAAGGATTTTTTACAAATTTTAAAGTTATAAAGACATCAAACACTCTGCATTGGCAAAAGTGTGCAATTTGACAAGAAAAGTGACAAAAGAGTTAGATGAGGAACTCTAAATATTCAGAGTTATGACAATGGTGTAATAGGCAATCTGGGCAACACTAAGAAAGTTCCAGGGAAGTGGAGAAAGGTGTTAATATTTTGAAAAACAAGAAAGAAGTACTGGATTCCTCCATACAAGTTTTCTTAAATAGAGTTCATTTTACCACAGCTAAATGTGGACTCAAAATCTGATGATATTTGTGCTGAAAAAAAAGAGTTGTTTTGCAAAATGGGCAACACTGCACTGGACTATTGTAACCATGAAATAGCAGTAGAATTAAAGACAAGCTCACATCCTGTTACAAAGCTCAGAGAATAAATCACGAGTGTAAAACAGAATATTGAGTAGGAAAGAGTAATACCTCTGAATACAACATTTTTAAGAACATAAATAAAATTCTGTGTCCATTCCTGATGCCAGATTCCAGAAGATTCAGCGTAAAATGTGGGAGACTCTGTTGTGTGTCATAAGCTACGGAAGAACAGAGAAAATTCTAGGCCATAGGCACTTAAAGAATACGTATCTGACAACGGGAAATTACTTAACCTTGCCACAAAAAGCAGCAAGGGCATTCAACCAGTGGAAAAACTTATCTGAAAATATGGTAGTCTCTATCAGTTACCTTCTCCCTAGAAAGTATGTTCAACCATGACAAGAAGTTAAAATTTGATGGCAAAATTACTGGGTACGTTTCTGTGTCTTGTGCTGGTAAGGGCATCAGGTGGTTTGATTTTAAGCCTTTCTAGTAGCCTAAATATATTACCTAAATAAAGTCAAGTATTTTCCACTTGTAAAACAAGATTTTTAATAAAAGATTTTATTAAAACAACAGGTTCTCCCACTTACACAGCACCTCTCCTCATCATCAATGCAATCCAGGAACCTTCTGGGTTGTTTATGCCCTGCTGTGTTGTCCCTTCAACAGATATTGGGGTGTTTGAGGTTCTGCATGAGTATCAGGGCTTGTGAATGTGAGGCTGCATGTATCTGTCTATAGAGAGCCTTATCCACTCCTCCTGGTCCAGTGGTCTGTAGCAGACCTTCACTATAACGTCATCTGTCCCTTCCCTCCCTTTAATCCTCACCTGTAAGTTCTTGGTTGACTCCTCATCCATCTCCAGGTGGAGATGCATGCACTCCAGCTGGTAGAAGAAACACCTGTTTCTCGTCTCTCTTATTTGTCCCTCTTAAAATGGCTGTGCCATCATTTCAACATTCCAATCATAGGATGCGTTAGATAAGGCATGGACCCCAGTGCAGATTCAAAATGGAAGTCTGAATCAGAATTGTTTATTTGTAACACAAATTACTCTTTTATAACAATCTTTTTGCAAAGTCATTGTCCATCTGCCAGTTTAACATCGGTGATTGGGTTACAGAACCTGTACATGCGCCTAGAGCTGTTCCTTAATTGGTAGCACAAATTATGTTTTTCTTTACCTCTTGATGAACTGCTCGGGGCTTTCCACTACTTCAAGGTTAGCCAATTCTCAGCTCATTATCAAATTCTGTCAAGGCCTCTGTGTTATTCTCTGTTTACTTCCCAGGCTTTAACCCTACAATAGGATACATCCCATCATGTTTCTGTGATGCCAATGAGATCATAGCTCTATAAGCATCTGTATACCTCTAACTCCTTTGTTTACTCCCCATGCTAAGTGCACTTGCATAGAGGTATTTAAGAAGGGCCCCTGATTAAGCTGGCTTTCTGTCTGGAAGGTCTCCTTGCTGCTCTTTAAGTACTCTCCTGATGATCTCTGATGCTTCCTCAGGCTTTAGGCATCTGTTGCTGGCACTGGCATCAAACTGGTAGGAGTAGGATGGACTCAGATTCCCCCCCATAACTTTATTTTAAACTGTGTTTCACCAGGTTGACAAGACTATGACCAAAGATGCTCTTCTCCTTTTCCAACAGATGGATCCTATCAGTCCCCAGGAGATAGGTTTCTCAAAGCATGTCCCATGGTCTAAGTAGCCGAACTCTTGCTTGTGGCACCAGTTATATAATCATTTGGTGATTTTCTAGACTTGACAAGCCCTTTCATACCCCTTCCTTTTGATGGGAAGTACTGGTGAAAAAAGTTACTGCTGCTCCCAGGGCTCTGTAATCCTTCTTGATACCCCTTAAAGTGTTCCTGACTATGTCACTGGTGCCCACATGAAACAACAGCAGCGGGTGGTAGTCAGTAGGCTGTATAAGGCTTGGTAGCCACTTGATGACCTCCCTAATACAAACCTTTGGCAAGCAGCACACCTCTCTAGAAACTTGGTCAATTTGGCAAATAGGTGCCTCTATGCCTCTCAGAAGAGAGTCTCCTGCTACTGTCACCTGCTACCTTTTCTTAGTTACACTGGTTGTTACCCAGGAAGCAGGCTAGGCTGCCTTTCTTGGCTTCAACATCTCTCCTGATGTGATGAGCATATCATTTTCAGTCTGCAGAGTGATGAAACGGTTCTGCAAGGGCTCTTGAGGTTTCAGGGGAAGCCTTTCTCTGCTGTTGGTCCTTGCCCTTGCAAGCTTCTGTGCTTCTTCATTATTGCCTCCCCTCCCTTCTGTGTATGCTGATGGAGAAGTTTTTGGCTGTTTAGCTGTGGGCTCTGTGTCCTCTGAAGACTGTGATTGGAACCAACTATATAACTCCTTCTTGTCCTCTCTGAGTCTATGCAGCCTTCTCACTGTCTCCTGCAGCTTAGCTACCTGCTATAGGAGCTCCTCCACCTGAGCACACTCTTTGCAGGCCACTCTGTTTCCTGCCTCTGCCCCAGCAGAAAGGTCTGGACAGTTCCTGGAGTCTGAAGTCTGCAGTGCAGCCTCTCCCCTCAGCAGCTCCATCCGTGTGGAGGCATCGAACACTACTGGGACAGATGGTGCAGATCTCCTAGCCAAAGCTGCAGTCTTTGCTCTTGGATGAGTGCCCACCCTTCTGCCTTTAGGGTCAGGTAGAATGAGTGCCCTTTAGCTGTGTAGAAGGTCATAGAACGATGCTCGGATGCTTGGTTCTGTGTAAGACAAGTCTCCCACTAGGTCAGTGGAATATTCTGCTTCAAAAAGACGCCATTCCTCATGGATTGCTGCACAAACTGCTGTGTCATGCCCTGGCTGATGCACCAGACTCTCTTTGTTTGCCCACCCTGGTCATGAGCACTGCCTAGGACTAACATTTGTGGGAGTATCTGTAAGCAGTATCATTACACACATGCAGGTGTTAAGTGTTTTAGTCATAAGGCACTACGATATATTTACGTCATAAGTTGACTAATTTAAAAGAAAATAATTTAAAACCATTTCACAGAAGAAACACCTTAGGTTTCAATACAGGATGGGGGACGGTGGGACTGAGAGAAGCCCTACAAAGAAGGGTGCTGATTGTAGAGAAACTGAACAGGAGCCAGCAATGTGTACTCATGGCCCAGAAGGCCAACCATGTCCTGGGCCACATCAAAAACAACATTGCCGGCAGGACTAGTGAGACCTCACCTGGAGTATTAGACCCAGTTCTGGCATCTCCAACACAAGAAGGATATGAAACCGTGGGAACTGTGGGAGTCCAGAGGAAGGCTATGAAGATGATCAGAGGGGTGGAGCAACTCTGCTATGAGGCTAGTATCACAGTATCACAGTATCATAAGGTTGGAAAGGACCTCTGAGATCATCAAGTCCAACCTATAACCTAACACTAACACCAACACTAACACCAACCATCATCTAAACCATGGCACTCAGTGCCTCATCCAGTCTCCCCTTAAACACCTCCAGGGTCGGTGACTCCACCACCTCCCTGGGCAGCCCATTCCAATGGCCAATCACCATTTCAGTGAAGAATTTTTTCCTCATATCAAGTCTAAACTTTCCCTGACGAAGCTTAAGTTCATGCCCTCTGGTTCTGCCACTGGTCACCTGAGAGAAGAGATCAATCCCTGCCCGACTACAACCTCCTTTTAGGTAGTTGTAGAGAGCAATGAGGTCTCCCCTAAGCCTCCTCTTCTCTAGACTAAACAGCCCCAACTCCCTCAGTCGCTCCTCATAGGGCTTGTGCTCCAGCCCCTTCACCATCTTCGTTGCCCTCCTCTGAACACATTCCAGTATCCTAACATCTTTCCCAAACTCGGGGCCCCAGAACTGTACACAGTATTCAAGGTGAGGCAGTATAGGCAGTTCGCGTGGCAGTTCACACAGACAGGGCAAGCAGGCACTTTCTGGCAAGTTGTTGGCTTCCCACTCCCCTACAGCAACGGTGACCAGGCTTGGGAAAACCTCTGCCACCAGGAGTGTCACTATCCAAACTGAGCCCCTATTAAGGGACGCGGCTGCTCAGACTCAGGACGGCAAGGAGTGTCTCAGCTTGCTTGTGGTTCCTGAGGACCATGTAAAAAACACCTGTGTGAGGTGTGAACATATTCAAGATCTGCTCCTTATGGTTGCAGGTCTTAAGGATCAGGTAGAGAGATTGCGGAGTATCCGTGAGAGTGAAAGGGAGATAGACTGGTGAAGTAGAATCTTCTCTCCTCCCAATAATCCTCCCCAGGAGGCAGAGGAACGCCATATTCCTCACAAACAGGATAAGGGGAGTGACCTCGTTGGTGAGGAGGACTGGGAACAGGTCTGCTCTCGTGAGGGTTATAGACCTCTCTTTCAGATGCCACCTTTCCAGCTGCCCCTACAAAACAGGTTTGGGGTACTGGAATTTGATGCTCAGGTGGAGGACAGTATTGCAGAGAACTCACCAGAGGAGGTTATTAACTTCACATTGCCTGTCACACAGGTCAGGACTTCAAGTAAGAAAAAGAAAAGGAGGGTCGTTGTAGTGGGTGACTCCCTTCTGAAAGGGATGGAGGGACCTATATGTAGGACGGATCCAACTCATAGGGAAGTCTGCTGCCTTCCTGAAGCCCAGGTAGGCGACATCGCTAAGAGAATCCCAGACCTAATTAAACCATCAGATTATTACCCGCTTCTGGTGGTACAGGCTGGCAGTGATGGTCAAGGGTTGTTAAAAAGGAATTCCAGGAGCTGGGACGGTCAATGGATAGGGCAGGAGCATGGGTGGTGTTCTGCTCGGTTCCTCCGGTGGCAGAGATGTATACAGGAAAGGAACAAGAGAATAATAAATTTAATAAATGGCTTAAGGACTGGCGCTGGCAGAGGAATTTTGGGTTCTTTGATCATGGGGAAACCTTTATGGCACCTGGCCTGCTTGACCCAGATGGGTCTCATCTAACTCCAAAGGGTAAGAGGGTTCTAGCTCAGGAGCTGGCAGGGCTTGTAGAGAGGGCTTTAAACTAGTCATGAAGGGGGAGAGGGGGGGAGTTACTAGGCTCACCAGAGATGTTGCTGTGGAGGATGAGCCATCTCAAAGGGTGTCGTCAGTAACCCAACTGAAGTGTATGTACACAAACGCACGCAGTATGGGGAACAAACAGGAGGAGCTAGAAGTCCTGGTTCAGTGGGAGAGCTATGACATAGTTGCTATCATGGAAATGTGGTGGAACAACTCTCATAACTGGAGTGCTACCATGGAAGGCTACAGGCTCTTCAGGAGAGACAGGCGTGAAAGGACGGGTGGAGGGGTAGCCCTCTATACTAAGGATACCCTGCATGCTGTTCAAGTCGAGATCGATGATTACTAGATTGAGTGCCTATGGGTAGAGGGTCAGAGGGGCAGTCAAGTCAGACCTCCTGGTTGGGGTATGTTACAGACCACCTAACCAGGAGGAGGAGATGGATCTTCTGTTGTTTAAACAGCTGGAGGCTGCCTCTAGATCAACTGCCCTTGTTATTTTAGGAGACTTTAATCTTCCAGATATCTGCTGGGAACTTAACACTGCCGAGAGGAGGCAGTCCAGGAGGTTCTTAGAGTGTATTGAGGACTGCTTTCTGTCACAGCGGCGAGTGAGCCTACCAGGGGTGAGACTTTCCTTGACCTGCTGTTTACAAACAAAGAAGGGCTGGTGGGTGATGTTGTTGTTGGACGCTGTCTGGGGTGTAGTGATCATGAATAATTGAGTTTTCTGTAAGCAATGTAACAAGAAAAGGCAGGAATAGGACATCGATGATGGATTTTTGGCGGGCAGATTTTGGATTATTTAAGGAACTGGTCAGGAAAGTACCCTGAGAAATAGTTCTTAGTGGCAAGGGGGTCCAGGAAGGCTGGATGCACTTCAAGAATGAAATTTTGCAGGCTCAGGAGCAGGCTGCCCCATGTTTGTAGGAAGAGTCATAGGGGCAGACAGCTGGCCTGGATGAGTAAGGAGCTTCTGAAGGAGCTAAGTAAGAAAAAGAGGATGTATCACCATTGGAAAGAAGGGGATGTAAGCCAGGTTGTGTTCAAAAATGTTTTAAGTCGTGTAGGAAAAACATCAGGGAAGAAAAAGCCCAACTGGAACTCAAATTGGCCACTTCTGTTAAGAATAATAAGAAGAGTTTTTATAAATATATCAATGGTAGAAAGAAGGGTGGCAGTGACCTCAACTCCTTGGTGTATGTGGAGGGAAATATAGTAACCAAAGGTGCAGAGAAGGCTGAGGTACTTAATGCCTTCTTTGCCTTGGTTTTCAAAAGTAAGGATGTCTGTTCACTTGACAGTTGGTCCTCTGAAGTGATTGATCGGTACAGGGTGAAATATGGCCCTCCTGCAATCCATGACGAGGAAGTTAGAGACCTGCTGAACCACTTGGACCCTCATAAGTCTATGGGGCCGGACGGGATCCATCCTAGGGTGATGAGAGAGCTGGCCAACGACTTTAAACTGGACATGAGGAAGAATTTCTTCATGATGCTGATGGTGAGACCCTTGAACAGGTTGCCCAGGGAACTTGATGCACCCTCCCTGGAAGTTCAAGACCAGGCTGGCTGGGAGGTGTCCCTGCCCATGGCAGCAGGGTTGGAAAGAGATGACCTTTAAGGTTCCTTCCAACCCAAACCATTCTATGATTCTATGATTCGATGATTCTATGATTCTATGACTCTATGATTTTATGATTGTCTATGTGAATTCCTGTGCACAGGACCAGGTAATCTCAAAATTCTGGAAGTCAAGCAGGTGAGGCAGAAGCCCAGCCTGGCTGACTTGGGATTTTCTACTTAAACTGAGGTGTAAGAAGATGGGGTATATCCAGTGGAAAAAAGGACAGATGACACGGGAAGCTATAGGGATGCCTTTCGGCACTAGAGGGTGGAAATTCATGCGGCCAAAGCTCAATAAAAGCTGAAGTTGGCCAGCACTGTGAAGGATATATTTTCAAATATATTAATGTTTAGAAACAGATTAGATGAAAGCATTTAGTGCCATGGTTTAAATGACAAGTAGGTGTTGGTGTTGGGTCATAGGTTGGACTAGATGATCTCAGAGGTCCTCTCCAGCCTTGTGATACTGTGATACTGTGATAAAAGGCAGGCCAAAAACATCTTTACACCGTTACTTGATGAGCATGGGCACCTCATTAACAGCAACTTAGATAAAGCAGAGACTTTTAATGCTTTTTTTGCATCTATATTTAATAAGGACATTAGGCTTCAGCGCCCCCAGAGCCCTGAGCTGGAGGATCATGACTGGGCACAGAATCTCCCAATCAACCCCAAACTTGTGCAGTATCTGCTGCTCCAGCTGGATCCCTACAAGTTGATGGGGCCTAATGGGTTCATCCAAAGGTACTTATAGAGCTGGACAATATAATAGCGAGACCTTGCTCAATGATTTTTCAACACTCTTGACAATTAGGAGACTGGAAGCTAGCAGATGTTGTCCCAGTCTTCAAGAAGGGCAGCAGGGAGGACCCCAGTAACTACAGTCCAGTCAGTCTCACTTCCGTGCCTGGTAAGATTATGGAGAAGATTTTTCTAGGAGTATTGAAAAAACAACTGAAAGACAACACAGTCATTGGTCCCAACCAGCATGGGTTTATAAAGGGCTGGTTCTGCCTTGCAAACTTAATATCCTTTTACGACGAGGTCACCCATCTGGATGACTAGAGAAAATGTGTTGTTGTCATTTTTCTGGAATTTAGCAAGGTCTTTGATACTGTCTCTCTCATAAACAAGATGTCCACAATACAGCTGGAATAAAACATAATATGATGGGGGCACAATTGGCTGTTGGGTTGGGCTCAAAGAGTCATAGTGAATGGAGTTACATCAGGCTGGCACCCAGTTACTAGCATGGTGCCATAGGGATCCATCCGGGGGCCAGTGCTCTTCAATATCATCATAAATGACCTGGATGAAGGACTCAAACTTTTATTGACAAAGTTTGCTTATGACACAAAACTGAGGGGAGCTGTTGACACTCTTGAGGGCAAAGAGGCCCTGCAGAGGGATCGTGACAGATTGGAGAGCTGGACAATTGCCCATCACATGAAGTTTACACAGGGCAAGTGCTGGGCTCTGTACCTGGGACACGGCAACCCTGGATACATGCACAGACTGGGTTCTGAGATGCTGGAGAGCAGCCCTGCAGAGAGGGACCTGGGGGTTCTGGTCAATGGCAGGTTGAACATGAGCCAACAGTGAGCAAGTTGAACATGAGCACAGCATTACCAGCTCGTTGAGGGAGGTGATTGTCCCACTCTACTGTGCACAGGTGCAGCCCTACTGTATGCAGTTTTGGGTGCCACAGTATAAAAGGACATAAAATTACTGGTGAGTATCTAGAGAAGGGCCACAAGGCTGGTGAAGGGTCTAGTGGGGAAGTCATATGAGGAGCATCTGAAGTCACTTGGTGTGTTCAGCCTGGAAAAGAGGAGGCAGAGAGGAGATCTCATGGCTATTTACTGCCTTCTCACAAGTGAGGGAGGTGGAACAGGTGCTGATCTCTTCTCTTTTGCAACCTATTATAGGGCTAGAGGAAACGGTAGGAAGATGTGCCAGGGGAGGTTTAGATTGGATATTAGGAAGTCAATCTTCACCCAGTGCGTGGTGGTGCACTGGAACAGTCTCTGCAAGGAAGCAGTCATGGCACTAGTCTGCCAGCATTCAAGAAGCATTTGGACAATGCCCTCAGTCACGTGGTGTGAGTGTTGGGAATGCCCTATGTAGAGATGAAAGTTGGACTTTATGGTCCTATTAGGTCCCTTCCAACTTGGGTGATTCTATGATTCTATGATTCTAAGAATTTACAGCAAAGGCAATTGAGAACCTAAAAAGCATTCTGGAGCCATTAATGACGCACTTGATCATTTATTTCTGAACGTCTATTCTGCGAGGTAACTTTGCAGCCTCATCCTTTGAGAACATATAGCAAATAGCCTATTTACCCATCTAGTTTTTAAAAACCTGCTGTTGTTCTGTTTGTTTCTGGTCATTTATATTCTATTATTATAATTTATATTCTATTATTATACATTTATGCTATTTATATTGTATTATGTATTTGTATACTGTATGAACTTGTTGTTTCTCTGAAAAAAGAAGTTTCTATATCCAATTTTGCAAGTATTTATTATGGAAGTCACCTCCTTGTTATCCAATATTTCCTTTCCTGCCCCTCAAGGAAAAAATACACAACCTAATCTTTCCATCCTTCCCTTCATCCCCTCTGTTTCCTTTCTTCTTCTCAACTGATTGTAAACTAAAAACACTTTTCCTCCAACATAAGGAATTCTATTTAGTTTGATAAAGAATGTTCTTGATTCATATAACTGTAGTCTAAGGTAAGCAAAACAAATTGTGATGGGATCCTGTATGACGTAGCTTAACACCACAGATATCAGAAATCTGTGTTTAACTATTTACCTTGTTTGAGGAATTTTTGAACTTATGTTTTCACTTTAGAACCATTTCCTTAAACACTAGGCAACAGGCTGCTGAAGGAGGGGAAATACCATGCTGACATTGTACGATTTTACAGAAGGAACAGTCTTAGACCAGGCTAGGAATTAATCTTCCCTTACCTTTGCTTTTTATGCACAATAAAACTGCTTTGGCAAAACACTCCAACATACAACTATCTCTTATCTGTGGGTGACAGCCAAGATTGGTTAAGATTAAGTTCATGTAACCAAGTTGATAGGCACAAGTAGATGAGGATGCATACATCTGAAGTACTCACCCTACATGTCCGTCTATACTTTATGTAGAGAAACCAGTACTTCCGGACTGTGCTTAATCTTTTTAACCGTTCGCATTTGACTAACTCTAAGAACATCCAAGGAATTCACTCTTCCTTTCTGCACTTTTTGTTAAAAGCAGAGATACAGACTATGATGTCCCACAGACTGAGGTATGCTGCACCCTTGAGCACTGTCAAAAGGACTAAGTTCTCTGCTTTTTTTCTTTGTGTGAATCTAGCTCTGATACATGTTTCTTTTGTTGACATCTCTTAGAATATCTTACATTTGTTTCAATGTGGTTTTCATATGTGCTTATTATACTTTCCACAGTTCACTGAAAATTTTTGACGAACTCTGTGCATGTTCATCTTTAACATCCTTGTTAGATGTGTTTAGATAGAACTTGAGGATACGTAGTAACTTAGCAAAGAGGAAGGATTACTGAGGTAAAATCTGAAGGATCCCTGACTGACTACAGGGATTTTTGGATTTAGATCTTGGCTAATAATGAATCCAATTAAACTCAAACTTTAGTACTTGCTTTTAATATGAATAAATGGAGAAAAATGAGCTTCTGAATTAAAAACTAATCTTAAAAAATAATCTATCAGCAGAAATACTGAATGCAGAGAAACAGAATTTGATGAGAATTCACTGGCTGAAGTATAGTATCATCTTATATTGCTCTGTAATGAATAACACTTATTCCTCTTTCTTGAAGAAAATTTGAAAGTGTGTTAGATGATGAGAATCTATCAGGATCATCTAGGTATACTGCCTGAGAGCAAAAATGTGAAACAAGTGGCCTCCTAAAGCTCCTTCTGTTTGTATGATATGTTGACCTTTTTCAGACACAATGATGGCATCCCTGGATAAAACTTTTAACCCTGATTTCCTAGTTGAATTGTGTGTACATACTCTCCTGAATATGTAGGCAAACCAAGCAGTATTCATTCTGTTTTAAAAATATTTGTTCCGATCCTGCATTTGTTTGTCTTTAAACAGATTTCTTAATCACATTTTTCTTTGATGAAAACAGTAGCATTCAACATTTTACTTTTGATTTCAAGAATTGTACACATCTACACTAATATAAGAAGTAATAAAAAAATGGATGAGATTTAGACGTTTTAGAAGAATTCCTCTGACACTTTATTTGGAGCAAGGTGGGAAACATTCAGGCCAATGCCACAGTTATTCATTTGTATCTTAAGGCAACACAGGACCAAGGAGTCCATGTCTGCTGAAATAATTGCTTGAGGAAAGAGTACTACAAAATTTCTAAAGAAATTTAAAATGTCATAGTACAATTTAGCTTAGTGTTCAAAGTCTTTGAGCCTCATTCTGACTCCAAATCTTATCTTGTATAGTTTCACTGAAGCTAATAGAATAATGTTGATCTCCTGCACAGTGAAAATATGAAGAATTTGTCCTATTATTTTTTCTTTGTAATTTTCTGTAGGTCTTGATTGACTAAATTAATGTAAAAATAAATTGCTTGCCATTTAATTGTATAGTGTTTGATTGGTCAGAGAATTTAGAGAGCTCATAGGAGCACAATTTATAAATCCAGGCCTGTTTATAGCCAGTTCATTCTTGGTATAATTGCTATAATTTTTCACTGTAAAAGAGATTTCATTTTTAGAGATTTCATTTTCTCTTTAATAGGCAAGTAATGTGTTTCAGTTGATCATATAAATAAGTTTGAGGCTATTTTTTGTTATATGTTTGAAAAAGACATAGCATAATCAAATTTTTGATTTACAGTGGAACCTGTTTGGCTGTTAAGTAACAGCAGCAGTGAAAGCACATGGAAATCCCTCCTTCCGTAGTTGGCAATGATATTTAGATCATGTAATAATCACCAGTAAATATTCTTACGTATAAGTAGATTCAAACATAATTTATCTGACTTTAGCATGATTATTTTTGAGTGGCTTTGGAAAGCAAACTTAGGCAAAATCTGAAAGTGTTCTAGAACTGCTGTGAAAAGACGCAATTATTAAATGTAATCCCCTGCAGTAATTTTCCATAAAGAAAGTTGGAAACTTAGGCAAGTATTTTAAAGGAGTAAAATGTATAGTGAAAATGTGTAGCTTCAAAAAGGTTTACGTATTCAATATGTGGATGTGCATATCTGTTTTTTCTAAGAAAACTTATGTCTATTTTATGTTTACAGCTGTCACCAGTTGCCAAATATCTTTCTTGCTATGTCTGAGATACTAATGATTTTAATGGAAAACTGAACAATTTAATGGGCTGAATAAACTTAATGAAATCACTTTAATTTCAGATTTTACTATGCCTTCCCTAGAAGCTAAAGATTACTTGTAACAACAGGAATATTTTACATAGATTAGTAATGTAAACTCTTACTTCTAGACAGTTTGAAAGACATTTTGAAACAAAAATCATTTAGTACCTTTCATAAACAAATACTAACCCAAAGAATTTGGTTGAAAGAGTATAGAAAGGGGAATGAATACCCCATAAATTTATAGAAGTCTTGCAATGTTTAAGTGATAATACCTATACCCACTCCACATCCCAGGAAAAAAATCCATTGAGTTGTTTGATTTTTCTTCTAAAGCAGTGCTTTTCTACCTTTCATTGTTGAGAGAAATACAGAACTGCATAGAGATACTCCATCGGTTTAGCGCTAGTAAGGTTGTGTTAGCCATATAATAGTCTATGAGCTGGTGATCCCTTCTACAGCACAATGTACTCAAAAGAGAACAGATTGTATAATGAGTTGATATTTTATTTCCAGCTTCTTATTTATTTTAACATTGGGACCTTCAGCCCAGTTAGATATCTAGGGGCCTGGAGGCAGGTAAGTAGCAGTAATTAGTGTCTGTTGAAGACTGGGATGCAGGTGATCATTAATCTGATGGTAAGCAACCAAGATATTTTGAAAGTGTCTATACAAAAAGAAAGAAGTTGAAAATGTGTAGGGAAAAGAAGTATCACTGGAGAAGGAATATCACAGAATTAATACAAAATTGCTCAAAGTTTAGATGCATTCTTTTCATTCACGATGCTAAATGAACAAGTGATAATTTGAAAAATTAGACCTGTTTTTCCCCACATATTTCTAACATTTCTGTCATTAAGAAAGAATACAAACAGGATTCTCAGAAATACTTTCTTCTTTCATTTAAATTGTTTTATAACTTATTATCAATGATTGGAATAGATTGGATGTATCTTTTAAGTTTGAAAATGGTTCTTAATTATTTGATTTGTTAATGAAGCTTCTGAAGATAGAGAAAAACAAATTATTCGCAAAATTATTATAAACAAATGGCAAAGAAGCAGAGACACGCATTGTTGGAAAAATGAAGCTGACAGTATGCCATTTGCTGTTATAGCAGAATCTATAGATATACTGAAAGTCATAAAGTTTATGATGTAGGCCTGTCATCAGATAAAATAAAATTCTCTGAATCTCCACTGAGGACCAAAAAACTCATAAGCTTTGCTTTAGATTATTTTTGTGTGCGTGATTATCATTTTTTTCTTGCTTCAGGTTAGTATTTTTTTTATTTTTTCTGAACCAAAAGACGTTCTTGTTTTGTTCTCGGAGTGTAATGTGGACATGTATGTAAATAAGAACTACAGTACTGTTTATAAACCTGCCTACTCGGCAGGAAACACTACAAGAAATTTTCCTCATCAGCTAGTTGTACCAGCTTTGTGAATTCACGTGTTTTTAGTTCCAGTCACTTTGGATAATACATATTTTCTTCGGATTTTCTACTTAATATCTTAGTCTCAGCCCCTCTAATATAATTTGTTTCATAAATAACACAGCTTTAGATTTATGTTTATGGTTCTGTTATGGCATGAACATTAAGAACAAGAGAGAGGAGTCAACTGGAAACCGGTTCATTTTTTGTGAATGCATAATTTGATATATATATGATATAGAAGTTGCTCTCAGGCAGTCATCAAAGTTAGGATAAAATTTTAACTCATTATTCCAAGGTAGCAGACATTAGATGGTAAATGGTCTTCTTAACACAGAGCTCCTTAGGAAATGGTTGTAATTACCTGTGACTTTACTTCTTACAATAGCCTGGAAAGTGGGGTAGGAAATCTACAGTACCGCTGATCATGATGACTGTCTTATATAATTCAGTGATCATATTTGTATAACTGTGTCTGAAATGCTCCATTGGTTTTTCTATGTGCCAGCCCAGAAATAAAGTTAAAGACCTCTCAACTCAGCACTAATATCTGTCTCTGCTGAAAGCATTGACTTCAGTCAGAGACCAAAAAGTCCCTCTTTCCAGAACCCCGTAGTACATCAAATGGATTTCTTTCTTAAATGGCGCATTTGGTACCTCATAAAGAAACAGGCAGATGTGTCTTGTAGTTCCATCTTATAACACTGAGTTTATACACTAGGTTGAATAATTGGAGGGTTCTTTCTTGCATTTTGTCTGAATGATCTGTTGTAAATTTTAAAGCTGGTTATTGCTCATCTTTCTATGGAAGAGATGCTTGGACTTAGACTGTCTGTTCAGCCTATGAACCTGACTTTTCATGGCCAAAGAATGAAATTCCTTTTTCTGCTGAAGTTCTTTTGTAAAGGAAAAAATGGGAGTTGTTGAATGAATTTTTATACTTACCACTTCTACGTCAACAAAATGCCCCAAAAGTTTTTGCTTTTACTCTAGAAAGCTGTGCTTGGAAGTAGCTGGGCTGAATGTAAGAAGGGAAAATACAGTTATTCTATAATTTTTCTTGAACCATTAAAGCAACCAGGAAGTGGTCCTGGCTGTTCTGCTTGGGAACTTATTTTCAAGTATTCTGACAACAGTCTTTTTTTTTTTTAACTTGATGTTAGCTGAAGTTACTGAACTTTGATAAGTGAGCCAAATATTTTATAAATTTTTGCAGGCTAATGTAAGTCTATGCTAAGTAAAGAGAGAGGGTCTACTGGAATATTTATTATTAGCATGACTAGGAACTTACATGCATTTTAAGTCTAAATATTCTAAATAACTCTCCAACAGTGAGCAGCAGTGGTGGTCAATGTGTAAAGAATACATATGCAATCTAAATATTTCTAATTAATTTTATTGATGTCAAATGTAGGAACATTGTAAATTTGCCTCTGTTAGTACATCTAGACTATCTTGTTTTGATAAGTGAAATCTTTACTAAATCTAATCACATCTGAAAAGAAAGCTAGCTCTATAACTACATTACCCTGTAACGAAATAAATCAGTACTCGAATTACCACTTGAATGACTCTTAAAAATGATAGATTTTTTCAGTCTTAAATGTCTTCATAAATTACTGTAACAAAAGGAGTTTATGAGGCATAATTATACAAAATGATAAATGTAATTGAAAAAGCAGCATTTAATTTTATTAAAACTATAGAGTATGTCCTAAATTTGTGATATGCTCTTTTATTTCTCGGACACTAACTGTACATTTCTTGAAGGCAGAGCTGTTGACAAAAGCTGGAAATGTTCATGATAATGTCTGCTTATGAAATCTTTTTGATCTTGAGGTAAAGACACAGAGACACAATCGACTGGGACATTTTTTAATCCTGGGGATATACTGAGATGATAGTACTAAGAACATCTCAGATTTTTTGGATGAAAATGACTGTTAACATCATATTTTCATTGCTCTAAATCTACTTAAAGGAATTAATGTATCTTTCCTTTCTAGAATAGGATCAGAAAGACTTTTCTGCAGCTGAGGTTAAGCAAAGGTTGTGATATTGCAAATTAGAACTGAATAGGAGACTGACATTGAAAAACTGGAACATTGTTAGTTATGCTAATAATGTTTCAAGTCTCTGAGACAAAATGTCCCTTAAGGTGAGATATCTGGAGTTTGAGTACAAATAGCTTTATTACTATTAACACATCCATTCATGAAAGCAGGTTTGCAATACATGCTTGAAACTGAGCTCTCAGGGAGATTAAGCAAAGTCTATGCAATAAAGCATTCATGGAGGATGTGATGGATTTCTTTGGCTACTCCAGGTACTTTAATTAGATAACTTGACATAAATCTGTTTCGCTGTGAGAAAATCATACTAAAAGAACATTGTTAAGGTTGCAAAGTCAAGTGCTGAGAAACTAGGAAAGGTGTGAAAATAATATTATTCTATACCAAATTTGCACAGTGGAGCAGTTTCTTGTTATATTAAACACTGCTGTCTGATCCCAGATTTGTTTTGTGCCAATGGTGAGTGATACGCAAGGGCCAACTATTCAACTTTCTATCTACATGTATTATGCAAAACTGTGATTTAGTTATTACGTGTCCTTGAAATTCTACTTTGACAACACTGTTTTTACTTTCCTCATTTCCACTCATTACTATAGTAGCTGAAGACTTCACAGGTAAGTTTGTGAGTTTAGGTTATTATTTGTTCTGAAAGTTGTTTGCACATATGTATAAGGAGTAGCAGTATAGACACATTATGAAAAAAAATATCTCCTAGTTTCAGAGAATTTTAAAGCAGTAGGATGGCATTTTGAGGTCTTCTCGGCTTTTCTTTACATCATTTTCTTGTCATCAGTTCAGTATGGCTTCTTATTAGGCATCTCACTGAGTCTTGTGGGTCCCACTTTAAGTTCACATAGCTTGTACGCTCTATAGCAGCTTTTATTAGAATCAATGCAATGGGCATCTGTTTTCAAAAAAAGATTAGATAGCGGTCTCAAGTGGAAAGCTTCACCTCAAACATTTATTTTACTTCCAAAATTTGACTTCACTTCAAGTTAACATTTATGACAATTTTCATTGTTAGCTGTGCCACTAAATCTTATTCTGGAATTCCATTGTGACTTCTGCCCCTGCTTTTCTCAGGGTCTGCGTGCTGGTTTAAATGCATAATAAGATTAAAGAATGAGTAACTGGGAACGGGGAAACATGTAAGTGTAGAGTTGGACCTACCTTAGGCAGGTACTTTTTCTACACACAATTCACAAATGAGCATTGCTGATTACAAGAGGACTTTTAAAATCCCTCTCAGTTTCTATATTTCAGCTATGTGAAAATATACCTCTTTAAAGGAAGAAATAAAAATACATCAAGTGAGAGACAGAATGGAGTGAACACGAAGTTGTAAGACGGCATTGTATCTCTCCTATCTTAGCTCTTGCATAGGGCAGAATTACCATGTATGTTGTTGCCTCCTTTAAAGTAATCTGCTAACTCTTGGTTCAAATTTTTGTGAAGATTTTGTGGATTGCTAAGAATTTACTCTGTAATATGCACCGCTCTACAAGTATAACAAGTAGAGTTTTCGGAAAAGCTTCCCAAGAGAAGCAACATGATATGATGTCAGTGATTTATCATGGAGATTAGAATCTGGCCATGATAGAGGAAACTGAATTCTATGTCTGCAAATTCCCTCCTGTCACAGTTTAATCGTAGCGAACAAGTAAGCACCCCACTGCTGTTCACTTAGTCTCCCTGCAGTGGGATGTGGAAAGAGACTTGGAAGGTTGTAAGTCAGAAAATTCATGGGCTGAGGTAAGAACAGTACATTAATTCAAATAAAATAGAATAATGAAGATAATAGTAAATTGACATGAAAAGGAAAACAACAAAGAGAGAGACATAAAACCCCAAAAAGACTAGTGATGCAAATGAAAAGGATTGCTCGCCAACTGACCAATACCCAACCTGTCTCTGAACAGTGGACCTGTTCAGACAAGTTCCTCACCCATTTTATTACTGAGCATGACATCATATGGTATATCCCTTTTGTTAGTTGGGGTTAGCTGTCCTGGCTATATTTCCTCCCTTCTTGGGTACTCCTTACCTGCTGGCTGGCAGGCAGTGTGAGAAGCAGAGGTGGCCTTGACCTTCTGTAAGTGCTGCTCAGCAAGAACTGAAACATCTAGGTATTATCAACACTGTTTCCAGCACAAATCCCAAACATAGGCCCATACTAGCTACTATGAAGGAAATTAACTCTATCCCAGCCAAAGCCAGCACACCTACGAATCTGTGCTCTTCTGTCCAGCATGCTTTGTGAATGATTTCTAGATGAAGCACTTGGAAGAGTTAGAACTAGCAGTACTTTCATTCTAGGTCCTAAACTAACAGAACAGTCAAAATAAAACACAGGAAACGGTTACATTGGGTGGGTATGACATGTAGATATTTCTAGTGCTAAGCAATTGCTACCTGTTTAACATACTGTTTCCAGATTTTTTACTTTAATATTTGTATCGGACCAGTCTGGGATGAAGTTATGAAGTTAGATTTTTTTTCATGGCAGCTTGTATGATGCTGTACTTTGTATGTGTGGCTAAACCAGTGTTGATAACACGGTAGTACTTGTCTACTTCTGAAAATGCTTAGCATCAAGGCTTTTTCTCTTTCCACTGCTCAGCCCAAATAAGAATAGGCTGGTTGTGAGCAAGAGGTTGAATCATAGAATCATAGAATCTTCCAGTTGGAAAAGACCTTTGAGATCATTGAGACCAACCGCACCCATTATCCGCTAAATCATGTACATTAAAAATCTCATCTATCCTTTTTATAAATACCTCCAGGGATGGTGACCCAACCACCTCCCCGGGCAGCCTCTTCCAGTGCCTAACCACCCTTTCAGTAAAGAAATTCTTCCCAATATCCGTTCTGAACCTCCCATGGCACAACTTATGGCTATTACTTCTTCTTCTATCATCTGTCACTTGAGAGAAGAGATCAGCACTTGCTCTCCCACAGACCCCTTTCAAGCAGCCATAGACAGTGATAAGGTCTCCCCTCAGCCTCCTCTTCTACAAGCTAAACAACCCCAGTTCCTTCAGCTCTTCCTCGTTAGGACTTGTTTTTCATCCCCTTCACCAGCCTCGTTGCCCTTCTCTGGACACACTCCAACACTTCAATGTCCTTCTTGCAGTGAGAGGCCCAGAACTACACACAGTACTCGAGGTGTGGCCTCACCAGTGATGAGTACAGGGGCAAAATCACATCCCTCGTCCTGCTGGACACGCTGTTTTTGATGCAGGCCAAGATGCCATTGGCCTTCTTGGTCACCTGGGCACACTGCTGGCTCATATTCAGCCGGCTGTCAATCAACACCCCCAGGTCCTTCTCCACCAGGCAGCTTTCCAGCCATTCTGTAACGCTGTAAGCCTGTAACACTACCTGGGGTTGTTGTGCCCCAAGTGCAGGACTCGGTATTTGGTCTTGTTAAACCTCATGCCGTTGGTTTCAGCCTATTGATCCAGCCTGTCCAGATCTCTTTACAGCGCCTCCCTTCCTTCAAGCAGTTCAACACTGCCACCCAGGTTGGTATCATCTGCAAGCTTGCTAAAGGTGCACTCGATCCCTTCATCCAGATCATTAATAAAGATATTGAACAGGACTGGACACAGAACTGAACCCTGGGGAGTACCAATTGTGACCAGCCTCCAACTGAATTTCACTCCGTTTACCACCACCCTCTGGGCCCAGCCATCCAGCCAGTCTTTTACCCAGCATAGGGCGTGCCCATCCAGGCCAATGGCAGTCAGTTTCTCAAGCAGAATGCTGTGAGAAATGTTGTTAAAGGCTTTACAAAAGTCCAGGTACACCACATCCACAGCCTTTCCCTCGTCCATTAACTGGGTGCCCTTGTCATAGAAGGAGGTCAGATTGGTCTGGCAGGCTCTGCCTTTCAGAAACTTGTGTTGACTGGATCTGATCACCTGGCTGTCCTGCATTTTCTGTGTGATAACATTCAGTATGATCTACTCCATGACCTTCCCCGATACCGAGGTCAAGCTGACAGGCCTGTAATTCCCCGGACCCTCCTTCTGACCCTTTTTGTAAAAGGGAGTTATATTTGCCAGTATCCAGTCGAACAGTACTTAGCCAGTCAGCCAGGACTGTTGATAGATGAGGGAAAGGGGGTTGGCAAGGACCTCCAGCAAGTCCCTTAATATCCTTGGGTATATCCCACCCAGCCCCATAGACTTGTGGATGTCTAAATGACCAACCAATCAAGCCTTCTTGGAAAATTGAGGGTTCACCTTCACAGTCTTCCAGCTCAGGAGGCTTGGAGCCCAGAGAACATCTTACCTTCCTATTAAAAACCAAAACGAAGAAAGCATTAACTTCCTCTGCCTTTTCCTCATCCGTTGTTGAGAGGGGACACAATCAGGACAGCTGACACAAGCTGCTCAAAGGGATATTCCATATGATACATCATGTCCAAAGAATAAAAGGTGAGGAAAAGTGAGAGGAAAGGGGGATATTGATGATAATGGCATTTGTCTTCCCAGGCAGATGTTTTGTGTGCTGAGGCCTTGCCTTCCTGGAATTGATTAGATACCTTCCTGCCAATGGGAAGAAGAAAATTAATTCCTTTTCTTTTTGCTCTACTTGCATGCATGGCTTTTGACTTCCTTATCGAACTGCCATTATTTATGTCCTTGGGTCTTGGTTTTCTTTTTTTTCTCCCCACCCCCTGGAGAGATGGGAGAGAGGAAAAGGAAGGGTATGTGTGTTCTGGCTGGTGTCAATCTACTGCAATGTTTAAGATAGATCTTTGGAAAAATTTACAACATTTGGACTAGTTTTAGAGATGAAGACTTCAATTATGTTGTCAGCTTTTCACTTTTCTACACCTAGGTAGAAGATCTAGTCAATGTGAACTAGGTGTCTGTTTTCAATTCAAACTTAGTGTTATAAAAAAAAAAAACAAGTAATGCATGCTACAGAAGCTGTAACAATGCTTGAAACAACTCTTTTTTTTGAACTTCACATTGCCTGAAGTGAATTTTGTCATGGCCACAAGCTGAAGACTGCCAATTCTTCCCACACTTGTGAATTTCTTGTCAGACAAAGAGAACAAAAGTGAGAACATGAGAGAAAGCTGAAGTTATGGTATAAATACAAAATCACAATAAATGATAGGGAGGAAATGTTTCACTGGAAGAAAAAATAATTTATACGTGCTCCAAGCAAAAGGTGATACAGCTATATGAGCATGTATATTTTAAAAAGTCTCCCTTTTTATAGGCTGTGTAGTCAATCTCTTTAAAACTTTGTGGAACTATTTAATCACAAGACAATCTTATTGCCATATATTCTCAACATTCTTAACATAGGTATTCTGACTAAATTCTTCATCATTTTATAGATTTAAAGATAGTTTCATTTTATTGCCCAGGGTAGTTGTGGATGCCCCATAGCTGGAAGTCTTGAAGACCAGGTTGGATGGGGTTTTAGCAGCCTGGCCCAGTAGGAGTTGTTACAATCCATGACAGGGGATTGGAAGTGGATGATCTTTTGGTCCCTTCCAATAAAAAACATTCTATAATTCTATGATTCTATATTAGTGTCGTCTGAAAATAATGAAAGGTACTTATGACTTAAGAGGTCAAGCCTTACTGTGAATGACAGTATCAAAATCTCTCTCCGTAATACATATTACTGAAACATGAATTTCCGTACATGTTATTGTATTCCTTTAATAGATGAATACCATCATTACTGTGATTCAAATAACACATGCCATTCGAATTCACGAAGTCTCACTTTATTTAACACTATATTAAATGTGTATCCAAGAAGTTTTCCCTGCAAGCAATTAATACTTCATATATATTTTACCACAAGATCTTTGACACTTGTATGAATGTTAATCTTACTATTTATCAACATTTTTTTTAATTTCTTTTAGTCAGGAAACATAATAAACCCTCATGACGTGTTGGCTGGTAATTATGAGTATTGGTTGCTCATATTCTATGTGAAACATGAAGTACTCCTGTACTGTGGATGGCACTATACAGTCTGAGTGTGCTCATTAGGACTACGAAATTTTTTGCATGAAAGTTTTACGGTATTTAGTAGACCTATTCCAAGTAGACACATTTTTAATTCATAGGATGGCATAGATTTGTTGTTGGAGGCTTTGCTCTAGTTTGGTGTGACAGTGAGGTGACCTGAAGGGGTAATGGAATCACAGAATCATTGAATCACCCAAGTTGGAAGGGACCAGAGAGATCATCAAGTCCAATTCCTATCCCTACATAGGACACTCTCAAATCTCACACCATGTGTCTGAGGGCATTGTCCAAATGCTTCTTGAATACTGGCAGAGTTAGTGCCATGACTACTTGCCTGGGGAGACTGTTCCAAAGATCCACCACCCGCTGGGTTAAGAACCTCTTCCTAATCCGCAATCTAAACCTTCTCTACCATTCCCTCTAGTCCAATCACAGGTTGCAAGGGAGAAAAGATCACCACTTTTTCACCTCCCTCACTTGTGAGAAGACAGTATACAGCTATGAGATCCCCTCTCTGTCTCCTCTTCTCCAGGCTGAACACACCAAGTAACTTCAGCCGTTTCTCATACGACTTCCCCTCTAGACCCTTCACCAGCCTTGTGGCCCTCCTCTGGACCCTCTCAAGTAATTTTATGCCCTATTTATGCTGTGGTGCCCGAAACTGGACACGGTACTTGAGGTGGGGCCACACCAGTGCAGAGTAGTGTAGGACAATCACCTCTCTCAACTGGCTGGCAATGCTGTGCTTGATGCATCCAGGATGTGGGTTTTCTATGTTGGGCTTTGGTTTTGATTTTTTCCTTGACCACTTCCATTATGTTTTCCTTGGAATAGAACCAAAGAATTAACATACTCTTTCACTGTTTTTATAGTTGACATGTGGCTGGAGTATGGTAGTGAATATGGATCAACTTACATCTTTCCAGCTCTCACAAACCCATGAATCTCCAAAACTCCAAAGTTTGCTCTGTGTGTGTATAGTAGAATGATGTATCTTAGAGCAATTTACATTGCATTTTATATATTCTTTTACTAATTCATTTAGTTAGACTGGCGGGAAACATTTATAATTTGTCTTCAGATACTTGTTTACTGCATGCATTTTCTTCTATAATCAATGTTTTAGTGTTCTGATACCAACATATATAACTTTTTCAGTGAGCTGGTTTGAGCTAGGTTTCCCAAGCTCTCTAACACTCAGTTTAAGCCCCTTTCCAAAAACTTCTCCCTTTTTGAAGAAAAAAACTATAGAAAAAATTAAATCACGCTAAATATATGTATTTATGTATTTTCTAAATATAAACAACTACACACAACAAGGATATCATGCAAAACTCCCAAGAAAGGGAAGAGGGGAAGGGAAAATGGAAAAAAAGACAAAAAGGAACTAAACCAAAACAGGCATGAATACTTGTAACACCCGGTAACTAACAAAGTGAAGAACTAGCAAAATCTCATCACTTCCCCTGAGAAAAGCAGCTAAATCTGACCCAGGACTCTCCCTGAAACATGGGAAAACAACAGCAGCTACCGCAGGCCTCAGCTCCAGACAGGACCAGCAGCAATGGAGCTCCTGCTCTCCAGCCTCCCAGAAGAAGAAGAAAGTGTACTCTCTTTTTTATATCTTATTTATATCTTGTGTTACGTTAAAGGAAGATATGGAATACTTCCGTGGATCCTGACCTCCGTTGTTAAGGAAGATCTTTAAAGGCCATTTTTTAAGGAAAGTGTAAAAAATCCAAAACTGAATCCACTACAGTCAGCAAATCTCTAATGTAGGTACTAAATTCTTTATGAAAATTATTTGCATGTTGTCTTATTTTTAGAGTAAAAATTGTTGTAGAAAAAGCTAAAACCATATTCCAATATTTGTTTCTTTCTCTATAAAACCAGCTTTACATACATAAACTGGTTAGTCTTAAATGTCTACATAACTACAAATGTGACAGAAGTATAAAACAGACAAAATTTGTGTAGCATACAATTAAGAATCAGATATAAGAAGATCATGCTAGCTAAATATTGAGTTTCTACCTTCAGTCTAGTAACAAACAAATCTAAGAAAACCACTTGCAAAATTTTGATATCTAGTTCTACATGTCTTCTAAGGTGTTCTAGCAATTTATGTTCCAAGTGCAGTTGAAAACTTGCCCAGTCACATATTTACGTTGGAAAATTACAGTGACATGAAAGTTATAGGTTGATTCAAAGCTACATAGCCCAAACCGGTTCATTTTCCAAATGAAGTGTGACTCAACTTTCAAGTCCAGTAATTTATTTCAAGTTTATATCTGGCTGAGATCACAGGTCAGAGCTAAAAGGAAGTAGGTTAAGTGGAAAGCTACATCGGCATATTCCCTGATGCATGGAAAATTGCCCCAAGATGAGCTCAATAACAAATAATTGTTGCCAAACAACACAGTCACTTTGCTATGACTGTCAAAAACACAGAAAAACTTGCGTACTTGTAATAAAATGAAGGCTATTGGACTGAGAAAAAACATAAATGAGACTTGATTTGTTTATAAGAGCGGACCTCAGTCCAAGTGAATTACATTAATCTTTATTATTTTCTATTTGTTAGCTGCATAAGATATATAATACACGCAAAATGTGCAACATTACTTCTATCTCTGCTCTGTGCAATCTCCTGGTGCCATTGCTTACTGCCTTTGACTTAACCCCAGTGCTCCTTGGCAACAGTGGACATACTCCAGGAAAATGTGTTTCATGATATACTTGTATTCATTTGGTATGTCTTGTGAACGCAGATGAGATCTTACTACTGAATTCAGCTAAATATACAGTTCTTATTTCACCTTCCTTAGAAAACTTTCTCATTTTCATTCTTTTCACTATTCTGAAGAACTATGTAACTAGAAGTTCATACAGTTGTAAGGCCAGCTGTTTTGATTGACAGTCACCAATACCTACCTGCTCCTGAACCAGGAAACGCAAGTTGCAATCTGGAGTCAAATAGTCTGTACAATACTTTAAAATAAAACATAGAAAATGTTTTGCATCTGTTAAGTTGTTTGAGCTATTTTTGATGGCTGGCACCTATTAGAATATAATTTGCGTCCATTTTTAGTTTTGAGTATGTTTAATTGTAGTGGTGAGCGTATAATTAGTATTGAGCATCTGCCAGACATGATGTTCTCTAGTCGTCAACATTCTCAGAAAGCTTTTAAACAGCCTTTGGGTTCACTAGTGATTTTGTATCATTTGACTGCAAAAGTCTGCAAATAAAAATATTTGTAAATATTAAAACTTGTTTTATGTTATCAAAGCATTTTGAGGAAAATACGGACAAAATACATTTGAAGACAAATAGGTCTCCCTTTCTATTCTTTGTTCTCTTTTGCTTTCATGAATTAGAAGCAAATTGTTTTCTCTAGGATGTACATACATATCTTGTATGTTATTTGTATTTAAATGAATTCTACTGGGAGACATATGGAAAATTGCATGATACATGCTTTTCTGGTGTCATAGAAGGTATGCTATCACCATATGGAACCACAAAATTTGTATTGAAACTCAGTTACTGCCACTTTTAGAAGAATAGCATGGATCAAATCTCCATCTGATGGAGAATTTGTTCTCTTCCTTGTAGGTATGTTTAAACAGCACAAACCTGCAACATAGTGTATGTAAAAGAATTCTCATGGACTCATTTTGGATTATGAAATGTTTTGTGTACTGTCTTCCTGTAAGCAGTTGTCAAAAAGAAAGAAAAATAAATGTGAAATGACTCAGATAACAGGACAAGAGCAAGTTATTGTTCCTTGCTCTGTGCTTCATTTTGGGCTATGATATGTTACCCAAAGGGTCATGGAATATACCTAATATTTTCAGAGAAATTGAAATGAAGCTTTCCAAAACAATTCTAATGCTGCAGAATGTCATTAAATCATAGCAACTTAAATAAGGTAATTATTTTCTTACTGGTAGGCCAAAATGTATTTTAGCATTAAGTATTCATTATCTGCACAAATTGAAAGAAATGTCTTTTCTCAGACTTTCTGGTGCAAATTTAACTAAATGATTTAAAAACAAGTTTGCTTAAAAGAATAAAAATCTGCCTTCCTTCTCTTACCATGTAATTAGCATCAGCTCTTGCTATTCTGGAATTCATATTCAAAGTAAGAAATTGTGTGGCAGTAAATTGCTGACAGAATGGACCGCTTTATACACCATTCTTATCCCAGTTGATGATTTAGGAGGGGATATGCTGAATCCTACTTTTCTTTCTTTTTTTTTTAATCGAAGTTGGGAAGTCTTATAACTAGTGCATCAAATTTGTTTGGTTAAAAGGTTTTTGACCTATTCACAATGACTGAAGTACTCCTCTTGGAAGAGTGTCTCATGTGTTTAGAGGTGCAAGAATAACAGAACAGAAACCAAGACGGAGACGGCTGTGAATTGCTGAGATTGAGTTCAATGTTAAATGACAAATTAAAGTGGAGGAATGCCAAGCCATTTTTTAACCTTCTCTTTCTCTCCTTTTTCCTAGGATGTTCTTGCCTCATTCCACTCAGATTATCTTGTGTGTAGTTTGCCCATTGGTAGCAATGTTTGCACTTCTCATTCTTACTCATCTCCTCCTGACTGGTTTGTTTTTAACCCAAAGTGTAATGCCGAAGTCAAGATCTATATGCCAAACGAGCCCTTTCCACATGCAGTTAAATCCAAATATTACATTATGATTCATTTATGTTCTTGCTGGTTTCGTATTGCAGTATGAAGATGGGGTTTTGTTTTTTTTCGTTCATAAGCTATAGGATGGCTTTGATTAATGATCAGGCTATGATACCCTCTGACTCTCAGACCAAGTTTTGTTGAACAGTGTTGAAATAATACTAACTGATTGATGTTCAATTAATGTCATTATTGTTCATATCATTACAAATTGTAGTTATTTCCTACCATTTCTTCAAAGTGTTTCAAAGTGATTTTAAAATTAGTTCTTTCTCCAAGTAGCTGCAACCAGCATATGTTCGGTATTTCTGCAAATGTAAAATGGGAATACAGTAGTTTATAATCCATCTTGTAAATAAAAAATTGAAATAGGTCTGTACTGTAGAGCACATTCCTTCAATGTCCTTACTCTCTTTATCCTTCCAGTTAAAAAGAAAAATAAAAAAAATTTAATGTAGTTTTGCACTTACCTTATATTATAGTTTATATTTTGTCATCATACTTACTAATGAATTCCTTGAACAGATCCAAACTTTGCATTGTCTGGTGCAGGATATTTATTGGTCCTTCATTGTTGATATTGAAATTGCAATTTCAGTTACATAGATACTGTTACTCTGTTTTGTACACTTCTCTAGAACATGCTTTCTCAACTTCCAGAACATCTCGTAAGACCACAAAAAAACCCTAATAATGAAAGAATATGTTATATAAGATAGTTCTCCTAAAAGGCCTGCTACAGAAAAATAGCCGGTGGTTTTCCGTGATTTACTCGTCTCATCCATTCTTATTGCCAGTCATATTTTTATCTTCCATATATCTGTTCCAGAGTTTCTCGGAAAAAGAATTAAGGTGAGTAGTCTATAATCTGTGTTCCACTTTAGTGCTTTTTTAAGATATGCACTGCACATTGAATTTACAGTATTAGTTAAGTATGTTTAGACAGAACTGCCTTTCTTGTCTTGAGAGGGACATTACCTCCTGCAGAAGCCTTACTCCACATAAATTAGGTAACAAAAGTTAATTTATGAGTGAATGTTCTTTTTTTTCCTTACATCCTTCCACCTTATTACACTTGATTGTTTTTTCCCAGCTCCTAGATTCTTAGCCAGCCTCCAAGAGTTCTCAAAGGTAATTAAAAGTGCCTTCTACTTCATGTAATTTGGGGTGAATTTTGTAAGACATTGGTACATGGAGAATAAGAAAAATCTTTCTGGATCAATTTTCCTTCTTGCTGACTTCTGTCATTAATAGTTAATTGTTGGACTAAAATTAACTATTCCAGGGAAAGCTGAAACAAAACAGGGTATTAAACATGTCAGACTTCTCAACCTAATTTGTCATTATTCTCCAGTTCCTATACTAGCATGGATTGATAGAATGCTTGGGTGTCTTACTAATCTAACTGTAAAATTATATCTCATTTAAGGCTTCACTTTTCTAATTTCACACCTGTTTTCATATGATTTTTCTTTTCTGCTTGTCCTTAAACACTTACCTTTTTATTTATTCTCGTGATACTTCTCCAGTTTCAAGACATTGAATAGATTACCAGGAACATTTACTATACATTCTGTCTTCTTTTGCCTTAGGAATATTTACATTAATACTGAGGATATAAGAATATTTTCTTAAAGACTTAGAAACCTCTTTTAAGGAATTACTGTCTTTTTTCCTCTCTTAGGTTCACTTATCCTGAGATTCTCCCTATAGGTTCTCCTGTTTTCAAGTACATTTTTCATGACTAAATCTAATCTCACTTCTTGATTCACAACTGGAGTAAGTCTTCTGTCGGTCATTTTCTTTTTCTCCAGAAAACATGTACAAGAATTTTGCCAGTCTGTCCACATCTATGTTTCCCAACAAATATGTAAACAAAATTCACTTTTTAACATCAGCTATATGCTTTTGATGTTTTTCATAGTTATCAGGCTTTTATTTTTAAAAATAATCAATAATTGGCTTTCCTCATTTGGTGGCCTTCAGCAGATGTCATTCTGAAATGCCCTTGTTCTTCCGTTTTATCATGTAGACACTTAACATTTATTGTCTACTGCAGTTTAGACTTAGGACTGTTGAGACTGTCCCTCTTGAACATTTAGTTCTTCATCCCCCAGCTGCACACCTGGAAGGAAACAGCTGTTAAGTAAGGGCAATGAAAAGGTGCCTGAGGACTGGAAAAAAGCTAATATCACTCCAATCTTCAAAAAGTGCAAAAAGGACCCTGGAAACTACAAGCCAGTTAGCCTCAACTTCATCTCCAGAAAGTTGATAGAACAGCTGATTCTGGATGTATCTGGAAGAAAGAAGGTTGTTTGGAGTCATCAGCTTGATAACTGGCTGGGTTGATGAAGGGAGAGCGGTCAATGCTGTCCACCTTGAAATTAGAAAGGGTTTTGACACTGTCTCCCACAGCATTCTCATAGGTAAGGTTAGAAAGTGTGGTTTAGATGTGTGGACAGTGAGATGGATTGAGAACTGGATGGATGGTAGAGCCCTGAGTGTTGTCATTGGCAGTTTAGTTGGAAGCCTGTGGCCAGAGATAATTCCTCAAAGGTTTGTGTGTGGCCCAATTTTGTTCAACATATTCATCAGTGACCTGAATGAGTATACAGAGCGTATGCTCAGAAAGTTTTCTCATGATACAATACTGGGAGGAGTGGTTGGTAGTGCAGAAGGTTGATACTATGGAAGGCTGGAAAGTTAGGTAGAAAAGTACCTGATGAAGTTCAACAATGACAAGTGTAGGGTTCTGTACCTCAGTAGGAATAACCCTTGCCCCAGCACAGGTTAAGGCTTCACATGCTGGAAGCAGCTCAGAGAAGGACCTCAGAGTCCTTGTAGACAACAAGTTGACATTAAGCCAGCTATGTGTGGTTGGGGCCCAAAATGCCAATGTTATTCTGGGGTTCATTAAGAAGACTGTGGCCAACAGGTTGAGGCAGATTATCCTCTTCTTTTACTCTGCGCTAGTGAAACCACATCTGCATTTTTGGGTCCAGTTCTGGACTCCCTAGTTCATGAAAGACAAGAAAATACTGGAGAGAGTCCAGAGAACCGTGAAGATGATTAGGGGACTGGAACATCAATGTTATGAGGAGAGGCTGAGCAAGCACAGTCTGTTTAGCCTGGAAAAGAGAAGACTGAGAGGGACCTTATCAATGCTTATAAATATCTAAGGGGTAGCTGTCAAGAGGATGGGGTCAGACTCTTCTCAACAGTGCCGAGCGGCAGGACAAGAAGCAATGGTACAAACTGGAACACAGGAAGTTCCACCTCAGAAAGAGAAAAACTTCTGCACTGTAAGGGTGATGGAGCATTAGAACAGGCTTCTCAGAGAGGCTGTGGATTCTTCTTCCCTGGAGATAGCCATATGTCGTGTTACATTCAAGGAAGACATGTAATATTTCTGTGGATCCTGACCTTCGTTGTTAAAGAAGACCTGTAAAGGCCATTTTTTTAAGGAAGACCTGAAAAATCTGAAAGTCAATCCACTACATTCTCCACCCCTTATTCCATATCATTTCTTTAATGCAACAGTTGTACATTGTGTTTGTCTATATCCCGTGCACAGACCCAAATATATAGTCCTTACTTTATTTCGAAGTTGTAGTCTGTCGTTGAAGATCAACACCAATGGTAACTCAGTTTGGATCCTTGTCCCTTTAGTCACAGTCACAGTTCTGGTTTTGGGCTTAGGATTCAAACTCAGAAGATCTGTTGGTGGCTGTTTCTCAGGTACTAATGAGAGTCTTGTGTGATGCAGCACTGGATGACCTCGACTGGGCTTGGCTCATCACTGCAGACTGGTATCCGCTCTGTTCAAGTCTTTCTCATCTGGTGACATCTCCTGTAAAACTCCACTCAAGACACAGAATTAGTTTTTCCCCAAGGATAGATTTCCTTGAGGCACACACTGGGTCTCTCCATCCTTTCTCATTACCCATCAGGTATTTCCAGGTCCTTGAGTGAAAAAAATCCCATGAATGGGTTTGTCTTTGCTTGAGGAAGGAATAATCCAAACGGCCTTACCTAACATACCCCTCAGATGGATCACTGGAACTTTGTCTCCATCTACAGTGTGGAGGGATTCTGCTTGGGTAGGCCCAGCTCGGTTGACAGAGCCCCTGGTATTAACTAGCCAGGTGGCCTTGGCTAAGTGTTTATCCCAGTTTTTAAAAGTTCCTTCATCTAGTGCCTTTAGAGTTGTCTTTAACAGTCCATTACACCATTCTACCTTTCCAGCAGTGGGTGCATCATATGGAATGTGATATACCCATACAATACCATGCTCCTGTGCCCAAGTAGCCACTAAATTGTTTTTAAAATGAGTCCCATTGTCTTACTCAATACATTCTGGAGTAACATGTCTCCACAGGATTTGCTTCTCAAGACCCAGAATAGTATTTCGGGCTGTTTCATGTGGTACTGAATATGTCTCTAACAAACCCGTGATTGCTTCCACCATGGTAAGCACATAGCATTTACCTTGGTGGGTCTGTGGCAATGTAATGTAAGCAACCTACCAGGCCTCTCTGTATTTGTACTTATCCCAATTTCCACCATACCACAGGGGCACCATCCTTTTTGCCTGTTTGGTAGCAGCACAGGTTTCACAGTCATGGATAACCTGAGAAATAGTGTCCATGGTTAAATCCACCCCTCGGTCTCGTGCCCATCTATAGGTGGTGTCTCAGCCTTGATGACCTGAAGCATCATGGGTCGATCGAGCTAGGAAAAATTCTCCCTTCTGCTGCCAGTCTAGGTCTACTTGTGGTACCTTGACCTGTGCAGCTCAGTCTGCCTCTCTGTTATTAGTGCGTTCCTCATTACACAGTATCACAGTATCACAGTATCATAAGGTTGGAAAGGACCTCTGAGATCATCAAGTCCAACCTATAACCTAACACTAACACCAACCATCATCTAGACCATGGCACTCAGTGCCTCATCCAGTCTCCCTTTAAACACCTCCAGGGTAGGTGACTCCACCACCTTCCTGGGCAGCCCATTCCAATGGCCAATCACCCTTTCAGTGAAGAATTTTTTCCTCACATCAAGTCTAAACTTTCCCTGACGAAGCTTAAGTCCATGCCCTCTGGTTCTACCACTGGTCACCTGAGAGAAGAGACCAACCCCTGCCTGACTACAACCTCCTTTTAGGTAGTTGTAGAGAGCAATGAGGTCTCCCCTGAGCCTCCTCTTCTCCAGGCTAAACAGCCCCAATTCCCTCAGTCGCTCCTCATAGGGCTTGTGCTCCAGCCCCCTCACCATCTTCGTTGCCCTCCTCTGAACACATTCCAGTATCCTGACATCTTTCTCATACTGAGGGGCCCAGAACTGGACACAATATTCAAGGTGAGGCCTGACCAGTGCCGAGTACAGGGGGACAATAACTTCTCTGGTCCTGCTTACTACACTATTCCTGATGCAGGCCAGGATTCCATTAGCCTTCTTGGCCACCTGGGCACACTGCTGGCTCATGTTGAGCTTCCTGTCCACCAGCACTCCCAGGTCCTTTTCTACCTGACTACTCTCTAGCCACTCTGTCCCCAGTCTGTAGCTCTGCATGGGATTGTTGTGTCCAAAATGAAGTACCCGACATTTGGACTTATTAAACATCATCCCATTAGAATCGGCCCAGCTCTCCAATCTGTCCAGGTCCCTCTGTAGGGCCATCCTACCCTCTAGCAGATCAACTCTTCCTCCCAGCTTGGTATCATCTGCAAATTTGCTGATGATGGACTCAATCCCCTCATCCAAATCGTCAATAAAGATATTAAACAGGACGGGACCCAATACCAATCCCTGGGGGACACCACTGGTGACCGGCCGCCAACTGGATGAAACACCATTTACCATCACTCTTTGGGCTCGGCCATCCAGCCAATTCCTAACCCAGCACAAAGTGCTCCCATCTAGTCCACGAGCTGCCAGCTTCCCTAGGAGTCTACTGTGGGGGACCGTGTCAAAGGCCTTACTGAAATCCAAGTATACCACATCCACAGCCTTCCTCTCATCCACCAGGCGAGTCACATGATCGTAAAAGGAGATCAGGTTGGTCAGGCAGGACCTACCCCTCCTAAATCCATGCTGGCTGGGCCTGATTTCTTGACCGTTCTGCAGGTGGTGCATGATTTCACCCAGGATTATCTTCTCCATGATTTTACCTGGGACCGAGGTCAGGCTGACAGGTCTGTAATTACCTGGATCATCCTTACGGCCCTTCTTATGGATGGGCGTCACATTGGCCAACTTCCAGTCTTCCGGGACCTCTCCAGAGAGCCAGGACCGCTGAAAGATGATGGAGAGCGGCTTAGCAAGCTCATCCGCCAGTTCTCTCAGCACCCTAGGATGGATCCCATCCGGCCCCATAGACTTATGAGGGTCCAAGCGGCTCAGCAGGTCTCTAACCTCCTCCTCATGGATTGCAGGAGGGCCATATTTCACCCTGCCCCCATCAACCACTTCAGAGGGCCAACTGTCAAGCGAGCTGACATCTTTGTTGTTAAAAACTGAAGCAAAGAAGGCATTAAGTACCTCAGCCTTCTCTGCATCTCTGGTTACTATATTTCCCTCCACATCCAACAAGGAGTGGAGGTCGCTGCCGCCCTTCTTTCTGCCATTGATATATTTATAAAAACTCTTCTTATTGTCCTTAACAGAAGTGGCCAATTTGAGCTCCAGCTGGGCTTTTGCTTCCCTGATTTTTCTCCTACACGACTTAACAACATCCTTGAACATGACCTGACATACCTCCCCTTCCTTCCAACGATGATACATCCTCTTTTTCTTACTTAGTTCCTTCAGAAGTTCCCTACTCATCCAGGGCGGTCGTCTGCCCCTACGACTCTTCTTACAACACACAGGGACAGCCCGCTCCTGCGCCTGCAAAACTTCATTCTTGAAGTATATCCAAGTTTCCTGGACCCCCTTGCCACTAAGAGCTATTTCCCAGGGTACTTTCCTGACCAGTTCCTTAAATAATCCAAAATCTGCCCGCCGGAAGTCCAGCATTGATGTTCTGTTCCTGGCTTTTCCTATTACATTGTTCAGAGAGAACTCAATTATTTCATGATCACTAGACCCTAGACATCCTCCGACAACAACATCACTCACCAACCCATCTTTGTTTGTAAACAGCAAGTCAAGTAGAGCCTCACCCCTGGTGGGCTCACTCACCAGCTGTGACAAAAAGCAGTCCTCAATACACTCTAAAAACCTCCTGGACTGCCTCCTCTCAGCAGTATTAAGTTTCCAGCAGATATCTGGAAGGTTAAAGTCTCCTAAAAGAATAAGGGCAGCCGATCTAGAGGCAGCCTCCAGCTGTTTAAACAACAGAAGATCCAAATCCTCCTCCTGGTCAGGCGGTCTGTAGCACACTCCAACCAGGAGGTCCGACTTGACTGCCCCTCTGACTCTTACCCATAGGCACTCAACCTGGTCATCACCGATCTCAACTTCAACAGTATCCAGGGTTTCCCTAGCGTAGAGGGCCACCACTCCACCCCTCTTCTCACGCCTGTCTCTCCTGAAGAGCCTGTAGCCTTCCATGGCAGCACTCCAGTTATGACAGTCGTTCCACCACGTTTCCGTGATGGCAACTATATCATATCTCTCCCGCTGGACCAGGACTTCTAGCTCCTCCTGCTTGTTTCCCATACTGCGTGCATTTGTGTACATGCACTTCAGTTGGGTTACTGACAACCCCTTTTGGGATGGCTCATCCTCCACGGGGACATCTTTGGCGAGCCTAGTAACTCCCCCCACCCCCGTCATGCCTAGTTTAAAGCCCTCTCAACAAGCCCTGCCAGCTCCTGAGCTAGAATTCTCCTACCCTTCGGAGTTAGACGAGACCCATCGGGGTCAAACAGGCCAGGTGCCATAAAGGTTTCCCCATGATCAAAGAACCCAAAATTCCTCTGCCGGCACCAGCCCCTAAGCCATCTATTAACTGCATATATTCTCTTACTCCTGTCTGTATCCATCCCTGCCACCGGGGGAACTGAACAGAACACCACCTGTGCTCCTGCCTTATCTATCGACCATCCCAGCTCCTGGAGTTCCTTTTTAACCACCCTTGACCCTCTTTTCACTAGCTCATCACCGCCAGCCTGGATCACCAGAAGCGGGTAATAATCTGAGGGTTTAATTAGGTCCGGCAGTCTCTTGGTGATGTCGTGTACCCGGGCTTGGGGAAGGCAGCAGACTTCCCGATGAGTTGGGTCCATCCTACAAATAGGGCCCTCCGTCCCTTTCAGAAGGGAGTCTCCCACCACA
The DNA here is from genome assembly GCA_033556795.1 of Tapera naevia. NCBI lineage: Eukaryota > Metazoa > Chordata > Aves > Cuculiformes > Neomorphidae > Tapera > Tapera naevia. Next base: position 1,369,774 of record JAUMJJ010000016.1, read on the forward strand.
ATGACCCTCCTTTTCTTTTTCTTATTTGAGGTCCTGACCCGTCTGATGGGCAATGTGAGGTCAGCCTCTTCAGGTGAGCTCTCTGTCAGACTATCCTCCACCTGAACATCAAATTCCAACTCCCCAAACCTGTTTTGAAGGGGCAGCTGGAAAGTTGGCATTTGAAAGGGAGGTCTATAACCCCCCACGAGAGCAGACCTGCTCCCAGTCCTCCTCACCAGTCAGGTCACTCTCCTTACCCTGTTGATGAGGAATATGGCATTCCTCAGCCTCCTGGGGAGGATTACTGGGAGGAGAGAGGGTTCTACTCCACCAGTCAATCTCCCTTTCACTTTCGCGAATACTTCTCAATCTTTCCACCTGATCCTTCAGATCTGCAACCATAAGGAGCAGATCCTGAATCTGTTCACATCTCAGACAAGCATTTTTGGTATTTTTGTTATGGTCCTCTGGAGCCACAAGTAGGCTGAGACACTCCCTACAGTCTCGAGTCTGGGTAGCTGTGTCTCGTAATACTGCCTCCGTTTGGATGCCTACGCTCCTGGTGGCAGAGGCCTTACCACGCCTGGTCACCATTGCTACAGGGGAGTGGGAAGCCAACCACTTGTCAAGAGAGTGCCTGCTTGCCCTGCCTGCGCGAACTGCCGCGCAAACTGCCTATGCTGTGACCCTGTCCTGTGACCCTGTTTGCCCACTCCTGTTCGCCGCGCTCCGGTCGCTGGCGCTCCCAGGGCAATGCTTAAATACCCCGCGGCTTCTTCCGGGACCGCCCCCCTACCACGCGGTCGGCCCACGTGACAGTTGCCGCTTCTGAAGTTCAGAGAGAGTCGCCCTGCCGGGGTCCTCTCTTGAGCTTTTGCCTCTCCCAGGAACTCTCCACCCGCCCAGATTGAGCACCCGGCTGCAGTACTTACGGTTCCTGCCGCCGATCACGCTGAATCCTTGATCACGCTTGATCCTTGAGCACATGGGCATCTATATGGCGGACTCTCACATTCAGGTTCTTCACTCTGGCAGCGATGTCTTGCCACAGATCAGCAGCCCAGATGGGTTTCCCTCTACAACTCCAATTCATCTTTTTCCACTGGTCTAGCCATCCCCATGGGGCATTGGCTATCATCCATGAATCGCTGTATAGCTAGAGCCTTGGCCATCCTTCTGTTTCTCTGATGTCTAGGGCCAATTGGACAGCTTTGAGTTCCACAAACTGACTCGATTCGCCTTCACCTTCAGTGGCTTCTGCCACTCGTTGTGTGGGACTCCACTTCCACTTCTGCCTCCTCCCTACAATAAGGCAGGAACCATCGGTGAAAAGGGCATAGCGCATCTCTTCATCTGGCAGTTCATTATATGGCGGAGCTTCTTCAGCTCGACTCACAGGCCCTTCTTCTTCTTCATCCGCCAGACTAAAATTCCCACCTTCAGCCCAATTAGTTATAATTTCCAAAATTCCAGGGCGATTTGAGTTCCCGATTCGGACATATTGTGTAATCAAAGCAAACCACTTGCTTCACGTGGCATCGGTGGCATGATGCGTAGAGAGCACCTTCACTTTGAACATCCAGCCCAGCACTGATAATCGCAGTGCCAGGAAGAGCTGTGCTTCGGTACCAATTACCTCTGAAGCTGCTCATATGCCTGCATGTGCTGCTTTCTTTTTCCATAGGGGTGCAATTGGCCTCAGAGCCTCTGTAGCTTCGGCTCCAGAAACCCAGCTGTTGCCCTTATGCCTCGCCAGACATCTTTTGCCAGACGCTCCAGGAGGGACCTTTATCTTTGCTGCAGAGTAGAGTACATTCTTTACATCTGGTCCCATCCTGACTGGTCCAAGAGCCACAGCATGTGCAATTTCTTGCTTGATCTTGCCTGAAAGCTCGTTGTTGTTCAGGACCACATTGGAAATCATTCCTTTTACAGGTCAAAGCAAAGAGGGCTCACAATCTGGTTGTACTCTGGGATGTGCATCCTCCAGAAGCCTATGGGTCCCAGAAAAGCTTGGGTCTCTTTCTTATTTGTCAGTTGAGTCATTGCCATGATCTTATTGATGATGTCTGTTGGAATCTGGCTCCTTCCATCTTGCTGTTTCACCCTAGGAATTGGATCTCTCTGGCAGGTCCCTTGACTTTTCTCTTCTTCATGGCAAAACCGTCCTCGAGGAGAATCTGGATAATATTCTGTCCTTTGTCGAAGACCTCTTCTGCTGTGTCCCCCCCCATACAACAATGTCATCGATATACTGGATTTGTTCTGGGGCCTTACCCTTCTCTAATGTAGCCTGAATCAGTCCATGACAGATGGTTGGACTGTGCTTCAACCCTTGAAGTAGTCAATTCCAGGTGTATTGACCACCCCTCGAGGTGAAAGCAAACTCTGGCCTGCACTCTGCTGCTAAGGGAATGGAGAAAAATGCATTGACAATGTCAATGGTGGCGTACCACTTCTCTGTCTTGGACTCCAGCTCGTACTGGAGCTCCAACATATCTGGTACTGCAGCACTCAACGGCAGTGTGACTTCATTTAAGCCATGGTAGTCCACAGTAAATCTCCATTCTGCATCAGACTTGCGTACAGGCCAGGTAGGGCTATTGAAGTTTGAATGGGTTCTACTGACCACCCCTTGGCTTTCCAGCTTCTGAATCATCTTATGGATGGAGATCACAGCATCTTAATGCATCCGACACTGTCGCCGGTGTACGGTTGTCATGGCTATGGGCACTTTTTGATCTTTAACTTGCAGTAATCCCACTGCAGAAGGGTCTTCTGAGAGGCCAGGAAGGGCAGGCAATCTCTTGGACTCCTCTTCAATGACCATGGCTACACCAAATGCCCACTGGTACCCCTTCAGGTCCTTGAAGTATCCTTTTCTTAGGTAATTCATACCTACAATGCAAGGGGCTTCTGGCCCCGTCACAATGGAAAGTTTTTCCCATTGGTCTCCTGTCAAGCTTATGTCGGCCTCTATCACTGACAGCTCCCAGGAACCTCCTCTCACTCTAGAAATAGAAACGGTATCTGTACTCTTATGCTCTGATGGCATTAAAATACACTGGGCACCAGTATCTACCAAAGCTTGGTATCTCTATGTATCTGATGTGCCAGGCCATCGAACCCACATAGCCCAGTAAACTCGATGGTCTTCTTAGTCCCTCTCCTTGTCCTGGCAGAAGGCAGGGCCCCTCTATTGGTTTTGATCAGAGGAATTGTTGTCATACTTTGACTTTGTTTTCTTGGAGACTTTTTTATCATCAAGGAGGTGGATCTACATCTTCTTGCCTTTCGGCAATTGTGGTTTCTTGTCTAGAAATTCTGCATCTATCACGTAGACAACTTTCTTGTCAATCTGACCTCCGTTGTTAAGGAAGTTCTGTAAAGGCCATTTTTTTTTTAAGGAAGATCTGAAAAATCTGAAAGTCAATCAACTACGCTTTATTATGATATCTATCCATAGAATTACTTTAGCTTTTTGGCCAGTGGCTCATAACTGACTTAAAGCTTGGAGTTTTTCAGACCTCACTCCTTTTTTTTTTTTTTTTTAATGGACCTAATATAAATATAGATTTTTGCCATTAAAAAATGCACAGATGTGTAATCTTCTGAATCCTACTGAGCTTCTTACCTAAGTGATATACAGTGTTGAGAGTGGTACACATATAAAATAATGCATCCTGGACTATTTCAACCATACTGATACAATTTCTTAATTCATAATCTTTTACCTATGCCACATAACACAATATTTGGGGTATTTTCAGAAAGCTAAAAAAAAAAGAACTATTCTATGGACTTGCATTTGTAATAAGAGATTGCCTTATCAACTGTTTGGACTTGGAAATACATAATTATCGTATTAGTATAAATATGCTGTGGCAGTTACACTGAAACTGTTTTTCATCAAGGCATCCCTATTTTGAAATAGAAGTACCTTTTCCCCATTAAGGAAAAGATGCTTCCCATGTAGACAAATAGTTGTGCATTTTTACTAGCAAAGTTCTTAATCTTTACTAACATTTTAGTTATAAAGGCTAATAGGTCACTCCTGATGTTAATGGTAACATTTTAATTTATATATGTATTGTTTTATTTTCATAATTTTAAATACTTTATGGGTCTTCAAAGCAGTCAACTTTTCCAACTGTATTCTAAAAACCTATGCGTGATCTAAAAGGTTGAATGTGGAATTGTATACAAGGTATGAATACAAATACTTGCTCATATCTGACACAATCTGACTGTTCTTGTTCAAGAAAACAAAAGCCACTGAACTTTTTTTTCCTGAGTATACATAAATTTTGTAGGATTTGTTAGTATGTAGTGTGTTTAAACTTGGATATTTTATATGTTTAAATGTATCAGTGTGCAAAAATACAAAGTGTTTTGTAACAAAATTATGGTTCTTGTCAGATAGGTTGGCCATTGGCAGAATTCAAATTGTAAATGTATGGAACAGATTTAGAAGGTTTTATGCCTCAGGAGTTTTGTACATGCTTCAAAATAATGAAAAGCACTTATTGGGAAAATATAATGTGCTTACAGCTGGCTCTAAATGCTATGTCCAATCTTATTTGTACAAGAATGTGAAAAATCTAGTAAGAACACAGATCATCTTCTCTTTTTTTTGAGCTACAGTATTAATCTTGGGAACTCAACATTAATATGGAAACCCAGATCAGCTTTCAAGACATGTACACAAAAAGTAATTGGCAAGATGACCAAGAGAGTATAGAACTCTCTTTTTATTCTTTCCTAATTTTGATATTGCTGTAGAAGAGCAATGTTAATAAGGTTGAAATATGTAATGGTAACAATGTATAATGTTGCAAATCTAGGGTGTAAAATCCTGAATTCAGTACATTTCAATTTTGCATTCATTCTTCTTTCACTATTTTACTTACACAAAAATATTGTGATATCCTTTTTGCCTTAAAATACACTTCTAACCATAGCAGAATGTTAGAATTGTTGCAAGAGACCTTAAAGATCTTCTAGTTCCAACACCCCTGCCTTGGACAGAGACATGTCCCACTAGACCAGGTTGCTCAAGGCCCCATTCAACTTGGCCTTGAACACTTCCAGGGAGGGGACATTCACAACTTCCCTGAGAAACCTGTGCCAGTGTCTCGCCACAGTCATTGTAAGGAATTTCTTCCTAATGTCTAAAATGACATAGTCAAATATAGTCAAATTCAAGATACATCAGTGCAAAGTAGACCTATGGGTGTGATGTTGAGCTGTGAAGAAGAGAGTTCTTAGAAAAGAAGGAGGAGCTTATTAAAAGGAATTAAAAGGTAGAGTCAAAGCTGATTAGTTGCAAATGCCGAAGACATCACATTAGAGGTTACAGACCAGAGGGATTACATCTATCAAAAAAAGTTTCCACCTCAAAGGAATTATGAGTAGGCAATAAAGCAGAAAGTATTACTGGAAATAAAAATAAATCTTAAGAAAGTGGTAGTAATTTCCAAACAGATAAAAAGGCATTCACTTTGGCAAGTTAAGTGTGGACTATGATTAGACAAAATGATAACTAAAAAAGTTGAGGAATAGCTTTGTAAACGATGAAGACTGGTAATGAAATGTTTTCAAACACAGTGGCAGCAAGAAGTCTGCCGAAGAATATGGAAATGCACATGGTCAATGTATTTTAACACCATAAAGTAAGAGAACTCCTTGTTTCACTAATTGGTATGAAGGAGATTTAGAGGATTCACATGCTGGAACATTTTATTATAGGCAGTGATTTAGAAGGGATTTTGTACACAGTGTCAATCTAAGAGAAGTTAGAACAAATCATTAGAGTGAGGAGAAACAAGCCAGTGTTTTCTGATATTTAACTAAAATTTGTAAGGGAAACAGATACGATTCCATAAAAACTTATGAAAACAGGGTAAAGTCTATCAAAACCATCAGTACAAAAAAAAAAAACAAACCAAACAAAACCCAAATATTTTGCATTTAAAACAAAATTAAAAAAGCCAAACCCTTTTCCTATAAAATCTAGGAAAATACCAGAACATCAAGTCTGCGTGTTGTACCAGAGAAAGTAGTAAAAAATATGGTAATACCATTCGTAGACATATTGATAAAAGTAATGGAGAAGAATCACTTCTGCTTTTTTAGAGAAGAGTCATGCCCTGTCTTTGCAAGAGTCAGTGAATTTACAGAAAAATATTCTAGCTGATACAATGAACAGTCTGAAAAGTTTCTTAAAGGATCCCAAGACAAAATCTTCAATGAAAAGCAGCTGAAAAATAAATACAATACTCTTCTAATATAAATATCTAGCTAAAATTTAGGAAATGTGGTGTATTTATGTTGGTACAGAGTGAGAATTGACAATGGAATGGAACTATGACTGGGTTCTGCAAGAGTATGTGCTTTGACTGTTGTGGATAGATATAGCCAGGTAGAGGCTTAAAAGCGCGTATCTGGTGAATTGCAAAGTTTATTAATGTCACAAAATGAGGAATTAAATGTTTATTAATGTTACAAAAGTATTAATGAAAATAAATGCAAAGCTAGTTAGGTGAATTTTTGTGACAGTGGGTACATGATGAAAGGGCAACATTCAATTAATACTTTTAAATGTAAAGCAGTGTAAGTAGTGGAATAAGGAAGTATCTGTAATAATACATAAAAGATACAGACCCTTATAATTAACTGAAAATGGTTATTACTCCTGAAGCAGATCCTGGCGTAACTTTGATTAAAATATGAACATAATGTTCGCGTGGAGTGAATGGTTAGGTAACTGTCTCTCTGACATAAATGCTTCTATCTTGATTACAACATGCAGTACTAATGCCATTAACTAGGAAAGTATATAGTAGGAAGAGAGTGAGGATAGGAAGGATAATCAGAGGTCTGGAATGGTTTCCACTGTAGAGTGAACAAAGTAGACCTTAGAGAAAAGATGCATGCAGAGTACATGATAGAGATATGTAAAATCCAGATAGATGCGTGAACAGAATTTACTGAATGATCTGTATTTGGTATTTCTCATAAGGTAGAAATAAGTTGGTTGCAATGGTAATGAAATGTAATATGGGAAGATGTAACTATGCAGGTATAAGTGTAGTCCTTCTCAAAAATCTCAGTGCAGGTAGGCATAGAACCATGTCACATGTTGCTCTGCTCTTGAAGTCAGTGTCTCCTGTGATGGCAGTCTGGATGCATTAGCGCCTGGCCACTCAAGACTGGTTCCCTGGTGGAATCCACTCTTTGCTCCATACAATGAGGAAATGAAATTCCTTTTGCTTAGAAACAAACCAGCAACACCACCCTGCCATGCCTGCCCCCATATGATGGCAAAATGCGCTAAACTAGATGGCAGTAGAATTAATTTCTTCTGAGGATGTATCTAACTGAGGGTAAAAGGCAAGTACCTGTGTGTAGACTATAAGGTGGGATAATTTCATCCAAAGAGCTCGATTATATCTCTGGTTTTGTGACTGGCTGGTCACAAAATCCTCCAGATTAGGGGATGCAAGGAATAATGGTATCTTTGTTGCACAAACTTTTGTCATCATATGATGAAAAGTCAAAAGCGGAAATTTTGCAGTACTAATTCCTCTTTTTATTCCTCTAATAAAAATGTTCTGCAACAGTTGAAAGGGGCTGGCAATCTCCCATCCACAGCAGAGTTCTTTGAACTGTAATTTTAGCTGTATGTTATGTGATGAACCTTTACCTATCCACTTAATCAGTGTTGCTCCTCCCTCACTGAGAGATAAATTCACTTTGAAAACAAGATATATGTAATAAATACAAACAAATATTGAAGAAAAAATAAAACAATGTATCTCTAACAAAATGGCCAAAAAGTTTAGCTTCGCTATGCATAGGAGGTTAGAGTTAAAGACCTCAAAAGTCTTTTCCAGCCTAAACCATTCTATGTTTCTAATTTCAATATCAATACTGTATTAGTATTAATATATATGTATAATTAAAATACAATTTAATCTAAGTGTTATGTAGGAAGTTCCTTTGTCAAAGAAGATTTTGTCGGTTTTAATGAGGCAGCTAAGAGACCATGATGTAACAACTGATTCTGGGCAGCAAGTAAATAAGTCAAAGAAACACAAATGATTCCTTACCAATTCAAAGAAGACATATGGTTAAATATTTCACACTACTTTACTGACAGAAAAAATGAAGTTTAGATGATATGCAACTGAAATTCAGACTAGACTGCTAGGGACAAAACATGAAACAACATCAGTAACTAAGAACCTGTTTTTACAGCTTATTTGAAAACAACATCTCGATTTCTGTTACAGTTTTGTCAGTACCCAATAAAAGGGAAACAGTTCCTGCTGAATTTTCTGAAATGTGTTCAGGTTTTTGTACAGCATCACAGCTGTGATGCATTCTTAGAAATGTCCTCACAGGTGTTATGATTATTGTATCACACAGTCTACTCTTACAAGGTCCATTTTATGGCATTTCCAGCTACAGTTGTCCAGATCATTTTGTGGACAAGCCAAATATATTTTGACAAAGAGGGGAGAATAGATTCGTACTTTCTGTTAAAGGAAGAAGGAATATACCTATCAAATATTTTTTAACGGTTTTTCAAGTTAAGCATGAGCAAAAGAAAATGTGCAAATCAGAGCCACACTGATGCTTCTGCAGTAAGGAGGAAAGTTCTGGTACATTGAACTGGTTTGAGCTAGCTTTCCCAAGCTCTCCAACCACTCAGTCTCTCTCTCTCCCAAAACCTCCCCCCTTTCAAAGGATGAAAAACTATGGAAGAAACCAAAGTCACACTAAATACATGTATATCTGTATTTTTCTAAATACAAACAACTACACCGCAAGGATATGCAAAGGAGCAAGGGAAGAGGGGAAGGGAAATGGTAAAAAAGGACAAAAAGGATCTTTATAACACCCGGCATACAACTATAACACTCAGTAAATAACAAAGTAAAGAATTTATGAAATCTTACCACATCACCTCTCCTGTGGAGAGCCAAACAGCCGAATCCAACACGTTAAAAAATTTTCTGCGGGCTCAGAAGCAGACAGGACTAACGTAGGGACCTTCTGCTCCCCAGCCTTGCTGGAAGAAGAAGAGAGTGTACTCTCTTATCTACAGCCTATTTATATGTCAGGTTATGTTGAAGGAAGATATGGAATACTTCCGTGGATCAAAAGTCAATCCCCTACATACGTGTACTGGTGAAATGGGTGCAGTAAGTGAAAAAGCGTATCAAGGAACCAGAGAGAAAGGCCTGCAGTTCCTGATGTCTTTCAAAAGTGAGGATGAAAATTGCTTGGTCCCAAAGAAAAGGGCCAACCCCTCCCTCACTATAGTTACTACTCTGATGCTCTGAAAGATGTGTTATTGACTTGTGTAAGTAAGGAGCTGCAATCACCTTTCTGTGTGTGCTGTCTTTGACTTGCATGCAAAAAATGGGTATTCTCCTTGTCTATACTTAGCCATATCAAATGTCTTTCAAAATATTTCTGTGATGGCAACACTTAGGAAAATTCTTGATCAATGCATTTAAATCAGATGTCAGCCTCATGGATGTCAGTACACAAAACAGACAAAAATGCATACAGCTTCAGTAGTGTTTGTATCAATCAAAGGGAACCTTTGAAATTAATAATCTGAAAAGAACTGTATGATATTCCATACAACCATCAGCAAAATCTAAATGATAAAACATATGAAGTTTCTTTGAAAAAAATACATTTTATTCACCAAAATATATTTTATTCCCCAAAATATTATGAACTGGAAGTAGGTGTGCAGAAAAATTGTGATAAGGCATAATAAAGTTCCTCATTAGTACTATTTGACATAATGCAAAACCCAATTGTATTTGGACTAGAGAAGAGATACTAGTATGAACCTGGTTCCAGATCACAGCGATGTGCTGTACACTGTTAAACACAGTCTAGGATTTCTTTGGCCTCTGGAACTCACATATTTGCACTGTCAGATGGGCAAAAAGGGAAATTTGATCTGTTGAAATTAAAGCCTAAACATGAGCATAAAGATAACATTTAGAAGATGTGTATTTTGTAAAAAAAAAAATAAAATACATACATTGTACACTTTAGGCTTGCTTACTGAAGAAGTAAAGAACATTTAGCTCTTTTGCCAGAATACACATTCTAAGGAAAAAAACTGTGTCAGATGAACAGAGTACCTGGTGGAAATATTCCTATCATCCTATGTAGGTGCAATATTTTCTGCTTTGCTTCTGTAAGGAAAACATGTTCATTTAGAGATGAATAGGCTAAATGATTCTCCACGGCTATAGCTTAAAGATTTTGACTTTACTTATACTTTTGAACCATGTCATGGTAGATAAAGATTTTTAATTTAAATAACAGATGAAAACACTAATTTTAAATCACATAGAACTGCTCTGACTGAAGCAGATGCTTATTGTGTTGTAAGCAGTGATATTTTTAAGCCTTTCTTTCATAATCTGTGGTAAGAAAATACTGGAAACTTTTATAGGTAAAATTTTTGTATTTTGACATACAAAATGTGTTGAACATCTGTGTCTCTCTTCTGAATTTATAGTTGAGATTTTACGTTTTGATATATGTATATTCTGATAGAGAAGACCTTTTGCATAATTCAATACGATGATGTTGAGAACGAGATTGATGAGAACAGAATATTTGTAACGATTTAAGAATGTCAATATTTGTAGATGGACAACAGAAGCAATTGAAACTAAATTCTATTATACCACTTACAACATTATGGGGCCGTTGGTAGTACATTTGTTAGCATTGCTCCTTATTTATAATAGTATGAAATAAGAATTAGACCTGTGTGTCTTCATTTGAATCACATAATATAATAAATTGTATCATTTTAGGTTTCACTGGAAAACTTGATGAGAAATGCAGATTAAAAAAATCTTTGACTAAAATGCAAAATTTTGAAATGGAGTGAAGAAGCAGATATTACTTTTATTTACTCCAAGTAACTTCAGTAAAAATATATTCAAAAAAGGACAAGAGACTTTGGAAATACCTTTAATCAAATTTAAAAGTCTATATCAAGACTAAATATTGTATTAGGAATGTAATTATTGCTATAATTATGGAGGTAAATATCTAATTGTTACCTAGAATCCTTTCTCCTGGTATCTCTTATGACACAGTTCATATAAAAATGTGCATTGTTGATGTTGGACAAATGTGAAGGAACAATCTCAATTTTAAGGGAATGCACTGCAGTATTCTACTCAGAACTCTGTAACTTTAGTTGTCTGGTGTATTGGTTACTAACAGTAGTAGAATGACTGGAAAAATAATTAATATAGTTATCTAACCTGCAAAGCATTTATACCATGGGATATTTTTCACATGTAAGGTCAATTAAAGGATATATCTATCAGTCTCAACTGAGAAAATCACAGCACCGTTCCTGCCATTCTCAGGGCAAACATACTTTTCCTGGTTCAGATCATATATAAAATAACATTGCATTTCACAAATAACGGGAGGGTAACATTCCATATTATTCAACGAGCACGTTAAATAGGTTTTCTTCAAAGTTCTTGATATTTCCTTCCTTCCTTCCTGCCTTCCTGCCTTCTTGCCTTCCTTCTCTCCCTCCCTCCTTACCTGCCTTCCTACCTTCTTTCCTGCCTGCTTGCCTTCTTTCCTGCCTGCCTGCCTTCTTTCCTGCTTGCCTGCCTGCCTTCCTGCCTTTTTTCCTGCCTTCCTGCCTTCCTCCCTCACTTCCTCACTTCCTCCCTCCCTTCCTCCCTCCCTCCCTCCCTCCCATCCTTCCTCCTCACAAAAGCTACATAATGATCTGAAGAACATCCTAAAGTAGAATGAAAATCTTGGGAGGGGAAGTTATTCAAAGCCACCAGTATGTCACATTGTTTTTTTCATGAAGTCTGTGCAAAGATGTAATTCATTAAGATCTCCTTAGATCCTACACAGAAGACCTAAAAATTTTTACATTGAGGAGTTACTCATATATGTTTGATAAGGTGTCCCAAGGTTTTGTGTCTTACAACTTTTGTGGAAAGTAGACTATTTTATTGACTTATAATTTCAGGTCCTAACATTCTTATACTCTTTTGTTCTTTATTGGAAAACGTAATGCCTTAAATTTTATGTAACTCATACTGGAACTATGTCATGGGAGTACTGGAAGCAAAGTTATTTTCAACTGTCTTCCTATCTACTCCTTTTAGAAAATACAAGATTTAATTAGGCTCAGTTTCCAGGCTGAAGAGCCCATCAGTCAATTATTGCTCCCATTATTACAGCAGCCAGCTTTATATTGAAATTCAGTTGATAACAATATGCCCCTCAGTAATATTTTTCCATTAAGTGGCACTAATTACACAGCAACTGTTGTTCAAATCGAAGCAAAATATATCTATGATGTCATTTAATGCACCTAGATTTGCCTAAAATGTAACTTCAAAGCTGCTTGTGTAACTAGTAGGGCCATGAATTAATGCCTATCTAAACTACAGTGTTTCTTTCCTTTTCTTTGGGAAATCCCTGATTTGTTGTATTTCAATGAATAAAAGAACTCGAAGGTGGAAGAGGAAAAGTAATAACTTGGAAGTACAACATTGTCAAAATCTCCTAATTCCAGAAGTTAATTTGAAATGTTAAGACTTTACTCTGAGTCCATTTTTTAAAAAGAAAATCAGTATTTATTGTTTGATTACAGGACAGTGCAGCCTTACAGAAAATTCCTGCTTTCAAGAATTTTCCTGGGAGGTATAACCTTAGATTATAAAAAGTAATTGATCTGGAACAGTTTTATCTAAGCACACCTGCCACAGCATGCTCATGCAATAATCTATCTTGGACTTTTAGAGTTTAAGAACAAAACAAATCTATTTGCCAAAGTACTTCAAAAGAGTTGGAAGCATACTTTTCAATTAATTTGGTCCTAATCCCAAGTAATGACGTATTCCTTTCTGATTCATTGTACTTACATGTTCTCAAGGCTTGGATCTTCTGAAAAAAAGAAGGTTGGGTTTTTGAAAGTTCTTGTGCTGGGCAACTGGCTTTTTAAAATGTGTTAGGATATTTTAGTGACTGCTTGGCTATTCATGCTTTAACTTCTGTTGTGACACACCATGCTTGTTACAGTCTGCCAGTCATACCTTGGAACACATAACAGTGCAATATGACCTTGATATAACTGACGTAGTATATCCTGTTTTTTCTTGCAGTGATTAATTTGCTGCAAACACGGGCTTTTAGAAGCAAAATAACTATTTTGCAACTGTTAACTTCTCTGAAGTTCACTGAATAAAACTGCTCAGTTTTTTTGTGGATAATTACCTCTCTGAATTAAAACAAATAGGATTATTCTGTTTCACTGTTATGGGTAGTAAAATTAAGGAGTGAATAACCATGTTAAGCAGATGTGGTGCTAAAAATTTTATTTTAATATGAATTTTACTCTATTTTCGAGGATGACATCATGTAGGATATTTTCAATATTTTTATTTAAAAATGTGAGATTTGTTTTGATTCTACTGTTTGTACAATTCCTTGGGATATTAGTGTCAATCGTATGATATTAGAGAACACTACTCTGCATTTCATATGCCTAAACCGTTTAAAAATTAAGACACATAGCATATTATGCACTGAATATGAATGCTTTATGTAAAACACAACTAGGATGAATCAGTGAATTTAGGATGACTAATTCTTTGCTAATTATGCTTGGTTCTTCTTGACTGAACAGAATAGAATTACTTTGAGTGTATGTGCATGACAAAGTTGTCCTAGAGATTGAATCTATATTGTAGAGACCTTGGTCAGACTTTCTTTCTGTGAAGTATAAATACTTACATATTTTGGAATTCTGCAATTAGCTCAGGTGCTTTAGTTTAGATGTGCAACTCAAACTCATATGTATTAGATGCATCTTTAGCTGAATATATAATTAAGAAAGATTAGTCTTTACTTTTTTAGAACTGTAACTTAAGGGCCATGTCCTGCTAACATTAAGAAGCCCAAAGAGCACATTACTGCTGTGACACTCACTCAACAGTGTCTTTTGACTGGATGTGAAACAAATTCCAGCCTAACTTTTGAACAAATAGGGCTTGATCTTGTGATTTGGTGAGTCACTCAGACCTGGCTTATTCATATGATGATGGGGTGGCTTATGTTCTTAAAAATAATGTTAGCCTGGATTCACATTTTTTTAGTATTGTTTCTGCCACGGTTCAGCCAATCTGGTTCTGTTACTCCCATAGCCATAGCAGCAGAAGCAAAATCTTGTGAATAATTTGCAACATCTGGAACTAGTTTAAAACTTGTAATGGTTGTACAACTTCTACATTAGTGCCACTTCAATTGCTTTCTCTTCTGCCAAAGAATTTGTATAGCCTGGCTACTTTACTTTGTTTTTTTTTTTTTTGTCCAGTTTCTCCCCCAGCTACAAAAGAACTGAATTTGTCATGTGTTGCTTTTGACAGGATGCTATTTCTTTATTTTGTTACACACTACAGTTTAAAGATTCATCTAATTTTGAATTGCTATAACGTGCCCAGAAATTCCCCTTCTGTTGCTATTAGATAGAACCTCTCTCAAAATATGTTACAAATTGAAGCGATTCTCCTTTCAAAAGTTCCCAAAACGTATGTCAAAATGTGTGGTTATGGTTCTGTATAGGTACAAACTTCTAAAACTTTTAAACTGTGTCATAGTCCATTTGGTAGACTCATGATGATTCATTTACCGTGATCTCGAAGTGCAAAATTAAAGCAACCAAAATGCCAAGGGGTTATACTTGATTAAACGGTATAACCTTATTATTTTTCTGTTAAGTGGCACACAATAGACAGAATAGAGCAAAGAGAAAGGAAATGTAAAGTAAAAGGGAGGAAAGAAGATTACAGATACCACCACAGGCCTAAAGCATCCCTATGGTCTCAGGTCCTGAACAGTATCCTGTAGGTCCCGGTTGTGATCTTTGGTGGGGAGATCTCACTGAGGTTCAGTTAGGAGTCATCTTTTATGTTGAGCAACAGCACCTCACACCTCCTCTCCTCCATAGATTTTGGCCAATCTCCACCATCGTTTTGCAATCCAGACTTAACTGAGCAGGCCCAAAAAGTTTCTGCTTAACTTGCCAAAACTTATCTGTGCCCAAGCCACCTCATGTTCAGGGATTTTTACTTCGTCACTTCATCTTCCTCTCGTGTCTGCTGGCTGACCTCATGACCCTCTGCAAATCTCTGTGCATGCTCCTATACATTTGCCTTAGAAACAGAGAGGAGTTGTGGCAGGTTTGGCTGAGGCAGTAGGTGAAATCCGTCTTCTGGACAGCAGCTATATAGCAAACCATGTTGAAGAGTACAGTACTACCTGTACCACACAGTTCTTTCAGAGTGTAAAGTTCTTGGTATCTCTCCAAGTCTCTGATGGCGATGTTGAGACAAATACTGTTCTTCAGACTGACTCTTATACACAGTCATTAAGATGAGCTTTGGGCAGTTTTTTCCTCTCTTTCAATACACTCACTAAATGTAGAACTCCCACATAAAGTATTATCATATCTATTTTTGAAGATGAGGAAATTAACTACTTAGGAACGGCACAGTTTTGCTGGTATTTGTAGCTCTTGAAGAGAGATGCTGGGAGTCGAGTTTTGAATGACTGTTTTAATCATGCAACAATTACTGAAGAAAAATCTTAAAAGCTCCTTTTGTCACATTATATTTTGCTTCTAGGATTATAATGACTAGAAAAAAAGAGTAGCTTCACAGTTCCTTTATGAGATTTATAATTTTCTGCAATAAACAGATTTCAAAGATTCAAAAGGTTTTTGGCATCTGCATTTCCTCCCTATAATGCAGATCTTGTTCATATTGCCTCTGGTTTGGCAGTTGCAGAATCATTTAAAAACAATATAATTTTTTATAAATGCCTGAATCCAAGCATTGCTCTTGCCTTCTCCTTGCTTTTATTTCATAAAAAAATGAATGAGTGAGAGTCTTGATTACCTTACAGATAAATCTAGTTAACTGTTATACTAATTAGAATGTGTGGGTTTGAGGCTATTGTACTATTTATGTGTGATTTAATTCATATCAGCAGCTAATTTGTATTTAATGCAAACTAATGGTTTTATGTAAATGAAGCATGTGGCAGTGTATTTAAAAAACAAATTATCTGTAGTTTCATTTCAGTTATTTTAATTAAATCTAGAGTGTGTGGGTAAGGGATAAAGAACATGTTATATATGAAATGTTGATGATTAAAACCAATTTAAATATATAGAAGAAGAAAGAAGAGATTCTCTTAAAAGAAACACCAATTCATTTTTTGACATTTGCATTTTCTAAAAGAGTAGACAAATGAACAGTCAAGGGCATGTGGCCAGTGGTATTTGAACAGAAGTATATAAATAATTCTATGAGTCATTTGTAATAATACTGTGCAGATTAATGACTTCACATTTATAAAATGCTTTGAAAATTATTACTAAATTACATTCTGAATGTACCTGAATATTTGACTAATAAATTGGCAACAATAGGATTGTTTTTGTTCCAGAAACACTATGCAGGTCCCAGTTGCTAACTTAGAACCAATGGAGCCTACTACACAGCATGATAATTCTATTGGTTGTTTTAACATCAGGCAGAAGATTCTTTCAAGATTTTTAGGACAAATATAAATATTTTTAGCAGTTTTGAAATCTGAAGTATCATATCACTGTCTCATGCCCTATTTGTTTGGATTTCCCGAGCCTGGCTGAAAAAACATTCCTTGTTTTTTACTATTCTGAGGAAATTTTGCTTACAGCATCAGCTCAAATCCTTCATGATTTTGTGTCTCTCCCACTTTTGACCAGCATAACAGATTCTGCAGGAGAAATGATGTAACAGATTAAAGACTTTCCCAAGTATTTCTCATCTTCGCTGTTCTAAGGTTTGGCAAGACATATGCCCACAGTTAATATTGTTCAGATTAATTGTCCTTGTACACTCAATTATCATTGTTCATATCAACTCAAAACAATTATTTGCTAATGTTAATCCTAGTTCCACTGACTGCTTGACAGCTTCTCTAACTTCAGAAGCTGCAATGGAAGATTTTGGTTTTCTCCTGCTCCCATTTTAAATACTGTGACTTTTATTAATTCCTCACCACCACAGGTCAGCTGAAACGGAAATTCATACTTGGACGTTTAAGTGCTCTGACTTTGTAGGAATAAGGTAATCAAATAAAAACTTTCCAGGTATTTTTTTTCGGAAAAGAATTTATGTTTGGCATAGTTATTCTAATAAGAAAGCTACTTAACACAGAGATGATAAAGCAGATCAGCACATTTCTTGTGTGTTTTGATAGTTATGGATATACGTCTGTATTTTCACACAGAAACTTGACCAACATGTTGCTTAGAGTCATTGCACATCTTCAGTTCAACAGATAAATTATTTTTTAAATTCTGTTCCATTAATGAAATGGGACTTAATCTTTTGATTTGATAAATAATGGAAGTTTAAACCCATTATCAAAATTTAGGAATTGCCTCTGTGATCTTTTGAATCAGGACTGAGTTACTGGCATGTTAAACACTGGCTATATTATAAGGCTGCATATGCTACAAAATGAAAATAACCTGCCTGTTAGAAGAGTTATTTACAAAAATCAGTGTTCATTTTCTACCCCTCATATGTCAGCAGGAACCTTGTTTTGCCTATAAAGAGTGTTGTTATTTAAACACAATGCCAGACAGGTGACCTGCCTGACAAATAAGACAAAACTGTATGGCTGTTATCACTGAGATCTTGGACAAAATGTTGAAAAAGTCAAAGAAGTAAACAAAAACTGTTGGAGCAAAAATAAGGTATTCCTCAACAAAAGTTACCTGAAGCACTAACCTTTGAGCTCACCCACCTCTTTCTATTTTTTTATCTAGACAATCCACTATAAAAAATAATTTTCCAAGCTTGTCTTTGTACAGGTCTCTCAGGTTTGATTTTTATTAAAAAAAGTTTGTAAAGCAACGTATGTTACCAGAGCCTCAAACACAGGAAATAATTTCAGGAATTGCAGAGTTCACATAGATGTATCTATGACTTGTAGTGTATCTGCTGGAGTTTGCCTTCTAAGTAAAAGATATTTGCCTTCTCTAGTTTTTGTGTTATCTCACTGATCATTTCTCATTCACTTCTGCTGGTCTTGTTGGTCTTTTTTTAAATTTTTTTTGGTGGTTAAGGAAATCGGGTTGTTTGTACTGCAAAAAGACTGATCTGTTTATCTCAAATTGATGCCATAGCCAAATATTTATTTTAGATGATGAGATTTTCTGAAATCATGCATTATTTCATGTATTTGCCAGTCATACTGAGGTGGACAGTCTACAGTTATATTTTTGGATTGTTTTGTGCTGTCTCTCTGTCTTGGTTCCAGACTGATATTTAGTCATGGATGAGTAACGATTTACTTTTTTTTTCAGATTCTGCATGCTATGATGTATTCAGAGTTTGTGAACACGTAGGTCAAATTCTTCCTTGCTGTTGCACAACTGAGCTCACTGGTTTTACAATGGGTATACCCCCGTGTAACTGCAGTGCTCCTTAATCCTTATGCATGTTTTGCCTCTATTAAACAATTATCATCAGAAAGCAGTGTCTTATACCTAAATTTTTGCTTGGATAGTTTGTATGTGTTGGTCCTAATGAAACCTTATGGCCAATCCATCTGTGTGTTTTGTTGATATAGTCAAAATATCAAAATATATGCTTCAAATATAACAGACATATCACAGTATCACAGTATCACAAGGTTGGAAAGGACCTCTGAGATCATCAAGTCCAACCTATAACCTAACACTAACAACAACACTAACACCAACCATCATCTAAACCATGGCACTCAGTGCCTCATCCAGACTCCCCTTAAACACCTCCAGGGTTGGTGACTCCACCACCTCCCTGGGCAGCCCATTCCAATGGCCAATCACCCTTTCAGTGAAGAATTTTTTCCTCATATCAAGTCTAAACTTTCCCTGACAAAGCTTAAGTCCATGCCCTCTGGTTCTGCCACTGGTCACCTGAGATAAGAGACCAATACCTGCCCGACTACCACCTCCTTTTAGGTAGTTGTAGAGAGCAATGAGGTCTCCCCTGAGCCTCCTCTTCTCCAGACTAAACAGCCCCAACTCCCTCAGTCGCTCCTCATAGGGCTTGTGCTCCAGCCCCTTCACCATCTTCGTTGCCCTCCTCTGAACACATTCCAGTATCCTAACATCTCAAGAATGAAGTTTTGCAGGCGCAGGAGCGGGCTGTCCCTGTGTGTTGTAAGAAGAGTCGTAGGGGCAGACGACCGGCCTGGATGAGTAGGGAACTTCTGAAGGAACTAAGTAAGAAAAAGAGGATGTATCATCGTTGGAAGGAAGGGGATGTATGTCAGGTCATGTTCAAGGATGTTGTTAAGTCGTGTAGGAGAAAAATCAGGGAAGCAAAAGCCCAGCTGGAGCTCAAATTGGCCACTTCTGTTAAGGACAATAAGAAGAGTTTTTATAAATATATCAATGGCAGAAAGAAGGGCGGCAGCGACCTCCACTCCTTGTTGGATGTGGAGGGAAATATAGTAACCAGAGATGCAGAGAAGGCTGAGGTA
This sequence comes from Tapera naevia, assembly GCA_033556795.1. Taxonomy (NCBI): domain Eukaryota; kingdom Metazoa; phylum Chordata; class Aves; order Cuculiformes; family Neomorphidae; genus Tapera; species Tapera naevia. Next base: position 1,389,382 of record JAUMJJ010000016.1, read on the forward strand.
CTTAATGCCTTCTTTGCTTCAGTTTTTAACAACAAAGATGTCAGCTCGCTTGACAGTTGGCCCTCTGAAGTGGTTGATGGGGGCAGGGTGAAATATGGCCCTCCTGCAATCCATGAGGAGGAGGTTAGAGACCTGCTGAGCCGCTTGGACCCTCATAAGTCTATGGGGCCGGATGGGATCCATCCTAGGGTGCTGAGAGAGCTGGCGGATGAGCTTGCTAAGCCGCTCTCCATCATCTTTCAGCAGTCCTGGCTCTCTGGAGAGGTCCCGGAAGACTGGAAGTTGGCCAATGTGACGCCCATCCACAAGAAGGGCCGTAAGGATGATCCAGGTAATTACAGACCTGTCAGCCTGACCTCGGTCCCAGGTAAAATCATGGAGAAGATAATCCTGGGTGAAATCATGCACCACCTGCAGAACGGTCAAGAAATCAGGCCCAGCCAGCATGGATTTAGGAGGGGTAGGTCCTGCCTGACCAACCTGATCTCCTTTTACGATCATGTGACTCGCCTGGTGGATGAGAGGAAGGTTGTGGATGTGGTATACTTGGATTTCAGTAAGGCCTTTGACACGGTCCCCCACAGTAGACTCCTAGGGAAGCTGGCAGCTCGTGGACTAGATGGGAGCACTTTGTGCTGGGTTAGGAATTGGCTGGATGGCCGAGCCCAAAGAGTGATGGTAAATGGTGTTTCATCCAGTTGGCGGCCGGTCACCAGTGGTGTCCCCCAGGGATCGGTATTGGGTCCCGTCCTGTTTAATATCTTTATTGACGATTTGGATGAGGGGATTGAGTCCATCATCAGCAAATTTGCAGATGATACCAAGCTGGGAGGAAGAGTTGATCTGCTAGAGGGTAGGATGGCCCTACAGAGGGACCTGGACAGATTGGAGAGCTGGGCCGATTCTAATGGGATAATGTTTAATAAGTCCAAATGTCGGGTACTTCATTTTGGACACAACAATCCCATGCAGAGCTACAGACTGGGGACAGAGTGGCTAGAGAGTAGTCAGGTAGAAAAGGACCTGGGAGTGCTGGTGGACAGGAAGCTCAACATGAGCCAGCAGTGTGCCCAGGTGGCCAAGAAGGCTAATGGAATCCTGGCCTGCATCAGGAATAGTGTAGTAAGCAGGACCAGAGAAGTTATTGTCCCCCTGTACTCGGCACTGGTCAGGCCTCACCTTGAATATTGTGTCCAGTTCTGGGCCCCTCAGTATGGGAAAGATGTTAGGATACTGGAATGTGTTCAGAGGAGGGCAACGAAGATGGTGAGGGGGCTGGAGCACAAGCCCTATGAGGAGCGACTGAGGGAATTGGGGCTGTTTAGCCTGGAGAAGAGGAGGCTCAGGGGAGACCTCATTGCTCTCTACAACTACCTAAAAGGAGGCTGTAGTCAGGCAGGGGTTGGTCTCTTCTCTCAGGTGACCAGTGGTATAACCAGAGGGCATGGACTTAAGCTTCGTCAGGGAAAGTTTAGACTTGATGTGAGGAAAAAATTCTTCACTGAAAGGGTGATTGGCCATTGGAATGGGCTGCCCAGGAAGGTGGTGGAGTCGCCTACCCTGGAGGTGTTTAAAGGGAGACTGGATGAGGCACTGAGTGCCATGGTCTAGATGATGGTTGGTGTTAGTGTTAGGTTATAGGTTGGACTTGATGATCTCAGAGGACCTTTCCAACCTTATGATACTGTGATACTGTGATACTGTGATCTTTCCCAAACTCGGGGGCCCAGAACTGTACACAGTATTCAAGGTGAGGCCTGACCAGTGCCGAGTACAGGGGGACGATAACTTCTCTGGTCCTGCTTACTACACTATTCCTGATGCAGGCCAGGATTTCATTGGCCTTCTTGGCCACCTGGGCACACTGCTGGCTCATGTTGAGCTTCCTGTCCACCAGCACTCCAAGGTCCTTTTCTGCCTGACTACTCTCCAGCCATATGCTTCCAATATCCAATTTTGTTTTCTTACTTTGTTTGTTTCAAGGCATTTACATGTGCTTTTATATCTTTTTTGGCCTATAAAATTAGTAAAAGATGGCAGTTTTGCAAGTATTTTTGTAGGTTTCATAACTGATGTACTTTGGATATTCTCATTTCTGGGGATAACACTGCTTTTATTCAGTGAGACACATTCAAGAAACTTAGTAGCTTTTCTTGGTCTCTTATGTTAGACAGTGTAAAAGAACTTTTATTATAAGTTGTTAGGGCTCACATCCAACACCGGTAGTGTTAAGACCCACCCTGACCTACACAGTTGAAGAGGGTCTTTGATACCTGTGTGGCAAATCAAAGACTGACAAATCTCCCAGGGTAAATTCAAATCTCATACCTTGAACCCAGTGGAGGTCACGAAACAAACTACAACACAGCTTGGATTCTATCTTATACACCATAGTGCTAAGGCAAAAGAAGATACAGTAAGATAAGTCAGAGAAGGAGAGAGAAAGAAGTAGCAAGGGAAAAAGAAAAGTAGTTACCACTCCAGTGGGGTATGGCTGTTCCTCCGGAAAACACATTCCATCTGGCAGCAACTCCTCCAGCAGCAGTTCCTCAGCAACACGTGGTCCAGTAGTTCTTCTTCAGGCTAGTTGGGTAGTCCTTCCTCTGGCCAGTTCCATGGGGTGATGGGCAAGCACTCCAAGCCTTTTTTGACAGGCTCTATTTAAAGGGCAAGGCCATGCCCTCATTAACATGTTACAGGTGGTCTTGCTGTGAAAGTTCTTGAATCTGGGCATGTGCAGAAGCTCCTTTGGAAGCTGGGAGCTCCAATGTCACTGGCATTTCAATGGTGTCCTTAAAGCAATTATAAAATAATGGGAAACTTTGTGGAAACCTGCAACGCAAAGGGACTCATCTGATCTGTGTTATTAGAGTAAAGACTAAATTAATTATTTTTAAATATAGGGCCCCTTAAGAGGTAACTACACAGAGATTAAAGAATCATTGTTTTGCTAGTCAGAAAAGAAAACTGAGCTGGTTTCTGTTATAGTTGCACTCCAGATACAAATGAAAATTCAATTGGCAGCTTCAAGAACTGAAATACCCTTTACTGAAATACCTTACTAAGAAGTCAAGAAATGTTATGTAATTAATTTTGGGATATTGGAATAGATGAAGGCTAGACATGGAACAGATCAGTTTAAAAGACCAAGTACAAAGCAAATGATACTGATGCCCAATTAGAAGGCATTGCCAAGATATTTGTAAGATTTGCTTTTGAGCTGTGTGGTTAAAGGGTCAGACTTCAACCCAAAATTTCAGTGGAGATCAGAAGTGGAGGTTAATGTTTTGTCTCTGCAAATCATCAGATATTTTACAAAAAAAACCCTGAGTTTTTGAAAAATTATAGTACAGACATACTTTGCAACAGCTGTCTTAAGAGACTGTCACTGTGATTGAATTCCTTCTTCTGCATAATTTTCTTTGTGTACTTCTTATTTTTACTGTGAATTAATGATTTCCACTGAATTGATATGCAATTCGAACTATTAAATCTTCTTTGTGCTTAAGAATAGAGGTACAGTAGTCACTCAGTTCTGAAATAACGGGGAACAAAATCCAGACATGTGCTTCTGTAAATTTTATCCGCACCATTTACAATGAATATGTATTTTTCATTTATCTATATAGTTTGTATTGAGAATTTGGTGGTCAGAATACAGTAGTGATCCTTTGCAAAAAAAAAACTTTCCTGTCTTTGTCTGATGTATGTACATATTGCATTTCTTTTGTAATTGTACTGTTCTACTGCAAGCTGCATAGCATTTTTTGGTTTTAATTAAGAGGTATTAGATCACAGAGCGGGTCACTTTTTACACAGAAGTATGAAAACTAATGCAATTGCAGTCGTCAGTGGGATTCAGTATGGATCTGCGCTGATGTCTGATATATAACTTTTTTAATCATAAAATGGTGAAAAAATTATTCCTTTTGTTGCATTTCTTTAATTTGGTTGTTTACTCCCTAGTGAAAACATTTCAATTCTCTGTCTTCTTTTACTCATTTTCCAAAGGAATGAATGCTTCCATGTACTTTTTGAAGATACTAATTGAAGCTCTGCTAAAGCGGGTAAAACTCTCTATTCTGTTAATATGTATTTATCAAGGTTTTTCTCCTAGTACTAAAAATATTTATCATTTGCAGAAAGAAGGGCAGAATGTGATTGTTTTTCTTGATGTATAATGAGGATTTGCACACAAAGAACTGCTGTCTTCTCTCACAGATTAAGTAATACCTCTGAGAATAACTTTGCATAGCCTTTCAAATAATTCTTTCCTGAAGGCCTTGCTTGTTGGTATCAAACAAGATACAAGAGACTCGATCTAAATTTTTTTTCAGAAATAAAGGCAGTGACAATAGTGCATTCCAGTCTGGTATAGAAGAAATAATATGTCATCTTTGTTTCAATTTGATAAACATTCTTCATTTAATCATTCTGTTTTAATGGCAACCAAATATGCTCCTTTACGTGTGGTGAGACAGAGTAGAATTGATTTTATATTTTAAATTGAAGGGTAAAACCTTCAGACATTTAGACTTAGAAGTAAAGTGGTAATCTGTTAAATGTAAACCCGTATTGACAGAGAATGGTAATTCCCTCTAGCAGGCACATCCTTTTAACAGATTTTAATTTAAGATGGTGTCATTTCTTCATGGAATAGTACTTGACTCACCTAGAATATTGGCTTTTCTCAGAGTTGACCAGATTTGGTATAAATAATAGTTATGAATAGTACATAGATTTTAAAAGGAACTGAATATTTCTTAGACAAGCCTTGGTCAAATCTACTCTGTGCATAATTCTTAGGACAGGAATATAACTAGGCTGTCAGCTATAATGGAACATGAACTACAACGGAAACTGGGAGGCTGGTAGAGAGAGGTTTGAAGTTTCTCCCAGAAACTGGACAAAGGCAGATGTAAAATTAAAAGTCCTGGGGCATGAAACTCCTTGTGATCTATCTCTTATCAATAAACCATCACCATTTTCAAGGTCAGTACTGTAATGGCAGTCATTTAAATCAGTTGTATCTTGTGGAATTACATTTGACATTTTGCTGACAACCAGGCTCAGTCTGGTGAGCCAATAAAAGACCACCAAGCAGCTTTGCAGAGATTTTAGCAACATCACCAGTAGTTAAGTGCTTACAGCTGCACTAGGAGAACAATGACCTTATAGCTCACTGGGATGAGAAGGACACTAGTTTGATGCTCAGGAAAGATTCATAGATAAGTTTCTCTTAGTTCAGTGATGTTTGTGGGCTCAAAAAACAAGTATTGAACAAGGCCAAAAGCCCTGCTGTAAACCAGCAATACATGCAAAATTTCAGGATCGTTAACAGAACATATCTGGAGGATTTTGCTTTGGTTTTTATATTCTAGTGCCTCTGAACTCATTAATCTGAAAGACTTAACCTCACAGTTGTTGTCTTGTGAAATTTTCCATTGTGGGAGGTGTGGAAAATTCTGCTTCTGCATGCAAAGAAGACCTGATTTCGCTAACACCATGGTGTTTGAACAATTGGAACTCGAGATGAGCACATGAAAAAAGCATGCATGCAAAGCCCTGAAGGACAAGAAGAGACTGCAGTGGAAAGGTATTGTTTAACAAGCACAGACCTGAAATAAGGAAGTTAGCTTTGTTATGTTAGCCTTAGCCAAATTAGGACAGAAACTGAAAACAGGGTGGTTTTTTTTTTAACCTTGTAGCAATCATTAACTGACAGAGACCATAAAAGCTACTCCATTGTACTAATAAAGTGCTTATGATTCCATGATCTTGTGCCTCATTTCCCAAAAATGGTGCTGGAAACGGGACCTGAAGAAGTCTTCTGACTAATCTGGTGGGAAGCCCAGCCAAACCAAGAGGGGAGCTGCACAGCATAATCAATACCTCACAGAAGTAAGCGACTGGGAACATGCGAACTAACACGTCACAAGAGCAACACACGGTACTGCAACTAATGAAAAAAATCTTAGCAAAGCATTATGCACAAGTAGATGAACCTTGTTTGTGATTGATACTTGCATGGGCTGCTGCACATTCTCCTAAGGTAGATGGAATCTACATTTACATCACACAGACGTGGATTGTATAGGAGCTTGTTCGTGGGATGCAGCCATCCGAAATGATGAAAATGCTAGTCGGTTGTTAGGAACCTGATGGGTTGTTTTTGAAGCATTGAAAAAGCATGTAGCCTAAACACTGTCAGTTGAATCTGCCGCAGTTCCTTCTGCTCTTCAGCTACCTGATCATCCAGAAAAAAATAACACGGATTTTGGGGCTTCAGTTTTGACTGAGCCAGACCTGCCGGATGTGTTTGATCCTGAAAAGGAGCCTAATCTTTTTCCACTATCATCATCTGAGATGGCTTTGCTGTCATTATTACCAAAAGCTAAACCTCCTCAGACAGCTAATCGATGGGACAAAACAAATAATGAGGCCATTGCAGCAGGTGACATGGACTTAGCACAAGTGGTTGCTTGCCCTGTAATATACTGTCCAAATGGAGGACCCCAGTGGGAAAGATTGAATTTCCAGCTTGTAAAAGAAATGAGAAAGGTGGTCAAGTACAATGGTCTTCATTCCCCTTATACTGGAGGAATAATACAGGGTGTGTTTGAGACAAATATTTTAACCCTTATGATTGTAAAGTCATTGCACAGTTCTTACTAACTCCGACTCAGTGTATCCTATGGCACCAACAATGGAAAGGTCTCTATGAGCAGGCTGCCATTGACAATTCAGACTGGCAATGGAGAGACCCTCTCTACACTATTGGTTATGATACACTTTCCAGGGAGGGCATATTTCATACTGCTGATGCTCAGGTGGGAATTGTATGTCCCGCTCTAGTATGAAGCCAAACACTGGATTTTCGGACCTTGCAGTGCTTACCTCACTGGACAAAAAATGCAAGCCTTTGTCACCATACGGCAGGATCCCACTGAACCGTTTATACAACTTGTTGGTTGTTTAAATGAGGCCACTGAGAACCAAGTTGAAAACGTATATGCTTGGAACATATTATTAAAATATTTAGTGGTTGTCAATACAAATCAAGACTGTAAAAAGGCACTGGAGCTTTTGCTTTCAGAGCAACTGGATGCCTCCATTCCTCAGATGGTGGAAGTATGCCACAATATTGGGACTCATTCTCATTAAATCGCTTTGTTTCAGGAAGATTTTGCTGCTGCAGGCAGCCGTGGCAAAGTTTCACCTGTGGCTCGTTAGGACAATTTTGAAATGAGTGCCCCCAGGGCCAAAATTGCTCCTGCAATGCCACAAGGGTTGGTACTACGTTAATCTGTTCTGATCGAAATATGATAAGGATGTAAATCCATTAGCTCTGGGAGGTGGGAAAAAACTACTCCCAATCCCAACCAACAACAGGAAAATGGGCGCAAGAGTGCGTCGAGGTGCCATGCGATGGCTCCAAGGTTCCCTCGACAGTTTCAGCCCAACCAGCAACAGGCATTTCCACTCCAGACGGCGGAAAAAACTCTGCACCAGCACCAGTGGAAGTGCTAGGGTGGACCTGACAACCGTTTCAACATATCTGCCACTAACGTACATCTGCTCCCTACAGGTATTTTTTGACATTTGGGAAGCAGGTTTAGCGCTTTGTTTTTGGGCCAATCGTCCATTACCTTCCAAGGTTTGTTTATGTTGCTAGGAGTCATATATTTGGAGTATCAAGGAGAAATCAAAACTATGGTATGGACTCCAGCTCTGCCTTGTTTTGTTCCTAAAGGTACCTGCATAGTGCACCTTGTTTATTTTAAGGCTGCTGTTCCACAGGCTTTGCCCCTTGATAGAGGTGCTGGGGTTTTTGGATCCATGGGCAGTACACATTTCATGGACTCAGCCTTTATCTGAGTCCCGATCAACATTGACATGTACCTTAGTTAATTAACTTAATGACTGCATTTCTCTTACAGGTCTGTTAAACACAGGGACTGATGACAATAATTTCAATAATAGTTTGGCACACTTGTTGGCCAGTACAACCTGTATCTAGGACTATAGCAGGGATCTACGACTCTGATGCAAAGTAAAATGTGTATTCGCTTTACAAGTCCAGATGGAGCAGTGGCTGTAATTAAGCCTTTGATTTCACTTGTGCCAATTATCCTATGGGGACAAGATTTACTGAACCAGTGGGGAATTGTACTAGTAAAGTGATTCCGATTCTGTGATCTTACTCTTCAGGGTCCGTGCCTCAATTCCCACAAATGGTGCTGGAAAAGGGACCTGAAGAAGTCTTCTCAATAATCCAGTGGGAAGTCCAGTCAAGCCAAGAGGAGAGCTGCGCAGCATAATCAATACTTCACAGAGGTAAGCGACTTCTTCCATTGTAGCCACTTGATAGAAAGCTCATTTGTTGTGGGCAGAGAAACTGTTGGGGGACTTGTGATGGAGTCTCTTCCACAGTTTATTAAGGAGAGATTGTTACTAGATCTTGAAAATTATTAATGACCCTACCTGAAAGGGACAATTGATAAAATCCATATTGTTCTTGTTTGCTCTATGCTAAGCTTCTGGTTTCAAAAGCAGAATGAGCTATTTCTCAGATGAGCTTCAGATGCTATGCTTGGTTTATTAATACATACACACACACGCATATTTATGAAGTAAAAGATAATAAGTAATAGAAGTTTTGCTCCGTTGCCAGAGTAAGACAATGTAAAGATGACAGCCTCTCCTGTGATATCCTGGGACACACATAATGTCACATGTTCAGGTTTTTGAATTTTTTCTCCCGTTGCCGACATGAGGATTGTTGGGGGCAGGGCCTGGACGGCCCAATGGGGTACTACTCAGTCTGCTGGGAACTCCAGGGGGGCAGCATTACTGGGGACATCCTGAGAAGAGGGATGGCTTCCGGTATGGACTTGCTGCTCACACCTTTTGGCGGGGAAAGAGAGAGAGAGAGAGAGACAGAGAGACAAAGAGAGAGAGAGAGAGAGAGAGAAAGGGGGAGAGAGAGAGAGAAGGCGTGCGGTCAGCACCAGCTGGATTTCTCTGTGGACTTTCTGGACTTCTTTCCCATTCCCCTCCATCCCCCATCCCCCACCACCTCCTAGGAGTGGATTTCCAACCCGCCTTTTGACTGCCCTTACCCCGTGTGAATTTTGTTTTGCCTCGGAGCCCATTGAGGCCTTACAGGATCACAAAGGACTTTCTTAACTCATTTGAGGTGTTGGGTTTTGAAGTGTTGCGTTACAGCTTTGTTGTCTGGTTCTCTGTTTGGTTACATATCAATTTTTGCAATTAAGAACTCTTATCTTTTCCTATACAATTTCACCTTCTCCTCTTGATTAAAGTCTATTAATTGCAAAGGGCTGTGATGATTTTTCTTGTGGGAGCTATAACACCCACAGATATCTTATTTTTTTTCCTTTAACACATTATTAAATATTACCCCGGCTAACAAGTCATGTGCCACGGAGAGGTATTATTTTTCTTTGCCTAGCAATAGAAAGTGGCTTGGAGATCTAGAAGTGTGACGAACAAGGAGAACCATGCAGTAGACTCAATGTGAGTGGTAAAGCAAGTTCTGGTTTATTGAAAAGCTCATTCACATCTATACAATAACTCATTTCTACTTAACTCATGTCTACTTGTCTAACAGTCATTGGCTTGTCTAACAATCATTGGCCCTTACATACACTTGTCTTATAATCATTAGCTTAGCTCTAAAGGCCTTACAATCATTAGCTTAGCTCTAAAAGTTACATTGTCATACTCCTCCTACTTGCAATCATTGGCTTAACTCTAAACGTTACATTAACATGTTCCTCCTACTTGCGCCTCCTACTTGTAGCTACTTTCCAGCTGCCCCTCCAAAACAGGTTTGGGGAGTTGGAATTTGATGCTCAGGTAGAGGATAGTCTGACAGAGAGCTCACCTGAAGAGGCTGACCTCACATTGCCCATCGGACGGGTCAGGACCTCAAGTAAGAAAAAGAAAAGGAGGGTCATTGTGGTGGGAGACTCCCTTCTGAAAGGAATGGAAGGCCCTATTTGTAGGATGGACCCAACTCATAGGGAAGTCTGCTGCCTTCCCCAAGCCCGGGTACATGACATCGCCAAGAGACCCCCGGATCTAATTAAACCCTCCGATTATTACCCACTTCTGGTGGTACAGGCTGGTAGTGATCAACTAGCGAAAAGAGGGTCAAGGGTAGTTAAAAAGGAACTCCAGAAGCTGGGACGGTCGATAGATAAGGCAGGAGCACAGGTGGTGTTCTGTTCAGTTCCCCCAGTGGCAGGGATGGATACAGACAGGAATAAGAGAATATATGCAGTTAATAGATGGCTTAGGGGCTGGTGCTGGCAGAGGAATTTTGGATTCTTTGATCATGGGGAAACCTTTATGGCACCTGGCCTGTTTGACCCCGATGGGTCTCGTCTAACTCCGAAGGGTAGGAGGATTCTAGCTCAGGAGCTGGCAGGGCTTGTTGAGAGGGCTTTAAACCAGGCATGACAGGGGAGGGGGGAGTTACTAGGCTCGCCAAAGATGTCCCCGTGGAAGATGAGCCATCCCAAAAGGGGTTGTCAGTAACCCAACTGAAGTGCATGTACACAAACGCACGCAGTATGGGAAACAAGCAGGAGGAGCTAGAAGTCCTGGTCCAGCGGGAGAGATACGATATAGTTGCCATCACGGAAACGTGGTGGAACGACTGTCATAACTGGAGTGCTGCCATGGAAGGCTACAGGCTCTTCAGGAGAGACAGGCGTGAGAAGAGGGGTGGAGGGGTGGCCCTCTACACTAGGGAAACCCTGGATACTGTTGAAGTTGAGATCGGTGATGACCAGGTTGAGTGCCTATGGGTAAGAGTCAGAGGGGCAGTCAAGTCTGACCTCCTGGTTGGAGTGTGCTACAGACCGCCCGACCAGGAGGAGGATTTGGATCTTCTGTTGTTTAAACAGCTGGAGGCTGCCTCTAGATCGGCTGCCCTTATTCTTTTAGGAGACTTTAACCTTCCAGATATCTGCTGGAAACTTAATACTGCTGAGAGGAGGCAGTCCAGGAGGTTTTTGGAGTGCATTGAGGACTGCTTTTTGTCACAGCTGGTGAGTGAGCCCACCAGGGGTGAGGCTCTGCTTGGCTTGCTGTTTACAAACAAAGATGGGCTGGTGAGTGATGTTGTTGTCGGAGGATGTCTAGGGTCTAGTGATCATGAAATAATTGAGTTCTCTCTGAACAATGTAATAGGAAAAGCCAGGAACAGAACATCAATGCTGGACTTTCGGCGGGCAGATTTTGGATTATTTAAGGAACTGGTCAGGAAAGTACCCTGGGAAATAGCTCTTAGTGGCAAGGGGGTCCAGGAAGCTTGGATATACTTCAAGAATGAATTTGCAGGCGCAGGAGCGGGCTGTCCCTGTGTGTTATAAGAAGAGTCGTAGGGGCAGACGGCCGGCCTGGATGAGTAGGGAACTTCTGAAGGAACTAAGTAAGAAAAAGAGGATGTATCATCGTTGGAAGGAAGGGGATGTAAGTCAGGTCATGTTCAAGGATGTTGTTATGTCGTGTAGGAGAAAAATCAGGGAAGCAAAAGGCCAGCTGGAGCTCAAATTGGCCACTTCTGTTAAGGACAATAAGAAGAGTTTTTATAAATACATCAATGGCAGAAAGAAGGGCGGCAGCGACCTCCACTCCTTGTTGGATATGGAGGGAAATATAGTAACCAGAGATGCAGAGAAGGCTGAGGTACTTAATACCTTCTTTGCCTCAGTTTTTTACAGCAAGGATGTCAGCTCGCTTGACAGTTGGTCCTCTGAAGTGGTTGATGGGGGCAGGGTGAAATATGGCCCTCCTGCAATCCATGAGGAGGATGTTAGAGACCTGCTGAGCCGCTTGGACCCTCATAAGTCTATGGGACCAGATGGGATCCATCCTAGGGTGCTGAGAGAGCTGGCGGATGAGCTTGCTAAGCCGCTCTCCATCATCTTTCAGCAGTCCTGGCTCACTGGAGAGGTCCCGGAAGACTGGAAGTTGGCCAATGTGACGCCCATCCATAAGAAGGGCCGTAAGGATGATCCAGGTAATTACAGACCTGTCAGCCTGACCTCGGTCCCAGGTAAAATCATGGAGAAGATAATCCTGGGTGAAATCATGCACCACCTGCAGAACGGTCAAGAAATCAGGCCCAGCCAGCATGGATTTAGGAGGGGTAGGTCCTGCCTGACCAACCTGATCTCCTTTTACGACCATGTGACTCGCCTGGTGGATGAGAGGAAGGCTGTGGATATGGTATACCTGGACTTCAGTAAGGCCTTTGACACGGTCCCCCACAGTAGACTCCTAGGGAAGCTGGCAGCCCGGGGCCTAGATGGGAGCACTTTGTGCTGGGTTAGGAATTGGCTGGATGGCCGAGCCCAAAGAGTGATGGTAAATGGTGTTTCATCCAGTTGGCGGCCGGTCACCAGTGGTGTCCCTCAGGGATCGGTATTGGGTCCCGTCCTGTTTAATATCTTTATTGACGATTTGGATGAGGGGATTGAGTCCATCATCAGCAAATTTGCAGATGATACCAAGCTGGGAGGAAGAGTTGATCTGTTAGAGGGTAGGATGGCCCTACAGAGGGACCTGGACAGATTGGAGAGCTGGGCCGATTCTAATGGGATGATGTTTAATAAGTCCAAATGTCGGGTACTTCATTTTGGACACAACAATCCCATGCAGAGCTACAGACTGGGGACAGAGTGGCTAGAGAGTAGTCAGGTAGAAAAGGACCTCGGAGTGCTGGTGGGCAGGAAGCTCAACATGAGCCAGCAGTGTGCCCAGGTGGCCAAGAAGGCCAATGAAATCCTGGCCTGCATCAGGAATAGTGTAGTAAGCAGGACCAGAGAAGTTATTGTCCCCCTGTACTCGGCACTGGTCAGGCCTCACCTTGAATATTGTGTCCAGTTCTGGGCCCCCCAGTTTGGGAAAGATGTTAGGATACTGGAATGTGTTCAGAGGAGGGCAACGAAGATAGTGAGGGGGCTGGAGCACAAGCCCTATGAGGAGCGACTGAGGGAATTGGGGCTGTTTAGCATGGAGAAGAGGAGGCTCAGGGGAGACCTCATTGCTCTCTATAACTACCTAAAAGGAGGTTGTAGTCGGGCAGGGGTTGGTCTCTTCTCTCAGGTGACCAGTGGCAGAACCAGAGGGCATGGACTTAAGCTTCGTCAGGGAAAGTTTAGGCTTGATATGAGGAAAACATTCTTCACTGAAAGGGTGATTGGCCATTGGAATGGGCTGCCCAGGGAGGTGGTGGAGTCACCAACCCTGGAGGTGTTTAAAGGGAGACTGGATGAGGCACTGGATGCCATGGTTTAGATGATGGTTGGTGTTAGTGTTGGTGTTAGTGTTCGGTTATAGGTTGGACTTGATGATCTCAGAGGTCCTTTCCAACCTTGTGATACTGTGATACTGTGATACTGCTGTATGCTCGGGTCCGGGTCTCATTCTGGCCTGCTTCCTTAAGTTGTTTATCAGCCACAAGGTCTTCTTGACCTTCTCTTGGGGATTTTCTCACTGCCTCCCTCCTTGTCAGCATGTCTCAGCAAAGTCCTCAGTACTTTTTCATCACAGCCCAGCTCAGTTGATTTCTGTCAGGGCCGATTCAGAGTTCCTCCTTTGAGCCATGTCCATGCTCCCACAACCATTTTCCAACACAGAAGGAGTCAAAGGGAGAGATGCACCATGATTAGACTGTAGCCTAGACAATACCATCCTTGAATAAAAGCTTTGGGCTGCCTGTTGTGCAGCATATTTAAAATAAAGCGGGATTCTCATCAAAAGTTAAGAAATGTGAAATCAGAAGACCTCAGGACCCATACACCAGAATGCTGTACTTTTTGCACTGCAGAAGCATCCTTCCCAGACGAGATAACGTTCTAAAAGTGATAGTATCAGTGTATGTTGTAGGAAGTCTTGTGTTCCTGCAATAAAGACAGAACTATTTCTTCTTTTAAATTTGACAGTCCAAATTCAATGGACATGTAATTTTCCTTGTGCTGCATGTAACTTTTCTGTATACCTCCTGGAAATGTTGCTTCATAAAATAGTATAAATAATAACAGTGTAATTGCTCTATATGGAAGAATATTTAGTTACATTTTCTAAAATGCTTTTTTTTTGTGGAAATGCTGTTTCTAAACTTTCATACTTATACCACATGGAATATGATTATTTTATTGCTGATATTAATCATGACAATTGTAAACTATATGTACTGTTTATCATAGTTGATTTGAATAACTCTTTTCATTAAAACGCAAATATGATAACTCAAAAAGTCTTAGTGTTTGAAAAAAAATTAAACCTCAATATAAGTGGTGGTAATCAGACAATTTAAAAGCAGTGAAAACAGCAGTTTGAAAAGCAACATTCTAAATTGTTGGCTTAGACTATCTCGAAATAACATCAGCTGTTAATAATATTGAGAGCAAGAAAGCTGTTGATACAACAGTATTAGCTTTTCAAAAAGGTGCCCCAAAATTTCTTTTCCTGTGGGAAGGACCTGTTGTCACATTTCTTGAGGGAAGTGCAGCTGGAATGTTGACGGGAGGTAGAACTTGCCATTGCAAAGCAATTCACCTTACAATGATAAACTCTGGTGTGTGCTACAATGGTCCTAGTTTCACATTCTGGGTTTTTTTTCTACAAATACTTATTAAAACATCTATCCTTGGTAGATAAGATCACTGAAGTTTGGAGAAAGAGTTGTTTGACTATGTAGTCCTCAGTGGAAAATTCTTAGAGGAGATTTACTGGGAAAGCTTAGGATTTCTGTAAACTGCTGTTTGGGCTATTACTTTGTTCCTTACAGATTTGGGAGCTCTATAGCTGTGATGAAACCTTTCTTAACTTTATGACTTATATTTCTACCTTGAAAAATTTTGTAGAGAATACTTGTGTCTAAGTAGAGATATGCAATACTGTGTTCAGCTTTAGTGGATTGACTTCTGGATTTTTTCAATCTTCCTTAAAAAAATGGCCTTTACAGGCCTTCCTTAACAACAGAGGTCAGTATTACATATTTTCCTTTAATCCAACACAACATAGAAATAAGGTGTAGATAAGGATGTACGCTCTCTTCTTCTGGCAAGGCTGGGGAGCAGAACGTCCCTGTGTTGGTCCTGTCTGCTTCTGGAGCCTGTGAAAAATTTTTTAATGGGTTGGATTTGGCCGTCTGGCTCCCCACAGTGGAGGTGGTATGGTAAGATTTCATTGATTCTTGATTTTATTAGTTGTTGGGTGTTATAGTTGTGAATGGCTGTTTTGTTTTAGTTCATTTTATTGTTTTTTTTTTCCCTTTTCTCTTCCTCTCTTCCATTGCTGCCTTGCATATCCTTGCTGTGTAGTTGTTTGTATTTAGAAAATGCATAAATACATATATATATTGTGATTTTGATTTCTTCTATAGTTTTTTTTTTTTTTCGTTTGAAAGGGGGGAAGCTTTGGGAGAGAGGGAGACTAAGTATTGGAGAGCTTGGGAAAGCTAGCTCAAACCAGCATAGATTTTTGGCTCCCCATCGGGGAATCGAACCCCGGTCTCCCATGTGACAGGTGGGGATACTCACCACTATACATATACATATAGTTCATGATGTGCATGAAATAGACTCATATGTTAACCCAGGTGGTGCTCTATGCCTATGAATCTAGATTGTTTCTCGTACTTGAGGTAGTGTCTCTTCAGTTAAGTCAGAGTGAGGGTAGGTAAGGCTAATGCAGCTTGCACTGAACGGCATAGACATCATCTAATATTTCATAATACTTTTTCCTTTTTCCTTTTTCCTTTTTCCTTTTCCTTTTCCTTTTCCTTTTCCTTTTCCTTTTCCTTTTCCTTTTCCTTTTCCTTTTCCTTTTCCTTTTCCTTTTCCTTTTCCTTTTCCTTTTCCTTTTCCTTTTCCTTTTCCTTTTCCTTTTCCTTTTCCTTTTCCTTTTCCTTTTCCTTTTCCTTTTCCTTTTCCTTTTCCTTTTCCTTTTCCTTTTCCTTTTCCTTTTCCTTTTCCTTTTCCTTTTCCTTTTCCTTTTCCTTTTCCTTTTCCTTTTCCTTTTCCTTTTCCTTTTCCTTTTCCTTTTCCTTTTCCTTTTCCTTTTCCTTTTCCTTTTCCTTTTCCTTTTCCTTTTCCTTTTCCTTTTCCTTTTCCTTTTCCTTCTCCTTTTCCTTTTCCTTTTCCTTTTCCTTTTCCTTTTCCTTTTCCTTTTCCTTTTCCTTCCCCTTTTCCTTTTCCTTTTCCTTTTCCTTTTTTCTTTTTTCTTTGTTTTTCTTTTTTTTTCTGAACTGCCTTTACTAGTTGCCTCACACTAATAAAAGCAGATAGCATACATATTCAGAAAGGCTAAAGGGAAACCTGTGAGGTGTTCATCGACATTACTGAACTGAATGGTCCCTGCCAACAGTTTGCTTTTACTTGCTTATTGGAGCAGTGTGTCAGGGGTCATGGGTGCTGAGGTGAAAACTTCTGGTGATTCTTATTTCCACATTGATTCTTCTCAAAGAAGACAAACAGGAAATGTGTGAAGCAGAGATAGGAAGATAAGTATAAAAAAACCAGAAAGTAGAGATTAAATGTTTAAGCAATATGCATTTTTTTCCCCTGCTGGTGAGAGGGTCATGTGAGTGGCAAAAGAGTGTAGAATACAGTGCTGTGTGACCACATCACCTGAAATACGCTAAGTAATGATCAGAAGAGGCCAGCTTCAAACATATTTATCTAGGTCAACTTGTCATTGTTTTAACAGGCTGGCAGTGTAATTCAACTCTGGAAAGAGCACAGAGTTAAGTAGAAGAGTGCATCCTGATGGGATTAAAGCACTAGGGGATACTAAGTTGAGGGCTGTGAGAAATATGCATAATAGAGATATGTCTAAATGAATATTAGTACACATTTATTTCAAATGTAATGAACTTGCTTTTCTTGTAAAGAGAAGCTAAAAAAATTTAAATAACAACACCCATAATTCTGTTTATCCACTTTACCAGAGGGGATTTGCCATGAATACGGTCAAAATCTGGGTCATATTTCTCAGAGTGGTGTTGAATCTCTCCTTGCAGACTGTTAAAACTCGGCTAAACATGGTCCTGAGAAACCTGGTCTGACTGAACTTGTTTTTAGCAGGAATCGAACTACATAACACGTGGAGGTCACTTCCACCATACGTTGTTCTACAATTCTACTAAGAAATGTATCGTACGCACACTTCTCAGGTGACCAGTGACAGAACTAGAGGCCATCATTGACTCAAGCTTCGTCAGGTAAAGTTTAGACTTGATGTTAGGAAAAAGTTCTTCACTGAAAGGGTGATTGGCTATTGGAATGCGCTGCCCAGGGAGGTGATGGAGTCGCTGACCCTGGAGGTGTTTAAGGGGAGACTGGATGAGGCTCTGAGTGTCATGGTTTAGATGATGGGTTGGTGTTAGTATTGGTGTTAGTTTTGGGTTATAGGTTGGACTTGATGATCTCGGAGGTCCTTTCTAACCTTATGATACTGTGATACTGTGAAATGTATAGTGTCTGAGTTTAGCCAAGTCCTAAGAGGGACGGAAAATTTATATACACTAGTTGTGCAATTATTCCCAAGGGCTTGATAGGGCCATGTATGGGTCTTAAATTAAACTGTAAGCCATAGACGGACTTTGACAAGTCAATGCATAGTCCCGACAGAGTTTTATTACCCTTGACATGGAATTATACAATGTGCAAGAAAAGGTTGTCCTGAAAACCAGGATTTGTAGAGTTCATGAATCTGGGAAAAAAAAAAAGTGTGTCCAACAGGGAAGATACTAATCATAAAAGGGTTCAGGAGCTGGTTTGTGCTCTTAACCACTTCACAAAGGGACAGCCAGCACATAGGAACAGCTTATGTTTATATGTCACGTATGCTCAGGACATATCACACTGAACACTGAAAGTGTTGAGCCTAAGGGGCATTCTATATAAGTACGTAATCTGTCCTTTAATTCATGCATATCTTCTAATGTTAATTTGGATTTGTCCCACTTTGATACCCATCTGAATAGCACATCTGTTGGTTTCAAAAACTTGAAATGTTTCAGGTTTCTTGACTGCTAAATTATCTTTGACCACTCTAGAACATTAGATCGTGGGTATTCTTGTTCTTTTTACATGCTCAAAAACCTCAACAGTTATTGAAATAGGTCCTGTATGTATTGCAAGAGCTAAACAACCAGGATTTGGTAAATAAACCAGTTTCTAATGTATAGTGTTAGTATCTACTGTCATTGGCTAGGAAATGGAGGTACATGGGGTGTCACTGAAGCCAAGATGGGCATGAGTTTTGTACATGGCCACAGGAATGGACACTTTTAAAAGGGCTGTATTCATAAATCATATTGATAGGAAGGGCACACCACACCAAATGTTTCAAAAGTAACTGTGCTATTGTCATCAAAAAATTTGCCATTTTCAGGAAAATCTACACATCTCTTGAGAATGTCAAACATTGTTGAGAAGACAAATCTTTTAATTACCTGCAATCTTTCTGAAAAATGTCCAACATTTTGGACAAGAGTCATATATACACTTACACTCCTTGTAAGTTAATTAAAGTAATAATAACTCCTTTAGAGACTGCCCCAATACATTAATGAAAGTAGATGGACGATATTCATGATTCTCAAATAATTGGGAAAGTTTTCTTTTCAAAAGAGAGAAAAAAAGCACACAATTCAAACCAAACTAGTATTTGCTGCTGACTTGCTTCTTGGTCCTGTAAGTGACAATGAAAAATTCACCATGAAAGCTCATAGTTCCCTGTCATCTTCTCTTAGACTTTAAAAGAAGATTATCTCATACAGCATTCATCACACCTTGGTTTTCTTAGTTTAACTATGTGAATTTGTGATCTTCCCCCTAAAGCATCAACTACATAGAAAAATGGAAACCATCTAAGACCTGAGAATCAATGTGCAGTGCTGATGCAGTGTGAGGCACACGACTTCACAAATAACAGTTGCTAATAGAGTGAGAGCTATTGTAATAAAGCAACTTTACCAGTGCATCATACTAAGTTTCTGTTTTGTTACTCCAGCCAAATGTCTTCCTATTTTTAGCTAAACACAAGGAGAAACAATGCTGTATTTCTCAAGTCTTCTGAACAGCCAAGACGCACACTTATTTTCTGCTCTTAAGGGAATTATCTGTTGCTCCTGATGCCATGTCTCCCATCAGCTTGTCTATATGTGTGTTGCGCTCAGTGGCATGCAACTGACACAAGTTTTTCCTGAAGTGCAGTCACTAGTCATTAAGCATGCAACATTTGAAAGTAAGAAGGATTCAGCTCTGCGGGAATTTGAGACTTGCTCTTGAAAAAATACTTTAAAAAGGCTTTCATTTATTGTGTTCTTGCTCATCTACTGCTTCAGAATGTGGATGCTTTTCTAACAATCTCAGAAAACTTACAAACCACAACATTGATACCAGCACTATTTTTTGTCCCTGGGATGGCAATAAAAATGCTACTAATGATGAGCTGAAAATAGATGCATTGGAGAATCAATCAGCAAGAGATCCTAAATCAGGACTTTGTTGCAACAAGAAAAATGCATTATTTATGAGCTCTTTAAAGAACTGTGTTGTTATTCCGTCTATGTAAACCTCGTGACTAGTAATGATGCATGTAAACCTGTTTTTAGTCCTTTTAGCTCCTGCAGTGATTTTCAGAACATTCACATTCTTTAATTAGGTTTTATCAGCTGGCATTCACCCAGAAATATTTCTGATCTGGCAAAGTCTTTCTGTGTTTAATATTCATGAGTATTTATAATACAGTTCAATTTGTGAGAATATGTTTCCTATTGCTTTAAAGCGCTGATGCCATTTCAATTTCCTGTTCATTGTGCCAAAAGCCAATTCTGCTAAAGCATATTATTTTCATTTTTTATATAAGTAGTAGACAGAAGTGCAAGTTTCTCTTATCTTCATCCTTATATTGTTCAAAATTAAGTCTTTGGAAAGATGACACTTTTCTGCAACTTTTCTTGATTGAAGTAATTTTGCTTAAAGCTAAAAAAATTCCTTCTTGTCTAATTTAAACTAATAATTTCAAATGATAAATGGCCAAGATGCACACAAAGATGGAATTAACATTTTGAGAGATCTGTTTGTATTCTATATGTACAAGATTAAGAGGAGGTGACATTTTAAAAGAAGAAAGGCTTAAATAATATAAAGATTTGGGGAAGCAGCCTCATGAGAAGGTAATTCAAAGAAAAGTTGCACGGACTGGTAATGTGCACATTAGAGTGTAAGTTTAGACCTGTGAAATGGCCATGTTTAAGAATATGTTCTGAACTAGAAGAGCTTTTTGGTAAAAACATGAGAGTAACTGCTTCAAAAATTCTACTTTGCTTCAGATCTCCAGCCTTAGTAATGCTACCAGAACCAGAAGATCAAAAAAAAGCAATGTTACGTGAATCAGTCACTCAACTGGCATATATTAGGATTGATATGTTTAAAACAATGAGACTACTGAACTCTACCAGTTGTGGATGTGGTCTCATATTTTTAACTCTATAGGAGAAGTTACTCTATTTTCTATGATTCTTTTTGGTGTCCATCAGACTAGTGTCTTTCTTCAAAGGTGTCCTTTCAGACAGGGCACAGAAATAGGTAAGAGAGATTACTATGTAAATTATACAGACATTGATAAACCTTACCTATTCGCCTTTTTGCAAAGAAATTACTTTACAGAGGTATTGTGTTTGTGATTCTCTATCCTAAATTCCTTGTATATAGAATAGCTAACTACAATCTTTGTCTTACTCATTGCAATTATCCCCACTGGATGAATTTCTTTTTGATTTATCAGTTTTCCAGTTTGATGGGACAATTTTGAATTCTGATCATGTCTAACAACTTACTTGCAGTGCTTTCTGTATTCTTGTTACTGAAATTTTACACCCAAGAGCATTGAGGGAGCTGCTGGAGGAGCTTTCCAAGCCACTCTCCATCATTTGTCAGCAGTCCTGATCAATAGTGGTGGTCCTAGATGACTGCAGGCTTGCCAGTGTAACACCCATCTACAAGAAGTGCCAGAAAGAGGACCTGGGGAACTACAGGCCTGCCTAGCTGACTTCAGTAAAGGGAGAGAATTTCAAGTGGTTCATCTTGAATACACTCGTCAGGCACATGCAGATCAACCAGAGATCAGACCCAGCCAGCACAGATGTGTGAAGGCCAGGTCCTGCTGGACCAACCCAGTCTCCTTTTATGACCAAGGTTAATTGCTTAGTGGATGAGTGAAAGGCTGCAGATGTTATCTACCTAGATTTTAGCGATTCCTTTGACACTGTCTCCCACAGGAATCTCCTAGAGAAGCTGTTGGCCTGTGGCTTCAACAGGTATACTTTTTGCTGGGAAAAAAACTGGTTGGATGGCTGAGCCCAGGGTTGTGGTGTGTGGATCTTATTCCAGTCAGTGGCTGGTCACAAGTGGTGTTCCCCAGGGCTCAGCATTTGGGCCAGTCTTGTTCAATATCTTTACCAATGTTCTGGATGAGGGGATCAAGTACACCCGCAGTAATTTTGCAGACGTCACTAAATTGGGTGCAATTGTCGCTATGCTGGAGAACAGTAAAGCTCCTTAGAGGGACCTGGACAGGATAGACAGATGGGTTGAGGCCAACTGTATGAGATTCAAGAAGGTCAAGTGCTGCATTTTGCAGTTTGGTCGTAACAACCTTATGCAATTCTTGGGGAAGTGTGGCTGGAAAGGACCTGAGGGTGTTAGTCAGCAGCCAGCTAGATGTAAGCCAGCAATGTGCCTAGGTGGCCAAGAAAGTCAAGAGCATGCTGACCTATGTCAAAATTGGTGCAACCAGGAGGAGCAGGGAAGTGATTTTGCACCTACATTCAGCGCTGGTGAGACTGCGTCTTGAATAGTGTTCAGTTTTGGGTCACATACTGCAAGAAAGATATTGAGCTGCTGGAGCGTGTCCAGAGGAGGGCAATGAGGCTTGTGAAGTATCTGGAGGAGTAGCTGAGGGAACTGAGATTGTTTAATCTGGAGGAGGCTGAGGGGTGACCAAATTGCTCTCTACAACTACCTGAAAGGAGATTGTGGTGAGGTGGATGTTTGTTTCTTCACTCAAGTAACAAGTGATAGAATGAGAGGAGATGGCCTCAAGTTGGGCCAGGGGAAGTTTAAACTAGATATTAGGAGAAATATCTTTACTGAAAGAAAGGTGAAACCTTGGGACAGGCTGCCAGTTAAGTGGTGGAGTCACCATTACTGGAAGTGTTCAAAAAACATGTAGACATGGTGTTTCAGTACATGGCTTAGTAGGAATATTGGTTGTTGTGTTGATGGTTGGACTTGATGATCTTAGAGATCCGTTCCAGCCTTAACAATTTTACGATTCTATGAAAATTTAAAAAAAGTCAAGAGCAAGTTTTGGTACAGAAGAACGAGAAATTCAAGTTTTGAAGGTGGAGAGAAAATATTCTGGATTAGTTTCTGTTTGAGACTGGGAGAGTGCAAGGTAACTTAGGTAAGGATTCACAGCAAATTAGACAGGAAGGAGAATGAACTGAAAAATGGCAATTGTGGACTTTAAGAATGAAAATATAAGTAAGGTCAGATAATGAGTTGGTAAAATTTCTTCAGGAAAAAGTAATTAAGGAAAAATATTGCTTTCTTATAAAGAAGTAGTGTTATGGATAACAAATTAAATTATCCCAGAATGTAGAAATGTGATGAAGTGTATTTGGAAACAGCTTGACTACATTTGGCTAAATAGAAAAAAATACAAAAAATCAAATTCAGATCAAATTATGAATGATAACTTCAAAAAGAAAATCAGGAAGACTGAAGCACAAAATAAGGATGTTTTTCAAGGGTTTTTGTAGAGGGGAAGCCAAGTAAGCCTCTTTTAAATAGACAACTCTAAAATCTGACATTCCATGGTGTCAAAGTCTTTACAAAAGTCCAGCTACACAACATCCTTAGCTTTTCCCTCGTCCATTAAATGGGTAACCTTGTCATAAAAGGAAAGCAGATTGGTCTGGCAGGACCTGTGTTTCATAAACCCATGTTGACTGGGTCTGATGAACCAATTGTCCTACACTTGCTATATAATAGCGCTCAAGATGAACTACTCCATGACCTTCCCTGGTAACAAGGTCAGGCTGACAGACCTGTAGTTCTCCGGATCCTCCCTCCGACCCTACTTGTAAATGAGTGTAACTTCTGCCAGCCTCCACTCAAGTGGAACTTCCCCAGTTAGCCAAGATGGAAAGGGGTTTGGTGAGGACATCTGCCAAATCCCTTAATACCCTTGGGTGGATCCCATCTGGCCTTGTAGACTTGTGTATGTCTAATTGGCTAAGCAGGTCTCTAAAGAAATCCTCTTGGATCATTGGATCTTCACTTTCACTGTCTTCTGGTTCAGGAGGCTGAATACCCAGACAATGTCGGACCTTACTGTTGAAGACTGAGGCAAAGATAGCATTAAGTATCTCTGCCTTATCCTCATACCTTGTCACTACTGTTTCCCTTGCATTCAGTAAAAGAGGGAGATTCTCCTCAGTCCTCCTATTGTTGTTAATGTATTTGAAGAAACGTTTTATTTTATCTTTCACCAAACTGGTCAGTTGAAATTCTAGTTGGGCTTTAGCTCTTCTAATTTTCTTTCTACATGGTCTCACCTCACCCTTGTAGCCCTCCTGGGATGCCTGCCCCCTCTTCCGAAGCTCATAAACTTTCCTCTTCTTCTAGAGATTGATACAAAGCTCTCTGCTAAGCCAAGCTGGTTTTATTCCCCACAGACTCATTTTACACATGGGGATGGCCTGCTCTTATGCTGCCAGGATTTCCTTCTTGAGGAGCATTCAGCCTTTTTGCGCTCATCATTTAGAACTGCCTCCCAAGGAACCTTATCAAGCAGCCTTCTAAACAGTTCGAAGCTTGCCCTCTGGAAATCCAAGGCGGCAGTTCTGCTGACTCCCTTCCTTACTCCTCCTAGAATTGAGAGTTCTATCATCTTGTGATCACTGTTCCCCGGGTGTCCTCCAACAGTTGCATCTCCCACAAAGCCTTCTCTGTTCACACATAGCAGATACAGTGGGGCACACTCTTTAGACAGTTCACTCACCAGTTGTTAGCAAGTTGTCTTCCAAACACTTGATGAACCTCCTAGATTGTATCCTTTCTGCTGTATTGTATTGTACTTGCAGCAGACATATGCTACCACCCCAAGAATAAGGACTACCAATTGTGAGAGTGCTCACAGTTGCTTGTAGAAGACCTCATCAATTTCTTCTTCTTGATTGGGCAGCCAATTGCAGACTCCCACCACTATACCTGCCTTATTGTGTGATCCACTAATTTTTACCAATAGGCAATTGACCTTATCTCTACCATTATGAAGCTCCATACCATCAAAACATTCTTCAACATAGAGAGGTACCCCTCCACCTCATTTTCCTAGACTACCCTGCCTGAAGAGTTTATAGCCACCCATGGCAGCAGTCCAGTTATGTGAATCATCCCACCACATTTCCATAATGGCAATTATGTTACAGTTTTCTTGTGTTGCAATGGCTCCTAGCTCCCCCTATTTATTGCCCATGCTGCGTGCATTAGTTTAAATGTACTTCAGTTGAGCTATTTTACCCACCTGTAGTGGGTTGGCTTTTGGATTTTTTTTTTTGGATCTTCCTTAAAAATTGCCTTTACAGGTCTTCCTTAACAACGGAGGTCAGGATCCGCGGAAGTATTCCATATCTTCCTTTAACATAATGCAATATATAAATAAGGTGTAAATAAGGGGATACGCTCTCTTCTTCTTCCTGCAAGGCTGGGGAGCTGAAGGGCCCTGCGTTGGTCCTGTCTGGAGCTGAGGCCTGTGGTGACTGCTGTTGTCTGCCCACACATGGGGGAAGAGTCCTGGGTCAGATTTAGCTGCTTTCCTCAAGGGAAGTGGTGAGATTTTGTTAGTTCTTTACTTTGTTATTTACTGGGTCTTACAAGTGTGCATACCTGTTTTGTTTTAGTTCCTTTTTGTCCTTTTTCCCATTTTCCCTTCCTCTCTTCCCTTTCTTGGGACTTTTGCATGATATCCTTGCTGTGTGTAGTTAAATATATTTAGAAATACGTATACATATTTGGTGTGATTTTGTTTTTTCTATAGATTTTTTCTTGAAAAGGGTGAAGCTTTGGGAAAAAGGCTTAAACTGAACTTTAGAGAGCTTGGGGAGGCTAGCTCAAACCAGCTCACCATCCCTTCCCTAAGTGGAATAGTCTTAAATCTAGTTGTGTTTTTTAATAATAAGTTTTGAATTCTGACTGCCACCCGGAGTGTTATCCCCCACTTCCACTGAGGTGACAGATCAGACTGGGGCCCTCACTGGTAAACTGTCCCTCAGAACCTGGAGCGTTATTCCCAGGCTTCATTCCATCAAGCCTGGTATTGTTCCTTTTCCCCTTCCAATCTAGATAAAAGCTTTGTTGATTAACTCTATTAGCTTCCTGGAAACCATTCTTTTGCCGCTTGAGGACAAGTGTACCCCATGGTTTGCCAGTAGTCATGTCTTGTAGGTCAACCCATTGTCAAAGAGCAAGGTTTTGATCTTTACACCAAGTTCAGTGCCAGGTGTTTAATTCCTGGTTCTTCCCACTCCTTCCCTCACAATTCCCTATTACAGACTAGAAAACTACCTGTGCACCTGAACACTTTGCCATTCATCCTAAAGCCCTTAAGTCGTTTTTAGTAGGGGGTGTTTGTGTTCCTAAGTAAGTAACCTACTACTGTTGAAGAAAATACAATGAAACCTAAATGTGTTATAAGATTTTTAAACAAACTTGACAACAGGGTTTCTTTAACATTCTTTCTAGGCTCCAGGACAGAATTATATGAAGCACTACAGTATGGAGTAATCAAGTATATTCAGGTAAAATGTTGTGAATCAAGCAGACTATTGAGAACCGTCATTTTATTTCCATCTATTAAACTTTGTAAATTATATTTCTAACATCAAGAACTCTCATTTCTGGACAGTTTGTTTTTTTAGCGTCTCCAAGATGTCACTTATCACAACAAGTTTTATATTTCTCAGTATGTACTTGCCGTAAATATTTCATAGTAGATTGAAGGACACTACGATTTAAGTAAGTACTATGTGTGTCAATCACAAATCATCTTTTGTCCTAACAGAGTCTTAATATCTGTTCCATTGGCTTATTTGTTTCCAACTGAGCTGGACCCTGCCTGCTGCTATTTCAGTTTGCAGCTTTGTTTTTCCTCTACTTTCACTCCTTCCTGAATATTTGTTCACCAGTTAAATCAGAATAGAGAAGTTAATGTAGGAAGACATGTCAAATTTATCGTCTGAAGCTGAAATATATGTAACAGCCTGGATGTATTCTTGCCACTGAAATTGTGTTTGACTTGAATATCTATTGTTTTCCCACTCTTTTTTGGTGTTGCATGGCACCTTAACCAGCTTTTCTGCTTTGCCAAAGATGTACTCTTTTTGTGACTCAATGAAGATTTCTTCTTTAATCAGACATTTTTCCTTGATTGCTTCCCTTTGAGCATGAACTCTGCTGAATGAAAGCTTCCCAGCCAACTGTATTTAAAACCTTTATCCTTGGTTATTTAAAAAACCTATATGTTATTTCCTACTAATGTAATAGAGAGTTTTGTATAAGTAAAGATGAAAGAAACTTTCCTTCAATATGCACATTATTTCCACAATGAGTCTTCATCTCTGTGTATATAGGTAGCTTACTAATGTCTCTAATGTAAGTTTACAAGCAGTACCACAAGTCCAGGTAATATTAACATATGAAATCTCAATATGTACTTCATTCATGGTAACTGATTTTGTGCCTGCTTCTGAGAATTTTAATCTGTGTCTTTACCCTTTATTTGTTAGCTCACCAATGAAAATATCAGCTCTTATAATTTACATTCTCTTTACCGTGTATGCGGATGGTGGAAGAATTCAGGGCAATGTGACAGGCACCGGGTATGTCAGCTGGTGCTCAATTTAGCAGACTTGTGTTTCATTTTGAAAGTCACTACAGCATCAATACATCAATATCTAAATATTTAGGTGCATTTTTTTCCTTGAAGATTCTGAAGATTTTCTGATATGATTTGGTTGCTTCTTGGTGGTTTTTTTTTGAAGTACAGTGTTAGAGCTTTAAAAATTTCCTGGCCTTGTCGCTGGATGAGCTGTAGAAATGAATAGCCACTGCTGCAAAAAACTATCATCACCCCTAGTTCCGACAATTACCAAACATGCATTGTTTAAAAGATTCCTAATTAATTATGAATACAGATTTCTTCCTGCTTCTTTCTCTACTGTAGAATAAGGTGGCCATCGCTTTAAAGAAAAAAAAAAAAGAGACTCTGACTAGCACTACTCAATTGTAAATGGATATTGAAGACACTGATCTGTTCGAGGCAATTCAGAATGGCCTGCAGGATTATTTATGTTGCATATCACAAACAGACAGACATGTTGGAATGTTAGAGATAGCTTAAATTTCATTAACCTTTGCAGAGTTGCAGCATCTGGAAACTAGGAGGCTTTTAGTGCCCGGCTTCCAGTTTTCCTGTGATTTTCTTCTTCACTTATGCAATAAAGCCAGGAAAATTCCAGAACACCTTTCTTCTAGACATGTTAACAGATTTTTTGCAGGTAACAATTGCTTTTGGCTGTAAATGTTTGAATCTTTTATTCTGTCTTTTTTAATTTGGTTGCTTAAATTGAGTGATAACTATAGTTATTAATTAATTACTGTGGTCTCTTTCTATACCTATGCTATTAAATTAAACAGTACCATAGAATATTGCTGTGTGCTGGAGCACTAATAGCCCAGTCATTGGCATGGTTTATAAATAGCACTTTTTCAAACAATTTGCAGGTATGATTCAGGAAAGTCACATGAGACATGGACAATTCCCAACACAAATGAAGTCACCCATTTTTGGGGGCTGCTGGAGTCAGATTTTGTTCTAGATGTGCAAAAATACAATGAAATCATGATGATCTGCACCTACAAAAGAAAATCTAGCAAAAAAAGGTCTTTATGAAGATGAGAGAATTTGTCTTGGATTATGGCAAATTTTTTCTAGGGACATAGATTTTCCTTTCATTTCCTGCTGGTTGAAATCCTGGCATGTTCCTAAAAATCCTTTTTTTTTTTTTTTAATTAGGTACAAGTTACTTAATGTTTCTTGTCTATTGTAGCTCAAAGTGTTAATATATTTTGTAAGTGGGCCTGTGGTCTGTGGAATTAAGATGTCAAGAACAGTCAAAGATGTCCTTTTTTCTGTCTGACACTTCCATTATCAGTAAAATTATTATTTGTTACTGCTTTCGAGAATGAGTGGCAAAGGTCTGTTGAAGAGTGGAATTTGAGCTTAGTGAGTGATAGAACAATTATATCCTCAAAGACTCACTATATTTCTATCATACCATTAAGTTTTCATGAATTATGTAAATTTCAAATTTGGCATATGAATTGCTTGTCAGTCAGTTTTACGTGTTTTTAAATACGAAGAGGTACGGTATGATAAATTGTAATATTAATCTGTTTTGCAAGTGATAATTTTCACCTGCTGTATCCTTTTACATTTTGCACTTTTAAATGACCTTGAAGTCCTTGATATTGCTGGCAAAATGCAGTAATCCTGCTGGTTAGAACTTTTCCAAACCAGACAAAATGTCTACAGTACACAAATAATAAACTTTAACTGCCGTCTGTAGTCAAATGCTATTAGAAGGAGTCTTTTGTTGACTTGAAATGTCTATTATTCTATAATAGTGGTCATTCTTAATACAGACCATTTAAAATCTACAGTAAAATTTGAATTCCATGCTTCCAAAGCATATCTAATTTAATTAATATTAAAAGAAATCTGTAGATGAGACGACTGCACGGAAATTCATGTGCAAAAAAACAGAGTTTGGATCCTGCAGTATCCTTCCAGTTAAATAAAACTGCTTAATAAGTTAATAAAATATTAGTTATGCTAGGTTATAGGAACTGAGAACTATTTTTCTAATGAAGAGATTCCATTAGGAAGATCTGTTCAGCTGTAGCTTGCAGATATGTCTTATTTTCACAGAGATAGTTGTTAACTCTGAATCAACTTCTGTTGAGTCTCCAGTATCAATTTTCTTCAGCACCTTTGTAAAACTACAGAATTTATTTTTTGTTGTCATTTTTTCTGTGAACTATTTATAAAATAATGCAAATCAACCCACCAACAAGCAGTCCCCCCAGCCCTTGTAAAATATGCACTGAATGGAAGAAATATGTGATTTTTCAGTTTTCTTACCTTAATAGAATTCTGTTGCAAAAAGTGAAAGTCAGCAGTGGATAAGCATTGGCAAATATCATGAACTCTATCTGAAGATTTAAATCTGTCTATTGACAGTAAGACCAAAACAGAACAGAAAAGAGAGCGACACAATGCATGATGTCAGGTATATCTCAATATATGTAGAGTGCACCTTCCCTTCCTTGAAATGTTCTCCTCCTCAAACAATTTTTCTTACAATAACTAGGAAAATTACCTGAATTGTGGATTTAGGGAGGTGGAAATAGGAAAGTAGTAGAAAGGTAGCAAAAAAATGACTGGTTAGAATTCTGGCTAGGAAATTCCTGCGCATGATGTTGCCTGCCATGTATGTAATTCTTTTCAGTCTCTGAGGTACATGTGAGTTAAATTTGATTAGATACAAGTACAAATACTTGTATTTGCATTAAATGTTATGATTAATAAATTATGGAATCTCCACAGTACCTCCAATTAAACTGTTTTATTGAATTAATAAACTATTTAATAGCAGGAATCACAGACAAAGATTCCCATATCAATTAGAAATATAATATACTTTCTCATAAAGCTGGAGACAACAACATTCACCTTCTCTTCTGAAATTAAAAGCTCAACAATAACTAGTTGTATTTTTAAAAAAAAAACACCTAATCTGTTTGCATACTGTTTTAGTCCAGTTGTTGGTACAGTTGTGAGGAAGGGTAGTCTACTTCCATTTCAAACATAAAAAGGAAATTAGTAAAGATTTATGAGACCTGAAATTCTATCTTTAATCTTGAAGTTCAAGACATATCACTCAGAAAATCTGCTTTTGGCTAAAATTGTACTATTCAAACAATATTGTAGCGAATTTTTATTTTCTTAACTGGTTGCCTGCTTCTTCAATCTTCAGAATTTGGAATAAAATTGCAAAAAGGAAAAAGAAGAAGAAGGAAAACGAAGAAGAAAAAAGATGCTTCAAAAAAGAGATGGAGTGGTTCAGATTTTATAAAATCAAAATTGGGATGTAATCCAGAAGTCTACAATAGAAAAATAGTTTAAAAAAATACTCAGTTTCTGATCAGATAAGAACACCTTGATGATAAATAAAAAATCATTTTTCTATAGTATGTTTTAAAGTAAATAATTTACTATTTAAATGAAAACAAGTTTACAGTGAATCGCAAAATATTTCCATAACGTTATACTAGTACCTCAGATTGTACAGTACAAGCAATGAAAGCTGATTGGGATGTAGTTCTAGTCTGTAAGTTTGACTTTTTGATTTTTTAAATATAAAGCTAATGCTGTCATTAGGGAGCTGCCTTTTGAGCCAGGTCTTACTGGTAGGAGAAAGGCTACTTTTGCTCTATAAAAATGTTGTGTTAATTAGGTCTGATAGTTAAGTCTAGTATTTCCCATTTCAGTTAAATGTATTCTGATACTATATCAAGCTGTCTAGTCATATTGAAATAATGCTTCTGAAATAAAATATACTCAACACTGTATAGAGTGTTAATTTAAATGTATTATTTTCCATACTTTTATTTCTTGATGTCATTAATGTAGATGTTTTAGTTTTCCTACACCATCCTTTTCCAGTGAACACCTGTGATCAGTATATCTTCATTTGATTTAATACATAGTCTTCGTATTATAGGAAAAAAACCCAGAAGAGAATGGTCACCCTAGAGATGTGTGTCAGAGAAGCCATAAATATCACTCAGTACAGTAAGTTCAGAAATAAATGAGCAACTTTTTTGGTTAAGGTTTTCCTCCAAGGGTGGCTTGTAAGGCAGGACTAGAAAGAGAACGTATTTGTGAAAGTGAAAGGGAGATAGACTGGTGGAGTAGAACCCTCTCTCCTCCCAGTAATCCTCCCCAGGTGGCTGAGGAATGCCATATTCCTCATCAACAGGATAAGGGGAGTGACCTGGTTGGTGAGGAGGACTGGGAGCAGGTCTGCTCTCACAGGGGTTACAGACCTCCCTTTCAGATGCCACCTTTCCAGCTGCCCCTACAAAACAGGTTTGGGGTGTGGAGAGACTTACTGAAACCTGGCTCACTGAAAGCAGATATGAGCTTGACAAAAGCAAGCTGCTTAGGCCTTGAGTGGGAAAATGCTGAGCTAAGTGAAAAAATACTGACCAGCAAGGTCAGTGGGCCCTTGTTGTGCAGTGAAGCTTAGGTAAGGGAGATAACAGGATGTCTCCCACGGGACCAGATGGATCTCTAAAACTACAGGAATGTATGTGACGCTTATGCAGTGATAAAGTCTGTAACCAATAAGGAGCTAAAGTTTTGCAATATGTATAACCTAATTATCGTACGACCAATAATGAGCCTGAGCTTTGCAATATGTATAACCTAATTATCGTGGCTATAAAAGTGATTGTAACATGATCAATAAACGAGTTCCACTGATGAACCATCCGGTGTCGGTGACTCCCTCCGTCTTCAACAAAATCGTGACCCCGACGTGCCCCGTTGCTAAAGAAAACGGGGGAGAACACCATCGGTGGACAGAGTTGGGTTGGGCTCTGAAGAGGCCAGAGCGGTGCTCAACGCCATTGGAAAAGGCAGGAACAGCACCCCCAGGGATCATAGAGGTGGTACTGGGCCATACGTGCTACCGGAGCCGGAGGACCGCAACAGCTCTGATATGGATCGGCAAGTAGCGTACGATTTATTTTTAGCTAACATAGAAAAACGAGGATCAAAGATCTGGACTCCGGATCTGTCCTGACAAAGGAGGGGACGCTGCAACGTGACCTGACTTTGGAAGGGTGCAATGGCCATAAACAGGTACCTGGTGCAGGATAGAAAAATGGAAAAAGAAGCAGCTCTTAGTCTCCTAAAGTGCTTTTTATAAAAGCGTGGTATAAAGGATTCCATTGAATCATGGAATAAAGAGGAGTTTTTTTTTTCACAAACTCCGCTAGTGCTTTTGAAGCAGAAGAGGGATGAACTTTTGGGACTTTGTATATCACTAATGTGGGAGAAGAGCTATTTACTGCTTGTAACACAACTTGGAGAACTGTGATTAATGCCTTGCAAAAGTTAAAAATAGAATCGAAAGTGGCCACTGCAGCTGTGCAGGGAGTAACAGCCCCTGTATCTACAACCACAGCTGCTCCACCGTCTCGCAGCCACAGTCATATTGAAGTACTTTTGTTGCTATTAAGGGTCAATTGAGCGATAAGATGTGTGACTCTGTTAATGATTTATTAAGAGTTAATGATATGTCTAATGAAGCAGAAAAAACAAGCGACGTGCCATCAGCCGCGAGCGACGTTCACGCTTCGGCAGCCGGAAGTGAACTGACAGACAATACGGAAGGAACTGCAGTGACACCCAGTGATGATGTAAGAGTGGGAGGAGCCAGATGTTGCAAGAAGTTATACCCACCCTGGCCTCCTCCCCCCGAAGCGGTTTGTTTAACAGGAGACAATTCATCTGAAGATGAAGCACAGCCACAGCATGAAACAATAATTCCACGAAGTAGCAAGTTACAAGATCTCAAGAGGCAAATGGAGGAAGCTACGAATGCTCTACATCACAGAATGGAACAATCATTGTTGACATTTGCATCACATGCAAGGACTGAAAGATCTGTCCAGGAACTGGCTGAAAGTACTACAAAGCTTTCAGCATCACCTTTTGGTGGTATAGGTAAAGGGTTATGTCCATCACCCGTATGCAGACAGTTCTGTGATTCTGCAAAATCTGGTAGGTAGTCAGGTGTAATCTGAGATGCCATATTAGAGGGAGATTGGCATCCAGCAGGTAACCTAACTTTTCCTGTATTATATAATCAACATGGTAATAGTTATGAGCAGCATGATTTGGAAAATTTTACAACAAGTTAAAAAGACTGTGCAGGAGAATGGGATAAAGTCTGAAGCCATTAGGGCTAAGTTAGATTGGATTTTTACAGCAGATTTTAATTTGCCATATGATTGTCAAAATTTAGCTAAATTGTTATCTCCTTAAAAGGGGCCACAACAGGAGAAATTGTTCAGCTAAAAATAAGAGACATAAGGGCTTTAAGGTTAAGGGACATGCTGTGTTTCAGAATTACCTTAAACTCACCTCTAGGGTATAAGAGAAGGTAGTATAGTAGTAGAGTTATATAACTGTAAGGAATGAACATTAAGACAACCAATCAATAAGACCTATGTGAACAGAGTGGCAATATCATGTTATAGAGGTAAAGTAGAGAAAATTTTTGCAAACATGGGAATTAAGCACGTAACAGGTATTCCGCATTTTTCCACAGTTCAAGTGATTGTGGAACGAGCATATAGAACTATTAAAGAATACCTTGCAAAGCAGAAAGTTGTAACAGAATTAGATCCGCAGATAAGGTTAAGTAAAGTGCTTTTTACACTTAATTGTTTAATTATCTTAGTTTGGTAGCAGGTTTAGAGCAAGCATCTGTAGTAATTCATAATAGTGGTGTGAAAATGTAAGCTACACCTGAAATACAATTGTGTTATAAGAACCCTAAGACAGAATTATGGGAGGGACTGAACCTGTTGCTATTTACTGGTTGTGGTTATAGTTGTGTTTCCACAGATCAAGGTCCCTTATGGATTCCCAGTAAATGGACTCGCCCAGCAGTCGGGTCAGTCAACCGAACACATGAGAGCCACAGCAAAGAGTAATAAGCATTCTACTTTAACAACTTCAAACAGAAATTAACACATCAAGCAAGAGGTTTCGCCCACGATATGTAAATTTGAACATACTTGACTGACAAGGACTGAGAGGGGCTTGAGAATTGAATTCTGTTATAGCTGTTAATTGTGATTGCAATTGTGTATATTGTAATTGTGCTTTGAATCTTTTATTAGAGTATGGAGTTTGTGCCAATAGGTTGATAAGAAATAGTCACGTAGCAGCAACTGAAGGTAGTCTTTGTACTGCACATTTTCACCAGAATTTTGAGGATTTTTATATAGCAGCAGGTATCACATATAATCAGCTACATTTTTATCATTTTGCATCAGGAAGTGGTTTTCGCCAAGCTCAAGCAATTTGGTACTTAAAACTTGCCATCCAGCAAGTTAAACAACCCAAGAAGTCAAGATTGATTGCTTTACAATGTGGACCCAATTGACTCAAATTAAAGGAAACAGATGATGTTCTTGGAAATTGATTCTCAATTTGGTATTACAGGCTGGCTAAGAACACTCCTGATCAAAGGTATGTGTTGTTTAAATCTGTCTGATCACTCAACATCAATACACAAACAAATAACAGAAATGCAAACACACTTAAAAGACTTTAGCTTACAGACCCATTATGAGAATGATTGGCCAATATTGGATTTGGACCCTGGGTATCAGAATTGTTGAAACAAGGACTAGTCATATTAATTATAAATTTTGTCACCTTACTGATTCTCCCTTGTATGTTTAAATGTTTGCAGAATGAACTTGAAAAACCTAGTGCAAAATATGTTACAAAGCCACATTGCCTTAAATAAAGAAAACGGGGGAATTGTGGAGAGACTTACTGAAACCTGGCTCACTGAAAGCAGATATGAGCTTGACAAAAGCAAGCTGCTTAGGCCTTGAGTGGGAAAATACTGAGCTAAGTGAAAAAATACTGACCAGCAAGGTCAGTGGGCCCTTGTTGTGCAGTGAAGCTTAGGCAAGGGAGATAACAGGATGTCTCCCACAGGACCAGATGGATTTCTAAAACTACAGGAATGTATGTGACGCTTATGCAGTGATAAAGTCTGTAACCAATAAGGAGCTAAAGTTTTGCATTATGTATAACCTAATTATCGTACGACCAATAATGAGCCTGAGCTTTGCAATATGTATAACCTAATTATCGTGGCTATAAAAGTGATTGTAACACGATCAATAAACGAGTTCCACTGATGAACCATCTGGTGTCAGTGACTCCCTCCGTCTTTAACATTGGGGTACTGGAATTTGATGCTCAGGTGGAGGATAGTATTACAGAGAACTCACCTGAGTAGGCTGTTAACCTCACATTGCCCATCAGACAGATCAGGACCTCAAGTAAGAAAAAGAAAAGGAGGGTCATTGTAGTGGGAGACTCCCTTCTGAAAGGGACGGAGGGCCCTATTTGTAGGATGGACCCAACTCATAGGGAAGTCTGCTGCCTTCCCCAAGCCCGTGTACAGTATCACAGTATCACACAGTACCACAGTATCACAAGGTTGGAAAGGACCTCTGTGATCATCAAGTCCAACCTATAACCCAACACTAACACCAACACCAACACCAACAATCATCTAAACCATGGCACTCAGTGCCTCATCCAGTCTCCCTTTAAACACCTCCAGGGTCAGTGACTCCACCACCTCCCTGGGCAGCCCATTCCAATGGCCAATCACCCTTTCAGTGAAGAATTTTTTCCTAATATCAAGTCTAAACTTTCCCTGACGAAGCTTAAGTCCATGCCCTCTGGTTCTGCCACTGGTCACCTGAGAGAAGAGACCAACCCCTGCCCGACTACAACCTCCTTTTA
The DNA here is from genome assembly GCA_033556795.1 of Tapera naevia. Classification (NCBI taxonomy): domain Eukaryota; kingdom Metazoa; phylum Chordata; class Aves; order Cuculiformes; family Neomorphidae; genus Tapera; species Tapera naevia. The sequence continues at coordinate 1,425,199 of JAUMJJ010000016.1, forward strand.
GGTAGTTGTAGAGAGCAATGAGGTCTCCCCTGAGCCTCCTCTTCTCCAGGCTAAACAGCCCCAACTCCCTCAGTCGCTCCTCACAGGGCTTGTGCTCCAGCCCCCTCACCATCTTCGTTGCCCTCCTCTGAACACATTCCAGTATCCTAACATCTTTCCCAAACTGGGGGGCCCAGAACTGGACACAATATTCAAGGTGAGGCCTGACCAGTGCCGAGTACAGGGGGACGATAACTTCTCTGGTCCTGCTTACTACATTATTCCTGATGCAGGCCAGGATTCCGTTGGCCTTCTTGGCCACCTGGGCACACTGCTGGCTCATGTTGAGCTTCCTGTCCACCAGCACTCCCAGGTCCTTTTCTGCCTGACTACTCTCTAGCCACTCTGTCCCCAGTCTGTAGCTCTGCATGGGATTGTTGTGTCCAAAATGAAGTACCCGACATTTGGACTTATTAAACATCATCCCATTGTAATCAGCCCAGCTCTCCAATCTGTCCAGGTCCCTCTGTAGGGCCATCCTACCCTCTAACAGATCAACCCTTCCTCCCAGCTTGGTATCATCTGCAAATTTGCTGATGATGGACTCAATCCCCTCATCCAAATCGTCAACAAAGATATTAAACAGGACGGGACCCAATACCGATCCCTGGGGGACACCACTGGTGACCGGCCGCCAACTGGATGAAACACCATTTACCATCACTCTTTGGGCTCGGCCATCCAGCCAATTCCTAACCCAGCACAAAGTGCTCCCATCTAGGCCCCGGGCTGCCAGCTTCCCTAGGAGTCTACTGTGGGGGACCGTGTCAAAGGCCTTACTGAAGTCCAGGTATACCACATCCACAGCCTTCCTCTCATCCACCAGGCGAGTCACATGGTCGTAAAAGGAGATCAGGTTGGTCAGGCAGGACCTACCCCTCCTAAATCCATGCTGGCTGGGCCTGATTTCTTGACCGTTCTGCAGGTGGTGCATGATTTCACCCAGGATTATCTTCTCCATGATTTTACCTGGGACCGAGGTCAGGCTGACAGGTCTGTAATTACCTGGATCATCCTTACGGCCCTTCTTATGGATGGGCATCACATTGGCCAACTTCCAGTCTTCCGGGACCTCTCCAGTGAGCCAGGACTGCTGAAAGATGATGGAGAGCGGCTTAGCAAGCTCATCCGCCAGCTCTCTCAGCACCCTAGGATGGATCCCATCTGGTCCCATAGACTTATGAGGGTCCAAGCGGCTCAGCAGGTCTCTAACATCCTCCTCATGGATTGCAGGAGGGCCATATTTCACCCTGCCCCCATCAACCACTTCAGAGGGCCAACTGTCAAGCGAGCTGACATCCTTGCTGTAAAAAACTGAGGCAAAGAAGGCATTAAGTACCTCAGCCTTCTCTGCATCTCTGGTTACTATATTTCCCTCCACATCCAACAAGGAGTGGAGGTCGCTGCCGCCCTTCTTTCTGCCATTGATGTATTTATAAAAACTCTTCTTATTGTCCTTAACAGAAGTGGCCAATTTGAGCTCCAGCTGGCCTTTTGCTTCCCTGATTTTCCTCCTACACGACTTAACAACATCCTTGAACATGACCTGACTTACATCCCCTTCCTTCCAACGATGATACATCCTCTTTTTCTTACTTAGTTCCTTCAGAAGTTCCCTACTCATCCAGGCCAGCCGTCTGCCCCTACGACTCTTCTTACAACACACAGGGACAGCCCGCTCCTGCGCCTGCAAAACTTCATTCTTGAAGTATATCCAAGCTTCCTGGACCCCCTTGCCACTAAGAGCTATTTCCCAGGGTACTTTCCTGACCAGTTCCTTAAATAATCCAAAATCTGCCCGCCGAAAGTCCAGCATAGATGTTCTGTTCCTGGCTTTTCCTATTACATTGTTCAGAGAGAACTCAATTATTTCATGATCACTAGACCCCAGACATCCTCCGACAACAACATCACTCACCAGCCCATCTTTGTTTGTAAACAGCAAGTCAAGCAGAGCCTCACCCCTGGTGGGCTCACTCACCAGCTGTGACAAAAAGCAGTCCTCAATACACTCTAAAAACCTCCTTGACTGCCTCCTCTCAGCAGTATTAAGTTTCCAGCAGATATCTGGAAGGTTAAAGTCTCCTAAAAGAATAAGGGCAGCCGATCTAGAGGCAGCCTCCAGCTGTTTAAACAACAGAAGATCCAAATCCTCCTCCTGGTCGGGCGGTCTGTAGCACGACATCGCCAAGAGACTCCCGGACCTAATTAAACCCTCTGATTACTACCCGTTTCTGGTGGTACAGGCTGGTGGGGATGAGCTAGCAAAAAGATAGTCAAGGGTAGTTAAGAAGAAATTCCAGGAGCTGGGATGGTCAATAGATAGGGCAGGAGCACAGGTGGAGTTCTGCTCGATTCCTCCGGTGGCAGGGATGTATACAGATAGGAACAAGAGACTAAATGCACTTAATAAATGGCTTAGGGGCTGGTGCTGGTAGAGGAATTTTGGGTTCTTTGATCATGGGGAAACCTTTATGGCACCTGGCCTGCTTGACCCAGATGGGTCTCATCTAACTCCAAAGGGTAAGAGGATTCTAGCTCAGGAGCTGGCAGGGCTTGTTGAGAGGGCTTTAAACTAGGCCATGAAGGGGGAGGGGGGAGTTACTAGGCTCACCAAAGATGTTGCTGTGGAGGATGAGGCATCTCAAAGGGTGTTGTCAGTAACCCAACTGAAGTGCATGTACACAAACGCACGCAGTATGGGAAACAAACAGGAGGAGCTAGAAGTCCTGGTCCAGCAGGAGAGCTATGATGTAGTTGCTATCACGGAAACGTGGTGGAACAACTCTCATAACTGGAGTGCTACCATGGAAGGCTACAGCTCTTCAGGAGAGACAGGCGTGAGAAGAGGGGTGGAGGGGTGACCCTCTACACTAGGGAAACCCTAGATGCTGTTGAAGTCGAGATCGGTGATGACCAGGTTGAGTGTCTATGGGTAAGGTTCAGAGGGGCAGTCAGCTCTTACCTCCTGGTTGGAGTGTGTTACAGACCGCCCGACCAGGAGGAGGACTTGGATCTTTTATTGTTTAAGCAGCTGGAGGCTGCCTCTAGATCGGCTGCCCTTGTTCTTTTAGGAGACTTTAACCTTCCGAATATCTGCTGGGAATTCAACACTGCAGAGAGGAGGCAGTCCAGGAGGTTCTTAGAGTGTATTGAGGACTGTTTTCTGTCACAGCTGGTGAGTGAGCCCACCAGGGTTGAGGCTCCTCTTGGCCTGCTGTTTACGAACAAAGAAGGGCTGGTGGGTGATGTTGTTGTCGGAGGCTGTCTGGGGTGTAGTGATCATGAGATAATTGAGTTCTCTCTAAACAATGTAATAAGAAAAGCCAGGAACAGAACATCGATGCTGGACTTTCGGCGGGCAGATTTTGGATTATTTAAGGAACTGGTCAGGAAAGTACCCTGGGAAATAGCTCTTAGTGGCAAGGGGGTCCAGGAAGGCTGGATGCACTTTAAGAATGAAATCTTGAAGGCACAGGAGCGGGCTGTCCCTGTGTGTTGTAAGAAGAGTCGTAGGGGCAGACGGCCGGCCTGGATGAGCAGGGAGCTTCTGAAGGAACTAAGTAAGAAAAAGAGAATGCATCATCGTTGGAAAGAAGGGGACATAAGCCACGTCATGTTCAAAGATGCTGTTAAGTCGTGTAGGAGGAAAATCAGGGAAGCAAAAGCCCAGCTGGAGCTCAAATTGGCCACTTCCGTTAAGGATAATAAGAAGAGTTTTTATAAATATATCAATGATAGAAAGAAGGGGGGCAGCGACCTCAACTCCTTGTTGGATGTGGAGGGAAATATAGTAACCAAAGATGCAGAGAAGGCTGAGGTACTTAATGCCTTCTTTGCCTCAGTTTTTTACAGCAAGGATGTCAGCTCGCTTGACAGTTGGCCCTCTGAAGTGGTTGATGGGGGCAGGGTGAAATATGGCCCTCCTGCAATCCATGAGGAGGATGTTAGAGACCTGCTGAGCCACTTGGACCACCATAAGTCTCTGGGGCCGGATGGGATCCATCCTAGGGTGTTGAGAGAGCTGGCGGATGAGCTGATTAAGCCGTTCTCCATCATCTTTCAGCAGTCCTGGCTCACTGGAGAGGTCCCGGAAGACTGGAAGTTGGCCAATGTGACGCCCATCCATAAGAAGGGCCGTAAGGATGATCCAGGTAAGTACAGATCTGTCAGCCTGACCTCGGTCCCAGGAAGATGAGAAAAAACAATAACTGCCTTAAAACAGAACTTAATCTATTTGAAAATGTCAGGTGAAGGAGATTGTGAATTAATATTGTAACAGCATTTCTGAGTGCAACTGAAGTCAGGAGCAAGAAGGTAAATGAAAAAAGATTAACTGGGAATATATAAGCTCTTGAGTAGTCAACACAGATGAGCAATGATTGGAAATGGATAGATCTATCAAGCTTGAAAAACCTTTCCTAAGATAGTTGTATGAAAAACCTTCTTAGACTGGTGAGTAACAAGATTTTCAAATACTGATTTTTACCAAACTCTTTAGCAAGCATTGTAAGTTATACTGATGGAGAACTGATGTATTTTTCACAATGGGGAAAGAAAATATTTCATTTATTTATAATGAACTGAAATTATATTTATAGACATATAAACATAAAGACATATACAAATATTATCAGAAAGTAACTTATATATTAATTTCCCAAAGATACTAGCATTAAGTTTGTATAGTCCAGTGTTTAATTTAGCAAAGAGTCAAATTATTGGCACAGATCAAAAAAAAAATATTGGTGAGTCCTCCTTGCTTAAGATATAGACATTCAATGGATTTATGATTTTGTATGGTAGAGACATATTTTTATTAAATTTATTTACCATAATTATGGAAGTATTGTCACAATAACCAGTAAGTTTGATCCATTTCTGTGCATTCTCACTTCTCTCTACCTCCTGGAATTTTTGTTCCAGCCATGTGTGCTGGTGTTCCTTAGTTGCACATCTGGCACAGTGTTTTTGACAGTGCAGGGACTGGATGTGCCATCTGTAAGACACTCAGTATCCAATAGTTAAAGAGCTAGAGATGCATACCCACCTGAAAAAATGTTTTCTAGGATGCTGTGCTGCTGGTCTCTGATTCACATTTTATCAACAAAGTATGTATTACACAAAGTTAAAGATATACCTCTGTGCTTCTTTGTTTGTAAGTATTAGAAAGAAGGAGAGGAGGTATCTCTGACTTTAGCATCCAGGATGCCCTTGTTATGTCTAGCTGCAGGCAAAAGCAAATGAGAGAAAGATTCAAAAATAGTTGGCCAAGTAGGACCCCGAGAGATACTAATCTCCTCAGCAGAAGAGGTGACTATAATGGAAATGTAATGTGAAATCGTCTTGTGAAATTGTGTACAAACAGACGCCTAGTACTGTCTATAAAACATGCAAGTATTGCCTTAAGCCACAGAAGTTAAAGGGGTGAACTGACATTTCCCAGATAAAACCCATCAGATTCCAAATGAAAATCACAATAAAACATGCACTAGTAGAGGTTTCTTACTCCCACAGTCAATACTTCTGCAAGACTTTGCACTTGTTGGAACTTCAGAGTAACTACAAAGTTCTGATGACATGTGTACTGGATTGACATTTGTATTTTTCAGATCTTCCTAAAAATGGCTTTTACAGGTCTTCCTTAACAGCAGAGGTCAGGATCCACGGAAGTATTCCATATCTTCCCTTGATAGAACACAACATATAAATAAGGTATAGATAAGGGCGAGATGTGCCAATACTCTATGAGGATGGCTGGACCGGTGGAAAAAGATGAATTGAAGTCAGAGGAAAACCCATCTGGACTGCTGTCTGTGGCAAGACATCTGCTGCCAGAGTGAAGAAACTGAACGTGAGAGTCCGCCATACAGATGCCCACGTGTCCAAGGATCGAGTTAATGAAGAACATGCTAATAACAGAGATGCAGACTGAGCTGCACAGGCCAAGGTATCACAATATAGACCTAGACTGGTGCAGAAGGGAGAATTGTTCCTAGCTCAATGGGCCCATGATGTTTCAGGTCATCAAGGTTGAGATGCCACCTATAGACGAGTGCAAGAACGAGGGGTGGATTTAACCATGGACACTATTATCCATAACTGTGAAACCAGTGCCATTATCAAACAGGCAAAAAGATTGAAACTGCTGTGGTATGGTGGACTTTGGGGTAAGTATAAATATGGGGAGGCCTGGCAGGTTGATTACATCACATTGGCACAGACGCGTCAAAGTAAACGCAATGTGCTTACCGTGGTGGAAGAAACCACAGGTTGGTTAGTGACATATTCAGCACCACATGCAACGGCCTGAAATACTATTCTAGGTCTCGAGAAGCAAACCTTGTGGAGACATGGTACTCCAGAATGCAATTAAGTCAGACGATGGAACCCATTTCAAGAACAATATAGTGGCCACTTGGGCACCGGAGCATGGTATTGAATGGGTATACCACATTCCATATCATGCACCCACTGTTGGAAAGTTGAAAGGTGTAACGGACTGTTAAAGACAACTCTAAAGGCACTAGGTGGAGTAACTTTTAAAACCTGCGATAAGCACTTAGCAAAGGCCACCTGGCTAGTTAATATCAGAGGCTCTGTCAACTGAGCTGGGCCTGCCCAAGCAGAATCCCTCCACACTGTGGATGGAGAAAAGGTTCCAGTGATCCATCTGAGAGGGATGTTTGGATTACTGCTCCCTCAGGCAAAGACAAACCCATTTGTGGGATTGTTTTTGCTCAATGGCCTGGAAATACCTGGTGGGTAATGAGGAAGGATGGAGAGATCCAGTGTGTGCGTCAAGGAGATTTATCCTTAGGGAAAAACTAATTCTGCGCCTTAAGTTCAGTTTTACAGGAGATCAGACACCAGATGAGAAAGACCTGAACAGAGCAGATACAGGTATCCAATAATGAACCAGCCCTAAAACCAGCAGTCTGATTATAATTAAAGGGCCAAGGATCCAAACTGAATGCCATTTGCATTGGTCTTCAACAACAGACGACAACCTTAGAATAAAACAAGGATTATATATACATACGTCTATGTGCGGGGTATAGACTAACATAATGTACAGGTGCTGCATTAAAGAAAAGATATGGAAAAAGGGGCAGAGAATGCAGTGGATTGAGTTTTGGATTTTTCAAATCTTCCTTATTAATTACCTTTACAGGTCTTCCTTAACAATGGAGGTCAAGATCCATAGAAGTATTCCGTACCTTCCTTTAAAGTAACACAACATATAAACAAGGTGTAGATAAGAGAGTTCACTCTCTTCTTCTTCCTGAGACTGGAGAGCAGCTTTGTTGCTGCTGGTCCTATCTGGAGCTGAGGCCGGCAGCAGCTGCTGTTGTCTGCCCATGCGTGGGGGAAGAGTCCTGTGTAGGATTTAGCTGTTCTGCTTTCCGAAAGGGAAGTGGTGAGTTTTTGCTAGTTCTTTACTTCATTAGTTACTGGGTTTTACAATACTGCATGCTTGTTATGTTTTAGTTCCTTTTTGTCCTTTTTCCCATTTTCCCTTCCCCTTTTCCCTACCTTGGGAGTTTTGCATGATATTCTTACTGTATGTAGTTGTTTATATTTAGAAAATACATAAATACATGTAATTAGTGTGATTTTGGGTTTTCTATAGTTTTTTCTTTGAAAAGGGGGAAGTTTGGGGAGAGGGGCTTAAACTGAGCATTAGAGAGCTTGGGAAAGTTAGCTCAAACCAGCTTAACGTAGAACCACGAAAGTCAAGTTGAGCCAGGTGAAACTGCATGATAAAGATTTATTTCATAAATCTAACTCCTTTCGTTGGAGGACAAGAAGAAAACGCCATTTATGAGGCTCTCGTCTCATATGGGGCAAGATACCAGTTAGGTAGCTCCAAGTGCCCAGTATTTATGACTTCTTCTAACATTCAAGGTGGAGCCTTTCGAAGTTAGTAATGCAGTTTACACAGAAGCAGTCCAGGGTTATTTTATTTTTCTAATGACCTGCCTGTGGCGTATCTTCTCCTTCAGCCTTTGTAGGAATACACTAAAGAATGTTTCTTTTAAAAATATATGACTCAGATTTTGTTCCATGGAGACTAACTTATGAATAACAATGGAGATGACTGACAATTGTATTTCTCTTCAGAAAATGCCAGCTAGTGGAAAAGTTCTCTATGTGATGATTTGCTAATCAATATTATTATTCTTGCATGTGTATTTACCATGCAAGAAAAGCAGAAAAAGAAAAAAGTAATTAAGTTAATATATTCAATGTCAAAGTTCTCAGTCCAGGTTTTAAGAATTGTGATTCAGTATGAAAATGAAGAAGTTTACAGCCTATCCTAGATTTTTCTTACACTGAAGTGATTCTATTTAAGGAATTGCATACTGTAACATTTGTTTAGGTAAACAAATTTTAAAATGAATATTGATGTTAGGTCTTCATTAAAATTTCGTATTAGTGTAACAGCTGTGGTTACCATTTTTCTAGCTATTTTTTTTATTTTTTCAGCCTTTGTGTCATATCGCTTTTAGTCGTTGATATACCAGTTCTCTTGTGTAACAAAATTGGTTTTCAAAATCAGTCAGTGATTCTGAGTGCATTGCTTTTTTTGGGGGAACAGAATTTAATGTGCCTTGAAGAGAGAAAAAAATCAATTTTCAGTGACAGTGTAGTCCCCTAAAAAAGGGCTCATTTAGAGTTTCTTAAATTGTACACCTGAAAATAAAATCACTGCAAATTACAGATCAAATTTAAGAATAATTTTTTATTGGTTTTATATAAACTTGGAGAAGACTGAACTCATCAGAAGGGCTGCTAGAAACAAAACCATAAACAGTAATCACATCACATTCTTCCTCTTTTAGCAGAGAACTTACAAAGATGAATGCTTGAAACAGACAAACATTTGAAATAAATTGTTAGATTAATTTCTTCAGTGGCAAACATTCATATTGATAATGTGATTGAACCTTCTTTCTTCTTCTCTTCTTTTTCACTTTAAAATGAGGGACAAGTATGTAGTTTATTGTGTGGGGTAAATCTTCCCTGCTTGGAATGAATTAATGTTCTCCTTAGAAGTTTATTATTGCTCTCCTCTGTTATTTGCACTTGGACTGTCATTCAAAGGATCTGGAGCCACAGAGGTAAAACCATTAGTGGAGAAATGAAATTGCTGAGTTGGCTGAGTAAAGACAGAACTGTTCATTCACCCTTTTAATGTGAAGAAAGCATAGATATCATGATATGACTGGCTTTTTTCTTCAGTTATAAACTATCAGCATGTCATGTAGCTTTCTGCAAATACAGAAAGACTGTCCATTTTAATGGCAGGAGTAGAAGGAAAATTACTTACTTTGTAATTTGATGAGATTAATATCAGCATGAATTCACTTTGATTAGTCTAGCTAGGATAAAGTATGAGGTCATCCAACTACATGAAATTTTTTAGAAGCCTTCTAATACAGGATAAAGAATAGTAAAAAAAGATGAAAAGGTCACAGAACAGATTGCTTCTGATCCCTGGCATCTTTTCATCTTCTAAAAGGAGTTTGATCTTCAAAACATCAACACTGATTTTGATGCACAACATTTATCGGTGCTAAAGTGCATTGTATCACATTCTTTGGCATAACAGGTGGCCTAGTACTGACTGAGTTGATTGCATAGCAGAAATAATACAGAAATTATAATGCTTGCCACAAATGGAAGGAGTACCTTGAATTGCAACGCTGTCACATTGAATTTAATCTGTCTTCCAGGCTTGATCCAGCAGTGGTCATGAAAAGAGTATTTTTTCAGGTACGTACATGTACTATTGGGTATTCAGTCTAATTGTGTGTCACTGCACCATAGGCACACTCAAGGGACTATTCAAATTGTAAAATATCAGAAAAACTCAAGGTCTTTGGAAGATGATTGCAGTCATCTTTACTAACCTGCTGTGTCGTGACTTGCACTAGGAAAACAAACTTAGAATATTCTCTGTCTATGACCTGTATGTAATATAAGTGAGGTAATATTTATTTCATTTCTATGCTACTAGCTCAGTGAAGGAAGTAGAGAAAATTATAGCAATTCCGGCTCATGTTTTTATGGTCATACTTTAGGTGTTGCTTCTGGAAGTTGGATGGTGAAGAGGGTGGAAACAGCCATTTCTAGGTTACAGTCTTCACAGCATGTTCTCTAGAGTGATTGACTGCCCTAGAAGAAAGAAAATGGATCTCTGATATCTGTTGTCTAAAATTTAACTCCTGGGTTCTTCTAGGAGGAAGTGCTGGGACATGAGATAAAAGTGAACTCAGCAAGACTGCGTGAGAGAAACCACAAGCAACACTTTGTATTTCCTTGCTACTACAGAGATACTCCGAATCAGATTGATCTTGGTCTTTCAGTGATGCATCTTCTACACTATTTTACCAATCTGTCACAAAAATGAAAAGCCTTCTCTCTGAAATTGTTCCCTACTTTTTCGTACCCTCAATGTTTTCTGGGATCTGTTGAAATTATGTTTCCAGAAAAGTTTTTCCTTAATTTTATTTGGGACTGGCACTCTAAGGTTTTGTGGTCAGTTAACTAAAAATCTACGAATGGTATTTGATGTTCAAGACCAGAGGATCATAATAAAGCCTTCTGGAACTAGCATTCCTGTGTCAACTTCCTGATAGGAATTTCATCCTTGACTTAAAAAATCATTAACTTACAAATTATTCCACATCCACTTGTAAGTGTTTTAAGCATAATGTGCATAAAGCAGTGTTCAAGAATGAAATAAAAAGGAATAGACAAGGTGCTAGGGTGAAAGTGCAGGTAAGAAAAAATCTGGTCTATTGGTTTTGTACTAGTGGTTCTGGAGTAATCTGGTTTTATACTGGAATCAAATTTCTTGAGTTAAAAACATACTGGAATATTTTATCTATTCATTTTTAGTGTATTGTTTTTGTATGTCTCTAAATTCATCTCCTATGTCCAGGGAATTTAATCCCAAAAATTTCATGGGGGATGGATTTCTCACAAATGGATGAAGAATATATATGTAAGCAAACACAGAATCAAACAGACAGCAACCCTGCAACCCAACAGTTCAAAACCCACAACTCAAATGAGTTAAGTAAGTCCTTCACAGTCCAACTGGGCTCCAAGGGCAAAACAAAACTCACGTGGTGAAAGGGCGGTCGCAAAGCGGGTTGGAAATACACTCCTAGGAGTCACCGGGCAGGGTGGGGGAGAAAACAGGGAAGAAGCCCAGAAAGTCCACAGAGAAATCCAGCTGGCGCTAATCACACTCCTCTCTCTCTCTTTCCAAAGGAAACTGGCACAGCCCCTCTGGAGTGGCGCTAATGATCCCAAAGACCGCTCTCTCTCAGACACTGCAAATGAGCCACGGTTTTCTCCTTTCCCCACCAAAAGTACTGAAAGCCAGCCCTTTTCCAGGGACGTCCCCAGTAATGTTGCTCCCCTAGAAACTCACAGTCCCAGCGGAGTGGCAGGTCCCCCACGGGGTTGCCCAGGCCCCACCCCCACCAGTCTCAATGTTTGCAAGGGAAAAATAAATCTGAAAAACCTGAAACTGCAACATTTTCCACCCTGAATCTTTTCTTCCATACCAACACCTCCATCGAACTTAAACTTTTAACTATATATACATTTCAAAATATATATACACTTACAGATAAGTAGGTACAGATACATTAGTATGGGCAGCATACCCAAAGATAAGGTCTCCTTGAGGTATGCATTTCCTTTCTCCAATCTCTTGCATTACCCACAAGGTGCAACCAGATCCTTGAGCAAAGACAATCCCATGAATGGGTTTGTCTTTGCTTGAGGCAGTGTTAAGCCTAACCTTTTTCCCTAACATACCCCTCAGGTGTGCTACAGGGACTTTATTTCAATCTACTGTGTGAAGAAATTCTAACTGGGCAGGGCCGGCTTGGTTGACGGAGCCCCTGCTGTTGACTAACCATGTGGCCTTTGCTAGATGCTGAGTCCATTGATTCCCCCAATGCCTTCAAAGTGGTTTTCTACAGTCTGTTACACTGTTCAGCCTTCCCAGCATCTGTTGCATGGTAGGAAATAAGATACACCCACTCAATGCCGTGCTCTTTCACCCAGGTGGTAACTAAGCTGTTCTTGAAATGAGTTCCATTGTCTGACTCAATTCACTCTGAGGAGCCATGTTGCCACAGGACTTGTTTGTCCAGACCCAGAATAGTGTTTCGGACAGTGGCCTGAGGTACCGGGTGTGTCTCCAGCCATTCGGTAGTTGCTTCCACCATGGTGATCACATAGCGCTTACCTTGGTGGGTCTGCGGCAATGTGATATAGTCAACCTGCCAGGCCTCTCTGTACCTATACTTATCCCAGTGTCCACCATACGAGAGGGCTTCACTCTCTTCTCCTGCTTAATGGCAGCACGGTCATGGATAACCTGAGAGATAATGTCTATGGCTAAATCCACCCCTCGGTCCCGTGCCCACCTATAGGTGTCATCTCTGCCCTGATGGCCTGAGACAACATGGCCTCGTCAAGCCAGGAACAGTTGTCCTTTGTGCTGCCAGTCTAAGTCTGTCTGTTACACTTTGACAGATGCCGCTCGGTCTGCCTGCTCATTGTTATGATGTTCCTCATTGGCTCAACTCTTAGGCACGTATGCGTCCATGTGACGGACCCTCACAATCAACTTCTCCACTCGGGTGGCGATGTCCTGCCACACATCGGCAGCCCAGATTGGTTTCCCTCTACGCTCCCAACTGGCCTTCTTCCATCGGTCTAACCATCCCAGTAGTGCATTGGCTATCATCCATGAGTCATTGAAAAGGGAAAGCCTAAGCCACTTCTCTCATTCAGCAATGTCCAGGGCCAACTGGACAGCTTTGAGCTCTTCAAATTGACTCTATCCACCTTCTCCTTCAGCAGCTTCTGCAGCTTGTCATGTGGGGCTCCATACGGCTGCTTTCCACTTTCGGTTTGTCCCTACGATGTGACAGGAACCATCAGTGAAAAGCGCGTAGCATATCTTCTCTTTCAGCAGTTGATCATAAAATGGAGTTTCCTCCGCACGTACCACCTGCTCTTCTCCCTCTTCATTTGCTAGACCAAAGTTCTCACCCTTAGGACCCTTAGGCCAGTTCACGATGATCTCCAGGATCCCAGAGTGGTTCAATTTTCCAATGCAATCCACTTATTCCAAGTAGCATGAGAGACAGCCTGTTCCCCGAACATCCACCTTATTACTGGCAGTTGGGGTATCAGGAGGAGCTGTTCTTCTGTGCCGACTACCTCTGAGGCAGCTTGAACTCCTTCATAACAGGCCAGAGTGTCTCTCTCTCAGGGCATATTTAGCTTCAGACCCTCTGTAGCCTCGGCTCTGGAATCCAAGTGGTCAACCTCGAGTTTCACCAGGCACCTTCTGCCAAAGGCTCCAGGAAAGACCATTGTTCCCGCCTGCAGAGTAGAGCACGTTCTTCACATCTGGTCCTGTCCTGACTGGCCCAAGGGCTACAGCATGAGCAATCTCTCACCTGATCTGTTCAAAGGCCTGCTACTGTTAAGGGCCCCAATGTAAATCATTCTTTTTACAGGTTATCATGTAGAAAGCACTTACAATCTGGCTGTATTTTGGGATATGCATCCTCCAGAAACCTATGGCACCCAGGAAAGCTTGTGTTTCCTTCTTGCTGGTCGGTGGAGACATTACCGTTGTCTTGTCAAGGACTTCTATCAGAAACTGATGACGTCCATCCTGCCACTTCATTCCCAGGAACTGAATCTCTTGGGCAGCTCTCTTAACCTTACTCTGCTTGATGTTGAAACTGGCTGCCAGGAGAATCTGGATAATTTTGTTTCCTTTCCTGAAGACCTCTTTTGCTGTGTCCCCCCTTACGATGATGTCGTCAATGTACTGTAGATGTTCTGGAGCCTCACCCCTCTCTAGTGCTGCTTGAATCAGTCCATTTCAGATGGTGGGACTGTGTTTCTGGGGCAGTCGGTTCCAAGCGTACTGCACGCCCCTCCAGGTGAAGGTGAAGAGTGGCCTGCGGTCTGCTGATAGGGGAATGGAGAAGAATGCATTGGCAATGTCAATAGTGACACACCACTTCGCTGCCTTGGATTTCAACTCATCCTGAAGTTCCAACATATCTGGCAGAGTGGCACTCAGTGGAGGAGTAACTTCATTCAAGCCATGACAGTCCACAGTCAATCTCTGTTCTCCATCAGAATTATACATGGGCCAAATGGGGCTGTTGAAGGGTGAATGGGTCTTACTGACCACCTCTTGCCTCTCTAGTTCACGGATCATCTTATGGATGGGGATCACAGCATCATGATTTGTATTGCCGACAATCCACCTTTTTGGTGGCAATTGGCACCTGCTGTTCCTCATCCTTCAACAGTCCAACAGTGGAAGGACTCTCTGAGAGACCCAGCAATGAATTCAACTGTTTGATCCCATCTATCTCTAGACCAGCTATTCCAAAAGCCCATCTGTAGCCCTTTGGGTCTTTGAAATATCCATTCCTGAAGTAGTCAATGCCCAGGATACATGGAGTGGCTGGACTAGCCGAAGTGGGCTGTTTCTGCCAGTCTCTCTCTGCCTCCAGCACAGTCAACTCTTGAGAATCCCCCCCTTGCATCCTAGAAGTAGAAGTAGTTTCTAGGCCCACATATCCTGATGGCATTAACGTGCATTGAGCACCAGTGTCATCCAAAGTCTTGTACTCTTGGATCTGATGTGCCAGGCCATAGACGCAGTTGTCCCTTGCCTCTACCAGGCTGGAGGCAGGGCCCCTCTAATGCTGGTTTTGGTTATGGAAAGCAGAGCTCCTTCCAGGTGGATACATTTGGAAGGTGTCCTCTGCTGGCTCAGATCCTTGACCATAGGAAAATGGCACTGCACTTACTCTCACTGATCTTTTCCGCTCCCCTTCAGTTCTTGCACCTAGGCAACCAGGGCACGGGTAGGTTCCCAGTCCCATTGTCTCATGTCTTCTCCATGGTCATTGAGGAAATACCACAGCTCGACTCGTGAGGCTAGCTGGGGGCCCTCTGCCTCTGATCTCAGAGGCTCTGACCCACTCTGGTGCCAATTGACGACCTTTCTTAATCTCCTCTCTAAGTTTCCTCTGCTCATCCCTGAGTCTCTCAAACAATGTCTCCACAGTGGAGATATGGGTCCGTATCGGGCTGTGGACCATTCCCTCGTAAATCCTGAGTTTACCTACTACAGAGCCCGCGGTCTCTTGGTTTCCTCCTGAATATATGGACGCCAGGAAATTGGAGTACACAGCTGACGCCTGGCGTGAGAGGCTCCACCATATCTGTGATGTGCACCTGACCTTGTCTGGGTCGCTATTGGGTTGCCTATCCCTTCCAAAAAGTGCTTCTAACAGTGCCATTTCTCTCAGACATGGGATTCGTTCTTCCATAGTCTTCCAAGTTGTCTTATGATGATGTTCTTGCAGGATGTCTCTGTAAACAATCTTCTCTCTTACAGCTGTTAGAAGTCACTCCCAGAGTGAAAGGGGTCTTGGTTCCCTCACAAAGACCTTCTCCATATCCACATCCTGGGTGAGAGACCCCAAAAACCTGGCTTCAGTCCCATCAAGTTGTAAGTTTTCACCCATAAAATACCAAACTCGGATTAAACAAGCCAGGATGGGCTCACCCAGCTGTCGAGTAATGTCCTTCCCAGACTACAGAGATTGTCAAATGACAGTGATTCAGTAATAAACGCTGGTTCTAGGTCTGCTACCTGTGATGGTGCCAATTCCATGTTATTATCCACTGGGTGAACTGACTTGGTCTTATAGTTCCTTTTTCGGATAGGGGCAACTTCCATGGGCTTGGACTGTTCCCTTGGTTCAGCCATGTCCTGAGTCATCATGATGTCAGACATTTTATTCTCTTCCTTCTCTCCCTGGGAGTGCTTCTGGGTGCATTCTTGAGGGACCCTGGCCCTAACTTTGTTTATGAGACAGACCATAATGGCACAGGCCATAATGGCGCAAACTTGCAGGCAAAACACAAAAAGGAACGATATCTCTGACATCTAGGGAGAGTTTGAGCTTCCCAAAAGCTGTCATAGCACTACTGAAAATACAACCCTGTGTCCCACCCCGAGGATGGGTATCATTATCATTAAACCCCCAGAAGTAACAGCTCAGACTTAGCAGGAATACAACGTTGAAAACACATTCCCAGTGAGACTCACAGGCATTGAGTTCGTAACGCCATGAATCCAAGATAAGAACTCAATAATAATCACAATTGCCTGAGTTCTACCAGTCAACGTGCCAAGATGAATTAAGCCCACCAGGCCTTTCAGCATGATTCGATACCAGCAAAAACCAAACATAGATTACAGTATGATTCGTATAGATGCTCAACCCAATACGTACATGATGGTACAGGAACTGTTATCTTTCCTCTGCTCTTTGCCCAATGTCTGGTGCCAATTAAATGTCTTACAGTCTAAAGGAAAAACTAAAATATCTGTTAGGGTTATATCTCCCCCAAGTAAATCACCACACGCCTTTGCAATTAATAGACTTTAATCAAGAGGAGAAAATTACATTGTATAGGAAAAGATAACAGTTCTCAACTGCAGAATACGTATGTAACCAAATACAGAACCGAACAGACTGCAACGCTGTAACACAACAGCTCAAAACTCACCACCTCAAATGAGCTAAGTAAGTCCTCCAGGGTTCAGCTGGGCTCCGAGGGTAAAAAGAACTCACATGGGGGGAAGGACGGTCGCAAGGTAGATTGGAAATACACTCCTAGGAGATGCTGGGGCGGGGTGGGGGAGAAAATGGGAGAGAAGTCCAGAAAGCCCACAGAGAACTACAGTTGGTGTTGACTGCGTTCCTCCTCTCTCTGTAGAAAACTGGCACAGCCCCCATGGAGCGGGGTTAATGATCCCGAATGCTGTTCTCTCCCTGTACGTGAGCCACAGCTTTCTCCTTTCCCCACCAAAAAGTGTAGTGGCAAGCCTGTACCAGAAAACACCCCTCTTCCTGGGATGTCGCCAGTAATGCTCCCCGCCTGGAAACTCAAAGTCCCAGCGGACCAACCAGTCCCTCACTGGGCCAGCCAGGCCCCACCCCCACCAGTCCCCCTGTTGACAAGGGAAAAAAAATTCTGAAAATCTTGAAACTGTAACACAGGTGAAATATATATGCACCTTCATTTCACCTGTCACAGGCATATAGCTTTCTCAGGACAGGCAATATCTGTATCTCCTGAGCTAGCACAGAGTGCTGCTATGTGTATAAAACTAACCATACTCTGATTCTGGAGCACACTAATAATTTTTGAATAACTGACCATAAGTTTCTATCAGTTTTCCACTAATCTAAGTATGTTACACAGTTTTGTCCTTCATGATGTAATGTGGATGCCAAATGTGTAAGCTGAAGCTCTTGAAGAGGAGGCAGAGGCCTGTTGTAATGATGTATGAGGTTTTTTTGAGGTGCCTTGCAGGAGAGTGTGAAGGCCTGACTTCTGTGTTTAGCTTTTCTCTGGTATCTGTAAACCTCTGCCCTCTCATCTTTACATAATTTAATAATTCCTTTTCCCAGACCCATGGGATCTTCTAAAACACAAGTAAAATCTTCTTGTCAATCTCTCTTCCTCTGAGTAATCCAGTCATAAATGATACACATGATGTGAAAGTTGGGGTTGTCCTATGCAGGGACAGGGTTGGACTCGATAGTCCTTTTGGGTTCCTTCCAACTCTGGACATTGTAAGAAAATATCTTTCCCTTTCTGGTAACTTTATAGGCTCTATAGAGGACTCTACATGTTTAACATCCCAGCCAGGTGAGGCCAGAGAGTGTTCTCTTGAGAACACTCTTGAGTGTTCTGAGAGCAGCTCCTTAGTTACTACTGAGAAAAATAGTCTACCAAGATCCAGAAGTGGACACTTCCAAGAGGCCTTCAAGTGCACTGATAAAAGAAAGCGCATTTGGAAGTGTACATTTTAAACGTATCCAAAACTAGTTTTCCGTTAAAGGGGAGTAAATGTTCAAGCACAACAATTCATTTACCCTGAGGAAAAAAACAATGCATGTGAAAAACTCTAATCATGTTCTATTAGATTTGTCTAGTGTTATTTAGAGAAAAGTTCCTCATACTTGGGTTACTACATTTTGAAAAATAATAATGTGTAGGAAATATTTTAGAAGAATCAGGGCCTTTTGTAATCCTTGAGGCCTGTATACACCACCGTGCCTACATGCAGTGACCTTGGCATGTTGTGAGAAAATGGAATGTTAGCTGATAGATAAGAAGGAGAATGTGAAAAAAGAGGTTTCAGCTGCAAGAGAAGGGGAGCTGCAGGGTATCAGGTAACAGCGCACTAACAGCCCTCATTGACCAATAATGAGGTGACAAATAGTACCGCTTAAGCTTAAGAGAAGCATATATATCACAGTATCAAAGTATCACAAGGTTGGAAAGGACCTCTGAGATCATCAAGTCCAACCTTCTTTCTACCATTGATATATTTATAAAAACTCTTCTTATTATCCTTAACGGAAGTGGCCAATTTGAGCTCCAGCTGGGCTTTTGCTTCCCTGATTTTCCTCCTACACGACTTAACAACATCTTTGAACATGACGTGGCTTACATCCCCTTCTTTCCATCGACATATATACATATTTCCATATATACATTGTAAAGAAGGCAATAAACATCTGCTTCAGCTAACTCATATTGAGTCATCTGATGCTTTCCACAAGCCTGTCTCCCACATTTGGCTCCAGAACAGGGACGCCGACCCGCTGAATCCAGAATACCTGGACAAGTGAAAGCCCTGCTGAATCCAGAATACCTGGATGAGCGAGGACTCCGACCCACTAAATCTGGACTAATCAGATGAGCGAGGACACTGACCTGCTAAATCCGGACTAGCAAGAGTCCTTGAAAGAAGACAGGATTGAGAGAAAAGGCCGTTTTGAGGCATCAAAGAGAAAGTCGATGCTCCAGGTGCCGGTAAGCTGCGTAACTCAGAATAGTGAAGGAAGCAGCTAAGCAATTATTACTGAAATTCCTCACTGTGCGAGAAGCTGCCTTGCCCATAAAAAAGCTGTTACAATTGCTTGAGTGGGCTCATAAAATAGGATATTTTAAACAGCCGTCTATTGTATTTACTTTATAAGAGTGACGTGAAATTGGGGATGAACTTTGGGACTTTAATATCACTAATATAGGAAAAGAGCTATTTACTGCTTGTAATACAACTTGAAGAATTGTGATAAATGCCTTGCAAAAGTTAAAAATAGAATCGAAAGTGGCCGCTGCAGCTGTGCAGGCAATAACAGCCCCTGTATCTACAACCACAGCTGCTCCACCGTCTCACAGCCACAGTCTCATCGAAGTATTTTTTGGTGCTATTTAAGGGTCAACCAAGCGATAAGATGTGTGACTCTGTTAATGAGCTATCAGGAGTTAATAATATGTCTAATGAAGCAGAAAAAACAAGCGACATGCCGTCAGACGCGAGTAATGTACACGCTTGGCAGCCGGAAGTGAACTGACAGACAATACGGAAGGAACAGCAGTGACACTGAGTGATGATGGGAGAGTGGGAGAAGCCAACTGTTGTAAGAAGTTATATCCACCCTGGCCTCCTCCTCCTCCTGAAGCGGTTTGTTTACCAGGAGACGGGTCATCTGAAGATGAAGCACAGCCACAACATGAAACAATAATTCCATGAAGTAGCGAATTATAAGATCTCAAGAGGCAAATGGAGGAAGCTATGAATGCTCTATATCACAGAATGGTACAATCATAGTCGACATTTGCACCACATACAAGGACTGAAAAATCTGTCCAAGAACTGGTCGAAAGTATTACAAAGCCTTCAGCATCACCTTTTGGTGGTATAGGTAAAGGGTTGTGTCCATCACCCATATGCGGACAGTTCTATAATTCTGCAAAATTCTGGTAGGTAGTCAGGTGTAATCCGAGATGCAGATGCCATATTAGAGGGAGATTGGCATCTGGCAGGTAACCTAACTTTTCCTGTATTGTTTAATCAACATGGTAATAGTTATGAGCAACATGATTGGAAAATTTTACAACAAGTTACAAGTTTACAACGACTGTGCAGGAGAATGGGATAAAGTCTGAAGCCACTAGGGCTGAGTTAGATTGGATTTTTTACAGCAGATGTTAATTTGCCATATGATTGTCGAAATTTAGCTAAATTGTTATCTCCTGAAAAGGGGCCAACCACAGGAGAAATTGTTCAGCTACTGTGTGGTGTGATCATTGTTAAAAAAAAAAATCATACTATTGAAATATGTGCGATAGCAAAAAACATGAATCAAAGCACGAAGGGACCCCGCACAACGACACAAGTGGCAGGTCCCTCAATACTGTCTGGCAAATCCCTCCACTAACTACAAGGGGAGCCTGGGAATTGATTTGGCAACAGCAGTAGATATTACTCTAACAACCACAGCTGTACATAAAAGTAACTGGGCCTATTTTTGATAAAAGAAGCTTAATAGGAGCTCTTTTGTTAGGGAGATCATCTGCTAGTGGATTAATTGTGCTACCAGGGGTAATTGACACTGACTCTAAAAAAAAAAAAGTATGCTTAGGAGTGGTAATGACACATTATATCCCTTTACATTAATACTACAATGTTCTTACTACAATGTTCTGCTTGACAAAAGGACAAGGGAGAAAGAGTTCAGTTTTGGAATGGTTTTTTGGTAACATCACACGTAAAAAGAGTATTGTACCTATGTTAGAAACTATGGCCTATTTGATAATGAAGGCCAGAATGCGGCTGGTAGTCATTACAGGCCAGGAACCAGATTTTATTCACTTACCAATGACACCCTCAGAACTAGAATGGGTATCAGCAAACTCACTGCCATTGCAGAACTGTTTTTTAAACTGGTCAGGAGTATTGTCAACTGATTTTCCAGCAGGCAAAATAGGTATGCTATTAAGGACAGAAAAGTGGACTGGTATTCTGCTGCAATCAGTCGTACCACTTAATAATGCAGTTACAGTATTTACTGATGCAGGAGAACTGTCAAAGACAGCAGCAATTGTATAGGAAGAAAATGCTCAGTGCTAAAAGAAAATTATAAAAGCAATTGAAACAGACATATTGCAAACACTGGAATTAACAGCTGTATGTCGGGCATTTTGTAACTGGATGCTTTGCCGGCTTAATGTTGTAACAGACTCTTTGTATGTTGCAGGTGTGGCCCAACGCATTGAGGACGCCATGTTAAAAAGTACTGGTAGGCCATGATTGGTACCACTATTTCAGCAGCTGTAGCAATCACTGCTACAGCGCACACAACCATATTGTGTTATCCGCATTCCTAGTCATCAATGGAGTCTGGGCCTTGGACAAGGCAATGCAAAGGCAGACGCCTTAGTCTCAGTGGGACTGACTGCCCAATGTTCCGCGAATAGGTTTGATTTGGCCAGGACAGCTAATAGTCAATTTCGTCAGTATGCCGAAGGGCTAATGAAACAATTTGGCCTTACTCACTCAGAAGCATCTGGCATAGTGAGAACGTGTCCTCAGTATAGCCAAAATGGGCCCAGCATAGGAACTGATGTAAATCCAAGGGGACTGAAAGCATTAGAAGTGTGGCAGGTGGATGTAACTTATGTAAGCGGTTTTGGCAGATTGAAATATGTTCCTGTTACTGTTGATACCTATTCGCTATTTATGTGGGCAACTGCACAAACAAGGGAAAAAGCATTACATGTGAAAATATGCCTTACACAGTGTGTTGCTGTAATGGGAGTGCCAGAGACTATCAAGACTGATAACGGACTGGCATACACCACCTAGTGTGTTCGAAAATGGTTCATGCAGTGGAGAGTAAAACACATTACTGGAATCCCACATTCCCCAACAGGTCAGGCTATCATAGAAAGAACTAACAAAACTTTGAAAGAATATTTAGCTAAGTTTGTAGATGAGTTAGACGTTCAAGAAAAAATAAGTGAAGCACCGTTAGTAATGAATCACCTTTGTATTTATGGTAATAGCAATGAGCCAGCAGCTTTATTGAATGGTAGGGCTTTACCAAAAGTGCAAGCCAATTGTTCAGCAAAAGTAAGGTACAGAGACCTGCAGACAGGTGAATGGAAGGGTCCCGCAAAAGTGTTGTTTTTTGGTCATGGGTATATATTTGTTTAACACCAACACGGCCTCAATGGATTCCAGCAAAGCGGTCAAAAGTAGTAGCCAGGAACCTCAACAAAGAACAGCTCCAAAATTCCGGTTAGAGTTGCAACGACATCACCTTCCAGCCACGACTTAAAAATCGATGAAGGTGGCCTAGATAGCTGGCTTGGCAATTTAGGCCTCACTGGATGGTTAAAAGATTGTGTGAAACAATTAGAAAACATATTAATTGTGTCGTTAGTATGTTTAATTAATTTTAGTTGTTTTTGTAGAATAGGATCCTGTGTAATGTCGCATTTTGGCTTTGTTGTACAAAAGAAAAAACGGGGGTGATCTGGGAAATATGTATGGCTTTAGGGCCAAGGGCTTTAAGAATAAGAGACATAAGGGCTTTAAGGTCAAGAGAAATGCTGTGTTTCAGAATAACCTTAAACTCACCTCTAGGGTATAAGAGAAGGTAGTATAGTAGTAGAGTTATATAACTGTAAGGAACTAACATTAAGGCAACCAAACAATAAGAGCCGTGTGAACAAAGTAGCAGTATCATGTTATAGAGGGAAAGTAGAGAAATTTTTGCAAATATGGGGAATTAAGAATGTAACAGGGATTCCGCATTTTTCCACAGTTCAAGTGATTGTGGAACGAGCGTATAGAATTATAAAGGAATACCTTGCAAAGCAGAAAGGAGTAAAAGAATTAGATCCACAGATAAGGTTAGGTAAAATGATTTTTACGCTTAATTATCTTAGTTTGGTAGCAGGTTTAGAGCAAGCATCTGTAGTAATTCATAACAGTCGTGTGAAAATGCAAGCTACGCCTGAAATACAATTGTGTTATAAGAACCCTAAGACAGAATTATGGGAAGGACCGAGCCTGTTGCTATTTACTGGTCGTGGTTGTAGTTGTGTTTCCACAGATCAAGGTCCCTTATGGATTCCCAGTAAATGGACATGCCCAGCGGTCAAGTTGGTCAACCGAACACATGAGAGTGACAGCAAAGAGTAATAAGCATTCTACTTCAACAACTTCGAACAGAAATTAATAAACCAAGAAAGAGATTTCGCCCACGATATGTAATTGTGAACATACTTGACCGACTAGGACTGAGGGGGGAACTTGAGAACTGAATTCTGTTATAGCTATTAATCATGAAATTGCGTATATTGTAATTGTGCTTTGAATCTTTTATTAGACTGTGGAGTTTGCAGCAATAGGTTGATAAGAAATAGTCACGTAGTAGCAACTGAAGGTAGTCTTTGTACTGCACATTTTCATCAGAATTTTGAGGGTTTTTATATAGCAGTAAGTATCATATATAATCAGCCACATTTTATCATTTTGGATCAGGAAGTGCTTTTCACCAAGCTCAAGCAATTTGATTCTTAAAACTTGCCATCCAGCAAGTTAAACAACCCAAGAAGTCAAGATTGATTGCTTTACAATGTGGACCCAATTGACTTAAATTAAAGGAAACCGATGATGTTCTTGGAAATTGATTCTCAACTTGGCATTACAGGCTGGCTAAGAACACTCCTGATCAAAGGTATATGTATTTTAGTAGTTACTTTGGTATTTGTGATTTTAATAAGTTGTATGCTATCTTGTGCAAAGAAAGATGTAGAAAGAATTATTCATGCAGCCCGGGTTGTGGAAAAAGAAAAAGGGAGGAATTGTAGGGAGTATTTTAGAAGAATCACGGCCTTTTGTGATCCTTGAGGCCTGTATGCACAACCCTGCCTACATGCAGTGACCTTGGCATGTTGTGAGAAAATGGAATGTTAGCTGATAGATAAGAAAGAGAATGTGAAACAAGAGGTTTCAGCTGCAGGAGAAGGGGGGCTGCAGGGTATCAGGTATCAGAGCACTAACAGCCCTCATTGACCAATAATGAGGTGACAAATAGTATCGCTTAAGCGCAGGGAAAGCATATATATACATTGTAAAGAAGGCAATAAACGTCTGCTTCAGCTAACTCACATTGAGTCCTCTGATGCTTTCGGCAAGCCCCTCTCCCGCAGTAATGAAAAATGAATTAATTCATTCTGTTGAAGTCAAAAATTTTGGTGGGGAATGTGGTCACAATGTAACATATTTGGAAAAGTTCAAAGAATTTTTGTGCATGAGTATTGAAGACTCTTATTTACTTCAGTTTTTTTTTATTAATAGGGATCCTCCTATTAAAGGCAGTGTTATTCACTAATGCTGTTTCCCACTTGGAGTCATCTTTTACTTATATTCCTCTAAGGTAATCAGAGGTAAGGATTTCAGGTGGGTGTAAAAAACAAGAGATGATGGACTTAAGTGCCTAACTCCTCAGCAAAAAAAGTTTATCAAAATTCAAAACCCATGCCCCCTAAACTTTGTTAGGACAAAAAAGAGACAATTATAACTGTCCTTTCCACTTTCTCCCTTCTGAAATAATTTATTTTTGTTGTAAAATACTGACTTACAATGAAACATTGGTTTGAAAAGTTAGAATAGTTTGGAAAAAGGAGGGTTTACTAACAAGTTGGCATGTTTTTATGTTACTGTTACTAAAACAGTAAGCATGAGCTTTAGTAAATATTGTTCAATGAAAGATAAGGCACTTTCAATGAGTTAACCTGCCAGAGAAAGTTTTAAAACTCCTTTACGTTTGACTGTGGCGTCTGCATATATGAATTCTATTTCTGTGCTGCTACTATAAGCTGCAGCTGACTCAGCGGATGATGTTTTTGGGAGAGTAGAGCTTGAATTTTTCATAAATTCAATGTTGGGAAAGTCACAAGAAGGCTACCCTGGTTATTTCTGTCCCCGGATTTCCCTCTTAAGGAAAGGTTTGTTTTGTGATAGAAGAAGGGAGATATCAACATGACCTATCAAATTGCTATCTAGTGTGCTTGTCCTGAGACTTGCAGTAACATGGCCCAAAGCGGTACTACAGACACCAGGTTAGCAAGTTAGAAAAGATAGCATGAAGAACAGGACTTCCCTTGTGATGGAAAAGCCAGATAGCTAATTAATTTGCTGCCGCTTATGCTTTACGTTTTGGGCACTTAACCAGGGCATGTCCTGTAAAAATACTTGATAGCATAATTACAATTGAAAATAGGTGGAAACTATGTTTTATCTTTACCGTTCAATGTACAGAGAATTGCTCTGTGAAGTGCAGGTCCTCCCAACACAGTGTGCTGTATATTTTGCTTTGATTCCTAAGGCTTTTTTTACCCAAGCTTTCGACAGGATCTTATTACTTTTAAATGTTCACCAGAGCATAAAAAGAATTAGTTCAACAGTGCTACAGTTATGTATAAAGCAAGTAATTCAGGTTAATAACTCTCATTTTCTTACTACCCTTTTTTTTTGTATTGGATTACTTTATGAAATTTTGTAAATAATAGTAAAAATAGAAACAGTGAAGACAATTTATTTCCAATGCTTGTGTTCATACAGCATAGTGCAGTATTTTGAAAAAGAGAATTGCCTAGACCTCATATTAAACATTATTTCTTTTTTTTTTTGAACTGTAGGACAATAAATAAATCTTCCATATTGTTTTGTAGGTGTTAAGGAGAGTTGGAATGCCAGACAGTGTACAATACGCAGAGTCTTGTATTGAAACACATATTTGTACAATGGTATATTGAAGAAGAGGAAATTAACAAAGAACTTTTTCATTAAACAAGAACTATTTTAATACTGGATTAACATCTCTTTAGTTGGAAGGAAGAAGAAAAAAATCCCTCCTTATTGCATTTCATTTAGAAAAGCAATTAACAGCTTATTGTTCCTACTCTTGGGCTCAGTTTGCAAATTCTTGTTGCAGACATGAATGAGAATATGTTTGCACTACTAGCTATAACAAAGAACATGAGGCAAGCCAACATAGCTAGATTATTCACATAAAATCCATGACATAATTAATTTCCCTGATAATATTGCAAATAACAGTGTATAACCACAGTCTACTGCATATAATGTATATCTACAAAATGATTGAGACTGTTGTGTCCCAAATCCTCTACTTGTCACAGTTTTATGTCATAATTTTTATGCAAGCTTTTAGAGAAAGTAGAGGTGAGTTTGCTAATATCCTCATAATTTTTATTTGTCTTTCATCCTATGAAACACTTTTCAGTCCAGTGCTCTTTGATGTGTATGTAAGTTTGCAGCAAGGAGTCAGTGTACTTTGCAGGACTGCCATGCACCTGCGATTCACCGAGATGAGTCATCTAGTGAAGAAGAACAGCAAGATGCAGTGTCTGTCATACTGTCTCCATGTCAATGGAAGATTTCTATTTGTCAATGCAAAACAGAGGTGTCTACATGGAATAGTTTGGGGTGGTTTTTTGTGCTCAGCCATGTCTTCACAAAGCCTCTGCTAGAGACCTGCACATCTGGAATTGAAGGCATCCCAAAATTTGTATTTTTCTCTTGCTTCAGCATTGGTTGATAAGTCATTGAAAAGAGGCAGAGAAGGAGAGAATGGAAAACAATGATCCTGTTCTTGAGAACACTGATGTGTTTCATGTTAAGATTTCAAGTACGTTTGCCAACTTCAGTGGACATGTTGCTTACATAAACACATGCAGACAGAAATTATAGTGCTTATTTTTATTAAATCAAATTAAAAGTCAAATGCACAGAAAGTTGATTATTTTAAGGATGTCAAAATGGTCATGTATTTATTCAGTGTTTCCACAATTCCAATTATTAATCTATCAATAACAGAATCTGTTGATAGCAAGGTAGTTATAGTACACAATACAGCAGAAAGAAAGAATTAGAAAGAAGAAAATTGGGTTTTTTTTTTTGGTGGGAAGGGCAGTTGTAAACAAAAGTTTATCAAGGCGTTAACAGTCATATTTATATTTCAGTACAGCAAGCTTAAATACAGAGAGGGATTTTGGGGGGTCCTTTAAAAGATCATATTGGTCATCTATACAACAGGAAGGACAAGGCAGGGGGGAAATTAACTACAGGTGCCTCTCTGTGATAGCGTCGGGGAAGAAAGCAGGATTCAAGAATAATCACAGTATGCTTCTGTCTTTTTCTGTGGTAAACTTGTTGCCCTTCCATGCTGCAGCTCCAGAGGTGGTAAGCAGGTGAAATTCTGGAATTACCTCCTGCTACTTCTGCTACCTTCAGCCATCTATGGTCCTTAACCAATTTTTGCCTGAAGAAAGGTTTTTTATCCTATTCTTTTTCAGCTCTTTGTGCTGAAGGCTTCTTGTAGCATCTCTACTTGCATATTGTGGGTGTAGGTTGGGTAGAGTGATACATGAGGTTTGTTATGTGCTTGTAACTTATACCAATGTTTTTGTCTTTAATAAAACATAATAAAAAACAACAGCTAGAAATATGTCAAGATATATATTCACTTATCCCTTATATAAGTATCTAAGGCAACAGTAATGTGAAATAAAATCCATCAGGACTACCTATCAAAAATTATAGATCAGAAACAGACTAGTACGAAATTGCAGTGACAAAAATGAGATTATGTTTATTGAAGTATATTCGTGGATGATGATACGCAGTGAATATAGGATTTTGCTAGTATTCTATTGTGGAATTTTAGTTATGAAATTAAAATAAATAAACCCAGTGACTAAATCAGGTTGAAAACCTTGTATTTATGTTATCATAGCAACTTTACCAAGGTAGAAATCATACCAAGTTCAGAAATTATCTTGAATAAGAATACTTTATGTTTCTTTAATCATTTTTCAGAACAAAGTTTTTCTGGACTTACAAACAGTGAATTACAGTTCTAGGGCTTCATTTTCAGAAACGAACCTTCACCTGGACAGAATGCCAAGTAAAACTCAAATTTTGTTTGTGTATGAGTTTTTAAGCAAGCTGAAGGTAAAACTTCCTCTGTAGATTTACATGCTAAAAACAAAAACAGCATAGGAAAGGAGACATTTACCCTAGAGGCACTATTATGGTGAGAGATTTTAGAATAACAGAAAAAACACAATTCTTCAGAAAATCTACGTCTTTTTCAAAAGGGAAGTATTATATTGCTGATTGGCAGTATAACTTGTGAGGAAGTGTTTCAGGATAAAGGTAACAGTGAACAGATGTACCAAACTTCTCTTGTGATAACTGCTTGAAACGAAAAGTGAAAACAACTTTGTTGTGATTTCAGAATATGTGAAGCTACTTTAATTTTGGGTTTGCTATATTTCTGATTCCATTTATTGCACTGCTTAAATCTATCTGTATCCACTTTGGGAACATGAATAAAATTAGCATTAGTTCCCTCAAATTTAATATTTTGATTTGGAGCAGTAGTACAGTTTGAAGAGAATCAATTGTTTCCAGTTACTGAGAGCAGGTTCAATTCACAGAACTTTGGCGTGCAGTTTTGTTTATGAAAAAAATGAAACTGCAAACTTCACTCAAGGTGTCCACCAG
Organism: Tapera naevia; assembly: GCA_033556795.1. Classification (NCBI taxonomy): domain Eukaryota; kingdom Metazoa; phylum Chordata; class Aves; order Cuculiformes; family Neomorphidae; genus Tapera; species Tapera naevia. The sequence continues at coordinate 1,453,796 of JAUMJJ010000016.1, forward strand.
ATGTATTTGAATCTTTTTGATTCAATTTTTTTGAAAAACATTGCTACATTTATATGGTGTGCTATACCAGGAGATCAGACTACATGTGTCTTGAAGAAAAGCTGCGAATGATGTAGTTGTGGGGTTCAGGCACCAGATGGTTCAACCTACAAATCAGCTCTTATTTCACTGAATTTATGTAGACATAACACAGACATGCCTCAGGATTACTTGGGAAAGCTTTGGACAATCAAAAAAAATATCAAGAAATGAACTGTAGATTGACGTACAGTTAAAATTTCTGCCATCAATCCCAAGTATTCTGGAATTTGAGACTATGACTAGGATGGGCAGATTAGTTCCTTGTAATTGCAAAATAAATTTGAATACCACAGATCAGAAATATGCGAATGGAATCAAGTCTCACTGAGTGTCCGTAGGAGATAATTAAAATGTCAGCATCCTTACTTTATGAATGACATAAACCTTATTACTGTATGGTAATTTCACTATGACATTTAATGTAGCATTTCAGTTTTAAAGTAGTGGATCTGAAGTATAAGAAATTATTCTCACCACCAAAAGCCTCAGTTCAGTGAGTTATTCTGCAAGTTTCTGATAGGCAATATATTACCTGAATTTGGTATTTTTAGGAATAAGAAGTTAATTTGTCTCTTTACATATTTGAGATTTTACCCTTACATTGTCCAGTGTCAATTGCAGTTATGTTTTGTTAAGTAGATTAGGGTCTCCTGAAAAAAGGACTGAGCTCACCAGATCGGTTTTATTTCAAATGGGAAGCAGTCATCAGATCGTAACAATTTTGACAACTGCCAGTGAATTTGACAAGATTTGTGTGTTAAACTGTCTTATATTATTAATCTTTTGAGCAACCCTGTCTCAGAATTGGCTTCATTTTAGCCTTAACAATAATAGTTCTGCACCAAGCTAGAGATCTATATTTTTGTTAGCTTAGATCTCATACATTTCCAGGTTTTAATTTTCGTCATGTATTTTTTTTCTAGAAAACAGTTTGAAGTACAATTATGAAAGAAATTCATGAAAAAGAACAGATTATTTTCCCAAATTAAAGAACTAGCATTCTTCTTATACAAATTATTTCCTGTGTAAATTTTTTCCTATGTTTTTAAGGAATGGTTTTAAGTCAGTGGAAGAGGGTTGGAAGGACTGAGAGATCTATCTTATGAAGTTGTAACCAACAGTAGAAATGAAATGAAATGAAAAACGCAATTTGCTCCACAGTAATGGGGAGAAATGTAAGATATAATTATGACACAGCCTTCACAGTTTGAATTAGCAAGAGATTAATGAAGAGAAAAAGAAATGCATTGTGGGAATCATGAAATCATGAGAGCTATGTCATCCTTTTTGGAAAACTCACAAATGAAATCTCCCTATGGGACTAGAACAAGAGAATGATTAGAGCAGCATTGCGTTTTTCTATCACTATAGACTTCAGTTTAAATAATAATAAAAGAATAATGCCTTAATCCCCTCTGAATGACTTTTAAGGTTTAACTTGCTGAAGTTATATACAGAGACAAATTGGTAATGGAGACTGAACAGATCTAAACGTGGAGTATTATGCTGATACTTCATCTCCTATATCAATTAAGTGTTCATAGTGCATTGCATATGATTTTAATAGGGACAGAATTTTTAATCTGGTTAGGTATTTGTCTGTGTGAATGCACTTTTACTAATAAAACTTAGAAGCTTGTTCAGGATCTTGACTGACAAAGATTTCTGCAGATATTCTTTAACCGTAAGAATAGTAAACTTTTGTTCATTGCTAGAGTAATTTTATTTCACTAAAATACATTAAACATAATAAGACTATGTTGCTTTTTTCCTGTATACAGAAGTACTGTTACAGGAATCTGTCAGTTAGTGTGAGATGGTGAGAAGTGATCATGAATGAAAGCCGTGTAGAATCAGATTCTTTTTTTGTGACAGAAGCTTCAGAGAAGCTTATTTTCCTAGGGTGGCTTAGTACTTTGCATTCTAGCTGTAAGGAGATTTTTTTAGTGTCAGGATATTTTTCATATTTTTTTTTAGATGACAGCTCAAAAAAGAATTGTGGATATAAAGGGAGAAGAAAATGCCTGCTTTAGGGACTTTGGAAGTAGATGAGTAAGATATGGGACAGAAATACTCGTTTGCAAATTCTATCCATGTAACCCCCCAATATTATTGGTTGATTTCAGTTAACTGCTGAAATGCTGCAGCTTGCTGTAGTGTTTTAGTATTTGCTATTCCTACCAACAGAGGCATTATCACGGTACAAAGAAAAGTATACTCTCTCCACTAGGTTATTTTTTTATGCCATCATGAAGTGACCAATAAGGCCGACAAACAGTGTGAAGATTTACGCTTTTATTTCAAGTTGTTTGTTGTCTAGTAGGAGCTGGGTAGGAAATACTTCAAATTTTGCAGCGTTCCCTGCACATCTACAACCGAAAACAGTGAAATAGCGTTGAACATCCGGAAGTTACGCACAGTCAAAACTATTAATTATATCAATTTTTATATCTGTGCCACATACAAATAAAGTTAACCTTTTATATAAACCTTTTTTTTGCACAACACTTAATTTCTCTGATAGCAATAGTAATGGAAACTGACAGTGTTTCATCCTGACCCTTCTCAGAACACAGGACATGCAAAATTTTGGAAGCATATATCATTATTTTTTCTTTTTTAAAAAAAAACTTAATCAGTTTACTAATAATCCTACGTTTTTATTCCAATCAAATACGGAAATATTTTGAAAGAACTATGTTTGATAGGCTACATCATTTTACTGTATAGAAAAGTAGCTAGCATATTTTATTTGAAGACTTCTATAATTAATGTTGAAAATTTTAGATAAGTCTCTAGTCAAATAGCAGCTGAGACCCTTAATTATAAAATGTTGCTGTGTTTAGAAATAAAAGCCTGTGTTGTATCACAATAGTGATTTACTAATATCAGCTTGAACTATCTCTGTAATAATAAAAATGTAGAATATTTTTGTAATTGTTGTGACATTTTATCTAGTTATTAAGTAATGTTCAGCTTGGAAAAAATTTATATAATTTACAAATTATGTTTAAGCAGAATTCCGATGAAGAATTGACTATTCAAATCATCCTAGATATTGCAGTGTGAACTTTTAGACCATCTTAAACATTTAAGATAGTGTAAGAACTCTATGATGTCATAAATCACATAAAATCCTTATAATAGTTTATAGTTTTAAGATGTATCAAGTCCTCTGGTGCCGTAATCACCTAAACCACCTAAGATTTTTCGAATTATATAAACTTCCAAATCATCTTAATACTTGCGGTGGAGTAAGGGCTTAAACTGCTCAAGCATAATGTTCTCTGTTTCCTGTTGTGAGGAATATTCTAGCTCCAGTTTGCAAGATGTTAGTCACAGGCAGAAAATCGGGGTTTGCAGCAAAAGAAAAATAAATCAGGGAAAACATTTACAGAACTCAAAATACATCCTACAGGTATTTTTAGAGGAGCTGGCTGAATCATACTCAGATAAAGCTGATTTCCATATAGGAAATATATTTCTATTCCTGTGAAATGGAGTTATTCATATGAAAATGGAGACTAAAATGTTTTGCTGCCTCAGAGACATATAAAGACAGAAACGGAATACTCCAGAACTTGTTGCTACAGTGTACAGAGAATTCCTATATGTACTGTTGTATATGTGCAGGTGGAGCTTTTCTTTATTAAAGAACGTGTACTTCTGTACGAGCTGAGTAACAAAGCAAATTCTGTTGTCATATACGTATGCTAGTGCATAATTGATAAATATATGGTTACAAGCTATCATTTGTATTTTTTGTGTGTGTAACTTTAAAACTGCTAGAGTTGAGAACCTACATCAGGGCAATCAGACCCATCACGATTTAAACAGTTCCCTGACTTTTAACAGCAGTTGCTCTGGGTGATTTGTCAAAATTTGCCTTTGTTGAAGGCTTCAGGATTTCATTATTTGTCCTTGGTTCTGTTACCAATTGCAAATGATTCTGGATTAACTAAGACATCCTTGCTTATCATTGTTATAGCTCCACACTAGGTATTAAAGATCCTTTCCTGCACATATGCCACATGGATGACATTGTCTCCATAATGATAAACTTGATTCAGAAAGTTAACAATTCCAGATATTGCAAATCACCATGTACAATTGGGAGGTGATTTTTTAACTGCTGTGAAGAACCTTGAGTACTTATTTGGATTGCAAGCTCTTATCTGGGGCTGGGTTCTGCTAGGCTGTATTGTTATTGAAAGTGAAGTAGGATGAAAATATGGTGGCTCATAAAAACAGACAACTTTTGAGCTGTATTTTAATTGTTTGATGAAATATACTCTGACTGATACGAGTTTGAAGCTGTATAAGGACGAGTTAATCTCTGTTCTGTAGACAACTAGGGTTAATTGCTTCTCCTCAGGAGTAGCTCAGAGAGGTATTGCCACTCGGAAACAACCAGACTGTACTGGCATGAATGATCAGTAACCTCTGCCAGCTCATCATGAACCAATTATATGAGAATTTAAAGGCAAAATAGTGAGACTACCTCATGTGGTAGATGAAACAACCATGTTCTCTATTCAATGCTGTTACTGGTCTGCTGTTTATGGAGCAGGGAGAAGGGGGATGTTTTTTATCCATGTGCTTATACTGGTTTTGGATTTTCTTTTCATTTGAAGTCATCAAATTGGCATCTTGAAAGAACACCCTTGCTTTACACAGACTTAGTAACAGACATCATTATTCTACTAATATATTAGTGTGGAATAATCTCAAATCTCCACTATAACACTAGCTGTAGCAGAAACTCTCTGATATAACAATGAATACACCAGTTAGATGACAATGTTGTTCAGATTTTCCTTATTATTTCACTTAGTTTGTACTATCAGAATTAAATGTGACAAAATATATAAGAGAATTTTTTAACCCTGGGGAATCAAGGAATCCGACTATTATTTTAAACAAAAAGTGCCAATATATTATCAACAATTTAGAGGTTTAAAAATAAGTAATTCATATTTTTGGTGAGTGTCACTCAGTCCCTTTCAGCTAAACTAGATATCCTGCTTAAATCATTGACTTTCCAGTTGGTTGAAGAAATAAAAATTTCCAGATTAAACAAAAGTATTTTTTTTGAGAAATTTCAGCTGAAAAAAATAATCAATTTGGTTGAAATAAACATTTCTTTCTGTTTGGGAACATATCTGAAAATAAGCTGTTGAAGTGCCAATCTTAAAATCAAAAACTGTAGCCACTTCAGGGAGACCACCCTTAATTTCATCTAATGGAATTTAATGAAAACACTCTGATTTTTCAAGGGACACTCAGTCTTCTTGAGATCATAATCAGCCTTCTTCTACCAAAATAGTTTGGAATGCGGTGAGCTGGTTTGAGCTAACTTTACCAAGCTCTCCAACTGCTTAGTCTGCGACTCTCCCAAAACTTACCCACTTTCAAAGGAAAAAAACTATGGAAGAAACAAAATTCACACTAAATATAGACATATTTCTATATTTTCCTAAATACAAAGAACTACATCACAAGGATATGCGAAGGAGCAAGTGAAGAGGGGAAGGGAAATGGGAAAAAGGACAAAATGGATCTATGTAACACCCAGCATACAACTATAACACCCAGTGTCTAACAAAGTAAAGAATCAATGAAATCTCACCATGCCATCTCCCCTGTGGAGAGCCGGATGACCAAACCAACCCGTTAAAAAATTTTCTGCAGTCTCGGCAGCAGATAAGACCAATACAGGGACCTTCTGCTCCCCAGCCTTGCCAGAAGAAGAAGATAGTGTACTCTTTTATCTACATCCTATTTATATGTCGGTTTACATTAAAGGAAGATATGGAATGCTTCCATGGAACAGAAGTCAATACACTACATGTGGTGATATGGATGGTTTAAATAAATGAGTAATTTTTTTCCTTGACTAAAATGATACTGACTTAAATCCTGATTTATAATTTCCCAAATGTCACGTCAATGAGGATCTTCTCTTTTTGGAGAGGAAAACACTTGTGAAAAATGTTTCTTTCCAGATCTCAGTAAACCATAACACATAAAAACCTCATTAGAAAAAGTGATGTTTCTTCAGTTATTGAAATTTCCGCAATTGAATTTCTGAAATGATAATTACCTAAAAATGAAATACTGATCCTTTATTTTCAGTCCAAAAGGTGGACAACAGCTGCTCAGCAGCATGACTGACTAGTTACAAGCTAAGCTAAGCAACAATGAAATAAGGAACAGTATGGAACCTCCCCAACCAACTCCAGCTTCCAATGCAGGGTGAAGCTCTGTATGCAGGAAGAAGCAAACCATGCTAACACCAGTATTGTTTCAACCCCTGCAGAAAAAGAGTTGTGGTAAGTCCTCTTTGTGCTCTTGCTCTTTGCCTGCTTTGCAAGCACGTGAGAATAAAATGTTTCCGTCTTGTTGTCTCCTTTGATCAACTAGTATTTAAGGTGTTGGGTGTTATTCCAAACAGCTCGCTCATGCAGCTTGGAAAAATAATGAAGGAAAAAGGAGCATGCCAGAATGACAAACCAACTGCAGATAAAATTTATTGTGTGGTTTAGTTACTCTGCTGACCTTCATTATAAAGCTATGAAAAAGTTTGCACAGTCTAAGAGCTACATGATTGAGCTCTAGTACAAATGATGTGGTTTGCAGCAGCTGTAATACTTATGAAATTGACTGCTTCATTAAAGTTCATAAATAAGTCTGAGTATGTGACTTGTAATTTTTCTATAACTTATGAGTAACACCCCACATAGCTATGAAAGCTAAGCACATTTTTGTTAAACTTACCATGCAATTTAGGGAATGCTGTAGATACATTTCTCCCAGCCGCAATAAAATTGTAAGAGAATAGCCAAAGGGCATCTCTAGACAGTTTAGTTCAGACTTCAGAAGTAATTTCCAAGCTATCTTATATTCCACCTGTAAACTCATGTATAGAATGGGGCTTTTGATGAACTATGACAAAAGGTTGTTCAAAATTTTTGATGAAGTTGCAGATTCCCTGGACAAGTATCCGTCAGGATGACTTATCACATTAAGTTTCCTTTTTTATTTTGAGTAGATATTTAAATTTGCATGTGAGTTTTAACATTATATATGTTTCAGGTTGAATGCTAAGGTTGCAAAGTGTACTTTCCATTCATGGCTGCAAGGGAGCAGCTTCATCTGCAACTAAGAAGGACTAAAAAGCTCTGTAAACAAACATATGATTTATTGTTTTATACATCTGTTAAGTTGATGCAGAGGAGGAGACCATTATTAGAATAGTTCTGCTGTTCTAGGGAGCAAAAACAGAGTATGGAGCCAGGGAACTTTGAGGAATTAGTTTCCTGAATACCAGCATATGCAGAAATACACTACAGTACTTGACTGTGTTAAACCAGCAGCGTTGTGCTACAGTGACACATCCATTTTGCTGTATAGACGTTATTTGATATGTCAAGAGAGGAAAGATTGATACTGCCAACAGCAGACATATCCTTTTATTGTTCACTAGCCCTGAAGTGGAAATTTCTTGCTTCAGCCCTGTTTGTAGTCTATTGCATCAATACAGTTAGACAGGCTGGGCTGTGCCTTTACCCTTTGAAGACTAATTTCAGCAGATGGTTCCCCATGTGGTCAGTGAACCTAGATGAAAATTGTTTATAATAGAGCAAGCCTTGTAAAATTCACCCTTTTACTGTTTCAATATAATGCTGTAAGTTCACTTTCCACCACACACATTTAGAGAGATATTCTCACAAACCACAGCATGGCAGCTTATTATATTGTTATGGCAGCTTATTATTATATTTCTACAGTCAGTAGAAATAAAAAATCAACCAAAAATATTTTGCTGAGCCTAACTTGATAGAATAAAAATTACTTTACAAGAGAATATCACTAATGTTAACAAAGCAGTTTAAATTATTACTTTAGTATTCCTAATCTGAACTATTTCACAGTTATAAATGATTTTCTTTCCATAGTTAATTAATGTTTCCAGCTGCTACAGCCCATTTTCTTGAGCTTTTCAAGACTTTTCAAGAATTTCTGGTAAATTTATCTTGGGATGGACAATGAGATTTCTTAAATAGAGCAGGCAAATACCTATAGCATTATCTGTCATTATAAGTTTTCATAGACTTCTTCGGGAATTCTCTTTTACTGAATAAAGGACAAAACCAAAGAATAAAAAGGTGAAGAAAAGACAAAAAATCAGACTCACATAACAACAATGATATTGACTACCACATGACTACGAAGTTTTTAGTTCTATAATGGATCATGAGATGATAGAAAGTTCCTCCACAATAATATATTTTACTTGTTTCTTCCGGTGTATTTGCTTTCACGTTTACTATTATTCTATGCCTCAAGAGCTACAATTCAGTATTTGCCAGCAATAGAGATTATTTAAGTCTTCCCTTATGATTAAATAGGAAATATTTGTGACTCCTTTGGTGTTAATGAGGATGTCACATGATGCGTTTATTATTACATGGAAAAAATACAAAGTTTCACGCTTCACTGTTCTTGGATTTTTTTATTTATAACTGTGTGATATTTTTGAAATAAGGAGAAAATGTAGGCATGTCTTTCAACATAAATTTATTTGTTTGTGGTAATGTTATTCACACATAATAAGCAACTAGGCTTGACGGACTTGTTCCAAAGTTATTGTGATTTCAGGTGCTGTCACTGTGTGTTTGCTGTACTCCTTTCAAATTCTTTTCTTGTTCCAGTTCTGGTGACCATTAATGCATTACTCTTTGAACACTAATACTTCCTTTGTTAACAACTCTCTCTCAGAACCAGACGATAAGGTTTTTTTTTTTTTCAATTTAATTTCTTTGCAAGTTAATTCTGTGGAAATTGATATACACTCATAGTATTTAACAGAGCATGGAATGTTCCTCTGATTTGAAACACAAGAGTATTGCTAAAGAATATGCCAGAAGTATTGGGCATGAATAAAAACATGTGAGATATCGAAATGAACTGGTATAGCCTATGTAGAAATGGTAGTGCAATATGGGATTGATGATATATCCATGCTGTCAGTTTCTACTACAAAAAGGTTTCACAGGTAAATTAAACATGCCTTGAATTTAAGAGAGTTTCTGTTATACCAAGTAAAAGAATAATCTCTCAAAACAAGGAAACTTTCAACAATCTGTTATCCCCAGACTGAGTAACAGCTAAAGGATTTCTGTGGATATTCTACAACTCCTTGCCTGAGATATTAATTAAGTGTAGTTATTTAGGGTTCTGTCTAGCTTTGACAGCAATTAAATATACTATAGAAGGAAATATCTCAAACACATTTAACATCTTCCCATAGAACCCCTCAGGTTTCTCGATTCTAAAACACAGGCAATTAAATTGCTAACTTCTAAGTACCAGCGGATTTTTAAGCAATAAATGTAGGAAGAAAACAAGCAGTTTTTCCTTCTAACTTGATAGCTGATGTCAAAGACATTTCTGAAATACTTTCTATTTTTCTGTTTTTATCAATATTTTTTCATAAATGATGAAAATTCCTCATAAAATTTTCCTTATATTTTGCTTTTGAATCCCTTTTCTGGGTTTCAAAATGTTCACCAAACGAATTAGCACTTCTATACAAATAAAAAATGACAATATGTAACTTCAAAAATGAAATGTAAAAAACTAAAATTTATTCAAGTGAGTAAGCAGGTTTAACCAGGAGAATTGCCCATAAATAATGCTAAATTCTTTAAATCCTTTATCTTCTCAGTCTCTGTGGAAGTATTCACTGATAGTCTTGATAATTACACAATCAAGGAAATTTAATAATGGTCAAATTCAGAATTTGTGGTCTTAGCTTAGAATTCTATTTCACTTACAGGGAAGTTGCACAATTTTTGAATTTGCCTTTATGTTTGAAGTATCCCAGGCCTTAATCAAAAATTTACAAAGATGAATGTAGTAATCACTTCCCCTTCCTAAGACAAGGCAGCCAAATTAGGCAAAGTAGGCAAGTATGAGACTCAGAACCAAAAAAATTGTTGTTGTTTTGCTCTTATTGCCATGACATGATCTTTTGGAAACATGGGCTTCTTTTGTGTAAATCATAGCCTCTTAGAAAACAGTGGAGATCAGTGGATAATTTAAACCTCTTACTTTCAGAAAAAAAAATATCAAATTAAGATTTTAAACATTGAATTACTTAAGTTCTCTTAATATCTCTAATGCTTATGTCTCACATTTCTTCATTTTTTATCGGCTTGTAATTATATTTATGTTCTCCCCCAAAATGATGACTTTCGTGTACCATTATAAAGCATTTTTCATAACTAATAATTTAGAACTGTTGATCCATAGCTTACCACAATTGCAGATAGTAATATTTTTAGAGCTCAAAAGCTGAGCTTTTTAATTACATTGGTTTAGCAAAAAGCCAGCTTATGGAAATGTTTGCTCTTAAAGCAGGAAAGCAGACAAATTATTTTAATTTAAGGAGCAGAGATTCAGTTTTTATATGTATGACTGCTGAACTCACTACATTTATGGAGCAACACTTCAATTCTTCCAGTGTAATTTTATGCTACTATTATTTATGTGAAACATTTAGAAATATTAACAGAAAGGAAGAACATCATTCTTACATGCTTGCTGACCTGGTAAACTAATGTATGTATATGTATCTAAAGGAGTAATAAACTGGCATCATTTTGAGTTTGCAGACTAGCATATGAATTTCAGCCAAGGGTTCATTACAGCAGACTAAAAAACCTACTTATGTTGAAGTACAGTTTGGATTGGTAACCTCATTGTCATAATTAGTGGGCAGTTTAATGCACACAAACCTCAAGTGGCAGCTGGAATTGCTGTTAAACGCTCTGAACTGCCAGTTTAAATTTTACAAACAAGGAAAATATGTATTTGGTTTAGGGTATAAATATTCCTTATTTCATTGCAATAGCAAAGCTTATTCAAGGATATGTGGTTATCATAAAGTAGTCACAGTCCTAGATTCCAACTTGTGGCAACCCCTCCCTTGTTCTAAATCTTTTATTGTATAGATAAAGCAAACCATGCTAAGTTGGATATAACTGATAAAGAAACTAAATTCTTGCTTAAATATTTTACATGGTTTTCCTTGTATTTTTTTTTTTTCTCTTTACCTCCTGGATCTAATTTCTATTCTGTTTGCATAATGAAGACATTTTTCACAGGAAAAAAAGTCCTTTATAAACCCTTGCATAACTTAGTGGTACCACTTTTCCCTTTGCTGTCATGAATAAACCAAGAATGTGACATTATCATGCGATGATGTTTTGGGAAATTTGGAACTCCTAGGTTACCCAGTTTCTCTCTTATTCTGTTTAATTAGACAGTTAATGTCCAATGCTGTAAATTCCACAGATACTTGAGTTTCTTTCTAACATTACCATTTTTTCAATGAATTTTAGAATCTCATCAGGAGATTTTATCATTTAGAGTAGAAGATTGTGGCTCATTTCCATAGCAGATATGGTGTACTCAAATCTCTAAACTAAGACAGCAAATACATGAACCTTGTTTGATGCCTGCAGTGCTCTGATTCTAGGGCTGAATTTCCTTAGGTGAATGTGAAAGATAAGAAATATAAAGGAATAAGGGGCATAATCTTTGGAGAGTTTGTTCTCAGGATCCACAGCAGAAGTCTTGGCTAAATGCAATTCCTAATTTAGAATCAAACCATAGGCTGTACTAACATTTTGCTTTTGCCTTATTTGATAATCTAAGTATCCCTTATAGGCCCATTTCAAGCCTAAGTCATGGCACCAAAACTGAAAAAGAGCTACGCATGAACAGAGAGAGCAGAATTAGATGTCTTCACTTCAGTAATTATGTGGGTTATTAGAATTTGAAAAACGTATGGGTTTGTCCTTTAGCAATAGAACTGTATTTTTTTTCCTGTATTGGGTGATGGGCTAAGTTTCCTGCCTGATTATGCATGATTGAAGCAGACTTCTTGTCTCAAAAACTTCACAAAAAATGTTAATTTCTTTAATGAACTACATTCATTAATCAATCACAAGAAAGTGACTTGTTAATCACTTTTAGACAGTAATCCTGCATAAAATGTGCTAATTAACAATAAAATGCATACCTTCATACTTGTCAATACAGAAAATTCTCTGTCAGATCTGAGTGTGACTTTCTTACTGAAAACGTCCTAAATACAATATTCACTGACATAGATCTAGTCCATGGTCTTCAAATTGTGCAGCATAACTGAGAATGGACCCCTGTAGGATAGGGACAGTACGGGAGTAGGAACAGAAGCTGAAATGGGAGTTATGAATGCTGAGAAGATTGAAATCAGAAACAAGAATCAGGATTTAGGACTGAGCATATACTGAAGCAAGCAAAGTCAGAACTGTGTCAAGAACTTCACAATAGAAGAAAGAATCTCCATAACCTCAAATGGATCACATTGCCTGAGTTCAGGGAGGAGAGCCGGTTGCCTGTATCCACTTTGCCAGTCATCCAGTTTGAGGCAGTGGGACATTCCAGTCATCTCTAATCTTGCAGTTCTGCTCCAAATGTGCATGTTCCTGTCATTATTGCCCATCCTGCAGAGATGTCTTGATAACTGAAAACATCTCCAATGCTAGTAGATACCTATGTTTAGGTAGACTAGATCCTGTCCCTGTGGCCTTGGTTCCTTCCATGTGAAGGAAGAAAAGGAGATAAAGAAGTACTTGTCCCTTTGTGGTAACAAGTGAAGATAGGTGTCTTTGATCACAATCAATGATAAACTGTGGCTGACTCCAATGGAGTCACTATAATGTTACTCTCTAGTTCTTTGTAAAGGTAATGAACTAATTAAATCCAGTGATAGAGCAAATCACCCAGTGGGCAAATCACTCCTGAAGAAATGCAATGCCCAATGGCTAGGCTGGTTCTTATACTTGAACTTACTCATTTAAGTCTTGCATTTCTCTGAGCTACAAAGCGTTTCATAGCTAGACAACAACACTTAGAAAGGAAAAAAAAAGCACAATTTTTCCTGTATTACTCAGGAAAACTAATAGACTATAAATCAGAGTATGAACAAACATGGGCTAAGGTGCAGAGGATTTTTGTATAAGTTTGATGTTATTCAAGAAATCAGTCTCCCAAGTTAGAAAATTTTGTGTTCAGTTCATAGAATATGTTTGTTTTTATGTTGTCCTTGCTGGAATCAAATTCAGTTAATTGATCTATTGTTATGTCAGAAAAGTGCCATAGATACTTGAAAGTTTTTTCTTATATTTTTTTTTATTTTTTTTTTAAATTTTACGATTGCTACCTTTTCTATGGGAGGTTCAAGATTAATCTCCTGGATAGGAAAATCTAATTAGCAGCACAGACAGTAAATTTGGAATTTAGATTATGAACAATAGTTTGTGAAGAATTGTATGGTGGCTCAAAACAAACAGGAAAGAATTTTTTTAAAAAAAAACGGAAAAAAGTTACTGAAAAGATTTAGGTAACTAGGTGAGCTGTGGAAACTGTGATAACTCTCTACAAATGAACATAGGCATCTGTCTGCAGAAGAAGAAAAAAAAGACCTAACTATTTGTTAAATAAGTTAGATATGTTATTAATTTTCTTTTAATATGTATATAAGCTAGTTTTTTGACTATTATATATTAAATAATATTCTTTATTTTTAATTGTTGATATAGTTGGCAACACGGAAAACAATAACACTCTGTGTCCTACACATAGATCCCAAATACAGTTCTCTACAAAGGCAATCAGTAGTTCATTTTTATGGCTTGAAATTTTTAACAAATGAGACTGTACTGGTGAGACCACAGACCATTTATCACTACTGCATTGATTTCTTTCTTTCTAAAGTCCTGATGATACTTTTCAACACTGTTCATTGTAAGCAGGAGGATACCTCAAATATATGTTCACGGAAGACTTTTGGAGGCTGTATTAAAGACATGAAAGTATAGGCAGAAAGGGAGTAGTAGAGTTTAGTAAGTAAAGAAGTAAAACAGTGTCTTGATTTATTCAGAATAAATAAAACCAAGCATTGTATTGCACACAAAAAACAAATGTAAATAAAACCATTTCACACTACACAGCTATCTGAAGTAATTTCTCTCCCGATTACAGTGGAATAAATTAATAATTTCAAACAAAGCATTGTTTTTTCCATGTCTACTGTTTCAATTTATGCACTTCTGCTATATATTAGTTGTAGTTTTTCTGAGGTATTTCTCAATATGTGGAAGCATTTCTCCAAATGAATCATAGCATCAATTATGAGCATCCCATAGGGGATACTTTAAAGAAGAACAGAGAGTCTTTCTCGCTGAAAAGCTGAAGAAATGTTTAGACTACCAGAACACTGAAGCACTAAACTTTGGTTCCTACAGAACAGTATGTAGAGTATTTAATCTCACAAAATCCTTATCATTGCAAATTAAAGGAAAGGCATGCCCACATTTTTTCTTGATCTCTTTCTGAACTATCTTTTTATTTCTTAGAGTCTTGGCTATTTCTGTTAATGTCATTACAGAAACTGGAAGATGTTTTTAGGTTGAGAAGGGGGAAGAAGTGAGGAATTTAACCTTGATTTTAACCCTGAGAAGTCAAAGAATCATAGAATTATCTGGGTTGAAAGAGACCTCCAAGATCATCAAGTCCAACCCTTAATACAACACCATCATGATTACACGATCATGACACTAAATGCCACATACAGTCTTATTTTAAAAACTCCAGGGATGGTGAATCCACCACCTCTCTGGGCAGGCCATTCCAATGCCTGAGTACTCGTTATGTGAAGAACTTTTTTCTGATATCCAGCCTAAACCTTTTTTGGCAGAGTCTAAGCTCGTTCCCTCTTGTTCTGTTGCTGGTTGCCTGGGAGAAGAGACTGACCCCTACCTGTGGAGAGACTTACTGAAACCTAGCTCATTGAAAGCAGACATGAGCCTGACAAAAGCAAGCTGCTTAGGCCTTGAGTGGGAAAATACTGAGCTAAGTGAAAAAATACTGACCAGCAAGGTCAGTGTGCCCTTGTTGTGCAGTGAAGCTTAGGCAAGGGAGATAACAGGATGTCTCCCACGGGACCAGATGGATCTCTAAAACTACAGGAATGTATGTGACGCTTATGCAGTGATAAAGTCTGTAACCAATAAGGAGCTAAAGTTTTGTAATATGTATGAAGCTAGTTAACTAAGCTATTTAGGTAGAACTATTGCTAATAAAGACGGAGATGTTAATCAAACACCATATGAGTGTCGTTAAGTCTCCCGCCGTCTTTGACAAATGGTGTTCCCCAACACCCACCTGTCTACAACCTCCTTTCAGATAGCTGTAGAGAGTGATGAGATGACACCTGAGCCTCCTCTTCTCCAGGCTAAACAACGCCAGCTCCCTCAGCCTCTCTTCATAGGACTTGTGCTCAAGTCCCTTCACCAGTTTTGTTGCTCTTCTCTGGACCTTCTCCAGCACCTCAATATTTGTCTTGAACTGAGGGGCCCAGAACTGAACACAATACTCAAGGTGTGGCCTCACTCAAGGTGTGCTGAGTACAGGGGAAGGATCACTTCCCTTGTCCTGCTAGTCACACGATTCTTGATACAGGCCAGGATGCCATTGGCCTTCTTGGCCACCTGGGCACATTGCTGGCTCATGTTTAGCCTCCTGTCAATCAGTACCCCCAGGTCCCTTGCCACCTGACTGCTCTCCAACCACTCTGTCCCCAGTCTGTAGCGCTGCATGGAGTAAGTCCTTTCTCTTCCTTCAGTTTTGAAGCTTATTAACGGTATATTTTTCGTGAGTTACTATAAATTAGACACTTTATTTCCTGTTGAAGTGTTCAGAAATGATGAATAGGTTAATTTACAAGCACATGCAAGGCCTCCTAAGACACAGCGTTCACTCCACATTCTCTCTATTCATATTAGGACCCAAAAATTAGTAAGGTAGCAACTGTGCCAGTTTCATGGGTTTCAGATGATATAATGGTTTTACATGTCAAGGTTTTGGTAGTGGGGAAGCTACACGAGTGCCTTCTGTGATAAGATTACAGAAGCTTCCTACATGTCCAACACAGCCAGTGCCAGATAGCTCCTCTATGATAACGTATTTAAGAAGGGGTAAAAACTGTTGTGCAACAGTGTCTGGGAAAGGAGTGGGAATATGTGAGAAAAGACACTGCAGATACCAAGGTTGGTGAAGAACGAGGAAGAGGAGGTGGTCCAGGCACTGGAGTGGAGATACACCTGCAGTCACTTGTGAAGACCACAGTGAAAAAGATTGTCCCCTTGCAGCTCAGGGATTTCAGTGGCAGAGCAGATATCCGATCTTCCGCCCATGAAGGACCCCATGTTGGAGCAGGTGGATGTGCTGTTAAGGAGGTTGTGACCTTGTGGAAAGCCTTGGAACAGGCTCCTGGCGGGACCTATGACCACATAGAGAGGCGCCCCTATTGGAGCAGTCTGTTCCTAAAAGACTGCATCCCATGGAAAGGACCTATGCAGGAGCAGTTTGTGAAGAATTGTGTCCAGTCAGAAGGTCCCTCACTGGAGAGATTAATAAGGGACTGGTTCCCATAGATGGGACCCCAGATTGGATTAGGGGAAGAGTATGAGGAGGAAGAAGTGGCACAGACAAGTGACTGCAACCTCCTGCAAATGATAGCAAACCCTATTCCTTATCCGTTTATACAACTCAGGGGGATCAAGTAGAAGGGTTCAGAGTGAAATTGAACCTGGGAAGAAGGGAGGGGTGTTTTAAGATTTTTATTTATTTATTTATTTTTTTTGTTTATTTCTCATTATCCTACTCTGACTTCTGGTTGGCAATAATTTAATTTTTCTGAGTTGTATCTGTTTTACCCATAACACTAATTCAGGAGCTATTTCTCTGTCCTTACGTCGACCCGTAAACATCTAATCATACTTTCTTTTCCTTTTCTAGCAGAGGATGGTAAGTGACAGAGCAGCTTGCTGGGCACTTGATGGCTACCGAAAGTAAACCCACTACATCCATAAAAGGTCACTTAGTTCAAGTCTGTCTGTGATGGTATGAAAGTGGATGCAGAATCTGGGTTATCATGTTAAACATAGCTTTGGAGCTTCCCAATACATTTCCTCCGTATGGTGTAGACTTAGACTTTCACACTACATTTCAGAACAGGTGGTTGTTCACATCCTGTCCCTCTGCAGTACAACACAATTGTCAGTTGGGATCTTTAAAGTCTTCAAGCAAAAGGACAATAAGTTAGGTATTATTTCTTCTCGTAAAGAAAGTTCTAAGTAACCAACCATATTTAATCAATGCAGATGAGACTTTAAAAAGTGTTATAGGTATTGGTGTGCAGTAGAAGAGGATTTGAAATACTAATGTCTACTATAGAGCGCATGAAGAAGGAAATAAGGTTGTAAGGAAGAAAGTAGACACAGACTTAACAACAAGAAAACTCTACTGTGAAAAACAATACTAAAATTATATATGCATAAAGTAAAAGTAATAACGCAGAAAATTCTTTCCTTCATTTTAGTGCTATATCTTACAGCAAGCATGAAAGAGAAAATGCTCTGTAAATTGTCATTTTACCAGCTTCCTTTGATAGACTTTGCATTTGAATTAAAATTTCATGAAGGCAATTCACTTCATGTTGCATTCTGCTTTGTGGTAATAGTTCTCTCCCCCCTCCTCCTTTTTTTTTCACAGGCTTAACAAGTATTTGTTTTGCCAGCATCATATTTTCTTAACTGCTTCCAAATTTCAAGTTCCTTTTGCTTCAACCACAGCAAAGTCTACCTAGGAGCCTAGCACTGAATATCCAGAGATCATTAATTATATTCAGGCAAGCATTTAGTGCAAACCTGTTATAGGATTACCGTGTAGAATTTCCCATACTTAAATTATGTTGAAATATCCAATTAGTGTATTGTCTGGTATGTATTTCATTACAGTTAAATATTTACTGACAAGCTGGCCTTTCAGTTTATCTTTGTACACTGAGAGAAAAAAATCTGATCTCATATGGCTTTCTTTTCAGCAAATTCTCAAAATGCTTTCCGATTAGATCCACTCCCTCTCTAAGTAGCCTTTATGTGTGAACAAGAGGAATCCTTTCTACGTTCCAACCTTATTGTTTGCAAATACCATATTTGAAAAGAATGTATAACATTATTATCACCATTTAACATGAAAAACTCTTGACAGGAGACTGGAAGATGTGGTTCAAATTGAACACGTACATATTTATAAAGAAAGGTTATACAATGGTGTTATGATAAATAAAGTTTCAGGGGACTAATACAGCACCACATTTTCCTTTTTTCTTCCAATCATATAGTAAATACTTTAATATCTGAATTATGAATATTTTAGCATATATACAATTTAATTCTGAGATTTTTCCTGAGCAAGGTTTGACATGTAAAATTAAAAGAAATCTATACTATTTCTTTTTTTTTTTTTTAATCCAGTGTGGCCAACACAATTGTGGGTAATCAAGTGTTTCTCAGTTGATATTTTCTTTCCTGTGTCTCTAGAAGCAGTTCTTTCAGACATGTTTATACAGTCAAGAGCCTAACTCTGTGGCTGGCATTTTTTTAACATTTGTTAATTAGAGTGGGAATCTTTAAATTATTAAATGAAGATGGACTTCAGACTAGAATAACGCAGTACAACAGTTTCTCTGTGAAGACATTGGGAAAAAATCTGATTAGTGAGTATAAGCAGGTCAATAGAAAGGTCTCTTCTGAAGGCCAGGGTCTGAGATAAAACCATATGGCAACAGCTCAAGATAAGTCTATGCTCTCCATTTTCTGTTTTCCTTTTACTGATATTTGTTTTTTCATGCTCTATTTAGCCTGGAAACTATATAAATAATGGATTTGAATTTATTTTCACAATTACTTTATGAATACAACTTATATTTTAGAGCACACTAGTAGTTTGTGCCTATTTATGTTTATATAGACTATATTCCTGACCAGAAATGTTATGCTTATGAACATGAACAGTTTTTTTTTGGAGGTCTTGGTTTTCACAAAATTTAACATAACATAAGGATTTATTATTTAAATTTTACTTGTGAAGTAGAGCTAAATGTCGTCTCTTATTTTACACACTTCTTCTGTGGCATAAGTTTACTCTAGCTTTGTTCTTGGTTCCCTTGCCAATTGTAAACAAATTTCAGTTCTTGTCTTTCATCTTGATGAAAACTCTTTAGACATGGTGAGGTTTTTAATTTATTTTTTTTTTTTATTTTTCAGTGAATGACTGTATCGAATTGGTCTAGTCTCCAGATTGATCAAAAAAATCCTTTGTTCAGTACATGTACTGTTATGTGTAATCAGATTTAGACCAGGTTTGAGGTTAAATACTCAAAAATGCATGGTAACATATTCCAATTTCAGTTCCTCCTAATTCCAACATATGTCAATGACAGCAGAATATAATGGATAATGATGTTCTTGCAAGTCATTCTTCTCCCTAGAGAATTATTGTACAAGTTTGGCTGTGTTAGGAGAAGTCTTAGGCATAATTCTTTGCGTTTAGCTTTGAGTTTATTTTATTCCTAAATTTTGGTGTTAACAAACTGACTACCTGGGCAACAGCACTGACTTTGCATTAAGTTGCACAGAGTTTAAGTTACATAGAGTTTACGTTAAATAGCCTACGTTGTTTTTATTTTTAAAAGCCAGTAGGAGAAAAGACAAGAATTGTACGTTTTTAAAGACCTTTCCTGTTCTCAGACACATTATTTCTGGTCTTACTTACCTGAAGTAAACAGAAGAACAGCTGTGCATATTGCTGCTTCGTAATTCCCTCTCTGAGGATAGTGGACTTTTGTTTTGGAAGAAATTGCCTTAGTTTATATTTTATTGATTACTCAGATGATTGACAAAATCCTTCAGCAGCACTCATTAACAATATCTATTGTTAGCAAGCTCTGAGGGTTTTATTATTGGTTTACAATTCCTTTAATACAGGGTCATGTTCCAGTAATGTCAAAGTCCAATCCAGCTAGTGATTACAAACTGGTGTGGTTATGGATACTTGAATTTAGAAGACTTCCCTCTCTGAGAACTGTGAATTTTGTAAAGCTCCAATATGTTCTCTTGTTTGCTTAAAATGAGTTAAATATGAACAGTTTTATATATTGTTCCCACTATCAAATTTTCTGGCTTCTCTCATTTTTATAGGTATTTCATCTTAAGTAGCTGTAGGTCTACCGGTGTCAGAGACTGAGTTTTTGCTACTCAGGTGGTTTGCCTTAAAATAATTTTTTGGGGATGTTAAGACTGTAGCAGAACAGTGTCCTTCAGCACCTTATCTCACTGTCACAAGCAGCCTGGCTCTGTTTTGCTGCCAGAGAGGTCATGCAGCAATCTTGCAGGTAGAGAGCAAAGGCAGAACGATACCTTGGATGACTCACCTCAGACCCCAGAGCCTCCCTAAACTTAGTTCCAGAATCTTCCAGAGGGAGCATTGTGCAAGTCCACTGGGAATCCCTCCCCCTTGGGACTTCAATGTATAAATAACAGTCATAAAATAGGGTGGAGTGAGCCCTGCCATCCTGGGGAAAGAAGAAGAGCAACTGGAGCCCAGGTAATGTCCTTGCACTTTCTTCTCTCTCCCTTTTCTCTCTTTCTTCTCCCTGACCACAAATCTAGCAAGCCAATGTGAATCTTATTCTGAAGATTGCCTCTACAAATAAACTTCTTTTTGGATCAATCTTTTGGCACTGTTTTACCTATATTTAATTTGATGGGCAACAAACCTGTACATTTTATGAAGAGATCCAGAGTCTTGCCCTGGCTTTCCCTGGGCTGTCCAAGTTTGGGTCATGACATCTGGTTACAGTAGGCAATAAGCCCTGTTCCTCTGTATATTTATACTTTAAAGAGTTATGATTGTTTTGATAATGTTTTTGTGTCGTATCTTAGATAGATATTCTTGTACTATTTTGTACTCTATTATTTCAGAGAAAAAAAATAAAGTATTCTACCCAGTTTCAGAGCTATTAACTCAGATTTTTTTTATTCATCCTAATATTTTAATTACTTTACCGCTATTTGTTGACAAAGTGCATGTTAAACTACCTAGAAAAATATGATACTAAACCAGGGACTGAAGTTTTGATCTGACAGTTCAATACATTTTCAAATAACAAAACTGCTTGCTTTATGGCATATTTATTCTGTGTTAAGTTATCTTCTATATAGTCTAATTCCTAAAGAAAAAAAAATGTTCTGTTTTCCCCTAATGCCGTTTGTCATAGGGCAGCCCTGACAAATGGTCTCTCTGGTGACAGAGTACTTGGATTGCTACCAGCTGCGCACACTATCATTTGTTGCATTTTCTGTATAGATGTTCTCTTTTTGATTTCTTGTAAGAGTCTGTACTTACTGAATTTGCCTTTAGAAAACATAATTTTTATGAAAACCTGAATATAAAATCACTTTTTCCTATTGCAGTCTACAGAAAACAAATGTGTTGTTGTATCTAAGCTGTTCTTACCACTGATACACCCTTGCACTGAAGGGACTAATATCATGGTTTACAGTGTGACAAATGATGTTAAGGCTGGGATTCCCCTGTGGTGAGAGAGATGGCTGCAAGAGCATTCAAAGAAGGCTCAATGTAGAGCAGTTCTGCACCCTGTACAATACATGTGTGCGTGGAAACATTTCTGGCTCTATGGGTATCTAGTGCATCTAGCATTATTGTATTTATTAATTAGATTTTGTTATGTTTGTGTTCATTAATATTTTGCTGTTAAGGGTCCATATTCTAAAAAAAAATAAGCCTCTAACAATTCTCCTGATACAACTGAAATTTTGGCATGCTTATATCTCATGCAGAAATTAAGGACATAGTAGTATATCAGATCTAGCACAGTCACTTGAATTTTGGTGACCTTGACCAAGTAAACAAACCTTAGAAAGAAAAGAGAAAAATACACCTCCTGTTTGCAACCAAGACAGCCTAACTGCATTCATTCGTTCAGTCAAAGAAAAAAAATTTCATTTGATTGATTAATTCCTTTTTAAAGTAAACGACTTAACATGGGCAAAAAGTGATCGTGTCTCTGCTATTACTACCATTTGATGTAATGGTGAGGGAATTGCCAGTACCTCAGCCAGGTTTTAGCCTTAGTATGACCCACATAGTGTAAAAACAAGTATTAAAAAATGTGTTTAAAAATGTCAGTCACTGTTCAGAAGGTATTGTAAACTATATAGCCTAGTTTCCTAAGAGCAGTGAAATAAAAAGGTGATGATTTTGTGAGGAAAATCTCCTGACTTAAAATTCTGATTAGCACAAAGGGCAAGGAAAAGAAACACAGAAATTAGGAAAATATTTATCAGGATGTTTTCCTGCAAGACTACTGTGTGGAGATTATTCTGCTCAATGCACTTCATTTTCAGTACAGGGTGCTATTTCTTGCTACTGATTCTTCCGAGAAAATTTGTTCTCTATGATACACATTTTTTAAGACACAAAATATAGGTGCTGTTTCAGAACAGCAGAATATTAGTTCTTCCAGATGCAGTGAAAGCAAGGGAAGCTTATAGGAAAAGGGCCTATGCTTTCAAGGAACATGTAAAACATGAAATGTAAAATAGTTTGCTTATCTTTGCCATTGTCAAATGAATTGGAACGACGTTTGTTACACAATATAGACTCTTCTTCTACATATTAAAAAGACTATTAAACAAAACATGCATTTGTGATCTTTTGAGAGACTCTGAGTTTTGAAGAAGGAAGGCTGGAATTATGGACCAGAGAATAAATCTGACTACATCTAAGTCAGCATGTGCATTAATACATAATTTCACAGTCCTGCACCTTGGGTTGGGTTAATAGATATGTCTGCCCTTTACTGATCTTAACTATTTTGGAAAGAATATTTCCAGACTTATCCTGGAAAATGTATAGTATTCCTGTAGTTTAGCCTAGAGATATTTTTTTGTAGTATTGACAAATACGTCAGGTGACAAAAAGATTTGTTGGAACTTCAGGAAATAGCCTCTAATTATAATTAATGCTGATAATTTCCATACCATATCTACAAAGAAGCTCGTATTACATTATTCTGTTGCAAATCACTATCAGCAAAATGATTTGTTCTTCATTTCTTACCCTTCTTTCTTCCCCTAACACCTGTTCCCACCCCTTGTAATTTTAATATCTCATTATATGATCCACAGAATGCAATTTGAATGCAGTTTATAGTGACTCCCTGGTAGCACTTCCTCTCACAGAATTTCTGGTAAACACTTTCTAAAGACTGTCCTGCTCTGGAAAAAGTGTAGATGAGTATGACAGTCTGTCCATACTGACTGATCCAGATTAGACATTACGATGTCTCTCATGTCTTTCAACTAAGATGTTAAATGGGACAATCTGATGTTCCTACTTAAGATGATGCTAAACCTAATCTTTGAAAGCTTTCCAGGCAGATAGGGAACTCCATAGATATGCGAAAGATGTAGATTGTCAGAGAGCATGTATTTTCTTCCTCTAAATCTCATTCAGGGTAAAACCAGCAGGAATTTTCATCTTGTGACGGTCAGATGGGTTCATGTACACATTCTATAATAACAAAAAATGCTAGCCCTGAGACTTTTCCTTTGTTTGTTAATTTTGTCTTATGTCTGAATGTCTACACTTATGTGTGCATTGCATGATTTTATTTCTTTCCCATATAAATGAGCTTATTTTAGATATAAACAACAATTAGAAAACTTAGACAGCTGCTTGATATGTGTGCTGATTATTAGCAATTAAGCATTTGATTGTTACTCAGCTGCAGTATGGGATTTTGTTGTTTTAATACTTTATTGTGTAATTAGAAAATTCAATAAAATGGTAATATAGAAAAGTAGTAATAATGAAAAAATCTGATGGATATTGAACACTATATAACTGTAGACTGAAAAACAATGCAGCAGTGCTGACTATGATATATAATGAAAGTCAGCTTGTGGAGCTATTCTTAAGCATATGAGATAAGAGATTGGCAAAACAATTCAATTGTTTTAAATGTTGATTATGCATTTAATTTTGACAAAAATGGCCTGCACTAAGCGAGTCATGATTCAACTCTGGCAGTTTACCTGAAAGGAGAAAAGTAGCATACGGAACAGTCAAGCAATTTTGCTCCTTCGTAGAAGAGAAATGGATAATTCGGCATTGAGATGAGCACAGCTGGCATTCAACAACAGTGTCACATGAGAAGTGACAGTTCACCTTTAGAGAGTAAATGTGATTTGCACAGAAGTAGCTGATGTATTCATACTCTTTCTACCAGAAAAAAAAAAGATGTATTTTTTTGCAGATAAATATTTGTGTAATGAATACCGTACATTTACAATGTGCAATTGTAAGAGCAGTTCTTGCATTGTTTTTTGTAAGCACAAATTCAGCCTCTCTTTTGCCCACCATGGAGAGCCTCTCTGTAGCTGTACACAACAACTCTATTATGTGAGGTATGGAGGATGGAAGTAGGATGGAATAAAACAAGCATTTTGTTTATGGGTGATGCTGCTGTTGCTGTTTCATGTGGAATATGATGCCTGTGTGATCTTTCTTCTACTGACCTGTATGCCAGATATGTATTGATGCATTTGAAGATTCCAGAAACATGCTGGGAAACCTGCTTAATCAATGACAATATTTTCCTGATCAGGGAGGTAATTTACTGCAAACTCTTCTCCGCATAATGTGTTTTTCCTTCTTCAAGCCGGTCACCCCCTGTTTGCATGTGGATGATGACAGGAGATGTATCTCTGACAAACTCCAATAAACAAGTGTGCTCAGCGTGGAAATGAAATACTATGAATATGCATATTCAGATATGGATATCCAAATATGACAGTCTTAATAGAAAAGCATAAAAAAGCTGCAAGGAAAAAAAATTTATATGAAAGCAAGAAATAAAATGAAGACTATATAACATTTTCATTTTAATAGTCTGTCTAGAAAGTGTTAGAACTGTAATAGATATTGATAGAATAACAAAGGCATTCAATCTTCCAGATCTAATCAAAACCTTTTTGTAGCCTGGATCTGGGACCTGGGAAAAGAATTATTAGAAGTTTTGTTTTTTCCCTGACGCCAGACTCCTACTAGACAGATTTCATCTTCTGAAGCTTTCCATGTGCAGTTCAATGCTGGCTACGCAAATGCAGCATGAGAAAACCAGCAAGTGTTTGGAGGAGTTAAAAGTCTATCTCTCATTCTCCCCTGTAGAATATAAAGACTTTTTGTTTCCCTGTCTCTGTTATGCAGGCACTGCAATCCCTCACTTTCAAGTGATAGTGTGAATGCCTCTGGTAAAAGATGAGAGGACCACTTATTCTGTAAAAAAATAGAGTCCCTTCCTGTTGAGTCAGAGAGCACTATGGGATCAGAGAATGAAAATGTTGAGAATGAAACAGGTTGAGGTGCATTTGAACAGTACCAGTAGAAGAACAAATTCAGAAGAGTGAGAATAGAAAGGACAAGGGAGATTTTCCAAGAAAATACCAGGCAGAATTTACAAAAAATTGTGTACCAATTTAATAGCGTGAAGCCGTTTTTTATCAAAGCATAAATGTAAGAAATTTTAAAGTAAAGATATATTATTGTAGAAAGCTTTTTTTTAATTATTTTTTTACAAATGGAGTACAGTAGATACCAAAGAACATAGACTGATTCGCCATAATATGACACATACCTTTCTGTAGCAAAACTTTTTAAAAGTTTTTTCCTGAAAAAGTGACAACCTTGTAAATAGTGCAAAAATATGAGTAAATGTAATTAATTTTACTTGATATTCTTCAAATTATTTTAAAAGTGGCAGTTCAGTCAGATCATTTGCTTCAGTTTCAGCTTCAGTGTCTCATTTAATCAATTAAAATGTCAGATGTATGATTATAATATCAATTCTGATTGAACAATGAGGTCATGTATGGTGTTAGATTCTGTACAAAACAATGGTTCAGTGGTGGAATTCACAGAGCCCATGTATTGATGTTGTGAATTACCCACTCCTATTGTGACTGTATATGCTCTTTTCAGACAATCCTGCAATGCTTTTTTTTAATAACGCTGTCCAGTAATTTTTTTTCATGATTTAAATATGTCTTATCAACATATACTCTTTTAGGTAATGGTATATATTCTCACTAGCTGAAATACCCCTTGGAAGTAAAAATAACTAGTATTCTATCATATTGATGACAAGCATTATCTGATAAAACACTGAGTATTAACTGAAACATAGAGTTTATTCTACAGGAAGGTTGTTACATGTTACTGAGTACCACAAATGTCTTTACAATGAGCTAGCTGTTCCATTTGTCTTAACTCAAATAATTAGAAGACCTGGTCACTAGGTCTGCCCACTGTCCAGTATCTTTTTGTCCACTGCAATCTACAGAGTAGCAAGAAATAAGACTTGGAGCTGGTCTTCATCCCACAAATAGTTAGTGCATCCAGATTTGGAAAATGGCAACAGTAGTACAAAGCTGGAACTTAGCCCTGTTATACTTACTAAAAAGCCTATTCATACAAATTAAGTCCATTCCGTATCCTGGCCTCTGATGACAGCTCCGTTTTTTTTTTTTTATTTGTCTGGTTTGAATTATCTCAAGACTGTACCCAGAAAGAATTCATCCCTTTCAAGAGACTTCCCCAAGGTTATAATAAATTCACACAGGTCATCCCATCAATGTGGTGAATTTGCATTATTATTTCATTATGAGAAGGAAAGAAAGAGGATTAGATCTCTTGCAGCACTGGCAGCGTCTAATCCAGCTGAACACATGATTAAAGCTGGTATTTATGACTTTAACTGTCAAAGAAAACTAATTGTAAACTGAGAGCTGTGGATAATTATAGCTTTTGGTACTAAACCATTTTTTCGTATTTATCACAGGACTAAGTACAGACAATACTACTGTTTCCCTGTGGCTCTCTGTTGCTTGAAGCCTATTTATGCAAATGACAATTGATTTATATTTTCAAGTTGGTGGCTGCACATAATCTTCTTAGCTTTAATTATGCTGTAAAAAACATGAAAAAAGTAACACATATGCTACAATATCAATGACACAGCATTTTGTATTATCTCACTTTTAAGTACTTTTTGTTTTTAGCATCTGCCTGGTTAATTGTTTCACATGAATGCTACTGAATAACTAAACTTAAAGAGCCTCCTCATGGGAGATAGTTTCTTTTGTATTTTATTATCATTCATATGTTTCTTGCACAGACTTTTTTATTTGTACAGCTGTGTGTACATCATAGTTTAATAAACTGCAAGTACTTTTATAGAGAAAGTAGTCTTTGAGACTCTGGAATAAAAGTTGTGATTATAATAGGTTTAATGTGTTTTGTTGGAAAATGAGTACAAGGAGTAGTTCACCACCACCACCTTTTCTTTTCCCCTCCCCCCTTAGAATGGATTTCAGATAGGACAGATTAGACGCGTGGGGAGCAGGAAATTCTGAATGTTGCAAAAGATGAAAGCTATAATTTTTGACCTTTTCTTGAGTTAGTGTTAACTAAAAACCAGAGTACATAGACTCTGGACCTTCTAAATTTTCAAAAGAGACATGAATAATAAAGTAGATATGAATAAGAAATAAAAAATCTGTGAAAAAGTATATAGGAAATAATATTATGATGTATCATGGTAGAAGAGTTATGATCAACTAACTGAGATTTTTTTTCATAGTAATATATAAATATTCATTGCCCCAGAATACCGTTGTGACCAAGTATAACTGGTTTACAAAAGAGTTAACTTCATCAGTGATGTCTAACACGACAGTACGAAGTGTAGTCTTTGGCCAGGAATTCCTACATCCCAAGGTACTGGAGCTGGAATAGGTGTTGTCATACTGTCAGCTGTTGTTTCCTGTATTCTCTCCCTAAATACTTGCTGGATACTGTGAGAAATGGGAGATACGAAAACACATTTTTTGTGTGACACTTTAATATTCACAGATCCCAGAAGAAGTAAAATAGTGACGAGGGGCTCAGTGGGACTGATAATGTAGTAGAACAGGCAAAACAGAACAAAAGTGTAAATCTAAATAACTCTTATAATGTAAGCTACAGTAATATATCAAAATGCTATGAAATGTGACTCAGATCTTAAGGTAATATTTTATTATTCTAATGACTATTGTTTCCAGTTGTTCATTCAGTTACCTTCCAGGATCCTGTCCTTAGACAAGATTTTTCTGTCTGTGATAGAATAATTTTTGGCTGTGACCAAAGAGGAAAACCAAACCCTAAACAAGGAGCAGTAGACCTTCCAGAAATGCAAATAAATGTGTTCTGTAGCTACTGACCAAAGTGTTAAATAATTCAGCCTTAGGCATGGAAAACCTTACACTGCAGTTTTAACAACAGACAAAATATGTATCCATTCTTTTGTACAGTGATTAAATCAAGAGAATTCCCATTTCAATACACTTGGAGAATGCAGCTCATAGGTTTTATTTAAAGTTTTGAAGTGCTTTGTATTTAGTCCAAATTTAATTTTTTTCTGTTTTGCTTAAAAATTCTGATTTGTGTGTACATCTCTACTCTCTGCATCTCATTGTGTGTACAGCTAATTTGGACTGTAAAAGCAATAATCTGTGTTTCCTTGATTTTATCTGTTTCTTGTGAAATGGAGTGCAGTATTTCTAATCAAGGGGGTTGATGTCTGAATCCATTTAGATGCCAAACCACTTGTAAATGTTCTCAGATCAGTTTTTATGTATTGAAATGGATATGATACCCAGATCAGACAAAAGAATCCAAATTAATATGAGTAGAAGTTTACATTGACAGGATGCAAATGGTGACAGAATAACTTACTCTGAAGAAGAAAAAGATCTCTTGAGGAGTATACAATGACGAATCTGACTGACGTCAGTCTCTAGGAGCTTGTAATTGAGCAACCTGATAACTCCATGGATTTCATGGAATACACAGTTATGTGATTCAAAGTGTTACACTTCTGAAAACAATAAAGGTGGAGTCATAAAGCAGTAACATGTTTGTAAAATGAAGTCAAAGCAGGAAGACCCATTAAGGTATTCAGGTACTATGCTAATACCTACAACCCTACTGATTTCAGAGGTGATTACTTGCTTAATATTTCTGTAAACATAATTTTCAGTATTTAAATTATGTTTATTAATTTTTCATCTTTTCATGACACAGTCATCAGGTACTTCATTGGATAAAAATCTTAGGAGAGGATATTAAAAATATTAAGACTAGTTGAGAGATTAAAGTGCAGGTAAGATAATAATGGTTTTATCTGCAACGAGAGACTACCAGCAAAACTTACCAACAAAAGCAATAAATCTATGTTACAAAAGCAATAGATTTGTGTTACTTTTATTTTCAATCCACTAGAACTGTACCATGGAACTCTTTGTGATATTCTTTTTTTTAAAAAAAAAAAAATTCATTTTAATTTCCATTTCTGGCTAGGAAGCCTTTTCTACAACTGCTTTGCCACAAGCCACAATTTTTCCAGGAAATCAAATACACTGATGGTTTCATTCTGAAGCAGCAGATAGTTGAAAAACTACGTTACCTCATTTAAAAGATTTAATTTTTCCTGGAGCATATAATTCAGTGCTGTCTAGTGCCAATCTGGTAATTGAAACCTATTAAATAGACTTTCTTGCTCTGCATGCATATATCAAGCATATGCCTGATGAAGAAGAACTAGTAACTAGTAACACTAGTAACTAGTAATAAACCTTATTTTCCCGATTTTTCCCTAAACCACTAAATATATGTTTTGTTAACTCCAGTAGAACCAATTAAGGGTGTGTCAGCAAAATTAAATGAGGTTCAGGTCTCAATTTGCCTGCAAGACAAATAGATTAAAAAATTATCATCACAAGTGAATATCAACAGAAAAAAATGTGTTTATGCTTTAAAGGTATGTAGATTTTTAGCAATAAATTACACAGGTGAATTACCATTAAAAATATATCTTACAGAGCTATTTAAATGACAAATTTTCAAGACTTTTCATCTGCTTGAGACATTTACTTTTCTCCTATGAAATTATCCAAACACACTGCTTCCATATTTTATTTCATAAAATACAGACAATTCAGTGAAAACAGTGAATGCTACAGTAACTAAGAATTTAGCCTGACTTTAAAGTTGTGGCCTGAGTTCTGTCTTACTGATTGAGACAAGGGTAGCATGAAGTCATTCCCTAGAGAAAAAGTCAGGGACGTCCAATCAGTCTTATTGACAGAAGGCTTTTTGGATCCACTTTCTAATTGCTGTGCTGTGCTTCATAGGTGTTTGTAATGGATGCCCAGTGGCTGTGTAAAGCACTACTCCGGTAGTGCTTACCGTCATGGGATTTATGAGCTAGTGTAGCTTTTATATTTTCTGCAAAAGGCATTTCATTTTTCAACTCACAAACCTTCTGTTAGGAGAGCTGATAGAAACCAAAATGAAGTTTCAGGGGAGGATCGGTTGATTGCTGTTAATTACTGCTTTATTTTAAAATTAGACTTTCCACAGAATATAAAAAAACTCTCTAGAGTCAATTCAAGGAAAGACAAAACTGTAGCAGAGGGCTCACTTTCTACTTCAAAATACAGTTGACAGTGTAGAATTGAGGAAAGGTATCTACCATAGAACTAAACAGAATGTGAGATTACAATGACTATTTGGAAATTGCCTTTTATTATTGTTGTACTTCACTAAACTCTTTTCCTCCTTTCTTCTTTCTAAACATCATAACAGTGGAGGAATTTTGGAAGGCAAAATTCAAATAATTAAACCCAGAACAGTCATTTATTCACATTCCCTGAAAGGACATTACAGTGACTTGCCTCAGTGACTGCAACATATCAGAGGGTGTCTACACAGCATCTGAGGTATGAATACCAGAAATTCACACTGAAGATAAATGACCAGTCTTTATGAATCATAGCGGATCTTTAGGTTGCAGCTAGTAGAGCTGGAAGCAGCCATGGGTAGATTGTTTTCTGTGTCAGCCTGTGTTTCTGAACCTGGGTCAGAAGATTGTACCACAGAAATACATTTTAGTAATTGTGTGTCGAAGTGTCACAGACCATGGTTTCTAAGTTTACATAAAAAAGAAACGGTTGTTGTTCTTTAACAGGCTTTAAAACATGACACTCTTTCTTTGTCCTTTTCTGTCTTCTTTAGTTGAAAAGAACTGATATCTTTGTTTTGATTGCCTTTGCCTTTGCAGGAAAATATCCCTAAAAGATGGGAATATTTGTGAGGAGAGCATCATGAGTAATATACAGTGTATAATACTTTTTTTCTATGTGAAAAAGGCTAATAATTTCTAGAGTTACATATTTCTGACGCCATTTTTTTTTGTGCTGTATGCTGCTAAGATCATAGACACTAGTTGGAGACATTTGTTTGGTGATCTAAAATCCAAATGAATAGTGACCAGAAGCCCTTCTCTGAAATCCTTTGTGCTCAGCTCTATGAGAGATTCATTAGGATTTTCTAGACATGAAAGTAACATTCTTCAATGTTCATTCATCAAGTTCCTAAACTAAGATGTTCTTGGACTTTCCCTCAAGCCAAAAAAGTGGAATCACTGAAGCTTTTCTCTAAGAACTGTGCAGTTTCCTCATTTGTTCTTAGGAGATTAAACCTGCCACTCCAATAACTATTTGAGAAAATGCGACAAGCCATTTTCTTTCTGTTTGTAGAACCTTGTGAATTTTAATTACTACAGTGTTGAAGATGGCACGATGCTAAGATATTTGAAAGCGCCAAGAGTATATTAAGAGTTTTCATAGGCTAAAATCTAAAATTTATTTTTTCCCCTATTTGATGATTTAGAACACTTGTGCAAGATTTTAATGGTCATTTCTAGCATTCCTAAAGGTTTCTTAATAAGCCTGCTTTTTTTCACGTCGGTACATCCCATGTTTCTTTTTCCATTTACAGCATTTGCTAATTCTTCCTTTTCTTCAACCACTCATATTGCCACAGCCAAAATAAATATATTCAGAAGTCAGTGGAATTATTTTACAATATGACTTACGGATGACTGCAGGTTTTCAAAGTTGTAGAAGGAAATTTGCAGAGAAGAGTGAAAATAAATTTAAGGTGAGTTTCTGGTGGTTGAAAATTGCTCTCCCTGCAGGTGCCAAAGCATCTAGTTCTACTGACGCATTCAAGATGAAGCTATAAATACGCTTTTTGTTGTCAAACCTGAAAGCAGTATCTGAATGAGAACTTTGTGAACTTGTATATGACCAATGTTATCTCCCCCTCACTCCTCTAGACGTATGTCCAGGATACAAGCTAAACAGCTTCTGGTACTTGGTTGTGAGCTGTGAAGTGAAATGAACTATATGACAGAGTAGGCACTGCAAAGTTGGCAGTGACAAATTCTGCTGGAACACGGGTTAGAAATCTTGAAACTTGTTCATTGTCTTTGTTGTGTGTTTCCTTGTTAGCATCCAGCAGGCTCATTCCGACACTGCAAAGTCCAACTCACTTTGGCATTGCCCAGACTGAGACACTTTTGAAGCACTCAAACAGGAGAAGTCATCCTGTTGTTTCCCAGTGGCTGAAGAATCCATTAAGTTTTCCTCTTTTTCTGTTTGATGTGACTGTAGATGAATTTGGCTTATATGGAAACCCAGTGCCACAGACACTCACCTTGCTTTCAATTCAGAAAGAGTATTTTACTTCCATTTTTAAAAATATCAAATAAAAAATAATCAATACATATGACTTTATATGCAAGTAATTAAGAAAATAGAACTTTTCCTCCAGCCGAAATCACATGATGGATGTTGTTTTTTTAACAGCTTTAATAATTCTTTATTTTCCCCACATATTTACTAAATTTTAATATAAATGATGCAAAGTCAGTAAATACTTAATCAAGAGAGAGATTCTAATAGCCACAACCATTTTGCTACGAAGTCTGTGGTAGCTGCGTCTACTTATGTAAACAAGGTACTAAAGGCCCCAGTTAACAAAGATATTTCCATGTCCAGCTGTTATTGACTTCAGTGTACATTAGAGTTGTAAGTAACAATTAGGAACTGAATACATAGGCTGAACTGGGTGTGTTGTTTTTCTTGCCTTCTGTTAATAGCAAAAGACATGCTTAATCCCTGTTCCTCTGAAAACTGAGCATGAGCAAGCAGTTTAAGTTTTCTGCTGTAACAAACTCCAGGAAACTCAAGTAGAAGTACGGCAGAAGCTATCTGAAAATATTTGTGCTAATGAGTATTTTCCATGCTGTGGCTGCTTCTGTAACAGAGAAAACCCCAATAAAATGTGAAAAGTTAAGATGAAAATGAGAATTAAATTATTAATGTAACAAAGCACTGTTACTTTCTCTGTGCACATTTCTAAGTGTATTGGAATTTTCCCCGCTGTTCTGCAAAAATTGCTTCTGATTATACAATGGACATCAGCAGGACCATAGCTTTCAGCTTCTTTATTTTTCATAATTCAGTCAAATGCCAGCTCAATCGCATTAACTGGAAAAATAGAAACAACATGTCTTCACTTTTCCATAGAAACAATTTAAAAAATCCATTTGCATGGATAATGAAGAGGTATTAAACCTAGTGGAAATCTGCAGCTGAAAAAAATCCAAAAAAACGCTGAAAGCATAATATTTTACTTTTCCAGATAATACAATACAAACTCATACTTACTGTCTGAAAGGGCTGAAGGGTGCTGAGTTCCATGGAATTGGGCTGTTTTTTAATTTAATGTGGCAAAATTGGTGACTGTAAACAGTTTTTTCTTTCCTTTTAAGAAAATAAACATTAAACAGAGGCCTTTGTGAGAGTTTTAAAAAAACAAAGTATTAGTGTGTTGGTAGCTAGGGTCCGGCGACCGGAAGATCTCGCGATGTACAGAAAGATGGGGCCCCTCTCCCATTAGCCAATGGTGTTTAGTTGATGTTGTAAGCAGACGGAAGTGACATCGTAGACCTTGGCTATATAAGCCGGTGTTATCTATCAATAAACGCCATTAGCCATTAGCCTTTTGCCTTTAACCATCCACCACACCGGTGTCTGTGAGCTGATGGCCCGAGCGGCCGGGGGGGGCCGCCGTACCATTCCTGAACCAGGTCGAGCCTTCGGAAAATGAAGGCAACATTAGTGTTTATTAAATACCCTATCATTTTTGTTTATTCATGCTAATGCTTCTCAAACAGTTCAGTCCTTTAAATGGTATTGAAAGATTTTCACTCCTACAAACTGTTTACCAGTTGCCAAAATGCAATGCTCAAGTAAGTCTGTGAGATGTTTTGTTGATTAATGCTATCAAAAACACAGGTAAAACAGCAAAAAGCGATTTCTTTACTTAGAGGAAAATAGCTAATCTGTGTCAGCTGAGTAAAAAAAAGAAGAGAAAACACTTAGTAATATTGGAAGTATTTAGTAATATTGCAAGTATTTAATAAAACCAGGAGATCTTAAATGCTGCAACATGAGAGTATGAATCTGTCTGATCAACACTTGTGAAAATATGCCGTAGTGGTTTAGGTATGTCTTCCAGGTGCCCAAGCATTACAGACCATATAAAATTAGAAAGGTTGTAGATTGCCTTACAGGTCAAAAAAGTTAGGGTTTATTTCTTTATTCTTGTGACAAGTGGACATTTTTTTCTTCAAGATTATTTACATATGTTGCTAGGTAAACTGAAATTGTACACCTGCAACGCTGGAAAAATATGGACATAGTATTTATTAAGGTGCCTTGAGGTAATGCCAAAAGACCTCACAGATAGAAGAGTTCTGTCGTCTTTGAGTCCCTGTGTCTTGGCTTTTCCTTGAAGGACCTGGAGGATGCGATCCTTTTCTTCCTGGTATTAAACTCAGCCTTGTGTGTTGGACAACTTTTGGCAATAGGTCACATGACACAGAAGGAAGACTGCTTTTGTAGATTCACCAAAAGTCAGTGTCACCATCCTGATAAAATTCCCCATAGATTCAGCTTTGCATTTGCACAAAATTGATTTCTCTTATTGTAAAAATTCTGTATGTATTCTAAAGGAATAAAATACCTGAGCAAGAAAAAAATGAAATTGCCAAAAACTGAGAGAATGAGATGGCATTCATTCAAGTGTTCTGAGACAAAATTTAGCAACACCCAATAACATTGTTATCAACGAAATATATAATTGTCTCCTAATGGCAAATAAAAAACATTTATAACACTAAGAAATGAGGTATTCTATGTGCTTTGCTGGATATTGTGTCGACAAGTTGAGAAACGGCCGTATGCAGGTAGGACATGCAAAATAATATTTGTTATGGTTATAGAGTGCTATCATGCTAATAGTAGAAAACAGAAAACTTAAAAGTAAAAATTATTCTCTATCACTAACAAGGGACAGAATATTAAAATGGCTAAGTTGATGAAAAATATCTCGATTTGATGATTGTCTTAACATTGCTGTCTATGGCTGCCTGCAAGGAGGCTGTAGCAGAACTAGTGTTGATCTCTTCTCACAAGTTACAGGTGATAGGACAAGAGGAAATGGCCATAAGTTGTGCCAGGGGAGGTTCAGACTAGATATTAGGAAGAATTTCTTTCCAAGAACGGGTAGGCACTGGAACAGGCTGCCAGGGAGGTGGTTGAGTAACCATCCCTGGAGGTGTTTAAAAAATGGGTAAATGAATTTTTGAAGGATATGGTTTAGCAGAAGATTGGACTCGATGATCTCAAAGGTCTTTTCCAACTGGAAGATTCTATGATTGTTTTCTTCATGGAAAACAGTGCCCTCAATATGGTTTCAAAATTTTGTTTCTGTTATTCTTTCAAATAAAATAAATTTTAGAGTCAATTTTTATTTTGGTTAACACTCATAGTCCCTTATGAAGTTCTGAATTATGACAAGATCTGTGATCTTTTTTAAAACAATTTTTTTTTTTTTACTGTACATCTGCTTTCAC
Source organism: Tapera naevia (assembly GCA_033556795.1). Classification (NCBI taxonomy): domain Eukaryota; kingdom Metazoa; phylum Chordata; class Aves; order Cuculiformes; family Neomorphidae; genus Tapera; species Tapera naevia. The sequence continues at coordinate 1,489,791 of JAUMJJ010000016.1, forward strand.
TGTGAAAGCACAAGAAAACTAGCTCCCATATACAAAGAGAAGCTTCCAGATTCTCATGTGTGTTTCATACTTGATAGACAGCTTCGCATGTTTTGTTTCATATTTAAACTGTTTTCCTAGCAGTCATCCCCAATTGAGTTTCATTCTATTCCTGACATTGTGTTTGATATCCGTTAGAAGGAGTGTTTGTGTCCTTTCCTAGAGGTGACAATGTGGGTCGTTATTTAGCCAGACATACCTATGGACAGGTATCGAGTACATCGTTGCTTCCATTTTGCAGAAATCCAGAGTTAAGAACTTTTCAGACAGCACATATAAAAAGTCATCAGGGCTTTCATCTGTCTCCATCCAGATTGATACAATAACTACATACATGCATCTGTCAATATGAATCATGAAGAAGAATATTCCTCATCATTTACCATCTGCAGTAGGAATTACCCCTCATTAAGTCATGATTTTCAAGTAGTGTTGCTTAAAGTTAGCCAATTAAGCTGCTAGTTAAACTTCTAAACACAAGCTTTCTATCAGCAGGTCTTTTAATACTTCGCAGAACAATACATTTTATAATATTTCAAGGGTTTATACATAATAGCAGATTGTCTGCATGAAATATAATCTTCAGATATATTCTTTATTCTGTTGAAAGTCCTAACTGCCACTATTCATGAACAGATGCCACTAATCTGTCATAAATTACTTCAGCTGAAATGTGATCTATAACACTGAAAATCCTGTCTCAGTCAAGTTTTTCTCACTTTTATGGTTTCCAATTTATTTTCTTTCCATCTCAGATAATTACAGCAAAAAAAAGCTACCGACACTGCTAACTCTTATTGGGATGTAAAGATCTTCTCACACCGGGACCTTTGAACACTAACATGGGCCCAAGGGCCACAAGTCCTACGAGCCATTGAAAAAAATACATCATGGGCTAGGTTAGTGTGGGTGTTCTGGCATATAAAATCACAGAAAATGGACATGACAATGGCTTCTGTTTGATCATATATAGCGAGTGTGGCACTTGCTCCAACAATTTCCAATTCTTGCTCTGCTTAGCTATTCCCTGCAGTGGAAATGGCAGAAGTACTGTGAGTCAAGGTTTAAAAAGTGTGAAGCTCTGGAGAAATCCAGCACAAAATTCTACTGTACCAGTTCAGTTAAGGGCAAAGCAATTGCTGCTTGTAGTGGTGCATTTCTACCTTGATTAGCCTACTTAGAGAAATCAGAAACTGTAATAAAAGCTTTCCACTGGTCTGATCTTGCCAGTTTAGCCTATTGGACTGCTCACTTGCACATCAACAAGTATATAGATGGTTAGCATAGAAGGAGATGTTATGATAGACAAGAGATTTAGATTGCTGCTGCAAAATGAAGAGTATCTGGTACATATGAAAGTGAGGTTGCTAAGATTGAATTAGAAATATAGTATAGCATATAGTGCTAACATTGGTTTGTTGCTGCCTTATAAAACAGGTGACCAAGGTATATTCCACTGTATGGTAACAACTAGAGACTCAGGCCTTCTCATCCATCTTTGCCCCATTTGATGCTCAATTTAGTAGGCTTTACACTATTATAATTTTATGGGTTGGATTAGCCAACATCTCTTATTGTTACATTAGGTTAAATACTAATGTTGCGTATTTAGTTAGTTTTTATTAAAATTGAGGAGTCACACTGAAAAAGGTTTTTTATCATATCCACATTTTGAAATTTTCAGCTTTGTATTGAACAACCGAAAAGTATTTTCAACAGGGGAGGTATTCCTTCTGTCTTGAATTTTATCAGTTATCGTGTTAACATCTTCCATGCTGGGATTTGATATTTACTGCAGTTTTGGACCACCCTACATCCAATGTAAAAGCAGCAACAATAACAAAGGAAAGAAGGCTTTGTCGGAAATACTTGATTAACAAAAATATATGAACTAGTAAAATACCATGGTGATAATAACAAGATAATGTGTCTGCTGCTGGTTTGAGTCGGGTTAGCTCCATTATGAAGTTAGTTCCATTATTTGCTGAAGTTTGCAGTACAATCTGTGATTTACCCTTTAGTTTTTCCTGCATTGTACTGCCCAATCTTTTATAATAGTTCATTAATCTCTTTAAGGTGTCTACTGTAGAGAAGCCAAATTAATATACAATACAAAGAAAGTAAATTATAGATTAGTCATCAGATAATGAGTGAAGGATGTAAATGCTAAACAAGGTGTTTAAAACTAGGTCTTGCAGTCCTGCTTCTTGCTCTACAACAGCCTGTCTGACTGCAGTGCCAATTTTGTGCCTGAGTCATTCCACGTTATAAGAACGAAGAGTGGACTTGATAATCTATAAACGAAAAATTTTCTCAGTATATTGATGAACACAAGACAGTGTGGGTTCAGGACAATTAGACTCTAGGCTCTCTTGAGGCAACATATATTGAATTTAATTAATTCAATTTTATATGCAATAAAATCAAGGTCAAGTCCAAGGTCCTGCACTTGGTTTGGGGTAATCTAAAGCACAAACACAGGCTGGGTGAAGAATGGACTGAGAGTAACGCTGAGAAGGACTCAGCATAAGGCAGTAACATAAGTTTACATCCTTGATAGCAAACCGTGTCTTGGCCTGCATCAGAAGTGTGACCAGCAAGTTGAGGAGTGATAGGACAAAAGCAACTTGTTTCATTGCCTCACCACCTTCGCATTAAAATATTTCTTTCTCATATCTAATCAAAGTCTGCCCTCTTTCAGCTTAAAACAATTATCCTTCATCCTGTCATTACACTCCCTGATAAAGAGCCTCTCCCCAGCTTTCTTGTAGGTCCCCTTTAAGGACTGTAAGGCTGCTATAAGGTCTCCCTAGAGCCTTCCCTTCTCTAGGGCAAACAACTCTTCTGGCCTGTCCTATTATGGGAGGTATTCAAGATTTTCTTTGTGGCCCCTCTCTGCACCAACTTCCAACAGGTTCATGTCCTTCCCTGTGCTGAGGACTCTAGAACTGAGTGTAGTATTCCAGATGAGGCCTCATGAAAGCAGAGTAAAGGGGAAGAATCACTTACCTCACTTTGCTGGTCACACTTCTGTTGATGCACTCAGGATGCTGTTGGCTTCCTGGGCTGCAAGTACACATCCTTTTCCCTTCAGCATGTCAAACACACAACACAGCTTGGTGTCATCAGCAAACTTGTTCAGGGTGCACTCAATCCATGTCTGCAACAAGATGTTAACAATGCCGGTTAACTGACCACTGAGGAACATCACTCATCACTGGTCTCCACTTGGATATTGATCCATTGATCACAACTCTAGGAATGCAAACATCCAACCAATTCCTTATTCATCAAGTGGTCTATACATCAAATTTAGAGACAAAGATGTTGTGTGGGACAGTGTCAAATGCTTTGCATGAGACCAGGTAGATGATATTGATTACTGTTCCCTGATCCACCAGCACTATAGAAGGTCACCAAATTCATCAGGCAAGATTTGCCCTTAGTCCATTAGTGAAGCCATGTCAGTTATCGTCAGTCACTACCTTATTTTCCCTGTGCCTCAAAACAGTTTCCAGGAGGACCTGCTCCATGATCTTGCTGGTTACAGAGGTGATGCTGACTGGCATGTAGTTCCCTGAATCTTCCTTTTTTTCCCTTTTATAAAAATGGCAGTTATATTTCCCGTTTTCCAGTCAGTGAGAACTTCTCAGATTGACATGCCTTCTCAAATATAATGGTTAGTGGCTTAGCAGCTTCATATGGACATGGGATCTGACACAACCAGTATGGGTTTGTGAGGGGCAGGTCCTATCTGACCAACTTGATTTCCTTTTATGATCAGAAGACCCGCCTGGTGGATGAAGGGAAGTCTGTGCACGTAGTCTACCTGGACTTGAGCAAAGCCTTTGACATTATCTTCCATGGAATACTCCTGGATAAACTGGTAGCCCATGGCTTGGACAGGTGCACTCTCAGCTGAGTTAAGAACTGGCTGGATGGCTGGGCCCAGAGAGTGCTGGTGAATGGGGCTGCGTCCAGCTGGCAGCCGGTCACCAGTGGTGTCCCCCAGGGTTCAGTGTTGGGTCCAGTTCTGTTTAACATCTTCATTGATGAATTGGATGAGGGGATTGAGTACATCATGAGTAAATTTGCAGATGACACCAAGTTGGGAGGGAGTGTTGACCTGCCGGAGGGCAGGAGGGCTCTGCAGAGGGACCTTCATAGGCTGGAGAGATGGGCTGAGTCCAACAGGATGAAGTTCAACAAGGCAAAGTGCCAGGTCCTGCACTTTGGCCACAACAACCCCATGCAGTGCTACAGGCTGGGGACAGAGTGGCTGGAGAGCAGTCAGGTGGAAAGGGACCTGGGGGTACTGATTGACAGGAGGCTAAACATGAGCCAGCAGTGTGCCCAGGTGACCAAGAAGGCCAATGGCATCCTGGCCTGTATCAAGAATTGTGTGGCCAGCAGGACAAGGGAAGTGATCCTTCCCCTGTACTCAGCACACCTTGAGTATTGTGTTCAGTTCTGGGCCCCTCAGTTCAAGAAAGATATTGAGATGCTGGAGAGGGTCCAGAGAAGAGCAACAAAACTGGTGAAGGGACTTGAGCACAAGTCCTATGAAGAGAGGCTGAGGGAGCTGGCGTTGTTTAGCCTGGAGAAGAGGAGGCTCAGGTGTGACCTCATCACTCTCTACAACTATCTTAAAGGAGGTTGTAGACATGTGGGGGTCAGCCTCTTCTCCCAGGCAACCAGCAACAGAACAAGAGGACACAAGCTTAGACTCTGCCAAGGAAGGTTAGACTGGATATCAGAAAAAAGTTCATCACAGAACGAGCAACCAGGCATTGGAATGGCTTGCCCATAGACGTGGTGGATTCATCATCCCTGGAGGTGGGATGTGGCACTTAGTGTCATGATCGTGTAATCATGATAGTGTTGTATTAAGGGTTGGACTTGATGATCTTGGAGGTCTCTTCCAACCCAGATAATTCTATGATTCTATGATTCGATGATCTGCCAATTTCCTCAGGACCCACTGGTGAATCTCATCAGGTCTCATGGCCTTACGCATTTCCTTAGGTAGTCTTGCACCTGGCCCTCTCCTACAGTGTGTGAATCTTCAATCTCCCTGTCCCTGAATTTGCCTTCTGCAACTTGAGCAGTGTGGTTAGTGCCTTTCCTGGTGAAGACTGAGGCAAAAATTCATTAAATACACCAGCCCTCTCCATTCCATATTTCATGATGTCACCCATTTTCTTCTGCAGATGTCTCACTGTCCCTAATATTCCTTTTATCACTGATGTATTTTTAGAAGCTTTTCTACTTGCCCTTGACATCCTTGGCCAGGTTTAATTCTACCTGGGTTTTCCTTTCGTAACCTGATCCCTGGATGCTCGGACAATTTCTTAGTCTTCCTCACAGGTTATCTGCCCTTATTTCTAACCTCTGTAGGCTTCCTTTTGTGTTTAAGTTTGTCCAGGAGTTCATTGTTCATCCATGCAGGATCCTCGGCACTTTTGCCTGATGTCCTCTCTGTTGGGATATATTAGTCCTGAGCTTGGAGGAGATGATCCTTGAATGCTTGCCACTTTTCTTTTACCTCTCTTCCTTCCAGGAAGCAGATCCCTGAAGAGACCAATGTCTGCTCTCCTGAATCCTAGGGTAGTAAGTTTGCTGCAGACCCTCCCTGGTGTCCTAAAGATCTTGAACTCCACCATTTCATGGACACCGTAAACAAGTCCTCCCTTGAGATTCACATTCCCCACCAGACCTTTCTTGTTGGTGAGAACAAAATGCAACATAACACATTTCCTCATCATCTCTTCTATCACTTTGAGAAGGAAATTACCATCTTCACATTCCAAGAACCTCTTAGGTTGCTTGTGTCCTCCTTTATTTTCTCGCCAACAAATATCAGGGTGGTTTAAGTACCCTATGAGGACCAGGGCTTGTGAACACAAGTCTGTGCCTATCTATCTATAGAGAGCCTCCTCTGTTCATTCTATCAGGTTTGGCATCCTGTAGCAGAGCCCCACAGTCTCCTGTCCCTGTCCTCCCTTCAAACCTGGCCCATAAGCTCTCCGTCAGGTCCTCATCCATTTAAATCTCTGTACTTGTATGTCCCATGTGCATGGGTCTACTTATCTGTGAAACAGCATCAGATTTCATTCACAAAATTATATAAAACTTTGTATACTCTCATATTGATAACAGTGACTGCATTCCTAAGCATACTAATGTGTACACATCCCTGTCCTTTGAATATCTGTCTCTATCATGAACTCTCAGATGAATACTACAGGAAACAGTATGAATGGTCATCTTTATATTTCTTAGAATAACACGTGTAGGAGAGGATGAAATACTGAAGCTGGTAAGAGGTAACTGTGTTCTCCATGGAACAAGAGACTGTGGTTGGAAGGATATGGGGGGTTTCTTGTGTCTCTTTGAAAGTGTTTTTTCAGGCTTTCTTCAGATGCCAGTAGTAGTCACTGTTTCAGTTGGATTTAGTCTGGAGTTTCACAGAAAAACAAACAATTTTGCCGTTTTCACATGACTAGAGGATCTAAGATGCTAGAATTTATGCTCAAATGGAATGTTTTTTCTTTCCTATATGTTACAGTGTCCCGTTCAAAATCCAGTCATTTAATGAAGTTTAAAATTTTAATCAAATGACCAAAATATTCTTGCTCTATTTCATATAACACTGTTTGTTCAGTGTTTATGTTTGAAGAATCTGTATTTAAATGGAATATTTCTTGAATAACTGCTATGGAACTATTTTACTTATTCAACTATATCAGGAATACTAGCCACTAAGAAAACAGTTATAAATTCTAGAGTAGTCCAAAATGCCACAGAGGATTTTCTCTGGAGAAATGCACTCAGCAACACTACCAATTAACAGTTATTAACACTTTAAACAGAAGCAAACCCTGAAATGGGCAGAATGGAAGCTTTCAGAGCTAGACTTCCTATGGTAAGATAGCCAACTTAAATACTCTTTGTTAGGACTGGACACTTGTAGCTTGCAACCATGTGACTTAGCTCCTGTTCATCATATATCTGAGGTTTTAGCAAGAAAACTTGCCAAAGTTAGGGCATCATAGTTTAGACATGTGTGAATCACACTGAAAAACTCTATTTAGTAATTTTCTCACTTCCAGAATGACCCTTGTTCATTAAAATACACTTAGGAACATGTCACACACACATACATATATACATTTGTATATACATAAACATGTTTATGAAAATTTCATGCTTGCCACTGTGATAATAGATGAAAGTACAATTACTTAATTTTTTTTTACATATTACTGTTAGTCTGACAAAAAAACATCGCAATAGCTTTCCTTAGATTTTGTCAGTTCCAAGGAATAAAAAAATTTGAGGCTGTTGATTACTTATTTATTTAAATAGATTCTTCCCTATGTTTCATACAAGCACAGGAAAACAGAGGATGACGTACATCTGCCTATGTTCATGCTTTGTTCTCTGTCAGAAAGAAGCCGACGTGTAGCCCAATGCTGTCTTATCACATACTTTGCAGTACAACTCCAGGTGTTCATTTAGAGGTGTACACAGTGACAGAAACAGAACTATTTTAATTTAATGGTTTCTAAAGACAGTGGGAAGAGCCTGCTCCAGGGACATTATAGTGATGCAAAGTGAATTTTCCCTTTTTTCTTTTCCTCAATTCTTCCAGCTGACCGCACCAAAAATTATAGGTAATTGCATTCTATTGAATGCCTCCAGGGGACAAAATTAGTTGGTTGAGGGTTAGAAAAGATTTTAAAACTTGTCTGATTGGCAAAGGAGTACATCTGAATAAACTAAATGTTTACAGCATTGATCTTTTCCCGTTCTTTTTCTTTTTAGTTTTTGTGAAATTTCTGCAAATACCACTTATTCTTTTTGAGTTCAAGTATTTGCTTTCTGTATGAACCTCAAACTATTACACAGTTGTGTGAAGCTATTTTGGATAAGCAGCCTAAAACTCTTTAAATCCCATTTGCCTCATAATGATACATTAGACATGGTTACGACATTGTGTCCACCTTCTCTCAGTTCCATTCCACTAGACAAAGGCTTTATTGTGGTTGGTTTGTTTTTTTTTTTAGTACAGCAGGGGTCTAAATAGACCTTTTGCTTAAAGAAAACTGGAAAATAAACTTCTTAAGCTAACTTTTTCATAGAATTGTCTTAAACAGAAATAATTTTAATCTATTCAAATCAATGGTGTCAAGAAAGTGACCATTAAGGTTATTTTTCACCTTCAACTTGGTCATATGTCAATATAACAACACTGCATCTGCTTTTCAAAGATTGTTGTCCTATTGTGATCTTGAGTACTTGCAAGTACTTATCTTGTTTTTCCCAGTGACCCTTTGAGGAATTCAATGAGTATGTATACTGTGTGGCATTCAGACTTTTGTTGACACCATAGGAACAGTGGAGACACACCTCAGAAAACACAGAAACTATTTTGAATGTTGAACATGGCAGCTAAGATCCTTGATTTTCTCAGCAAATATGGGAACAGGACAACACCTAGGAGTAGGTTTTCTACTGAACATATTGGAAAGGTGACAGTCTTCACCTTATCGAAGCACCAAAATTCTTTAATTTCTTGAATTATATTAAATATGTCAGTGTATTCTACTTATTGTTAGTATTCCTATTTCTTACAAAGTTGAAAAAGCTGCTCATTGTGTCTTGTGCTCTCAGTGCTTCAAACTAAGCCCCTTGGTTCTTAGTACAAAACTGATTGCAGTGAGGTTGAACAACTTGGCTGCAGGAATGTTTTTTTACCAATACAGAGTGCTATCAAGCTGGTAAGCAAATGTTTACTACTTTTTTTTTTTTTTTTTGCGTTCCTGTTTAACCAAGATTTTAATAAAAGTACAAAATAGAGCTCCTAAGTATTAGCTGAAATTCCTAATTATTAGTCATATACAAAAATATGTCCTACAATTTTGTAAATTTTTTGCCTTTATAAGAATTATACTTAATTGTATTGTAGGTTTTTCCCAAAATAGCTCATCATCTAGACTGGCTTATCTTTAAGGAACTGAGTACTCAGAAGGCTATACAATATGATATTGATGTAGATGAGAGATTTTCTGACCTGTATTGCTGTGCCGTGCAAGCATAATTCGTGGAAGATTCTGGCACTTAGTAAGGAATTTCTAATTCCTTTCAGATAGAGATTACTGAAGATGTTTACATTTTGGTGGTGGAAGGTCACAAATTATCTCTGATGTTACTTTAGCAATTCATTGGGGTTATAAAGATATAAATGGATAGATTCACCCTCCTGTTTTCTTTTAATAAGACTTTAGCGTGTTGATGGATAAAGACAGTCTCCTTTTTCTCTTCACTGCTTTCACTTCATTAAGACTCTCTACATCTTTCTGGACTCCTGTTGTGTGATTTCAAAGGTTACCTGTTTCTCTGTCTTCCTTGAACTTCATTAGTGTCTCTGTGACACCTGACCCTCCAGGAAATTTAATCACTGCTCAGCTATACTGCCATCCTCTGGCTTCTAATCTGTCTTCTGCTTTCCTGCACAGCCTGTCTCTTACTCCCTTATGACAACTATAATAATTTACCTCAATTTTCCATCCTTCCTCCCTTGTGCTGTAATTAAGGGTTCCATTTACTTTTCAAAAGTCTGAAATCAGCAAATTGTCCTGAAGACACCTAATTGATCAGTCCACTCAACCAAAAAGGATTTTGTGTATTTGGAATTATACAAAATAGGAAAGCTGGGAAGTCCCTCTGATGTTTAGGCTTGAGATTCATGTTGAACAGTGCAAGTGTTGCAGTGCTATACAAATGTGTATTGAGGGTCTTGGATTTCAGATGTTCCAAACACACATATTTTTGATCTTGTTTTATACTCAAACACCTAATGTGTCAGCTATATGATTAAGAACATTTCAGTGTAGGAGGAGCTGTTAAATGGTATATATGCTGCAGCTATATTACTTCTGGAGGTGAATCGGTGTACCTAGTTGTATGCTATTATTTTGTATACATGTGGACATCCTAACTTGCTTGTGTCAGTCAGCATTAGCATGAGATTTCTGCTTTGTGTTCCACGGGGACCTGCAGAAGCATTTCCTATTCCCTTATTTATCTAGCGCTTTCTGTATGTTAGCAGTTTACAGATTTTAACACAGTTCTCAAATATTTAACTTTTCTAGTGACTCATGAAGGGGGTGCCAAGTATCCAAAGAATAATTGTGCAGGAATAAACCTCTACAATTACGATGTTAAGAGTCTGTGGAACGTTCTGAAAAGACCACACTGTATAAAAGGGTTGGATGGAACATTAAAAATTATTCAAAGGAAAAGAAAAACAGAAAGAGCATGCTTGATACCTGATAGAATTTTCCTGCAGAGAAAATGGTTTGGACCAGCCCAAATAAAATATAAGGTTCTTGTTTGTAAGTAACCAAATTGTATTGAGTTCAATTAGAGTTTCTCTGAGTAGTGTCTGATTAAAGTCTGCATAAAGTCCTTCTGAATAGAAGGAGTAATATAATGTTTTTGTAGGAAGAATATAAAGTAGGATAGCTGAACAATTTCAGTATTCAAAAAATAAATCATAATCTTCTTTAATTAAATAACTTTTGCCTTCCTGCTCCTTAACTTTCCATCTGGAGATTGTAGTAAATGATAGCTGTATTGAAAGCATTTAAAGATCTGTGTGATTTAGTGCTCCAAAATCTTTCGGCTGGCTGTGTTCATAAACAGCTACTGAAAGTGACAGACCTTTCTGTGTGATGATTCATTTCTTGCACCTGACTAATTCTCTTGTTTAGGACTGCATGGGAAAAGAATCCCATGCTGAATCCCTAACTGTATTTTACTTTTGATTTATAGACATCAGATGTGTCCCTGTCTTGCTTCAGAACTATATGAAAATGTAGGCCCTTGATCTTAGACATATTTTTATGATACTTTCACTGCTAGTTTTTTTCCTAAGTTTCTGTCTTATTCTTTTTTTTTGTTATGTTACTTTTATTTATTTATTTATTTTTAAGTGAAAATTGTATAGGCTAGCCTTGCAGCTTCAGTGTCTTACTAGAATTGAAAACAGGTTGTGTCATGGATTTTGTCTTTTGACTATCAAGATTTATTGGGGAGGTAAACATCCCTCACTGACATCATGGGAAAGGATGGCACAAATGTTTTTACTGGAGAAGATATTCTAAGACCATGACATGAAGCTCGTCTCTGATGTTCAGGAAGAAATGTAAACATTCCTGCTGCATAGCAATCTTTCTACACTAATTGCTGCTTCTGGGAACATAGCTAAGTGATTAAAGAAGTAAATGCAGAGTGAAAAGAAAATAAAATGCAAGCTGTAGAAAGTTTCCTATAAAAAAAAGTGCAAGAAAAATGAGTAAAAGTGCAAACTGTATCTGGTTTTAGTCTGTTTTACACTTGGTTTTCTACATTTCCTATAGGGCTTAACTTAAGCTACACGCCCTTTCAAATAAATACAAGAAGGTACAGTAGGCAAGGTTATAGAATGGACACAGCTATAAAATTCTAGGACAACCTGCAGACATCCACAAAAATGAACAATAGAAATCACATCTTCAATCCAGTTAGGTTTTCAAAATAATTTCTGCTTTATAAGCAATTGTTAGTTATACCTTCAGGACCGTAACAACAAACATAAATCATATATGAAAAATGAATTTTTTATCAAGGACCAGGTATAAAATTTGTGCCTTTGGCTTTTGTCTTTTATCCTTTGAACTGTGTATAATATTGACTCATCTAGTTATCTTGAGATGTATTTTGTACCATCAGAGTTCTATACAACTAACTTTTTAGACCATGTAGAGAAATAAATCATCTCTATTTTGTATGAGCTGTTGACATTTATTAACATCCTTGTGATGCCTCCCAGTGAAACAGTTTTAAAATACAAAATCAAATTACTGGAAATTAAGAGACAATGTTGTAACAAATGCAGATAAGTTATTGCAGAAAAATAGTGTAATAAGATGGAGTTTATGAAGGTGTATAACATATTTGCTGCTAAATTCCTCATTGTTTTCTTTTGGTGTGAATTAGGGTTTTTTTCTTATATTTTTTTTTGTTTATGTTGTCCAAAGAAAATACTTTACCACCTTGCTTTACAATTTACTTTTTAATAGTCACAGTCAAAATTCCAAAACACCTGTTGGAAAGTATAATCAGTCCACTGTAGGTATGTATTGATTCTTTCCACTTCACCATGAGAAGTTTGTCTAAATGAGTTGCAACAAGAGGTTAAAAATCATAAATACCTTAGAAAGGGAAAGAAAGAAAAGATGAAACATGCATAAAACATTGCCTTTGGACTCAGAAATATTTTGTCTTACTTCTGGTAACACTGTGTCCTTAAGCAAATCAACTAGTTTTACTATATTAATCTTTTTACATGTGTACGCTGAGGCTTTTCCTATGATGGAAAATCATAGACTCATAGGATCTTTGAATCATTGAATCAGCTGGTTGGAAAAGACCTCTGAGATCATCAAGTCAAACTGTACCTGTCCCCTTACTAAACCATGTCCCTAAGAAACTCATCTACCCACCTTTTAAACACCTCCAGGTATGATGAATCAACGACTTCCCTGGGCAGCCTATTCCAATGCCTGACCACCCTTTCATTGACGAAATATTTCCTGATGTCTAGTCTGAACCTCCACTGCTGCAACTTATGGCCATTTCCTCTTGTCCTATCACCTGTCACTTGCGAGAAGAGATAAAAAGAAAATAAATGTAAGTAGTAGCAGCAGACTGAAAAGAAGTAAAAATAACAGATGCAAACCATTATTCCATGAAGATTTCATCTTATATTTATATGCGTGCATATATGTATACTTAGAAAACATTTTTAAAGTCTTTTTCAATGTGTTTTACAATTTCCACAAGAGTATGAAACCTTCAGCTCTTAGATTTCTACAAATTTGAAACCTAAGTCACTCAAAGAAAGGATGCTTTGAAGATATATCAAAAGTGATATATTTAAATAATGACAGTAAATGGACCTTTCTAGAGATTTTGAATCACTAAACATTAGTAAAAGAGCCTTTTTTAACTACCATAATGTTTGAGAAGCATCATGACAGCTATTTATCGCCCTTCGTATCTTTCATATTCTTTATTTCTGTGCTATCAAGTTTCTACTGACACCTCTTGTATTCTGAAGAGGGTTTTTTTTTGTTTTGTTTTCTCTTTCCCTTTATATGAACTTTACTGGTTTTACTTCTAGGGTAAAGCAGTGATCCGGGTGTGTAGTCTCTTGGCTAATCATTATTTGCTGGTGGTAAATCTGTGTTTCAAAAGCAATATTCTTTCAGGGTTGTTTGTTTGTTTTTTTTTAAATAACCTCTGAATTTTATTAAGCTGTCTGAGACGGGGAGCTACATAGAAGTTTGTAATAAGATTAAACCTATTTTTTAAATTCTTGTTGGTCATACTGTGTGAGTAATGTTTAGGAAATGGAAGTTGTACCACTACCCTGTGGAAACTTTCTGCATAAAGTCCAAATTTTAACCACAACTAGTGTGTTTTCCTGCCCACAGCAGACTCAGACTGCATAGTATCTGAGTGTAGTAACTAGAATTCTAGTGTGCATTGCATTCTTGTCATTTCACAGGAGGTTGAAACATCAGAAAAGTAAGTTAACAATGGGGAGATAAAACAGTTCTATAAAAAGACAAAGTGAACACTTTGGTATGATTATATGCAACTTGATATCTGAGTTGAGGAAAAAGAAAATCATAGCTGGCATTAGGCTACTCTGTCCTGAGGCTCAGCCTCTGCACGCACACAGAGCAGCCTGGGGTGACCTTGCTTTGCCCATAGGAGTTCTTAACTGTGACTCTGAATCTATTTGTGCTGAATATCCGTTGTGTTGAATTTCCAAATTGTGAGGACTTATCTGATGTTACACTCAGACACGAGGCCTGACAAGCTCTCCTATGATCAGAAGAGCTTCCTCTGAGGTTTGCAGCACTCTGTAACTCTGTGGTGATTTTTAAATGTTGAAGGAAGCAGTGTTGTATTAGATTCCTGACTCAAAACATAATACGGGAAAACTTTTAAAAAACAATTTTAAACGAGTATCTGGCTTTATTTTTAATTCGTGTGGTAATTAAAATGTAAATAATTTATTTTGAGATCAGAGGCTTGTTTTTTCTTGTTTAGCAGCTTTAGCTTCACTTCTTGTTGCTACAAGGGAGTAGGACTCTGTGAATATAGAAACCACTGACTGGCTACAGTGCTTGTCACATACCAAAAGCAGACTCTGAAATTTGACAATACATCCGTACTTTCAAAGTGACTACTCTCCCTTTATCTGCAGTTAAATAAGAGTATCAATCCAGAGATGTTACTGTCTTACCTGACTCTGCAAATTTACCATTGCAAGGGAGGGGAGGAACTCCTTATTTCCTCTTCTACTTTCTGGGGTCATTTACCTGGACTCAAATTTAAGGTGCAGTGAGTACTGCAGCTTCAGCCCTCTATTTAATATACAAGTATGTCAAAAAGAAGAAAAGATGCCTAATATTATTTGTTTTCACACCAGAAGCAAGGGATAATGTGTCCCTAAGTGAAAAACTGAAACCAAACTGAGCACAAAAAAAACATTTAAAGGCATTAAAACTTTAACAGCCTTTTCCCCACCTATTACTATCTGTGTAAAATACACCCAAACAGAAGAACAATGGACGGACCTGTTTTACTGTGAATGTGAGAAAAGGCATTAAGAGATGCAAGCAAGCAAATCGAAGCCAGAGACAAATACCCGAAAAGGGGAAAAAAATGAAGCCTGGTTAAATACATGTTCATCAGTCAACAATTCCATTTCTTTGTTTTTGTTGAGAGAACTATAGTCAGGGTGGAAGGCTATTTATTATTTAAAGAAGGTTTTCTGCCTGGCCTGTTGTCCTTGTTAGTAAGTACTGTTCTAGACAGAAGGAAACAAGTAAATAAGCCCCCAAAGCTGGTCAGGGAGGACTGAAGCAAGAAGCCAGGGAGGGCACTTTGATAACTTGTTAAAGGTTTAGTAATTGTATCCTGTTTGCTGTGCTATGCAATTTATTTTTATTCGCATTTTTTAAATTCTCCTTTCTGCCCATGGAAGGTTACATTTTTCTATAATAACGACAAGCAAATCTTTCTTTGGCAGCATATGGAGTGATTAATCACATTTCCTTTATTGCAGTTGTGTGTGGTTTTTGCATACCCTCTTTTATATATACAGCCTTTAATTTTCTGTATTACAGGCACTACCAAGTAATTTGCTTGTAATACCGAAGATAACAGTTAGCTACATGTTACTAAACTGGAGATCTCAGTCTGCCTGTGATCTTTTTAAGTCCTCCTTAGCTCTCTTTCACAGGTTTGCATAACTACCATCAAAAGTGAAAGAAATGCCACCTAACTATTATAGAAAACTCTCTTTCGAGTGTATAAGTTATAAACTAATTCTTGCTTTGCTCTGCTAAAATTTGATACTGTAATAGCTTAAACTCTGATGAGTCATACTGCTCATTAGAAGTGGAACTGTCAACAAAAATGGTAATACACAGAATTCAGTCTTTCAGGGGAGTACAGACAGGGTGAAGCAAAATGCAAGGCTGTTGGAGCTTAGGGTAGATTTGGCTATGGATTCTCTGGTATTACTCTAAGCTATGCTGTTCTAATTAAAACGGAAAAGAAATATTAAAGGATTCTGACATCATGAGTACCCATTGTATGTTGAACCACTGCTCTCCATATGGTAAGAGACTGTAAAATTTAGTATGTGGGCATGACTGATGTGGTTTCAAGCATCTTATATTTGCTGTGAGTACCTGTTAGAAATCCCTTACATGAATCTTAAGGATTTAGGAATTTTACCCACTGCACCACAAAATGTCAGGAATTTTATTTTGTTAAGGTTTGTCGGTGCAAGGTGCATTTCCCCCACACTTCTAACTAGGTTCCAAAAAGCTTCATGCGTATCCTAGGAAATGGAACTGTGGTGCAGGGTACTGTAAGAAGCTGAACAACCCAATGAATACAAAGGAATGGGATGCCTGTTAGATTCCTCATTTTACTTACAGATTGTCAGCCGAATTAAAAAAAGGTTGCTAGCTGAAGCTGTATATAACATGACAGTGATTAAAAAGAAGACTGCACTAGTAAGACTATTCTTCCTCATGAGAATTTTTTCCAGCTCTCTTCGTGTGTTAGTTGGTTTGGAATATCTAATGAGCCCTGTTGAGTCCCCACAGGTATATTGTCATTGTAATTGTTGCTAAAGATAACTAGTAGAGCCACCTATAGCAGCTGTGGCTGACCTGGACTTCCTGTAGATATCTGAGGAGCTCTTTCTAGGTTTTAATTTTCAGATTCCCTCTACTTTTGTTATGTGTTTAGATGATGGGACATCCCCTAGTAATATGGTTATTACTATCTTTCCACCCACCCCCATCCCAAAATGTCTTTCAACAACGTTTCTGTGGCATTTCAGTATTCTGTGGAGAAAACAACTTGAAAACACACAGGTGAAACTTTATACTGTAAGAGAAATCAAAAGCAGAGTCCTCTCAGTGGTGAAGACAATGCTACTTTTTCTGGCACTATGTGACAACTAAGTATGATAACTGTGTTATCTCTCTATGTCTCTGTACATGTGCATGTATTACAGGAGGAAACGTCTTTGAGATTCAGTCACCATAACTTCCAGCATTGAGTCAGTAGCAAACAAAAACACTTTCAAAGGTTAATATTCCTTCAAGGAAGAACAAAATTTGTAAGATTTGGCCTCATTTAAATACTGCTTAAATATAAAGAGCAATATCCTAGCTATAAGACTCAGTGCGAACTGAGGATTGAGACCTAAAACTACAGTCACATAGTTTGCCATACTCAAGTCTACATCTTAATAAGACCATCTGGAAATTGAAGCTGTTTCAGAATAGGGATATCCACTTTTCCAGTGCAGTTTCATGGTAAATGTAGTCAGTCAGGCTGTGTGCTGCGCTAGCAGCTTGTTAGTTTCTAGTTGGAGGTTGAACAGTATGGTTTTGTTTTCTGCTGCTTGTGTAGAAAGTCTAGAATTAATCCAATGATACTATACCCTCAGAATAAAGTTAGCCTTTTGTAGTATATCTAGAATTAGTCCAGTATGTCTAGAATTAAACTAAAGATCTCATTCCTAAGTGATTCGTGACTTGGTTACCACAGAGAGTTGTACAAAAGCTGTCTTAATTTTACCAGCATATGAGAAAGAGATAAAACGAAAGATTTAGGATGGGCAGAGGTTATTGTAGCTTTCATCATGAAATCAGGAAAATGTCAATTTTAGTTTATGTGGGTTCTACTTTGGTTAGTGTTTTAGACAATGCTCATAAAACTGGTAGGGATGTAGATAATACCTTTACAGGAATTGAGACAAACATTTATATATTTCTGAGTAAATGTATTATTTTTAAACTAGCACAATTGAAAAACAATGTACCTACAATTTCTAGCCATTTAACTCATGATCTTGAGTCACCTGAAGAACAACCACTGCATAGCAGTCTCCCATTATCATTTGTGAGAAACAGTAAAATTGAACCACTCACCTCCTGGACTAACTGGAGGAATAAAAGGTAGAAACCTGGAGAAACACAGTAGATCTGAGTCTAATGTGACTTATAGGCAATTAAATTAGGATTAATTTCTTTGAAGCCAAGGGATTAACACCAGTTTAGAAAACATGTAAGGGATGTTAAACTAGTGACTGGTGTAATGTTATAAATATTACACAGATTTATTTGCATCCATAAAGCATTTCTATGCAAGGCCCAGCAGCTGACTTCATTGTTCTGCCTTGAATAAATACTCTATCTGTTAAATGAAAGTCACAAAACTCTTTATTTTTCATTGTACTCAGTATAGATGACAAAAGTGAGAAAGTATGTGCATATATAAAAATTAGCAAACAATGAGCTGATATATATTTCCATTTTATTTCCTATTTTTGCTCATAGGTTGAATTACTTTGATCTTTAAACTTCACGGCCAAACTGTCCCTTGAGATTTGGAAAATGAGATGAGAAGTTAATCTTTCTTATAAGATGACTCAGAGTTTCTCAATGAGATACAGTATAAAAATGAAATGTAGCCTACTAATGTTTGCGCTTCTGAAATACAATTAAAATAGGCAATGCCTGAGCAGTGTTGGAGCAGTGGAGATATTATCAACAGTAAAGTAATTCTACTGGGAGTGGGTTCAAATTACACTGCACAGAAATCCTGTCGCTGTCCTTGCTGCCCTAATGGTGAATTATAAAGGTCTAGATTATTTTGTATTAAAGATAGGGGTTTCAACACCTTCTCCCTTCCTTTGTAGTGAGAATATGAGGAAGCATGACATTATGTACATAAAATGATTTCAATTAAACGATTTCAAGAAAGGTCTTATTTTCTCCTTTGTTCAGGAATTACCCCTGAGGTAGGGTTTCCTTTAAATCCTGTGACTCTATGTAATACTATTTTTCCAAGCTTGCTTTGATGCAGCTGCTTATTCCACTAAGGGATCCAGTGCATGAGAACTGTAATAAAATCCACTCATGTTGCAGTGGATGATGTTCTGCATCAAAGGGTGTTGCAGTTTAAGGTATGTATGTCTACATGTTTGCTCAGTGAACCAAGGCTGAAAAGTATTTATCTTTCTTGCAAAGAGTGGAAAGAAAGTTATACAAAGCATTATTTTATGTACTTAGGATGCAATGCACAATATCTAAGCTCAGTAAAGCTCAGCATTACACGAATAACAAATTTGTGTTTAGCTGAGGCTCTGAGAAGGTATAAGCCTAACCTCACTGTGACAGGCTAGACTGTGCAAGGCATTTTATAGAACTGCTGTGAATATTAGCAGAGGAACTTTCACTCCTTTGTGCTGTATGTGTAGTATGTATCGGATTAACATAAATACTGACCTTTTTGGCCTGTGTGTTGAATCTATGGCAAAGCATTTGTTACAGGCCACCTTCTGTAATAACCCACAGATTATATGAGTTGTTACTGATTTCAGATGGATAGTCTTGGTCATTCGTCTTGGGTAGCAGTGGTTTGTCCTTTTCTTTCTGGAGTCTCAAGATTAAACTTTTATGTGATTTCCCAAGATGGCATAGATTTCACCGGCTTACCTCCCCATCTTTCACCTCTTGTTGGTTTTATTTGAACACCTGATATTTTTCGCTAGGGTGCTGATCTATTTTTGCTCAGTCTTCATTTAGGTGGAAAGTAGTAAGAAAATAATCTATAAATTCACTACTGGACTAAAACACTAAAATAAAAACCATGTGTTTTTTCCATGTGGAATTACTCCGTGCTGGAATGACTATCAGGGACTGAAATAGAAAGTGCAGTTTCTGGATAACAGTCCATAATTTTCTGTTACATAAATCTGATTGGATAACTTTTGCAGTACCCAAGATTGGTACTGGTATTGTGACATGAGCTGTAGTCACCCTGTTAAGGCTTTGTAACTTAGAATAGAGGCTATTCTCTAGCAGCAATCACATTTCTACAGCATGAGAAGAAAACTAAAACCAACTTGAGGCTGTTAAATACATTCAGATGATGAAGTATTCTATAGGTTCCTCAAGGGGGTCAGTGGACGGGGAGGTGTTACTCTCTCTCCAGACCAGTAATAAGACATAAGGAAATGGGGGAAGTTCTGTCTGGATATTAGGGAAGGGTTCTTAACTCAGAGGCTGGTCAGTCACCGGAATAAGCTGCCCAGGGAAGAGGACATGTTATGAAGCCTGTCAGAGCCCAAGGAATGTTTTGACAACACTCTTAGTCACATGGTTCCTTTTTAGGTAGTCCTGCAAGGATCAGTGAGTTTGACTCAATTATCCTTACGGGTCTTTTCCAACTAGAAACATTCTCTGATTCTATGTGGTGAAAAAACTCTGAGATTGCATAGTAACATTTTTCCTTCCTCTCCTTGTTTTGATTTTTCTTTAGAGGAAAAAGAAAAAAAATACAAGAAGACAGTCATCCTGGTTTTAATTATAATGTATACCTATTCGTGGCATATATCTAATAAGTCTAATATATATGTATCTGATAGGATGTATTGTACATACACGTAATATCTAATAATATATATAGTTATATGAATATGTTTTTTATTCCAATGCATTATTCTACTAGCATATCTATAGTATATATACTTACATAATCCTGTAGTTAATTGTCATCCAAGCTGTTACAGCAGGGACACTGCAAACAAATGTGCATTGCATGCACTGAAAATAAACTGTAAAAAGCAGTGTTGAAAAAGTTGTTTTATAGATTGTGATATCAGCTGAATAACAATAACTCTCTCTTCTCACCACTTCGATCTGAAGAATAAAGATACCTTAGTCCTGTTTCATCTTTATCATTCCTTTGTATAATAACAGATTATGTAGGAGTCTTTAACAAATGGCCAGCAAGGATTTTATTTAGAAAACTCCTATCCTTTCCGCAGTGACAGGTAAGATATCTGCTTTTAAGGCATAGAGTAAAAAACTACTATTTTTGTAGTCAACCTTTATTCAATGCAGCAATCAAATACTAAAGCAGGGTTTTGACATCACAATGTGGGCATTTTGCTTCCCTTTCTTCCCAATGAAAGGAAACTACTGATGATCTGCCTGGGAGTGCTCTCTATCAAAAAATACAGCAATGACCAAAGCTGTAAATAAATGCTGCAAAATGTAAAAAAGTAATTTTGTTACTAAAATCATTTGGATTATCACTTAATTCACTTCTACCGGTTTCTGAAAGTTGGAAATTGCACTGTTATTATGATTAATCTTCATCTTAGTACATTCAAATTCAACTTGATCAATCCATGTTTCTTTGTACGATAAAAGAGGAATTTAAGATATCCTGTATGCACTTGTCTCTTAGCCATTATGAGTACATTAACAGAGAAGACATTTAGAAGTTATTGGCATACAGCATCAGATAAGATGTTAGAATCATCCAAATTATACAGTACTCAATGTATAATAATTGATGGTGGTTCTGAAATAAAGTTACAATGCACAGCAATAGAGAATTTTTTTTAAAATTAGAAAGGCAAAGAGGACATCGAGGCATGCTGAGATGAACTCAAAAGGGAGATTTCAGAATCTATCAATCAGCATTAACTACTAATGTAACTACTTACTTAAGAGGTGAGTGAGAACTGCAGAAATAAATTAATCAAATTGCAAACCAGAAGCATCTGAGAGGCACTCTGACAACTTATTAGGCCTGAATTTCTACATTAAAAGCGGACCAAATCCTCAATGATTTCAGCTTACCATTTCCAATTGGAACATTCCAGAGGTTTCTGAGAAACAAATATTTTCATGTGCTCTACTTGATAGTCCTAATAGATGCAAGGCAATATTTTAAAGACAGGAGTGATATGCTAAGATGACGTTGCTTCCTGACTTTCTATTTTTCATTTGTATATTGTTCAAAAGTTGTGCATGGGGACATTGGTATCCTTACTATTGAAATATGATAGCTTGTGTATTTGAACACTACAAAGTACTGGCTTCTTACTGCAAAACTCCTTCTACACACTTTCCACACTTCTTTCCCCCTTCTGGGCTCTTTAATTCTGAAAATGGTCACTAAGGTTCCATGACAGAATTACTCTGATGTGAAGACTATGACTTGGAGGTTATTATTTCCATTTAAAAAACATGATAATCTACGAATATCTTTAATTTTGCAGGCTTCAGTCATTTTATGCTGTGTTACACTCTTCTGCATTTACTCTTTTATTTCACAAAACATAAGAGAAAATTAGAAGGATAAATAGTAGCCCGGAACATAAAAATATGTGAGACACAAAAAAATCAAATCAAACTCTTCACTAATCATAAGTAAAAATAACATTTTAGGTCTAATATAGAATGATAATGCCTCATCAAAACTAGGAGTTTATATCTAAATCAAAGGAAATAGAAGAGAGTCCAACTGATTGATAACAGTAAACAAGATTGAAAGAGATTATTTTAATAAGTCATTTTATCCTTCATTCATTGAAGAGGACAGATAATGATCTGGTTTGTGATATCAGGAAAATACGAGAAGATAGGAGAGATGCAAGGGATGCAAGTCTACTGACTCAATGAAATCTCATGCGTTGAGATATCCATTACATTGCTTACTTATATGCAGTGTAAGTATGTGGGGCTTAGTTTTGTTCTATTTCAAATCACATTTGTTTAATGGCACAAAAAGTACCGAGAACTCTATTGTCCTCATATATTTGGGAGAACAAGACAAAGTACGGAGGATCAGTACCATGCCTGCATCTCTGAACTAAGTCTCTTCTTAGTTCTTCTCTTCCATCGTTGGATGCAGGAAGAGATGTGGAAGAGTATATGTTTCAGGGAGACTTTTTATTCTATGCAGTCTCGAAACACCTGGAAGCTTATTGAGCACTTCATACAAGTTGCCATAGCTTTGAGGCTTCCCTAAACTTATGGGATCAAGGCTGCCCTGAATTAACACAAAATACATCAAGTTCTATTTCTCCCTCAGCGGGGAACACCTTCCCTTTGGGGACCAGTGACATTTGAATCAGAATCAGTGTATGTCCTGTCAGCATGAAGTATTTATGTTTGTCTGCAGAGGACCAAGCTGATGACAGGGTTGAAGCAAAGGTGAAAGAAAAGAGATCTCAGAGGTGACAGGGCTGAAACAAGTAACTTATAATACCGAATTGGCTGGATTGATGGGCTGAAACCAACAGGATGAGGTTCAACATGGCCAAGTGAAGAGTTCTGCAGTTGGGACACAACAACTCCATGCAGAGTTACAGACTCGGGGAAGAGTGGTTGGAAAGCTGCCTGGTAGAGAATGACTTGGAGGTATTGGCTGACAGCCGGTGAATATGAGTCAACAGTGTGTCCAAGTGTTCAAGAAGCCAATGGCATCTTGGCCCGTATCAGAAGCACTGTGGCCAGCAGGACCAGGGAAGTGATTGTGCCCCTGTACTCCACATTGGCCTCAAACACTGCTTTCAGTTTTGGGCCCTTCACTACAAGAAGGACATTGAGGTGCTGGAGTACATTCAGAGAAGAGCAATGAAGCTGGTGAAGGCGCTGTAGAACAAATCTTCTGAGGAGTGGCTGAGGGAAATAGAGCTGTTTAGCCTAGAGAGGAGGAGAGGAGGCTGAGGAGAGACCTCCTCTCAGGCTACAGCTACCTGAAAGGAGGTTGTAGCAAGGTGAGTGTTGGTCTTTTCTCCCAAGTGATAAGTGATAGGACAAGAGGAAATGGCCTCAAGTTGCACCAGGCTGTCCAGGGAGATGATTGAATCACCATCCCTGGAGCTGTTTAAAAGACGGTAGATGAGTTTCTTGGGGATATGCTTTAGTAGTGGACAACTATGGTTGTACTTGATGATCTCAAAGGTCATTTCCAATCAGGCATTTCTATGATTCTATTAAGAGCAGAAGACTCCTTTCTGTCAGAGGTTTTGACTGTATGGTGTTAGATATAGAAACAGAAGTGCTTGATTTTAGCAACTTTAGCCTTGTGAACGGCCTAAGTTTTATTTTTTAAAATCTTATTTTTTAAACAAAATTTTTCTGTTTTAGTAAAGTAGCGCATTATGTAATAATTATATATGGAACACAACACATTGGTAGTTTTGTAAGTATTGCTGATTTCAGCTTCTTGTTATATATTATCTGGTCAAGAACATTTATATCCACAAAAGCTACATTGAATCTCATTATATGAGTGTGTGACAAGTGTGCTGAGATGGTTATTTAAGGATTTTTTTCCCTAGATGGGTCACTTCATGTTTAAGGAAATGCTTATGCTATCTGTAAAGTAGTCCTGCCAGTTTTACAAACCAAGTATGAGTAGCTTGCCATAATTCCTTCTGTAAATTTAAATACACATTTATGGGAAATAAATACACATGCTATGGGAAAAATGAGAGTGAAGTAGAATAGCTTAGTAGTTGAGAGAAGGGGGAGAAAAAGAAAAATGTAATTTCAATATCACATCATGGCCTGGATTTATAAAAATACTCACAAGTGCAGGTTTTCTTTCCCTGTAGTTAATCCACTTCTGGAATTGCCCTATGCAGCATACCTCCAACTAATATACATTTTTATATGGTTTACTAAATACTCGTGTGGTGAACAATGTTACATAGTTGACAGAAAAGGCTTTTGTTAAGGAAAAAAGACATATAAACATTATTAATTTCCATATAGGAAACAACAGGAATAGATCTATTTTTCACAAAGGATAATTTAAAAAAACCTGCATATATCCAAAGCCTAGCTGTTGAGAGTGCTAATTTGTATGCTTTTATATCCTGTTTACCACATGTTGTCTGCTGTCCAGTAACATGTGGTTACTATAGCAACTGTAGTAAAATATGTTACGTATAGTATAAAATCAAATTAAAAGTAAAAATTCCAGTGTACTTTTTAAAAAATACATATGCCCAAACCACCTTTCTTAACTGTAGATATGCAGCTAACATCTTGCTTAAGTATATATGAGACCATGTTTCTGAAAACTTTCTATTCATACACAGTTCAGCTGACTAAATTTCAAGACATCAGGCATCTTTAATGATCTAATTTGCTCCCGTTCACAAAAATTTGTTTGACTGAGATCAAAATCTACTCTAAATAAACCTTTTCTCTCTCTTACTTATTCAGAAAAATGCAAGATAAACAGGCTATGTAAGGAGCTCTCATATAAAATAGCAGAACATTTTAGGTAGCACCCAAACAGGATTTTTTATTGGGTTTGTAGTTGTGTACCAGCAATCCAATTCCAACCTGAGTAACAGTGACTGCAAAGGAGCATAAAACACTTAAATATGTAGTATAATTAAGACAGCATGCACCTTCAAACAAAGATGAATTCAATGGAATAATAAACTATCATGCATCAAAATAGTCACTGAGACACTGTCTGAAGGTTCCTGCAGGGTGGAAAACCCCCATGATTTATAACATATGAGAGCCACTTTCATCGCACAGCTATTATTTGTGTATTAGTCCACGTAGATTGAGTTTAAGGCAATTCAGCAACACTCAGAGTGAAACATTTTAGCTGAGGTCAAAACCTTGGAAGGCAATCATGATTAAAAAAAAAAATGGCAGAGATGCCTTCAAGCGACATAGCTGAACTTTAGAGGCCACAATATGCTTAAATACATTTGCACCTTTATGTAAGATGAAAAGGTTCTTGTTCACTTTCAGTGCAGCAAGGATCTATCCATTTTGTTTCTTTTACTTCTTTTTTTATTATTTTTTTTGCCATACAGAATTAAAACATCTCTCATGTGAGGCTGAAGAAAACAGACACCATTTTAAGAGCGCTATATTCATGGTACAACTGCAGTATATTTTCATTCATTTAAAACCTCTCATTGCTTCTATGCTCTAAACAGGCAAGAAGTAAATACATGATAATAAAGTGTGATATATTTAGGAGAAATTCTGAAATTCTGCTTTTTGTAGTTCTTAGACAACCCGAATCTTCACTAAGACAGATAAATATCACTTCCTATATATGGTGGATTTTAAAAGGATGTCAGTACCAGTCTAACCTAAACCCAAAATTTGTAGGAAGGTGATTAGGTCGCTCAATATTGTGCACTGTAATGATGGATTAGTTAGTTGTTAGGCAGTCGAAAACGGATTCCTAGTCGTGAACATCATGCTCAACAGTGCATGCAAGATGATTTGGAGGATAAAGGCATGAAGTGTGCTGTATGTCGTTCTTGTGTTTTCTCAGGAACAAATACTGTAATCCTACCTGACTTGTAAAGTAAGTGTAAAGGCATACTAGGATGGGGAATTGCCTGTTCGGTTTAAAGGAAGGCTAAGAAGTGCATTAGGGTTACCTCCCTGAAGAAAATCACCACTACCCTTTGCAATTAATAGATTTTAAACTGGGGGGAAAAAAATGTATAGGAAAAGATAGCAGTTCTCAACTGTAAATATACATATAACCAAACACTAAACACTCCTTACCGTGTAGTTATATTCAAGAACAGCAGGGGCGTTGCCTCACCTCGAAGTGGGGGGAGGGGAGGGAAGCGGGCAGCAGTAGTGAAAAGTCACTCCCCAGTGATCCAGTGGGCTTTGAAAAGATGGCGTTCAGTGAGAGAGGTGATGATCCTGAGGGAAAACAAAGCTCCTGGGCAGTGTGGGCAGTCTTGCCTCCCTATCTGAGAAGGGTGCCGAGAAGGAAGTTGAGGGGAGAAAAGGTAAGAGAAATCCAGAAAGTCTGTAGAAATAATCCAGCTGGGTCTGATCACACTCTTCCCCTCTCTCTCTCCCTCTGAAGAAAAACAGAAGAGCACATGTGGACCGGGGCAACGATTCGAAGGGAGCTTTCTTCACCTACCCCTGTAAGGGAAGTGAGGGTTCTTTCCAGCCACCATGTAACAGGAAGTGCCCATCCTGGAAGCAACCGCTCTTCTTGGGGTTTCACCAATGGCACTGCCTCCCCAGAACTTACGACATGAGCGGTCTGACCGGTCCCCACTGGGCTGGCCGGGCCTCACCCCCTCAAGTCCCCGTGTGAGAAAAATCCTCTGAAAAACGTGAAACTACAACGTGGCCACTTTCTGGGCACATATGTGCTGAAGACCCACATTGTTACCCTACTTGTCTCAAAGAAGGGGGAGGAATGTCTGTTTGGTTTAGCCAAGGCACTATATGCTTCCTACCCCTTAGACAGGATAGCAAATTAGATTTACTCTGAAAAAGTGAAGCAGAATTTATTGTGGCTTTGTAATGAAGGTTAAGATTTCAAAAACTGAAAATATACTACAAAATGTTATTTGGTTCCAGGTGAATATCCTCAGTACACAGATGAACACAAAACTCGGTTTTCACACACAGATGGGCATTTTTGTGGAAATATTGTTAGCATCATGCTTGTCTTTCATTCCGGGCATTAGTTCTGATAATGCAAAATACAGTGTATACACAGTCCTAGGATGGAATTTTAAAACATTACCAATTTGGCCCTTAGTGTGTTTGTGTTTAGTGACTATTATTCATTCCCCAGAGCAGACTTCTTATAAGAATTTTATATAACAGAAATAGATGGTATTTGTGAAGTTTGTTACTAACATTGGATATCAAACCAGCATCTGATGCTGAGCTAGATAATTTTTTACCAGTTTAAATATCTTGTTAGGGAAGTATTTCCTCTCTCTTCAGCTTTTTTTTTTTTTAAAAAAAATAATTAATAATTTAAGAAATGAGATCCATAATCTCCCTGTGTACGCCTATTGTATGTGAACGTGATACATAAAATCTTATCAGAACAGAAAAAAACAGGGAATTTGCCTATGGGTATTTTTCAGCTTGTGATTTTACCAATGCAAAAATTAGAACAAGGAACACATCATTTTATATAAAGCCTCTCTCTCCTTTCATCTCCCTGGGTGTAAGTTCTGTGCCTGCTTGTCTTACACCTTCAGCCACAGAGTGGAGAATAGGTAAGACGTGGTTTATTCTTCTTTATCCATTAAGTGCTAAAGTTTTGTACTGCTCTAATAGGATAGCAGCCAGTAACAGTCCTTGGCAACCAGTTCAGGAACTGTTTTCATGTTGAGGGAATATTTTGGAGAACTTTCCCTACCTACAAGAAGGGTGTAAGTGTAAATAATACAGACTAGAAGAGATACAGGTAATCTAGGTTTAGATGACCAACTGAAATATTAAACCCCAAACCAATAATTTCTTTTAAGAAGCTCAGAATGACATGGAATAATCTATTAAGTTGATATTGATAAACTATTTTTGGTCTTCATACTTTGTTGCCCTAGTAAATATCTTTATCGCTTATCTGATGAAAGACTTGGAGACCTGGGTCTGTTTAGCCTGGACAAGAGAAGACTGGCAGGGGATTTTATCAATGCTTATAAATATCTAAAGGGTGGCTGCCAAGAAGATGGGCCAGATTCTTTTCAGTGGTGTCCAGTAACGGGACAAGAGACAATGGACACAAACTAGAAAACAGGAAGTTGCACTTGAACATGAGGGAAAAATTCTGTAGTGTGAGGGTGACAGAGCATTGGAACAGGCTGACTGGAGATGTTGTGGAGTATGCTTCTGTGAAGATATACAAAAGCTGCCTGCATGCAACCTACTATAGGTGAACCTGTTTTAGCAGGGGAGTTAGAGTAGATGATCTCTAGAGGTCCCTTTCAAACTCTGTGATCTTTTCTAAACAAGATACTTTTGAAAATTACTATGTAGAAATGAAAGACAAACCATTTGTAATATTTTTAGGGCTGTCTATATGTTGCTTGAATAAATGTTCCAATAATTTTAAAATATGTATTTCTAATGAGAAAAATAAATGCTAGCCTTGAGCCAGAAGGTGAGTTTTGTATACATTCATTGCCAGTTGTAAGAATTGTTATAGTGAGAGTTGTATCAAAACACCGGATCAATACAAATTTTGGGTAGGATGAATGAACAGGCTTGGTTATGTTAATACCAGAATATTTAGTGAGCTAATGATATTTTACAGACTGTATGATGTCTTCTGAGGGTCTGACAGCCTGTTGGCCTGTCTTAGAGGGAGACATTTCTCCTGTTTGATTAGAAGTGCTGCTGAGTTACTTCTATACTCAGTTATCTGGACATTTTTTCCCAGTTATCTGGACCTTTTTTTCCCCTTTTCTAGAAACCTGTTAATCCCCAGGGTCCCTGAGGTAGTTCTTATCTGTACCAGTAACAAAAACTATTTCTAAAGGCTCGATCTCATTGTCTTGCAAGAAAATCCTTTCTCACTGTCTTTATTATATGATTGTTTTGTTCAGTGTATGAATACATCTAGAAGTGTAATACATCAGAGAACCTAAATGTTTTAAACAACTGCTTTTAAAACATACAGGTTTTAATTGAGAAAGATTGAATATTTGTTTAAAAATTCACTGTATGCATTGAAAAGTTTAGAACCTAATACTTAGAAGAAAGAATTCTAAGAATTTCTTAGAATTTTCAGATTGTTTTTATAACTGCAGTGGTTGTAAATGTCAGAGTCTTGCTCCTTAAATAGTGTGTATGATGAATTATTGAATTGTCTCAGCATGCTCAGTGATGTACAAACCTGAAAAATATATTCCCCTGCTAAAGGAAAATCAATGACGTTTTTAAGTGTGGTGAGTCTTGCTTGGCATGAATTTTGGTTGTAGACCCTGCATGCCTCTTCTAAGAAAAGTTAGATGAGTGTAGTGAGGCAACAAAGAGAAGCCTTTTGCTCCTTACCATGTGCTGTATTACAGCCTCGCTTTTTGTGCAACGCTCAGAAATCATAGCTACCTAAACTTTGTTCTAAACTATGCTGAATGAAACCCAACTGTCTCACAGGTCAATACACTCTTACTTTCCCTGACCCATAATGATGACTCACAGCTGTAGATCTGGGCCCCTGAACACTGAAAGGCAATTATATGGCCATAGTCCAGTCAACAGGAAATCACAATGCAGTATTACAGTTATTCATTTATTCTAATGACACACTGATTATTTGTACTCAAAGAATGACACGGAATAAAAGCCTACAGAACAGACGAGTTCATGAGGCAATCAGGCCTGTTTAAGGTCAGATGGAAAATCTTATACATTTAGTAAAGCCCTCGGCTTCTCCCTGTTTATCACCTGTATTACAGTTTCATCTTTGTTGCTAATAGAGTAAAGCAGAATTTTTTTATGCGACTGGTAGACCATAAATGACTTGATTTTCCTTCGTCTCTCTGCTTTTATGTGACATCATTTACCTGTGGTAAAACAGTTGTTAATGGTCACATCAGACAAGGTGAATTGTCACAAGCAGGTCACTCAAGAGTGGCGATTGAGATGTTTATTGACCCATCATTTAGAAACTTTTTTTAAGGCTAACACTTTTCTCAGCACCTCTCTGTCTGGAGAGCTGCTTTCTGTAGCATTGTCTTCCAGTAACCTTCACAATTCAGACTTCTCCAGGTCATGATCCAACAGTGAAATACCCTCTTCTTTTTCTGGTAGAGAAAAAATTCTCATTGATCTTCTTTATCACTTTATTAAAGCAAACTTAAAATTAGAGATGTGATCCAAAACTGAGTTAGGAATTGAAATTCAAATGCATTGGTGAGCTTTATTTAAAGCTTAGACATTGAACTAGACACAATCAATCTGAAGACAAGGCAGCAATATAGTATAGTTAAATGAATTAAGCACTTCAAAAAGGTCGACTGGCTGCAAAGTGAATCTTGGTTACACAAAGGTGCAAATATACAGGTTCTTTGAAAAGATAATGTTTATTTTTACAAAACTTTAAGACCTTCCCTCATGTCTCTGTTTTAGTTGGCTAGGTCTCCTAAGTTATATCAGACTGACAGCCTTTAAGGACTTAAAAAAGAACAGCACAGAACTAGTCTTGGCAAGTTGTTCTTGAATAAGCACTGATTTCCTCCAAGTTAAGAGAAATCACAGATTCCTTGTTCCTTCTTGCACCTTCTGAGCTGCTAGTACTTTCATTTATCCCTTCTTATATCTTATCCTCTCTCATTAGGAATGATGACTGTATATTGCAGAGTCATGCAATGGACAAGTAGGTGGCAGACACCACTTTGTTTTTCAAACCTATGGTGAAATATTTTCTCCGTGCAAGATATATATGGGAGTTCAAGATACTGAAGCAATGATCTGAGCAAAGACAATGAGTAGCAAATGTTTTTAGGAAAGAACAGAGGAGGAACTGAGAATATGGACAAAAGGGGAAAGGAGATGCTCTAAGAAAGAAACAGAAAAGTACACTGCTGAAGAGCTATTTAGTGTTCATTCGGACTTCTCTTCCCCAGGCAGGGCTGTGGTATTTCTGTAGATCCCCACTTCTGCGAGTGAAAGATGGTTGGCTAAAAGCACGTACGGTTTGGATATTAGTGACTGAAACAGAGGTTCCTAAAAGAGGGTTTCCTAAGAGAAGGTTAGGGGTCATTCTCCTTCAAAATGCACTTATAGAAACACAGAGTAAAGAAGTTTTAAGTGTGCAGAAGCTGGGAAAAGCAATGTTAGCTATATTTATGTTTCTGTTCATTAACTTTGAAGGCAGGGTGGGTTTTTTTAATACTTTCTTTTCCTTTGTCTAATAGACACAGTGCTCATGGCACTGGAAAACAAAATAAACAATTTTTGTGGTTATTAAATGACTTGATATCCCTTAAATTTTTAATCATCTGCAAAATCTTTTTAAAACCTGAATACCATGGTGAACATCATCCCTTAATTTTTTTTTCTTGAAGTACTGAATTGAAGATGAAACACTGATATGCCTGCTTTTAACATTTTGTGTTATTGTTTTGAAATATGTTTTTGAGAGTCCCCTGATCATCAAATATGGAATATTAAATAGCTTGTGAAAATAAGGATACTGGGAAATGTAACCCTCTAATAAAGTTAGGTAGTGCAGACTCACTTTAGGAAATATTTGACTTTGAGAAAACTCTATACATGCACTGTTATGAGCCCTTGAGATAGTGAAAAGGGGTTGACAGGAAAAGTACTCATTGCTACAAGACAGAACTGGGTTTATTGTTCTCTCAGGCCAGTTTTCAGTACATGGCTTGAGATGGGATTTTACAAAACCAGTTATTCAAAGGAGGACTGTGGTAATGTTTTGACAAAATGCCCAGCAATATCCTTATTTGCCTTAACTTTTAAAAGCGAACTGCATTTGGAAACTGAATATTTAGGAGAGTAAGTTGACTTTTATAAAACATGTGTTTGAAACTATAAGGAGAAAAACAAACTTTTGCCACAGAATTTGGGTGTTATTTGGGGACTGAAGGAATATATAATCCCAATCCTATCACAGTATCACAGTATCACAAGGTTGGAAAAGACCTTTGAGATCATCAAGTCCAACGTATGACCCAACACCAACACCTACTCATCGTCTAAACCATGGCACTAAGTGCCTCATTCAATCTGCTTTTAAACACCTCCAGGGACAATGACTCCACCACCTTCCTGGGCAGTGCATTGCAATGGCCAATCACTCTTTCAGTGAAAATTTTTTTCCTAATATCAAGCCTAAACCTCCCCTGATGAAACTTGAGACCATGTTGTTTTGTTCTGTCACTGGTCGCCTGAGAGAAGAGACCAATCCCTGCCTGCCTGCAGCCTCCTTTGAGGTAGTTATAGAGAGAAATAAGGTCTCCCCTGAGCCTCCTCTTCTCCAGGCTAAAAAAATCCAGCTCTCTCAGTCGCTCTTCATAGATCTTGTGCTCCAGCCCCTTCAACATAGACTGCCTCCAGGCAGCAGTTGACTCCTCATCCCTGCCTGCAGAAGCAAAAGGCCCAGTTGTTGCAGACTGCTTAAGTCAGCAGTGTAATGCAAAAACCAAAGAAATCCTACGATCACTACCACCAAGATCAAGTATTGCAGACATGATTAAGCATGTCACTAATGAAGAGCATTTGGCCCCCATCCACGTGGCTGTTCAATCCGCATTATCTAGTGCAATGACATTCCCCCCACACCAAAATCGATTCAGAGGACCGTGTTGGGCCTGTGGAAGGAAGGGACATCTTGCTAAGGAATGTAAAGCTAAAATCCAGGGAAACCCGAGGGGGAGAGGGCACCTGGGTCGCGCACGGCCCTCTCCCACTTAGGACATGAGGCGACCCAATTATGCCAACCCCAGATGGGGGAGGACTTTCTCAAACCCATTTCCCCCTTGACGAGCAACCAACTTCATGGTCCAACCGACGATCCAGTCGGATCCGTCTCTGGTTCAGGGACAGCAAGAACTACCTCCTGGGGAAGAAACCTCTGGATCGCCCTCACAGTTAGGTGTGACAATCCACCAATAGCGTGGGGGATCTGTTCCCTCTATAATGTTTCAAATAGCATTACCATTAACGTTCCCTTTTTAATTGACACCGGGGCAGATGTTACAGTTATTCCCAAAACACATTGGCCTTTAGGCTGGAAATTAGAAGATGTCCCCATGGTGGGTGGGGTTGGAGGATTAACACGAGCTCGGAAGAGTGCTCAATTGGTAACAATCACGCTTCATGCTGAAAAAGGACTAGAGAAAGCCATTGCCCTTTACCCATATGTCATGTCAGGTGTCCCACCCCTGTTGGGAAGGGATGCTCTAGCTCTATTAAGTGCCAGGGTTACAAATTTAATTTGAGGGCCACTGCTGCACACCCAATTCCACCAATCAGATTGAAATGGAAATCATCTAACCCAGTGTGGGTTGAGCAGTGGCCCTTATCAAAGCCTCGAATGGATGCTCTTCTTGAGCTGGTTGACCGTGAGTTACAAAAAGGTCACATAGAGCCCTCCACTAGTCCGTGGAACACCCCAGTTTTTGTAATACCCAAACGAACTGGTGAGGGGTTTCGTCTCCTCCATGACCTGCGTGAAGTAAATAAGATAATCCAGCCTATGGGTCCTGTTCAAACACTATTGCCTATGAACTCTATGATACCTGAGGGACAACCTTGTGCTGTCCTTGATAATAAGGACTGTTTCTTTTCGATACCCTTGCACGAAGAGGACAAAGAACAGTTTGCTTTTTCTGTAGTGTTTCCAAACAGCCAACGCCCCAACCTACGCTTCCAGTGGAAAGTGCTGCCCCAAGGAATGGTCAACTCACCTACTATCTGCCAGATCACAGTGGATCGGGCATTGGCACCAGTCCGGTGCAGTAACCCTACTGCGACTATCATTCAATATATGGATATTTTAATTGCAGCAACATCAGTGACTCAAGTGGACCAGTTAGTGTCAATGGTTTCTGAAACTCTAAAGGTACACGGGTTTGAAATTGCGAGTGCAAAAATTAAGAGAGGACCATGTGTAAGTTTTCTGAGAGTGGGGATCACAAATTCTTACCTAACACCCCCTCAAATAAAAATTCATCAGAACATTAAGACACTCCATGATACGCAGCAGTTAGTGGGGTCCTTGCAATGGATCCGTAACATTGTTTTAATCCCTCCTGAGATCATGGCTCCTCTGTATGATCTTTTAAAAGGAAAGAATCCATGGGAACAAAAAGCCCTGACAATAGAAGCAATGAACTCTCTCGATTTTATCGAACAGCAGATATCATCAAGCACACTTGCTAGGTGGAACCCAAATATACCACTTGATCTGTATGTGCACTTTAAAAAAAGGGAGGAGTAGGAGCACTAGCCCAGGGCCCTACTGAAAAAGCCCGACCAATACAATGGATAGTCCTAGGAAAGCCGTCACGTGCATTCTCTCCGGGAATCGAGTGCCTTGGTAATCTCATCATGAAAGGCAGGAAACTCGCCCTAAGACATCTAGGCATTGAACCTGCCAGAATATGGTTGCCCTTTCGTAAACAGCTCCCAACGCAGTCAGTGGCAATGTCAGAATATCTGGCCATAGCTCTTGTAGGATTTGATGGAGAACTTTGTTACGCCGCAAAGCCCCCATGGACTCAAATGCTGGCAATAGTTAACATCGACCTTCTATGTAAGATCATGGACTGGCCCCAGCCGGGACCAACAGTCTTTACAGATGCATCCTCAGCAACTTCAACCACGGCAGCAATATGGCAATCGGAAGGAGAATGGCACAGCATTAAAATGACCGACTGTGCTCTTTCTGTCCAGCAACTAGAAGCAGCTGTAGTACTAGCACGTGGACTGTTCCCAACAGAACATCTCAGCATAGTAACTGATTCCATATTTGTGGCTAAACTTTGCCCGGCGTGTCAACGTCCACAATAGCCCTAATGTTAGAAGAAGCACTTTTCTCTCAACAGGGCACTACATCAGTCATCCACATCAATAGCCACAGCCCAATTAAAGGGTTTTTCCAAATAGGTAATGATAAAGCAGATGCTGCTGCAAAAGAACTGTGGGCATTGAGAGATGCTCGGCAGTTACACGAGTCTCTTCACATCGGAGCTAAAGCGTTGGTAAAGAGATGTGGCATTTCAGTCACAGACGCAAAACATGTAGTGGCTACATGTCCCCACTGTCAGAAAACACTACTGTGGTCCAGCGGAGTGAATCCTAGAGGTCTTAAAGCATCCAAGGTGTGGCAGACAGATTTTAAACTTTGCCAATTATTAAAACCTCGAGCCTGGCTAGCTGTGACTGTAGACACATACAGTGGAATGATTGTGGCCACTCAGCACCTTAAGGCTGACTCTAAAGCAACCATTCAACATTGGCTGACAGCTATGGCCTGGCTTGGTATCCCTAATCAGATCAAAACAGATAATGGTCCAAATTTTGTGTCTAAATCAGTTCAAGCATTCACTTTGAAGTGGGGTATTACCTTAATACACGGCATTCCATACAATAGCACAGGGCAAGCTATAGTGCAACGGGCAAATCAAACTCTGAAATCTAAATTGGAGGTATTAGCAAAAACAGAAGGGTTTGTCAACACCATTCCCTCGGGAGACCAGGCACTTCTCCTAGCGACTGCTCTGCTAGCACTAAATCAGTTCCCTAGGGGACAGGATGAGATTAGTCCCACCCAAAAACATTGGGCCACTTGAGCACTAGAAGAAGGTCCATCAGTCATAATTAGAAATGAGCTGGGAGAGTGGGAACGAGGATGGAAATTAGCTCTGACAGGGCGAGGGTATGCTGCTGTCAAAAAAGATGGTATAGTTAAATGGTGCCCACTTAAGTCTATCAAACCAGACCTTCAGAATGAAACTAATGAAAGCTGTGAGTTTTTGTTCACAGGACCAGATCATTGGGCACTCCCAAACGTTCCAGTGGCAGGAGAAGATGATCGATCGGCAAGCACCATGCCTACACCTGATGATCCAACAGCGAGGCCTATGTCAACTACAAGCCGTTATTGATGAAGACCTGCTAAGAACTGAGAAATCTACATCTGCTCTGGAACAATCTCTTTCCTCATTTTAATAAGTACTTTAAAAGTCAGCTAGAAAGAGTTAATGTCACGTTTATAGAACACTAATAATTAGACTAAAGTGTGCCTTATGTTTTTTCTCTCAGGTCGACCTCAAGCTATCCTTACTATTTCAAGTTGCACTTTGTTAGTCATAGTTGTCTCTATAAGATGATAAGTTGTATAAGTAAGTTTATAAGTTTTATAACTTTATAAATTTTATAAGTTTTATAAGCTTGTAAGTTATAAGTTTTGTAAGTTTTATAAGTTAAGTAAGTTAAGTTTATAAGTTATATAAGTTTTATAGATTTTATAGATTTTATAGATTTTATAGATTAGATTTTATAGATAAGATAAGATTTTATAGATAAGATAAGATAAGATAAGATAAGATAAGATAAGATAAGATAAGATAAGATAAGATAAGATAAGATAAGATAAGATAAGAAGTACCATGGTATAAGCTAAGAATATCTTTAAATTTGTTCTATTCTAGTCAATTTAATTAAGCATGGGGAGGGGGGAGATGTTGGTAGCTAGGATCCGGCGACCGGAAGATCTCGCAATGTACGGAAAGATAGGGCCCCTCTCCCATTAGGCAATGGTGTTTAGTTGATGATGTAAGCAGACGGAAGTGACGTCGTAAACCTTGGCTATATAAGCCTGTGTTATCTATCAATAAACGCCATTTGCCTTTTACCATCCACCACACTGGTGTCTGTGAGCTGATGGCCCGAGCAGCCGGGGGCGGGCCGCCGTACCATTCCTGAAACAGGTCGCGCCTTCGGAAAATGAAGGCAACAAACATCTTCATTGCTCTCCTCTGGACACACTCCAGCATCTCAACATCTCTCTTAAACAGAGGGACCCAGAACTGGACACAGTACTCAAGGTGCGGCCTGATCAGTGCTGAGTATAAGGGAATGATAACTTTTCTAGTCCTGCTGACCACACCATTCCTGATGCAGGTCAGGATACCGTTGGCCTTCTTGGCCACTTGGGCACACTGCTGGTTCATGTTGATTTTCCTGTCTACCAGCACTCTGAAGCCCCTTTCCACTTGACTACTCTTCAGCCACTCTGTCCCCAGCCTATAGCTCTGCATGGGGTTGTTGTGTCCAAAGTGTAGAACCCGGCACTTTGACATGTTAAACTTCATCCCATTGGAATCAGCCCATCTCTCCAGTCTGTCAAGGTCTCTCTGTAGGTCCCTCCTACCCTCCAGCAGATCGACACTACCTCCCAGCTTGGTATCGCCTGCGAACTTGCTAATGATGGACTCAATCCCCTCATCCAGGTCATCAACAAATCTGTTAAACAGGACTGGGCCCAATACTGACTCCTGGGGAACACCACTGGTGGCCAGTCACCAGCTGGATGAGACACCATTCACTATCACTCTCTGGGCTTGACCAACCAACCAATTCCTAACCCAGCACAGAGCACTCCTGTGCAAACCACGGGCTATCAGCTTCTCCAGGAGTCTACTATGGTAGATGGTGTCAAAGGCCTTGCTGGAGTCCAGGTATACCACATCCACAGCCTTCCTATTGTCCACCAGCCGAGTCACATGGTCATAAAAGGAGATCAGGTTGATCAGGCAGGACCAGGACTTCCAGCTTCTCTTGTTTGTTACCCATACTGCGTGCATTAGTGTACATGCATTAAGTTGGGTTACTGACTTCACCCTTGATAATGACTCACTCCCCACAGTCACAGCACTGGTGAGCCTGGATACATCCCCCTCCCCCTTCAGGCCTAGTTTAAAGCCCTCCTAATGAGCTCTACCAACTCCCGGGCTAGAATCCTTTTGCCCTTTTTGCTTAGTTGGGAACAATGTGAGTCTAGCAGACAAGGTGCAGTAGAAGTTTCCCCGTGATCATAGGAAACAAAATTTCTGTGTCGGCACCAGCCCTTAAGCCATTTGTTGATAGCATGGACTCTCTCATTCCTTGCAGTATACTTCTCTGACACTGGAGGAATTGAGCAGAACACCACCTGCACTCTTGCCCCATCCATTAATCAACCTAACTCCTTAAACTCTTTTTTAATTACTCTGGAGCCCCTCTTATCAAGTTCATCACTGTCAGCGTGAACAACAAACAGGGGATAATAATCTGAGGGTTGAGTTAGATCCAGGAGTCCTAATATCAGAGTACACAAAGTAACCTTGAACTCAGGGTCTTCTAATAACTGCATTCTACTACATGCTCCGTGTAATGGATAAAATTATGTTAACAGATTTTCTACACAGGCACCATATACTTCCATCGGGAAGCCAGTCTCATTTAATTAGCATCATGTAGCAAAGTATCAGTTTTCAGAACTGTTGGGTAAAAGAGGATCTCCATTTTCTCACCATCTACTTAATCCTCAGTTAATGTTGAGATTACCACTCACTCAATTTGTATACACTAAAATGCTTACATCCTGCTTGGATATTGATTCAGTCAGTTCATGGATTTGGAAAAAAAGATGAGCCACTGTGAATATCTAGCAGTTAGGGTTACTAGTTAGTTAGATTCCCATTGTGGTACTTTTCAGAAGGGATGCAGAGTGATCATGTGTACTTAAGATAGGGATTTTTGTATGTGTTAGGGAAGGTTGTCTGTTTTCATTAGAAAAACCAACAGCTAATATATAACATATCAAAATTAAGTTTACAGGGTAAAACATGAGATCTGAATAAAATGGGAAAAAGTGTGTTTGAACAGCAGCTTTTAGATAATCTGAGTACTTAGTAAGGAGATGGTTTTGGATAAACATGCTTTTTGTATGTGCAAAACTAACTTTCATTAATTCTTATTTCATTTATTAACTGCTAACTGTAGTTATGATGAGAAAAAAACTGTTTTAGTGCATGCTGTTGTATCTCAGTTCTAACATAATAAAAACAAGTATTTTTAAGAAAATATTTGGGAATGCTATGTCAGTGTTTTGCTTTTAAACATATTGGTAGTTTCCACAGTACAGAGAGACGCTTAAGTATTACAACACCTGACTGTGGTGGGAGGAGCTGTTCACTGGCTCTATGATATCTGCAGACATGATGTTGGCAATTGTTCCCATGTCCTTCAGCTTAAACAGCAGATTTCTTCTAGCAGATTTAAGCTAGATTTCTTCAAAGGCATGAACTACAGATATTTACAATACCCTCTTTACACTTGCTGGATGATTGGTTATCTCGCTGAAGCCAAAACAAGTTTTATCATTCACTCTAGAGACACTTGCTTATGGATCCATGTGTTTGAAAATTATTGCACTGAAGTAATGAGAAGAGATTTCAGAAATTGCAGTACACAGTTGATTGGCAGTTAAGAAGTGAATGAATGAATAAATAAATAAAGGATGTATTCAATTCACAGTCACTCAAAGATCAAAAATACACAGAAGAGAAAACAAGAGAGGAGCAGTTTTTACCATGTTTAGAGTTACTCTACTAAAGAATTCTCAATTCAGCATAATGTTCTTTGTGTAAAAAGCTGAAACAAAGAAGATGAACTGCATTTCCCAAAAATCTCCATGATAAATGTGAAAGGTAGTAATGCATGAAAGAGAGACATAAAATGGCCATTATTTTGATATGAAATTGTTGTAACATGTCTGAGTTAACTGTGATCCTGCAGTACAGGCTAATTGTATCTGTAAAGGGTGGTTTTCAGAAAAATGAAATAGCTAATAATTAATTTAATAAATGCATAATATTACATGGCATAAATATTTATATAAATTATAATATAATTACTGCTCATGTGATATTATACAATATATAATAAATTATTTAATATTTAATTCATGTAATTTCACCTGGAGATTCATGAAGAGCTGACCAAGAGCTTATGGGTCAGGATCAAGCGGAAGCGTAGGAGCAAGTGACATTCCAGTGGTGGTCACCAGGCCACCAGACCAGGCAGAGCAAGAGGATGAAGCCCTCTATAGACTCAGCCTCATGTTCACAAGCTCTAGTCCTCATGGGGGACTGAACCACACTGATATCAGTTGGAAGGACAACAAAGTGGGGCCCAAGGCATCTGGGACGGTTCCTAGAATGTGCTGATGTTAATTCTTTCTCCAAGTGGTAGAAGAGCTGACAAATTGAGGTACTGTGCTGGATCTTGGCTGCAGTGACCATGAAATGGTGGAGTTCAAGGTTCTTAGGGTGCCAGGGAGTGTCTGCAGCAAACTTACTGCCCTGGACTTCAGGAGTGCAGACATTGGCCTCCTCAGGGATCTGCTTGGGAGTATACCATGGGATAAAGCCCTGGAGGGAAGAGAGACAAAAGAAAAGTGGTAAACAATCAAGGATCATCTCCTCCAAGTTCAGGACTAATACATCCCAACAGAGAGGAAGTTAGGCAGAAATGCCAAGGGACCTGCATGGATGAACAATGAACTTAAACACAAAAGGAAGCCTAGAGAGAGTAGAAATACAGGCAGGTAACTGTGAGGAAGGCTAAGAAATTGTCCGAGCATCCAGGGATCAGGTTATGAAAGGAAATGACCAGGTAGAATTAAACCTGACCAAGGACGTCAAAGGCAAGAAGAAAAGTTTCTATAGGTGTGTCAGTGATAAAAGGAAGGCTAGGCAGAATGTGGGTCCCCTCTGGAAGGAAACAGAAAACTGGATATTAGGTACTCAATAAGTTTTTTGCCTCAGTTTTCGCCCAAAGTGAAGAAGTCAAATGCAAGGACAGGAAGATTGAAAATTCACACACTGTAGGAGAGGGCCAGGTGCGAGACCATCTAAAGAACCTGAAGGTGTATAAGTCCATGGGGTCTGATTAGATGCACCGGTGGGTCCTGAGGAAATTGGCAGATGAAGTTGCTAAGCCACTATCCATTATATTTGAGAAGGCATGTCATTCTGAGAAGTTCTCACTGACTGGAAAACGGGAAACAAAATTCCATTTTTATAAAACGGAAAAAAAGAAGACCCAGGGAACTACACGACAGTCAGCATCACTTCTGTGACCAGCAAGATCATGGAGCAGACCCTTCTGGAAACTCTTCTGAGGCACAGGGAAAATAAGGCGGTGACTGGCAATAACTGACATGGCTTCACTAATGGACTAAGGGCAAATCTTACCTGATGAATTTGGTGACCTTCTGTGATGGGGCTACAGTGCTGGTGGATCAGAGAAGAGTAACTAACATCATCTACCCGGACTCATGCAAAGCATTTGAAACTGTCCCACACAACATCCTTGTCTCTAAATGTGATGTATAGTGTTGATGATATTTTGAGCAATACATATAGGCCATGAATTGCTCTTTTAGTCTATTGTGCACAACCCTGCCTATGTGGCTACATACAAGGACACTTCCTCCTTGTCAAGCCTGATAGAAGAAGCTGGTTAGGTAGAAGACATACAAAGTTGCAAATAAGAAGCTTACTAATTAATTGCTGATTGCTAAGAAATTTGTTAATTGCAAGCAGACTTACCTCAGCTACATCGTGATGTGTACTGGTGTATATTGAACCAATCATAATAAATTGAGCATTGACTGAATCTCTATGAGACTATGTCTTTGACTCTGAGCTCCCACGCTTCTCCTGACCCCTGGCCTGCGCTTCAACTGGCGCCCGAACAGGGACCAACCAACAAATGAATAGGGACCTGGAATAGGGACCTGCCTGAGACCTGAGGAACAGGGACCAGAGGAGCAGAAACAGGGACCGGGATAAGGACTACGTCAGACAGGAGGAAGCTGATGGCTCTCTAATTTCCTCTGTGGTTGGACACAGAAGGAGCTGACCGTGGAGCTGGGCAGATAGGCTCAGAAGGTGGCTTCAGGGGAAGCACCACGTGAAGTAGGAAGGATTGGCCCCCCTTCCCTCTGCCAAATTAGATGATGGAGTCTGAGTTTGCCACCACTAGGAAATTGTTGTTTAATCTTCTCATTAAACAAAGAGAGGCAGTAGCTGAAAAGGCATTGAAAGCCGAAAAGGCTTTAATTGCCGAAAAGGCATTGGATAAGCTAGTATCCTGGATGTGAGAGACTGTTTTTTTTGAAGATCCTTCTCTTTTATTTGATGAGCAAGAATGGCATGCTCTAGGGGATAAGTTGTGGGACTTGGCTATTACTGGGAAGGACGAAATGCATTGAGATTTGGTGCTACTTGGCGCACTGTTATTAATACCTTGACTAACATGAAAGCTGAGGCAAAGATAGCTGCCGCCACTGTTCAAGCTATAGTAGCTCCTGTTGTTACTAATACGGAGAATAAAGACAGCAAAATTAGTAAATTTCTGTGGCTAGATAATTTGCGGCAATTGCCAGTTCAGGGTCTAACAACACCAGTTGCTATGTCAGCTCAAGAGCTGCAAGAACGCATTGAGAGTGGTGTCAAAGCGACCATTCAGCCCCCACTGCAGAGCTGCTTCGTCTTTTATCTCCTTCTGGTACATGCTTTGAAAGCAAAGGTCCTTCTGCAGTACGCCAAAAGGTAAAAGTGACAGAAGGCTCGTACTGCTGACCCCAAGGGGTGGGAATCTCAGGAACGACTCCTGAAAAGGTTCCTATGGAGCCGATCTCCACAGCAGTGTCGCTACCCCCACCACCTGACAACGGTGCCGCTACCTCTTGAGGGATCAGATGATGAGGCAGGAATAACACCGGTCCTTCCAATGGCCCCTCCTGCCTGTGTACCATCCACAGAACAGCTGCCAGAAATAGCACGTTTATAATCAGATTTGGAGGTGCAAATTAGTGATTGCATTTCTGCCATTGAAACTGGACTGAATAGAGTTGTTTTATCACCAAGTGAAGGATCCCTGCCAGGTACTAACACAGAGATAATACTTTCCTGTACTCTACCTGCCACTTCTCATTGGTCCAGTATTATTCGTGATGCTATTTTAGAGGGAGACTGGCAGACAGAGGGAGGCTTGGCATGCCCTGTAATTTATGAGCAATGTTTAAACATGATTGGAAACTGTTGCAACAAGCTAAAAATACTGTAACTGAGAATGGCAATAAATCAGAAGCAGTCCGTACAGTCATAGATTGGATTTTTACTGCAGATGTGAATTCACCATTTGATTGTCAAAATTTGGCACAATTTTTACTCTCTCCTTCTCAGTATATTATCTGGGAAAAGGAATGGCAACAATTAACTCAGATGCAGCTGTCCCCAGACAGCAAGGAGATCCTTTGTATGGGATAGCTCTGGACATGTTAACTGGTTCTGGACAATTTGCTAATATCAATGTACAGCTACAGTTTCCTAGCACATATCATGTTCAATCATCTGCATTAGCTCGTCAGGCTTTTTTTGCTGTCCTAGATAAGAATCCAGTTCCCACTTTCACCACTGTAAAGCAAGGATTGACTGAAGAATATACCCATTTTATTGATCGTTTGTCTCAAGCGTTAACTGCATATACAGATATCACAGTATCACAGTATCACAGTATCACAAGGTTGGAAAGGACCTCTGAGATCATCAAGTCCAACCTATAACCCAATACTAACACCAACCATCATCTAAACCATGGCACTCAGTGCCTCATCCAGTCTCCCCTTAAACACCTCCAGGGTCGGCAACTCCACCACTTCCCTGGGCAGCGCATTCCAATGGCCGATCACCCTTTCAGTGAAGAACTTTTTCCTCACATCAAGCTTAAACTTTCCCTGACGAAGCTTAAGTCCATGCCCTCTAGTTCTGCCATTGGTCACCTGAGAGAAGAAACCAACCCCTGCCTGACTACAACCTCCTTTTAGGTAGTTGTACAGAGCAATGAGGTCTCCCCTGAGCCTCCTCTTCTCCATGCTAAACAGCCCCAACTCCCTCAGTTGATCCTCATAGGGCTTATGTTCCAGCCCCTTCACCATCTTCATTGCCCTCCTCTGGACACATTCCAGTATCCTAACATCTTTCCCAAACTGGGGGGCCCAGAACTGGACACAATATTCAAGATGAGGCCTGACCAGTGCCGAGTACAGAGGGACAATAATTTCTCTGGTCCTGCTCACTACACTATTCCTGATGCAGGCCACAATGCCATTGGCCTTCTTGGCCACCTGGGCACACTGCTGGCTCATGTTGAGCTTCCTGTCAACCAGCACTCCCAGGTCCTTTTCTGCCTGACTACTCTCTAGCCACTCTGTCCCCAGTCTGTAGCTCTGCATGGGATTGTTGTGTCCAAAATGAAGTACCCGACATTTGGACTTATTAAACATCATCCCATTAGAATCAGCCCATCTCTCCAATCTGTCCAGGTCCCTCTGTAGGGCCATCCTACCCTCTAACAGATCAACCCTTCCTCCCAGCTTGGTATCATCTGCAAACTTGCTGATGATGGACTCAATCCCCTCATCCAGATCATCAATAAAGATATTAAACTGGACAGGACCCAACACCGATCCCTGGGGGACACCACTGGTGACCGGCCGCCAACTGGATGAAACACCATTCACCACCACTCTCTGGGCTTGGCCATCCAGCCAATTCCTAAACCAGCACAGAGTGCTCCCATCTAAGCCACGGGCTGCCAGCTTCCCTAGGAGTCTACTGTGGGGGACCGTGTCAAAAGCCTTGCTAAAGTCCAGGTATACCACATCCACAGCCTTCCTCTCATCCACCAGGTGAGTCACATGGTCATAAATGGAGATCAGGTTGGTCAGGCAGGACCTACCCCTCCTAAACCCATGCTGGCTGGGCCTGATCTCTTGGCCGTTCTGCAAGTGCCACATGATTTCACCCAGGATTATCTGTTTCATGATTTTACCTGGGACCGAGGTCAGGCCAACAGGTCTGTAATTACCTGGATCATCCTTACGGCCCTTATTATGGATGGGCGTCACATTGGCCAGCTTCCAATCTTCCGGGACCTCTCCAGTGAGCCAGGACTGCTGAAAGATGATGGAGAGTGGCTTAGCAAGCTCATCCGCCAGCTCTCTCAACACCCTAGGATGGATCCC
The DNA here is from genome assembly GCA_033556795.1 of Tapera naevia. Classification (NCBI taxonomy): domain Eukaryota; kingdom Metazoa; phylum Chordata; class Aves; order Cuculiformes; family Neomorphidae; genus Tapera; species Tapera naevia. The sequence continues at coordinate 1,534,668 of JAUMJJ010000016.1, forward strand.
ATCCAGCCCCATAGACTTATGAGGGTCCAAGTGGTTCAGCCAGTCTCTAACTTCCTCCTCATGGGTTGCAGGAGGGCCATATTTCACCCTGCCCCCATCAACCACTTCAGAAGGCCAAGTGTCAAGCGAGATGACATCCTTGCTGTAAAAAACTGAGGCAAAGAAGGCATTAAGTACCTCAGCCTTCTCTGCATCTTTGGTTACTATATTTCCTCCACATCCTACAAGGAGTGGAGGTCGCTGCCGCCCTTCTTTCTAACATTGATATATTTATAAAAACTCTTCTTATTATCCTTAACAGAAGTGGCCAATTTTAGCTCCAGCTGGGCTTTTGCTTCCCTGATTTTCCTCCTACACGACTTAACAACATCTTTGAACATGACGTGGCTTACATCCCCTTCTTTCCAACGATGATACATCCTCTTTTTCTTATTTAGTTCCTTCAGAAGCTCCCTACTCATCCAGGCTGGCCATCTGCCCCTACGACTCTTCTTACAACACGTGGGGACAGCCCGTTCCTGCGCCTTCAAGATTTCATTCTTGAAGTGTATCCAGCCTTCCTGGACCCCTTTGCCACTAAGAGCTATTTCCCAGGGTACTTTCCTGACCAGTTCCTTAAAGAATCCAAAATCTGCCTGCCGAAAGTCCAGCATCAATGTTCTGTTCCTGGCTTTTCTTGTTACATTGTTTAGAGAGAACTCAATTATCTCATGATCACTACATTCCAGACAGCCTCCGACAATAACATCACCCACCAGCCCTTCTGTGTTCGTAAACAGCAGGTCAAGAAGAGCCTCACCCCTGGTGGACTCACTCACCAGCTGTGACAGAAAGCAGTCCTCAATACACTCCAATAACCTCCTGGACTGGCTCCTCTCAGCAGTGTTAAATTCCCAGCAGATATGCCAGAGGAATCTAAACAAAATATGTTTATGTTGCTTGCCTTTGAAAATGCTAATGCAAAGACTAAAGCTGTGCTTGCTATGTTACCTAAAACAACAACAGTGGGCGATATGATAGAGATGGCAAACTGTGCAGCTCAGAATCAGCAGTCGAGAGTGGTAGCTCAGGCTGCTGCAGCAGCCATACAACCCACTGCCGCCGCTATTGCAGCAGCAGTACAAAAGTTAGAATCTAAGTGGAATTCTATTAACCCAGGAGTGTGTTTTCGACGCGGGAATAAAGAGCACTTCCAAAAGAGGTGCCGAGTAGCAGTTTGGTGTGATCACTGCCAAAAGGACACGCATGCTCTGTCTGTGTGCTGGATGACAACAAAACCGGGAATCGGAGCGCGAAGGGACCGCGCGCAAAGACACAAATAGCAGGTCCAATGCTCTCGAACAACTCTCAGCTCCAGCCACAAGAGGGAGCCTGGGGATCGATTTGGCAACAGCCGTAGATGTTACTCTTACTACAAATCTGGTATATGAAATTCCTACTGGTATTACGGGACCTATTTTTTATGTCAATAGTGATAAAGGTGCACTCCTGATTGGACGATCATCTGCCGGAGCAGCAGGTTTAATTGTTTTACCAGATGTCATTGATGCAGATTATACAGGGTAATCCCTCAAGGGACATGGATAGCACAATTAATACTGTTTGAGAGACAATCATGGGGTCATGCAGATCTATCTTCTGCACCCAGTCGTGGTTATCGTGCTTTTGGTTCTATTGGAGAAACGGTTGTTAATCTTGTGCAGCAAATGCAACAGCGTCCCATGGTAAAACTGCAATTTAGCCAAGGTCATGCCTCAGTGTCTATTATAGCAATGATAGACACAGGAGCAGATGTTACTATTATACAGAAAAAGAAATGGCCTTCTGCATGGATGCTTGTCCCCACAATAGATGCTGTTCAAGAAGTAGGGGAAGGCTCTTGTCCTCTACAAAGTTACAGCCTGTAAAGTTGTGCTTCCCAGAAGGGCAATCAGTAACCCCTTGGCCTTATGTGATGCCTTTACCTGGCAATTTAGGAGGACGGATCGGCAGAGATGTGCTAGCCCAGTTGGGTGCAACTGTAAATATCCCTTTTTCCCCTTCATTTTTTAATAGCGACCACTGCTTGTCGGCCACCAACCCTAGCTATACAAAGGAAAACAGATGAACCTGTATGGGTGGAGCAGTGGCCGCTGACTATTGAGCGGTTGCGTGTTGCACATGAACTTGTGCAATATCAATTGCATGCAGGAGACATTAAACGTTCCATTAGCCCCTGGAGTACTCCTATTTTTGTGATTCCAAAGAAATCCGGAAAGTGGCAAATTTTACATGACTTAAGAAAGGTCAATGATCAAATGTGGTCTATGGGAGCCCTTCAACCTGGTATGCCGCTCCCTATGATGTTGCCAAAAGATTGGAATATATTGATTATTGATTTGAATGACTGTTTTTTCACAATTCCATTACAGTCGCAGGATATAGTTCAGTTTGCTTTCACTTTGCCTGCCATTAACAAAGCAGCTCCTGCACATCGTTATGAGTGGGTTGTATTACCCTCAGGGCATGAAAAACTCACCCACCATGTGTCAACTGTTTGTAGCTTGGGAGTTGCAACCTCTTCACAATAAGTGACACTATTATTTACCATTATATGGATGATATTCTGTCAGAAGGACAGTTTTTCTGCGTCTTTTATTGACCAGGTTCGTAAGCAACTGAAACTGATGGGTCTTGTTTTTGTACCCAAAAAGATTCAACAACACGCTCTGTGGAAATATTTGGGCTGGAAAATAGATGCTTACACAGTTACGCCACAAAAGGTGGAATTGACCACAAATATTTATAACCTTAATGATGCACAGAGATTTGTAGGAGATATACAGTGGATTCGTACTCTAATAGGGATCACTAATGAGGACTTACACCCCCTTATGGACTTGTTAAAAGGAACTGATCCCACTGCCCCTGTAAATTGGACGTCTTCTCACCAGCTCTGTGTACAACTCATCACAGACAAATTAGTAATTACAGTTGCTGATTGTCATCTACCAGATCTTTCCCTCAGTCTATATATCGTTAATCATCCACAATACCCCTTTGCCCTTCTCTGTCAAATTTCCACCTGGCAAAAGAAAAACGGGGAAAAAGGAGGACTTTATAAAGGAGGACCTGATGTCATGCGAAATGAGATTGCCAAGCAACAACAGCACAGCTCGGTGACAGTTCCTGCCACATACAGCTCCAAAAACTATTTAGCAACAAGCAGAAATTATAGCATTTCTCATTCGAAAGGGTCTCCGACCATGTATAGAAGTCAGCGGGGTGGAACCTGACAACATTCGTCTGCCTTTGTCCACAGAGGACTTTGAATGGGCATTGCAGAATTCCACGCCAATTCAAATTGCACTATTAGGTTTCCCCAATTCAGTTCAAAATGACATTCCTCAGGATGCACGTTTCCAGACAATCATGTGTCAGGACTGGCATTCTCGTCCTTCAGTGGTCTTGCAATCGATTGAAGGACATACTGTTTTTACTGATGCTGGGAGAAAACAAAAGTTAGCAGTTTGTGTATGGTATGAAAACTGTCAGTGGAAGAAACATTTAATCCAGGGACAGGTTGATGATAGCTTGCAAACCTTGGAGTTAGCTGCTGTTATGTGGGCCCTAATAGCCTGGAGAGAGGACACTATTAATATAGTCTCAGATTCTTTGTATGTCGTAAGTGTAATACAGCGCATAGAGGATGCTTTGATTAGGCCACTGTGGAATCCTCACTCAAGCAACTATTTTACCAAGTACAATAGGCTATTCTGTTATGCTCCAAGCCATGTTGTATAATTCAACCTTGCAGTCATCAAAATGAGTTGGGACTGGCTAAGGGCAATGCAACAGCAGACTCGCTAGTGAGTCCAGTAATGACTGGACCAGTAGACTCTTATGTGCAAGCACAAGAGAGCCATGCTTTATTTCATCAAGCAGCAAGAGCGCTAAAAAGACAGTTTAGCATATCATGGACAGATGCCCAAGGCATTGTAAAAGCATGTCCTCAATGTGGATCGCAGTCATAGGCTTGGGACTGGGCATTAATCCACAGGGTTTACAGGCAAATGAGCTTTGGCAAATGGATGTTACTCATGTAATTGAATTTGGGAGATTGAAATATGTACATGTTTGTGTTGATACTTTTTCTCATTTTATTTGGGCATCCACTCAGGTGGGTGAAAGGGCTTTACATGTTATTCGTCATTTGATGTACGTTTTGCAATAATGGGATTTCCCAAAACATTAAAGACAGATAATGGCCCTGCATATGAAGGGGAGAAAGTCAGTCGCTTTCTACAAAAGTGGGGAGTGAAACATATAACGGGCATTGCTTATTTGTCCACCGGGCAAACTATGGTAGAAAGAGCAAATAGAATATTAAAAGATTATCTTAATCAACAAAAAGATAATGAAAATGTAGACCCCACCATGTGATTGGCAAAAGTGTTATTTACTCTGATTTTTTTAATCTTGTGGAAGGTTCAGAGCAGCCTCCCGTTGTGGTGCATCATTCTCAAGTGAGGATGCAACCAATGCAAGAGATAAAGTTAAGATATAAAAATCCGAAAACAGGGTTGTGGGAAGGACCAAGCCCTTTGCTAGCCACAGGGAGAGGATATAGTTGTTTCTCCACAGATCATGGACCACTGTGGGTGCCTAACAAATGGACACACCTGCTTTAATGATGCAACGGACATCTGAAGTAGATGCAGCAACCACAGCCAGTGGACCAATGGAACCGTCAGAGGCACTGTAATCGACAGCCGTGGGATTGGAGACCCATCTTGGATCCTGAGATTGAACGGTTTGAACAAGTGTTACCATCTTTGTATAGCGAGCTAGGGATAAAAGCGACTAACTGTCTTGACTATTATGACTTTATAGACCTTGTGCAACCAAGGGTGTCGCGCACGGCACTCTTTATCTTACACCAAGGATGTATTGATCATGGGTATTCTTGTAGGCCGTGTTTTTTATGCAAATGTTTAATTTGTGGACAGTTACTTTGGCGAGTTATACGAAGATCAGAAAATTAGGCTACTGACACAACGTGCCTTGATTGTCTTAATAAACATCTAACTGCATTGTATAACATAATTGAGCCATTTATTCCCCAGGAAACAGTGACCGCTCTAGGCCACATATCCAGATTATACAAGACAAGCACCAACTATTTTCAGCTTATTGTTGGTGGTGGTTAATGCAACAGGTCTCAGATGTTTATGTTGCTAAATCTAGTACTATTTTAATGGTACGTTGTGGATTTTATATCAACTTTACTCAGAACTGGGAAATAGTGACACAGAATGTGTCACGTGTTGGCATCATTGGCACTGATCTTTTGGTTTTTGAAACATGTTGTCATGATCTATCACCTAGACACAAGACAGAATATGTGGATAACATGGGCAAATGCATCTGGGATAAGTTATTTGTCTGTCCATGGCTACTACAACTGATTCATTTCGTACATGCTTGATTGGCTATCCTTTAGTTAATACAGACAATTTTAGAGCTTTTGTAAAAGGTTCTCTCACAAACATTAGTGCCTCTTATTTGAAAGCCAGAAATTCGGACTTTGCAAAGTACAAATGTGGCTATGCCAATAATGCTTCTGCTGTAGTGCATGTCTATGAACAAGAATGGCTAATAACTCATCTAAACCATACAAGTCCAGTTCCTTCACAAGAGCTAGAGTTGTTTGTCTCTATGCCCCCTGGGTGGTTTACAAACATCAGCAATTACATTAACTGTTCAAATCAATGAAAAGTGTTGTTACCTAGAAATGGAACAGGTGTGATTTATTTTAGCTATGATGCTACTGACCTGGCTTTAGGTCATGCAGTAAAATTCCAAATAATAACTGGTCGAGCAGGGCACTGGACTTATACTAGAACCACACCTTATGGCTTTGCAATACTGAGGAACTCTGATAGAAAAATGCTGCCACCAGGATACTTTTTAATCTGTTGGTGATTAGGCATGGAATGGAATTCCGGAAAAACCTTTAGGAGGTCCTTGTTATATTGGGAAATTAATAATGTTTACTCCCAGATATCGTGACATACTGAACGCAAAACCAATCGATCAAAACGAGAACTTTTTGGTCCGGATTGTAATGATAAGGTGTCATTCAACTCTCTCACAGCCACATTTTTCCTATCCTTATTTTCTTCCTGGAGCCTCAGCAGCAAAGAATTGGAACTCCTTAACAAAATAGGCCTGTTGGTCAATAAAGCAGTTTAATACCACATCTGATATAATTTCAGAGCTCCTAACTGATGTAGATAGCATTAGACATGCTGTCCTTCAGAACAGAGCTGCGATTGATTTTTTTGTTATTGCCCCAAGGACATGGCTGTGAAGATTTTGAAGGCATGTGTTGCTTGAACTTGTTGGATCATTCTCAAAGCATGCATAAACAACTTCAGGTTTTAAAGGAGCGCACTTCTCATATCACCACCAATATCTCTCCATGGGATGAGTGGCTAAAATCATGGGGAATAACCGGCTGGCTAAGAGAACTGATCAAACAAGGCTTGTTTATATTAGCGATGCTTTTGCTGTTAGCATTAATATTGCCTTGTGTAGTAAGTTGTATTAGACAAAGTTTAGAAAAAATGGTCACTCAGGCCTGGGTTGTGCAAAAAGAAAAAGGGAGAATTGTTGATGATATTTTGAGCAATACAGGCCATGAATTGCTCTTTCAGTCTATTGTGCACAACCCTGCCTATGTGGCTACATACAAGGACACTTCCTCCTTGTCAAGCCTGATAGAAGAAGCTGGTTAGGTAGAAGACATACAAAGTTGCAAATAAGAAGCTTTCTAATTAATTGCTGATTGCTAAGAAATTTGCTAATTGCAAGCAGACTTACCTCAGCTACATCGTGATGTGTACTGGTGTATATTGAACCAATCATAAGGCTACAGCTAGCATATGAACACCTGAATGTATCCAATCAATGATTGAACCGTGTCTCTCGTGAACCCTGGTAAATTTCTATATAAACAGAGTATCTTTAATAATAAATTGAGCATTGACTGAATCTCTATGAGACTATGTCTTTGACTCTGAGCTCCCACGCTTCGCCTGGCGCCTGGCCTGCGCTTCAGCTTATAGACCACTTGGTGAATAAGGAATTGGATGGATGTTTGCATTCAAGAGAGGTGATCAATGCCTCAATATCCAAGTGGAGACCAGTGATGAGTGGTGTTCCTCAGAGGTCAGTATTACGGCAGGCATTTTGTCACATCTTTGTTGCAGACATGGGGATTGAGAGCACCCTGAGCAAGTTTGCTGATGATACCAAGCTGTGTTGTAAGCTTGAAGGAAGAGGGATGTGTACTTGCAGGACAGAAAGCCACTGGTATCCTGAGCTGCATCAAAACAAGTGTGACCAGCAGGTTGAAGGAAGAAATTCTGTTTCTATACTCTGCTCTTTGAAACCTGGATTATTGCACTCAATTCTGGAGTCGTCAGCACAGGAAGGATACAGATTTGTCAGAGCGAGTCCAGAGGAGGGCCATGAGGATTATCAGAGGACTGGAGTACCTCCCATATGAAAACAGGCTAAGAGAGTTGGGCTTGTTCAGCCTAGAGAAGAGAAGAGTCTGGGGAGACGGATCCTTACAGCATGTACAGATCCTAGAAAGGGAGCCTACAGGAAAGCTGGGGAGGCTCTCTTTGTTAGGGAGTGTAGTGATAGGTCAAGGGGCAGTGGTTTTAAGCTGTAAGAGGGTTGATTTGGGTTAGATATTAAGATGAAATTTTCTACAGTGAGGGTGGTGAGGCACTGGAACAGGTTGCCCAGAGTATTGTGGAACCCCTATTCCTGGTAGCATTCAAGGTTGGATGAGACTTTGAGCAATCTGATCCAGTGGCAGATGTCCCTCTCCATAGCAGAGGAGCTGGAACTAGATGATCCTTCTGACCCAAATCATTTCACAATTTTATAATTCTATGATTGTTGACACACACTGAAACCGGCAGAATTACTTCAGAAATATGGAAAGGGACAGTGATTTGTTTTTGCATTAATGACTGGTTTTCATCTGACTAGCAAAATAGCAAGATGCCACTGCTGTTTCTGAAGCAATTGTGGTATTTTTAAATGCCATGTGCTAAGTGTTTCACTGTTCTACATTCAATAGAAATTTTGACTTGGATTATACTAATGATAATATTTTAGATACCCCATATGTATTACTTGCAACATTTCATGCAAATATATTATTCCTTAGAAGAAGTTTGATTTTAAACTTTATCTAACAAAACTAGTCTTTCAATAGTATACATTAGATGTCAGAACAGACTTTTTCAATAAAGACCAGGTAAGCTGTTTGAGAGATAAAGTGGAAGACAGGCTATATTATAGATTTCATATAGTTCATGTAGTTATTTCTCAGTTTAAAAAAAGTACTGGCTGAAGTGTACCTGGACATCTCTTTATTTTTGTTGCCTTCCTTTCTGACTATTGTACATTACATGAATGAAAACTATTATAGTCCATAGTGGTTCGTATTGTACTTCTAAACAACAAAGTAAGTAATAACGTGGCTGAGCTGTCATTAAAAGGCAGTAACTGCAAATGGACAAAAGAAAAAGATCGATCTCTTTATAAGTTTATAGAAAACACAGTCTCTTAAGGCCAAATAAAAATGTAAAGTAATATTAAATGCCATAAAGTAGCATTTGAAAGTTTATCTTAAATACTGTATTCTCTAAGATTTAAATATTAATATTTAACCATAAAACTTCATTTGAACATTTCAACACAGAAAATCTGGATCCCAGATTCCTACAGAGAACTCTTTACACTAGAAATTTACTCACATCTTTATGGAACTGATATCATAGGAATAAAAATGGACTTAAATACACTATTTTGGGAGGTTTTATTGGATCTGGGAGCATCAACACAGTAAACTTCTGTTACTGAAGTGAAGAGAGACGACATCCATGAATTATCCCCAGCAAATTTTTCAAACTACGGACACATTAAAATTCAGGTGAGGCAGCCTTACATGTGGGGTTGGCAAAAGGTGTATGATGATAGCTTTGCTAGATGGATGTTTGATGTAGCATCTACAGTATTCGCTCAGCAGAATTTAGTAAATTTTCATGAGTTTATTACCTTACAGGTAAGTGATATATTTTGAAAGCAAAATTTGATCTAAAATGTAACTTGTCTGATGTGATCTGATCTACACCTAAAAATTGCAGAATTCTTCCTTAATTTGAAAATATCTAGGGAAAACATTTGAAATCTCTAAAAGAAATTCTAAGAAGCGAATCATTTCAAATTTTGACAAAAATACTTTTTGAAATGGTCAAGCAAGGTTTAAAACTAATCCACAGTGGCAGCATATTACATAGCTAATCAACTTTCATATATCTTGTAAAGTTAACACACGGCATATTCTCTTGGATACTTACAAATAATAACTTTTTTTAATCATGTGTTCAAATTATGTGATTTCCTGTACAGCACTAATGTTAATTAAATTAATTAAATTATTAGGACATGTAATAAGAATTTGTAGGTATCTATTTGAGGGTGTACATGAAATTCTGCTCCAAACATTAGAACTCTTCATAAAGATAATCCATTGCAGATATTGACGTGAATATTTAAAGAAAGTAAGGAAATAATATTTTTGTTAACAGATGCCGTGAGTTTAAGTCATGACTTCAACAAACAATTTTCTTCATTTACATGAAACTGCTTGTATGTGTAAAGAGAAATATTTATGGTAAGTGCTTACTGGATTGGTATTTACTGTACTTTTCCAGTAATGCTTGATCAGTTCCAGAATATCTAAATTTCATAGTTCTAGTCATTTCATTTTGAGCTATTGCTGGTTTATTTATCTCCCTGATTTACAGACAAACTCTTTAGCATGTCAGAAGAATCTGCAATATTAATGTGTAGAAATTTTATTTATAAGCAAGTAGTTGTACAAAGTTTATTGTTCCTAATAACATCCTTGTTTCATATTAGTGAGATAGTTAGAGTAAAAAGTTAGCTAAAGGAAAACAGCAAAGCGACACAGAATTCTGTTTATTAGAGTATTTAATAACAAGAGGTCCTATAAGTTACACTGGATCATCCCATAAAATTTATTTAGTTTCTCATATTTCCGAAAGGATAAACAAACAAGGAAGGAGAAGCCACTTTAGGCAGTTACCAAGAGCTGCATTTTAGTCAGCAAAAAAGAAAATTCTATGGTAATAGATGACCCTAAGTCTATTCATTAAAACTTTTAATATAAGTAAGGAAAAGCAAGCTCAGAAGAAGAAAGAACTGAAAAGAATATTTGAAGAACTGCTAAGTGTCAATGCCACAAGGCTTCATTTAAATATCTCTTGTTTAGCAAATACATCATCTGTCACATGCATTGAAAGGTTTAATAAATTATCACAATGATAAAAGCAATTATACCACAAACTTTGCCATGTTGTACAGGAACACTAAGGTGGTGAAGGGTAATGAGTCTTTAGTCATAAGAAAGATACTTTTAAAGGGAAGTGTATGTCACCATGAATATTTTCTTCCTTAATCTTTACGCAATATTCCTTTCAACAAATAAGTGTAGATTATAATAAATGGGGGAAACATCAGCTGACTTGTTAAGGTTAGTGCCTATTTTTAAGCCCGGAACAACATTTTATACGAAAAAAGTGGCACAATCCAGGTACCAGTATTGACAGCAAAGCACAGATAATGAAGCGGCTGAATACCTGAAATCAAGTCAGCAAAACAGAGCAACTTTTAACCAGGCATTTTGATGTGTCAGTGAAAATACTCTCCTTTCTAATATTTACTTTATGTGGAAAAGGAAGTGAATTGTATAAAACGGATTTCACAATTGAGTAATGATGCTTAATAAGAGTAGCTATGTCTGAGAAGAGTGAAAGGAGAAACAAGGATTGTAGAAGCGGTGTACTCCTTATAGTCTGTTATAATATTAGGCAATGCACAGAGAAGCTCTATTAAATGCTACAGTTCTTTAGGAGCTATGGCTAAAAAGAGAAATAATCTCATTAAGGAAATGTCACATTTTCAGAGGGAAGAAAATACCTCAAACAGGGGGTGAACATTATGTACGGTTTGTTTGGTTTTGTTACGGTTTGGGTTTGGTTTTGATGTTGAGATATTCACCTCTGATTGATTTCTTGGGGAGTCTGCATTTCCAAGCTGAAGATTTGAGCAACACAGTCAGGCAATTGCTGACGGATGTAGCTTCAATTCCAGGAGCTGCATAGCCTTTCTTCTTTTCTGCTTCTAGTTTACAAGTGTAATATTTAGATTCTATTAAACCTGTGGGTTTTTTGTACAACAAGGTTTCACTGCAATATTTAGTCAGTGTCAGCTGCTTTGCTCTGGGCACCTTGTTAATATTTTTGGAGCTATGTAAGGAAAGCTTCTTCCACCTATGCTCATGGGTCTTATTTTGACTGGATGCCCTAATAGTTCCTGTCTTCTAGAGCTAAATGTTGTGCCAAGAGGTTAACATGCATTTTCCATATCTTTAGATGAAATTCAGTGAAGTGTCAGTGAAGGTTAAAACGCATTGCAGTTCTTTCACATAGATGTTAAGTTAAAGGTTTTGCTTTTGTTTGCCTATGGTAGACTTTCATGACTCCTAATTACTGTGAGTTTTAACACATAAAGAAGTTTCATTTCAAAAAATCTTTCTGAAATGGACTCTAACCGTATGGACAAATAATGCTGCTATTGCTCAAGCAGGAATTCTGTATGAGTAAAAATTATTGGGTGTTGTTCAAATATTGTGTAAACTGACTCTTGCCTCCTTAGCTATCTACGTATGCATGAGATATGTCTCCTAAGATCTCATTTATATCAGCTCTAACTTTATGAGGCCATAGTTTTGTTTCTGACATCAAAACTAGTTATTGTGAAAATGATCATGTCACAAATATTCAGGTGGGAAGAAAATATGTACTTAATAGACAATGAAAATTATTATTTTCATATAATACGATGGAGTGTAGGGCTTATTTATAAAACTGTGATGCTAGCTCAGAGGGTAAAATTAAAATTATCTTTATAGCAAGGAGAAACCAGTAAAAGAAATTCAGTAAAGGAAAATGGGAAATAATGCACAAAGGATATTTTAGAATGGTGAAAAACTCAATGAGCACAGCAGAGCTTCAGAGAAAAGATCTGAGGGACATTTAACTCAATGCTAAAATGACACAAGTGTGATTTTGGAATGTATTAACAGTAAAGACATATTAAAGGCTGATTATTCCATTTGCATGACTTTTTGAAAGATTTTTGTTTCCTGTACTCTGGATGGCTAGCAATATCTTTTATGTTAAATTTGAGGCCAAAAAAAAAAATAATTCTGAAAATATGACTTACAAAGAAAGACTGAAAGAAATGGGGTTTTTCAGTCCAACAAAAGACTAAAGAAGGACACTGCTGTGTTCTGATGTGCTAATGAAAATGTGCTTCAGCTTTGTTTGGAGAAGGATAAGAATAAATTGGCTTAATTTACATAAAAAGAGATTTACATTAGGTAAAAAACTCCATAAATTCACAAGCAGGACATTATGATAAATCTTGAAATAGGCCACCTTTGTAGATTAGATTATGGAATCCTCTTCTTTGTGGCCTTTAAAAAGCAGAATAGGCAAACCACTGCCAGGGGTGGTGTTTGTGCACTTGATTGTTTGTTAGTTTCAGTAAATGTTCAAGGTTGAAGTTCCTTCTAACTCTACATCTGTAACAGATTATGATTTTTAGTTATGATTTTTAATAAATACTATGTTTTCTCAAGTTGTATGAACATATGTGAGGGATGAATTTATTTTTCAGCTTTTTCTTTTTTTTGAATAATCTTCACAGATTTGCCCAGGCAGATACAGGAAGTAACTACCTTCGCTACAAAACTCAGAAAAAAATGTGATGGGAAAACTGCAGAAAGAAAAGGAGAGAAAGAAATGAACAGTTTTGAGATGTTTACCAAGGAAAGGAATAGCAAGTTACATATTCAGTAGCAAAGTAGACTTAATAAGTCTATAGGAAATCCCAGCATTCACTGGATTCTGTAAACACAGAATCTATCAGCCCTTCTGTTTGAAAAGAAAGTTAGTACAGGAAGAAAATGTAATAAGTGTACATAGCTGTAGAAAACGTCTTTGATTTTCTTTTCAGTTTAAATACAAAATCTTTAACACAGTGCTCATGTGTCCTGGTTTTAGTATGTGATTACATTTACTATTGACAGAATATGAACAGTTAATTTGTTTTTGTCTTAGGCTTACATCTCAAAGTGTTTGGAAGCCAGCATGTAATCTGGAGGTATATATATCTTGTAAAATTTCTGCCAGTTTTCTCATAAACAAATTGGTTAATGATGAGATTAAGTTCATCCGTGGTTTCACAAGCTCTTCTCAATGAAGAACTTTGGTAACTTCTAGATTGCAGAAAATATTGTTAAATAGTATTAGCCATACAAAGTTACAGATAGTCTTGAAAACTGAAAACTTGCATTTCGTATCAGGATCAAAGTGACAACAAAGTCTGTAAAACTTTTATTTATTGCATTCCACTTTTTGCTATTATACTAATTTTGCTGTACATAACTGGCAAGTATCCCTTAATGACACTTATATATGTGAAGCTGGATTCAGAGTATATTAGACTAAGTCCTGCCATTGACCGAAACCTTTGGAAGCTGCAGAAATGTTCTTTAGCTCCAAAGAAGGAACCATGTTCAAAAGGAATAGTAGTTAGAATATAGATATTGCATGTATTAGTGCAATGGCTTTCCAAAAGTATAATATAAACCTTATGTGATGAGTATTAGGAAAATGTAACAACCATGTAACTATAATTGCTCTAATTGTGGGCAAAGAATCCCTAGGATATTGCATAACTGTTACTAAACTTATCTCAGTTTACAATTTAATGCAAGTGACCCTTGAGATTCTTATCTTTATCTCTGGCCTGTCATTGAAAAAGATAATTTGTATTAAATTGTTCTTAGATTTTTTTTAGGAAAAAAAATGTTTCTCTGTTGGATTCTTTAAAATAAGATATATTTGTTAATTAGAGTTAGAGTTCATCACCTGATTAAGTACTTTTAAACTACTACAATTATTAATAAGCACTTAATTTTCTTCTTGGATCTGAAAATATTCTGGATATTGTTATGAAAGGATCAGTCACTTTCAAAAGCAATTAAATCATAAGTGTGCATGTAATTTCTGTAAAACGTTAGATGAAATTTATCATAATTATGAAGGGATCCTCATCTGGGATCTATTTAAATTAGTTCTATGCTTTCCATTTTCCAGGAAATCTGTAACTGTCATATCAGATCTTTTCTAGATGTCTTCTGTAGATCTCTCAAACTTGAAGACTGTCAAATATATCAAAACTTCTCTAAGGCTATTCTATATTTTCACTGTAATATGAAGAAATATGAAGTGTATCCTGTTCCAGTAAAGGCATTTTGAGTCCTTCTCTGCTCATAGCTCAATAATATTTATTGTACAGTGTAGTTCAGGTCGTTCCCCCAGATTCTTCAGTTCTAAGGAAGAGCAAATTATCCTTAAAATCCCCATTAATCTTCAAAATATATTGTAAGTTTTCTAAGACAAGAAATAAGGTCAGAATAATATCTGCTAAGAGAGCATATTCTTTTGGTATATCAAACCCCTGTGTAGAATAAGCTGAGAGGCACATGATATAAAGTATTTGAGCTGAAACAGGGAAGACCCACCTTAGAGAGTACTAGAAGAGGCAGAGCAGATGAAGCTATCTACATAGAGTGTCCTTCTAGCATACTGAAAATGGGAAGGAAAGTAAAAGACTGTTGTAGTATCAGGTTTTTTAATTTCTTTCTTCCCTAGCTGACATGCAGACTGATGGGGGCAGGGCCTGTTTGGCCCAGTGGGGGACCTGTCGGTCTTCTGGGACACTGGGAATGTGAGTTTCCGGATGGGCAGCGCTACTGGGGACATCCTGGGAAGAGGGGTGTCTTCCGGTACGGACTTGCTGCCACAGTTTTTGGTGCAGAAAGGAGAAAAGCTGTGGCTCACGTGCAGTGGCTGGGAGAGAGCGGCGTTCAGGATCATTAGCCCTGCTCCACAGGGGTTGTGCTGGATTTCTTTGGAGAGAGAGAGAGAGAGAGAAGGAGTGTGGTCAGCACCAGCTGGTTTTCTCTGCAGACATTCTGGACTTCTTTCTCGCTTCCTTATTCCTACCCACCTTAGTTTAGTTTTTCTTTTTAACTAAGCCATTTTTATTGGCGCCCAACGTGGGACACAGAGCAGAGAAAAGATAACAGGTTTTGTACCATCATGTGTGTATTGAGTTTAGGGTCCATAGGGATCATAATGTACTATATGTTTGTTTTTTTCTGGTATCAAATCACGCTGAAAGGCTTGGTGGGCTCAATTCATGTTGGCACTTTGACTGATAGAACTCAGGAAATTGTGATTATTATTGAGTTCCTATTTTGGATTTATGGTGTTACAAACTCAGTGCCTGTGAGTCTCATTTGGAATATGTATTCAAGTTGTATTCCTGCCCTAGTCTGAGTTGTTACCTCTGGGCATTTAATGATAACGATACCCATTCTTGGTGTGGAACACAGGAAAGTATTTTCAATAGTGCTATGACAGTTTTTGGGAAGCTCAAACTCTCGCTGGATGTCGGAGATATTTTTCCTTTTGTAGTTCGCCTGCAATTTTGTGCCATTATGGCCTGTGCCGTTACGGCCTATCTTGTATATGAAGTTAGGACCAGGGTCCCTCAAGAATGCACCCAGAAGCATCCCCAGGGAGAGAAGGAAGAGAATAAAATGCCTGACATCATGGTGACTCAGGACATGGTTGAACCAAGAGAACAGTCCAAGTCAATGGAAGTTGCCACTATCCAAAAAAGGAAATATAAGATCACATCAGTTCACCCAGTGGATGATGATAGGGAAGTGGCACCATCAGAAGTAGCAGACCCAGAACCAGCGATTGTTACTGAATCGCTGTCATTTGACAATCTCCTAGTCTGCGGAAGGACATTACTTGACAGCCGGGTGAGCTCATCCTGACTTGGTTAAACCGAGCCAGGTTTTTGGGGTCTGTGGCCCAGGATGTGGGTATTGAGCAGGTCTTTGTGAGAAAAGCAAAACCCCTTTCACTCTGGGAGTGACTTCTAACAGCTGTAAAAGAGAGAAGGTTGTTCACATCCTGCAGGAACATCATCATAAGACAACTTGGAAGACTACGGAAGAAGGGATCCTACATCTGAGAGAAATGGCATTGTTAGAAGCACTTTTTGGAAGGGATGGGCAACCCAATAGTGACCCTGACAAGGTCAGGTGCATATCACAGATGTGGTGGAGCCTCTCATGCCAGGTGTCAGCTGTATACTCCAATTTCCTGGCGTACATATATTCAGGAGGAAACCAAGAGACAGCGGGCTCTGTAGTAGGTAAACTCAGGATTTACGAGGGAATGGTCCATGGTCCAATACAGGCCAATATCTCTACTGTGGAGATACTTGTTGAGAGTCTCATGGATGAGCAGAGGAAACTTAGAGAGGAGATTAAGAAAAGTCGTCAATTGGCACCAGAGTGGGTCAGAGCCTCTGAGATCAGAGCCAGAGGGCCCCCAGCTAGAGAAAGGGAACAGGCCTCATGAGCCAAGCTGTGGTATTTCCTCAACAACCATGGAGAAGACAAGAGATAATGGGACCGCAAACCTACCCATCCCCTAGAAGCCTGAATGCAACTGAAGGGGAGCGTAAGGACATCAGGGACAATAAGTGCAGTGCCAGTTTCCTGTGAGCAAGGATCCGACCCACTAGAGGACACCTCCCAAATGTATACATCTGAAAGGAGCTCTGCCCACCATAACCAAGACCAGCATTAGAAGTGCTTTTCATCTAGCCAGGGAGAGGCAAGGGAGAACTGTGTCTATTGGACTGTGTGGATCCAATGGCCTGGCACATCAGATCCACAAGAATACAAGGCTTTGGATGACACTGGCGCTCAATGCATGTTAATGCTGTCAGGATATGTGGGCCTGGAAACTATATTTCTGGGGTGACACGGGGGGTCTCAAGAGTTGACTGTGTTGGAAGCAGAAGTGAGCTTGACTGGGAGAGACTGCCAGAAACACCCCATGGCATCCTGGGCATTGACTATCTCGGAAATGGGTATTTTAAGGACCCAAAGGGTTATACTTGTGGAATAGTCTTTTGGAGCTTCCCCAACATCTCCAATGCTCAGTTAAAACCCCTTCTCCAACTTCTCCATTTTTCAAAGAAAAAACTGTAGAAAAACTGAAATCACACTGAATATATATGTATTTTTACATACACATAGCCGCACACAGCAAGGATATTATTCAAAACTCCCAAGAAAGGGAAGAAGGGAAGGGAAAATGGGAAAAACGGGCAATAAAGGAACAAAATCAAAACAGGTATGCACAATTGAAAAACCTGGTAACTAACAAAAGCAAAAAACTAGCAAGTTCTCATCACCTTCCCTTGAGAAAAGCAGGACAGCCAAATCTGAACCAGTACTCTCCCCCCAAGCGTGGGCAGACAACAGCAATCACCGCAGGCCTCAGCTCCAGACAAGACCAACGCAAGTGACCTACTTCTCCCAAGCCTCTCCAGAAGTGAAGATAGCAAACTCTCCCATTTATGCCTTGTTTATATGTTATGTTAAAGGAAGATATGGAATACTTCCATAAATTTTTGACCTTTATTGTTAAGGAAGACCTAAAAAATCCAGAAGCTACCCACTACAATACAGAAGGTATTGAACAGGTAATGAATTAATTGCCGGGTCTCTCAGAGAGTCCTTCTGATGTTGGACTGATGGAGGCTGAGGAAAAGCAGGTGCCAATTGACACCACCATAATGGATCGTCGGGAATACCGGATGAATCATGACGCTGTGATTCCTATCCATAAGTTGATCCATTAACTAGAGCCAAGGGCTGGTCAGTAAGACCCACTCACCCTTCAACAGCCCGATTTGGCCCATGGGTAAGTCTGATGGAGAACGGAGATTGAACGAGGACTATTGTGGCTTGAATGAGGTTACTTCACCACTGAGTGCCGCTGTGCCAGATATGTTGGAACTTCAGGATGAGTTGAAATCCAAGGCAGCGAAGTGGTATGCTACTTTTGACATTGCAAATGCGTTCTTCTCCATTCCCCTATCAGCAGAGCGCAGGCCAATGTTTGACTTCACCTGGAGGGGCGTGCAGTACATTTGGAACCGACTGCCCCAGGGGTGGACACACAATCCCACCGTCTGTCATGGACTGATCCAAGCAGCGCTAGAGAGGGGTGAGGCTCCAGAACACCTACAGTACATTGATGACATCATTGTATGGCAGGATGCAGCAAAGGAGGTTTTCAAGAAAGGGAAGGTCAGCCATTTTCTCCTGGGAGCCGGTTTTGCTATCAAGCAGAGTAAGGTTAAAGGACCTACATGAGAGATTCAGTTCCTGGGAATGAAGTGGCAGGATGGACGTCATCTTATTCCGATAGAAGTCATCAACAAGATAACAGCAATGTCTCCACCGACCAGCAAGAAGGAAACACAAGCCTTCCTGGGTGCCATAGGTTTCTGGAGGATGCATATCCCAGAGTACAGCCAGATTGTTTGCCCTGTCTACATGATAACCCATAGGAGGAATGATATCCATTGGGGCCCTGAACAGCATCAGGCTTTTGAACAGATCAGACAGGAGATTGTTCATGCTGTAGCCCTTGAGCCAGTCAGTACAGGACCAGCTGCGAAGAACTTGCTCTACTCTGCAGCCAGGAATAATGGTCTTTCCTGAAGCCTTTGGCAGAAGGTGTCTGGTGAGACTCGAGGTCTACCACTTGGATTCTGAAGCCGAGGCTACAGAGGGTCTGAAGCCAAATACACCCCAAAATAGAGAAACATTATGGAGGAGTTCAAGATGCCTCAGAGGTAGTTGGCACAGAAGCACAGCTCCTCCTGACACCCCGACTACCAGTGCTAAGGTGGATGTTTTGGGGACAGGTTGCTTCCACACATTATGGAGTAAGTGGATTGCTTTGATCACACAGCGTGGCCGCACTGGAAAACTGAACCACCCTGGGATCCCGTAAATCCTCATGAACTGACCTGAAGGTGAGAACTTTGGTCTAGCAGATGAAGAGCAAAAAGAAGAGGCTGCATCTCCACCATAAAATGAACTGCCAAAAGAGGAAGTACGTTATGCCCTTTTCACTGATGGTTCCTGTCACATCATAGGGACAAACCAAAAGTGGAAAGCAGCCATATGGAGTCCTACATGACAAGCTGCAGAAGCTACTGAAGGAGAAGATGTATTGAGTCAATTTGCAGAGCTCAAAGCTGTCCAGTCTGCCCTGGACATTGCTGAAGGAGAGAAGTGGCCAAGGCTTTACCTCTACACTTACTCATGGATGGTAGCCAATGCACTACTGGGATGGTTAGACCAATGGAAGAAGGCCAATTGGGAACGCAGAGGGAAACCAATCTGGGCTGCCAATGCGTGGTAGGGCATAGCCGCCCAAGTGGAGAAGTTGACTGTAAGGGTCCACCAAGTGGACGCACACGTGCCTAAGAGTCAAGCTAACGAGGAACATCATAACAATGAGGAGGCAGACCAAGCGGCACCTGTCAAAGTGTCAGACAGACTTCGACTGGCTTGATGGGCCCATGATGCCTCAGGCAATCAGGGCAGAGATGCCACCTATAGATGGGCACAGGACCTAGGGGTGGATTTAGCCGTGGATGTTATCTCTCAGGTTATCCATGACTGTGAGACATGTGCTGTTATTAAGCAGGCAAAGAGAGTGAAGCCTCTATGGTACAGTGGGCGCTGGGATAAATACAGGTAAGGAGAGGCCTGGCACGCTGACTACATCTGCAGACCTGCAAAGGTAAGCACAATGTGCTCACCATGGCGAAAGCAACCATCAGCTGGCTGGAGACACACCCAGTGCTTCACGCCACAGCCTGAAACACTTTCCTAGGCCTGGAAAACAAGTCCTGTGGCGACATGGCACGCCACAGCAAATTGAGTCAGACAATGGAACTCATTTCAAGAACAGCTTAGTTACCACATGGGCAAAAGAGTGGGTGTACCATATCTCCTACCATGCACCAGCTGCCGGGAAGGTTGAATGGTGTAACAGACTGTAGAAAACCAATTTGAAGGCATTGGGGGTTGGTATTTTAAACACTGGCATCTGCATCTAGCAAAGGCCACATGGTTAGTCAACAGTAGGTGCTCTGTCAATTGAGCTGGTCCTGCCCAGTGAGAATCCCTTCACACGGTAGATAAAGGCCCTGTAGTACACCTGACTGGTATGTTGGGGAAAAGGGTTAGGATTAACTCTGCCTCAAGCAAAGACAAACCCACTCATGGGATTGTCATTGCTCAAGGATCTGTTTGCACCTGGTGGGTAATGCAAGAGATGGGAGAAACAAAATGTATACCTCAAGGAGACCTTATCATTGGGTATGCTCCCCATACTAAGGTACCTGTACATGTATATCTGTATGTATCTCCTAGGAGTCGATTTCCAACCCACCTTGCAACAGTCCTTTCATCACATGAATTTTGTTTTGCCCTCAGAGCCCAGCTGGACCATGGAGGACTTACTTAACTCGTCTGAGGTGTTCGGTTTTGTACTGTCAGGTTACAGCGTTACTGTCTGTTTGGTTCTGTGTTTGTTACATATATATTTTTGCAGTTGAGAACAGTTTTACAGTTGTTATCTTTTCCTATACAATTTCATCTTCTTCTCTTGATTAAAGTCTATTAATTGTAAAGGGCTATGGTGATTTTCTTGTGGGAGATATAACCCCAACAGACATCTTAGTTTTTCCTTTAAACTAAGAGTGAGACACAGAAGTTAATTAAGGAAAGAAACAGCTCTGGTTGGAATGTAGATAAGCTGATGATGTATGAAACTTGTTCTTTTTCTTGGCACTTCAGATACTAGTTGAATATGAATAATAAAAACACTACCAAAATAAAGGACGTTAGAAATGTTCATTACTAGCCAGGCTGAGGTTTTGGAGACTTCAATTGAATTTAGTGTATTTCAAGTAAATATAATCATTTAAAATCTTTGTGGAATGACAGAAAAGCACATGTGAAATGCATGGGTTTCTCTCCATAAGTCCTGTCGTAAAATTTGTTATTTGTTTTGTAAGCAAGAAAGGAACTATATTAGCTGTCCCATAATTTCACTACTGTGGTCACAGTCTTGAACAACATATGCATGAAGAACATTAGGGATTTGGTTTTGGTTTTGTTTTGGTTTTTTTTTTACTGGTAGAACACAGTAAGTTTCATTTGCTTGGAAGACAGTGCATGTATCTGTTTTCCAAGACGCTGTTTTAGGATTTGTACTAATTATATATCACAAACACTGCAAGGAAGAAATTAGAACTCAGCAATTTCAACCCTTTTTTTCCCTCTATGTGCAAATAAAATTGAACTACCTCACTGTGCATAAGTAATGATACAAAATGCTACCCTAATGCTGTGCATGATCATACACTAACTATTTTTCTGTGTATAAAGTTTCCAGTGGAATTCATGAACTAATAGATGGCAATATTACTTAGACTTACCCATCTGGAACAAAAGCAGTATAAAAACATCTCCAATCTCAAACAATGCAGGACTTTGTTTCATAAAAATCACACTCAGGTGTTTATGATGGCCATAGCATGGAGAGAGAAAATATTACCGAAATGTGGAGATTGTTTCTTCACCATTTTCTCTTGCACAAGGTTAGGTATTCAGCTCTGGTGTAACCCACACAGAAAAAAATTCTAACTACTTTCTCTTTGCCAGATTTCTGAATCATGAGAATTCTTCCTACAAGACATCTGGAGCCAAATTATACCTAAATCCATTCTACTTCCCATAATGTTCCTGCTGCAGGAGTTATGCAACCACAGCTCAAGTGCAGAATCTTGCTCACTAACAGCGTGTTTAGATTCAGGGAAACTGATAGAAATGGCATCACTATTTGGATCTAATGAAATAAACACGGTGCTGCAGAGATACTATTCTTAAATCTGATCTGTCTTCTCTGAAATTCTTCACTGAAATAGTAAAGTATCTTGCTTAAGTCTTGCAATACTAAAAGAAGATCCACTTACTTAATAGTTTAGTTTTCCAGAAATCTACTTACCTATTTCGATGCTGTAAAGAATAGGTCACAGAAACAGAAGATTTAAATAATGAAGTAGTAATAATTAATTAGTCATGTCATTATACACAATAAGTCTCATACTCAGGTACAAACCTTCTCTTAAAAGAATATTCAACACAAAAATCTACTTTAAGGGAAACCCAAGATTTCAAGTCTCACATTTCTACTTCCAAAACACAGAAGAAAGCAAAAAGTCTTGCATCACATTTTCAAGATAAAACAATGAGCATTTTCACCATTTGACAGCTCTTTGATTCCACTTCATAAGCTTTAAAATTACAATCATTATTATAGAAATTCCGGTCTTTAATAGCATGGCTCTCAATTTTCCTATTGGATGTAGTGATATTGATTGGGTTTTTTTTGAATTTGAAAGTATTTCCAAGTTGAGCTCTATGTCGGGAACATCTGAAATTTTTTTTGTCTAATTTGGATGTTTTGCAGTATTTGCAAAAGTTGTTAATTGTTCTAGAACTTTAGCTGTCAGCAGCTTTTGGAAATATTTGATCTTACAAGAGCAATGTTCACTGCCTCACAAAAAAAAATAGATTTTACCCTTTTAATTTAAACATTTCTAAATAACTACTCTAACTGGAATTTTATTTTAATCCCAATTGAGTTTAATTTGTCCTTCACTAAAGAAGGAAAGCAAAAGTAAAAAATACTCTATCAAGAAAATGTCTCTTTCACCCACACACACCTGGATTGTTGATGCAAATTATTTAATGGTGGTGTGAATTTGTAGTGGAGCTAATTGAAAGTTCCTATTGAAAGAATTCTTTTAGCAAATGGCAATTTGTTGGTAGTCACTGGTTTCATACAAACCAGTTACTCCTGATGAAAAAATTGTTTTAATAAAAATTGTAAGTACCCAATAAGTTTCTGTAACAGGATACACCTATTTTGAAATATCTGTTCATTCAGCTTAATCATAGTAATATCAATATATAAAAAATGAATAATTTTAATGAAGTGGAAACAAATGCATATTTTTTCTTTTCAAAAGAGGACAAAAAAGGGATTTGAAAATGAGTTTTATTAATGCTCTGTTTGTGGTAAATTTTGAGAGCTCTTTTTATGTTAATTTTAAAACAGATGACCGACATTTTTAAAAAAACTCTCCAAGATTGAAACCTTGTTTCCTGCACAACTCTGGGATGTATTAGTCACTTGTTTTGAGGGGGTAGATAGAGTCTAGATGTTGACAAAGGAAGAGACCTGAAATAAATTTAATAACATGGTGTATTCTTGCTACTTAAGGAAGAACAGACTGAAACTTCACTTGAAATCTCTGCTGTGATTCACACCATCTGTAGTTTTTCTTCATTGTTCTCCACAGAGCAGTTTCTTTGTAACATCATTCAAGACCTGTACTTCACCTACTCTCTGTATGATTGTTATGACTTCTCTGGAATACACCTTTTGGTCAGGTGCTGAAAGGTTGTTACTAAAGGATAACAAGTTTATCTTTACTTGTAAAGAACAGTTAAAAAAAGGAAGCCATTTTAATATAGTTACAATATTTTAATTTTTCTGAGTGAGTGTACTGGGAGATATCCCTACCTGCTTTTCAAGAAAATAAGCATACTTACTAAAAAAGCACATAGTACTGGAAGGGAAAGAAAATAAAAGATCTACACAGCACTCAAAGAGATGCCAGTAGTCTCAGACAGCAAACATTAAACAAAGATTGTTAAGTTGAACATTGAATAAAGAGCAATAATAAAACCTTAGTTATAATTACTTTTTAAAATTACAGAAAAAATGTAGTTTTATTTTAGTAAACGTATTGGATTTTTTGTTTCATGGCAAACCATACGCCAATGCTCTGTTACATCCATGGTGCAAAGATTAGGAAATAAATAAATATCCTTGGTTCTTTAGCCTCTTTTTTCCTACTGAAACAGCAAGTGTATGGGTACTTCTGTATACACATTACAACTAGTATGTAAAAATAGCCATGAGACAAAGGAGGAAGTGGAAACTGTAGTCAGAAAATATATTCATCCCTGTTAAATATTCGGTGTAACTGCAAGAAAGAGCCATGCAAATTGCATTAAACTAATTTTTTTTCGTCGCTGCATTAGGCAACATGAGCCAGGCATTCAGGACAGCTATTTTAGTTGTATAAATTGTGGAAACCCAAATATTTAGAAAGACTAGAAAAGGGGAGAATATATTCTTACCAGTTTTAAAAAAAATTAAAAATCTTTTAATACGTACAATGCTTCTTACATTATTTTTCAAAAAATGCAGTTTGAAAGTGCAGTTTTGTATGAAATTTGTTTTCTTTAATAACATTTAATTTACCAGAGATTCTTTACATTTTGTGAAGACTTGTTTACCAATAAATAAGATGGTAAATCAACAGAATCACACTGGACAGTAACTGGCAGTAACTGGGACTAACATTAATAGAATATTAGCATTGTCAAAAAAAGAAAGGCTTGATGTGAATAAGTTTACTTCACAACATTTAAATATAAAATATAGCTGATTTCTGTAAACAAAAATGAGATCAGACTACAAAACTAAATGCATAGATTTTTCTGAAAGGTAAAATATTGAAGAATTTCCGAGAAATAAAGTGTCTAAAATTTAGCTTCAGTTTGCTGAACGTGTTGCATGGTACTGTCCCAATATTTCCACTAGCTTCTTACAACCAGCATAAATCGATTTATAAGCTCAGTTTACAGAAAGTTGATCCTATGTTGTTATTGTCAGAGAGACTTACTTACCTTTTGACATCACCCTTAAGGAATAAAGAATTGAGCCATTTAGATTCTCTGCTATGTCTTATTTATACAAATATGCATTATACACACAGGCATCGTAATGTAGGATTATAATACATTGGTGTTTGGGGCAAAATCATTTACAGTTTTAATCACATGCTGCTTTCATTACCAGTTGAAAAAATTCCATCAGGACACTTCTTTTTACAGTTAGGTTTGCAAATCTTTCCTTCAGAGTCCCTTTTTTTCCTTACAATACCTACAGGTTATTTTTATGCTCAAGTTCTTCAATTTTTTTCTATACATACAGCTTTACAGTCCCTTTAATGTAACCTCAGCAACAGGCCCTGAGATTTATTTCCTTTTTCAAATGTTTTCTGGTGGTATGGGGAAGCATTTACAAAAATAAATATGTTTTACTTGTTTGGGTGAGAAGTGCAAGTCTCAGTGGAACACAGGAAGCAAGAAGCCACAGCTCACATTGAATGTGCTCCATCACTTCATTTAGACCTCTCATATCCATGCAGTGACCACCAACGCTCACTTTCTCACTAGGGAAAACTTAGAATAAAAGCACTTTTCATTTTAGAACACACAGGGTAACTAATTTAGGATTATCTAAAAGGTCTAAAATACTTGCACAATTTTGTTAGGCAGAATTGGACCTACTTAAATCAGCTCTGAACTTGGCTTGTATCACACAGAACTGGTTTTACCTGTTCTTGCAAGAATTTAACTGCTATGAGAAATCTATTCAGCTGGGTTTTGTTCTGCGTCGGGAGTGGTGGTATTTATCATTCCTAAAGAAAATAACACTTTATGAAAGAAACCTCACAGAGGATGCAGGTATATGCTCAGATTTCTCTTAAGCATGGTGTGATCCTGGAAATGTTTTCTGAATGGCTTTATTTCTTGTTTTTCCCATTGCGTTTCTTTGCGTCCCAATGATCAGGAATATTATTTTTATTTACTTGTACTCTCAAAAGTACATAACCTATTCATACTAAGCCCATGGCTTGCACAGTGTTCTAAACTGCTTCTACTTCTGTGGTTTTTACATTATGAATTTGGCTCATAACTGACTGACATGCAGCTACTAAATTGTAATTTTTCTCATTTTAATCTGTACTCTATAACTATTTTTTTTCCTCATGGAGCTTTTATATGCAAGTGGGTTTTTTACACATGAACGAACCAGAACTGTTTGACACTCACTGTGTCCAAAACTCACAGGATGTCCTCTGTTTGGAGCTGAAAATGCTTTTGTGGAAACTTCTTTACTGAAAATGTCCAAGCCTGGGGATATAGGGATTTATTTATCTGTTGCCTAAACTTCGTTGGAAACCAGAGACAAAGCATCATCTACTGCAAATTCATGTAACTGGCTATATAAGTGCTTTACGTCATAGATCATTACAAAGAAAGAAGGCACTTTGAAGTTCCATCTTGCCAGACAATTTCTGGTTTTGTAACAGTAATTCTTGTTACAGTAATTATAGTGGAAACATACTAAGATATGAAAAACATTTACTCTCCTACAGGCCAGATATTTATTCTCCTGCACCTGTGTTTTTAGACATCAAAGACCACCATGCAGTTACCTTGGATGCCTCTGCTCAGGTCTGGAGCCAGTGTGTCCAGCTTGGGAGTGAGAATCTTGAATGACAGAAAGGTATTTATAATTCAGACTGAACAAATCAATGAATACTCAGGCTTGAGAATACTTTTAACCAGAGATTAAGGAGAAGGAATGTCTTAGAAGGGTCAAGTATAAGTCTGTCTTTCCTACAGGCCAGGTGCCTCCATCCTTCCATAAACGGTTGTGAAAGTGCATTTTTTTTCTATTCTGTGTTCCCACTTTCTAATCTTTTTTTTTTATCCTAAGAAGCAGGGCTTGGCAAAGCAGAAGGATGGTTGTCTCTCAGGTCTGTAATAATATACAGATTGGACTGAGAAAGTATATATATTTGGAAAAGGTAGTTGGAAATGTTCCAATTTCATAAAATAAAGACAGGGTAAATGTCTCGCTGGTTGCAAAACTTATCATTGGTAGGATGTTCACTGCAAAGAAACGAACACTCATTTATGCATGCCAAAAGTAAAATAGACGGGGTTCAGAGAACTTTCTTAGTAATTTTTCATTGGCTTTTCTTTTTGTTATTTTCTTCTACATGCTATATAAATTTTGTTCTCGGCAAGTACATTGAAGCATGTTTTATTTCAATTAAAAAAGAGTTTTAATTTTCCAGAGAAATTATATACCCCTTATTTTTATAATATTTTTAAAAAATACAGAGTACACATCATTTGTAAATTAACCAGACTAGCATAAGATATTTTACTAACAGTCTTCCTATAAATATACAATATTAACTACATCCTTGTATGTAGGGTTATTTTAGAAAACAATAGGGAGTTATACAAAACCTCAGTACTTTTAATTTGACTGTAAGACAATTCAGAAAAGCCCAGTGTCTTAGTTTTTGTTGTTTTATAAAATTGGCTTACATTCCTCAACAACCTCTAGATCTACAGTATCTCTTTGCCTTACATGTTTCCCCTTTCATCTCCTCTCCACCGGTATTTGGTTAGGTACTGTGGAGACTGACTCTGCTTCTATTGTTGTCTTAAACATTGTCTGACTCTACTTGTATTGCTGTCCTTAACATCTTCTTGAGCGCTGTGGCTCCTGCGCTACTGACTGTGCTACTTCAGATGTTCACAGAGTAGTGACCATTTCCCTCTTCCCCTGCTCCCTGACCCCCACTCTCCCACTCATCTCTCTCTCCCCGCCTCTCTCTCTGCAATTTGGAGTGCACGCAAGTATTTGATTCCATATTTGTGCTGTACCCAAAATATTGGTTCACTGTTTTAGCTGTGCCCAAAATGAATACTGATTTGATATTCTGACTGTGTCCAAAATATTGATTTGCTGTTTCAGTTGTGTCCAAAACCAACACTGTTTGGATTTACCCCAAGGGATTTGTCATCTCCAGTTCACTGGACAGAAATCGAAGGAGTCTTCCCTTCCTGACTGAGCAGGTCTGGAGGGGAATGACCCAGGGACAGAAGTGGGCCCTGAGAGGTACTGAAAGATAAAAGTGTACTATCTTAATTTTCACAACAAAAAAGAAGAATTAATGAAAGTATTCAGTTTCTTACAGTTTTCTTTCGAGAGGGTCTGGGCAGTTTCTAATCATTGCACTTGCACTATTAAAACAAAACCCCAGGTCAGTATGTGCTAGTCCATTTGCAAGAATTGTCTGTGCTTGATTGAGTCATATGTTTAATAAGGATGTCAGGTAGAAACAATTGCACCATTTATTTCTGTAATGTTATTGACTTTCTATTCTCTATAAGATCATTTAGATTTTCTGGGAGAAAAAAAAAAAAAGAAATAGGGCTGTACATCCAATAATAGCCCTAACATATATTAGGCAGTTTCACTGCTAACTATCACCTCCTCGCATTAATAGAATATTTTCAGGTGACTTTTGTTTTATTAACGTTGTGTATCTCTGAAGTCTAACGTTCAGTTTCTGATGGCAGTAAAAATACTTTCAAACAGTAAGCAAAACTACAGAATTGAATAATTGTAAGAAAATTATTAAATAAATGCAAGTTTTTCTCCTTTCATTTACAAGTTTCAAAGCCTTTTACTGACTTAGCTGTAGATGAGTCATTTTCAGTCACCAAACACAAAAATAAGGAAGTTAGATCTGCTCGGCTCATACAAAGTCCAGCATTATACAGAACTGAAGAGGCCTACTATATTTGCAGTTTGATGGTTAAATCTGATGCCCACGTGAAACTGAAGCTGCAGAGGTTAGAAAATACTAGCTTCTGTCTTTAAATGCCTTCTGTGGCTGAACCGTATACTAGTAGGGTTACACGAGGGTGCTACAGCAGGCAGAGAACTTCATGGTTTATTTCCTGAGGTGGATGTACAGTTGTATAGATGAAGTATGGTGTTTCCACGGAAAAAAAAAAACAAAACACAAAAACCCACCAAACCCCCAAATATTTTTTGACTTGCCATTTCTATTATGATAGTTTTCATCTAAAACATAATGCTGTGTCAGCACTATGCAAATTCCTGAAAGTGCTTTAAGCACTGGCAATTATACCTAATGTTGATTTGGTAATAGTGTCTGTTACTGTGCCATTGACGTCAGCGTAAAAGTTTGCCAATCTTTAACCATTTTGGAATGAATTTTCATGCTGGTTGCATGTATTTGTTTAACGGGCACAACAGAACAGCCAGACTCCATGTGGTAATGTTAGTTTAAAAAAAAATGTGACATTTGTTACTATTCAGGTTACTGAGTATAGAGGAAATGTTCTTTGAGATTGTAAGAAACATTGTCCAGATTTAGCAATATACAATTATCTGAAATTGAAGCTCACAAAACATCAGAAAAACTTAAATTTAAAAACTGTTAAATTCTTTACAATGTCAATTGTGAGCATACTAAATATTCACAGAGCTATCACAGGTTGGGTGCAGCAGATGTTTTCTGCTCAGGAGTCAAGCGCAACGCCATTTCTGTAATTTTCTGTCTAGGACACCAGGAGATGCTGTGCAGTGTAATACTAAGAGTATGAAAACTTAAACTGGGATTTGATTTGCTTTGCTCTGTTAAGTGATTCTTATGCAGTAGGCTTGCTGCCTTATTGATCAGTGAAGTGTTTGCTTGGTGGACAATGGAAAAATAGAATTTGTGTTGCCAAGAGGAGGGATGCTGGAAAAGTGTGAGATAAACTGGTAGAGAAAGGGGATTAGGACACAGTCAAATTGTCACAGGAGACACAGGGAAATCACAATGAGAGGACCTGTAAGCAAAGGGACAGAAATGCCTATGCTATTTAGGGACATAACTATTCAAAGTATGGATTTAAACTAATCATTTCAGTTTCTGCTTCATTCCTCACATAGTGAAATCTATCAACGAAAGACATTGCCTTCTACTGTATCTCAGAAAATTCAAGGACTATAAATCAGGATCAGCTGTCATCCTGGTGTATGTGGTCAAGAACTAGGTGGTACTGGAACAGAGATGAAAATAGCTCTTTGATGGTTCACAGTCCACTATGGGACTATGGGCTGGGAACTGGCTTGACATCTATATGAGACAGTGGATAATTTTGTGATACTGGCCTTAAAAACCTCTACTTTGTGGTGTTTTTCTTTTTTCTTTTTTTTTTTTATAGCATCTGCTACTCCTTCATAGTTGCAGTTTTGGATTTTCAAGTAGATATGTGTACCTCATTTGATAAAGGACTCTCATAAGAGAATGATGACTCATGACCTTGAACCCCGTGTCACACAGAAGGAGCATAGTAATGCACTGCTGATAGCATTTATCCAGCCAACACAGTATATTCCTGTACGTTTACTGATGACTGGCCCAGACACTTAGTGGCAGTCCCTATGGTTCAACAAAATAGGGTGTTGTAGGGATTAAATTTTCTAAGAATCAAAGAAGAGCTACAAATAAAATACATGACAAGAAAATTAAGGCACAATTGAAGTGTGCGAAAGATAAGTAACTCTTAAATGTTGTGTAACGTACATTTATTACACCATTCATAATTTGCTTACCATTCCTTTACTTCCTTTAATGTAGAAGGTGAATGAGGCCAATGCTACTATTAGTTACTCTAACACTTGCTAAGGTTTGGATTTAAACACTAGGTTTTATATAACTTTTGAATTCACTTGGGGAAATGTTAGCAGAATGAACCATGTTTTATTGAGTTACTGAAGAATTACTCCCGGAATTGTGGTACTGGGTCCTTGTTGAACAGATAGTAAGGCACAGCACACAGAAAATCCTCCTATTCACACTGCCAGGTAGGAAAGGAAAGAAAAGAGAAGAAAAGAAGAAGGAGAGGGAAAGAAAAGGAGATAAAATTGTGTTTATGAGAAGTAAACTAGTATATTTCCTACTTACATCAAGATAGGATAGATGTGTAGAGGAGCAATTGAAACTATTTCTGTATCTTCATTGTGATAATATCTTTCCTGTGAAAAAGAGGCTCTCAGTCCATCTCGTACTTTTAAACTTTACATTGAAACAAGATACAAGTAGGAGGACTGTCTAAAACTGAAAAATTGTAACGTTTGCATATTCTTCCTCCCTGTATGTATATGTTAAAGAAGTATATTAAATACCTGGATTTGTGTATATATAAATGTACACATGCTTTAAATATTGTCTCTTGCAGTACCAGTTATAACACGTGTCCTCTTCTAACATAAAATTTCTAAAATTATAAATTTAATTCTAACATTGGATTTAAGGATAAAGCTGGCTTCCCCTATGTTCTTTCCTTGTTCCACAGCATTCCATTGACAATAAGAGAGGAACAAGAGTTTATATGACTGAGGTGGATCTGTAATCACAAAATATTGAATCATAAAATCCTAGAATGTTTTAGCTTGGAAGGGACCTTAAAGATCACCTAGTTATAACCTCCCTGGGCAGAGACACCTCACACTAGACCAGCTGCTTAAGGCCCCATTCAACATGGCCTTGAACACTTCCAGGGATGGGACATCCACAGCTTCTCAGGGCAACCTGTTCCAGTGTTTTACCACCCTCAGCATGAAGAATTTCTTTCTAATGTCTAATCTAAACCTTCCCACTTCCAATTTAAAGTCATTCCACTTTGTCCTATCACTGTAGTCCCTCTCTGACTTTCCTGTCAGGTACTGGAAAGGTCACTATAAGGTCTTCCCAGAGCCTTCTCTTCTCCAGGCTGAATAAGCCCAACTCTCTCAGCTTGTTCTGATAGCAGTTGTCTAGCCCTCTGATAATCTTCATAACCCTCCCCTGGACCTGTTCCAACAATTCAATATCCTTCTGTTGTAGGTTCAGGTTTTTCAGGGATTTTTTTCTCCCCTTGACAACATGGGGACTGGTAGGGGGCAGGGACCATTGGTGACGTGAGTTTTGGGGGGCAGCATTATTGGGGACACCCCGGGAAGAGGGGGTGTCTTGCGGGATGAGTACTTCCTGTCATGCTTTGGCGGGAGAAAGGAGAAAGCCTTGGTTCATGTGCAGTGGCTGGGGAGAGCTGCTTTGGGATCGTTACCCCGCTCCATGCATGCTGTGCCGTTTTCCTTCAGCAAGAGACAGAGAGACAGAGAGACAGAGAGAAGGAGGAAGAGTGCAGTCAGCGCAAGCTGGATTTCTCTACAGACTTTCTGGACATCCCTTCCCCTTCCCTTCCTTCCCACCCCCACCACCCCGGCACCCTTGTCGGATAGGAAGATGAAGAAAGCCTCCGCGCTGCCCAGGAGAAGGATTTCCAACCCACCTTGTGACCGCCTTTCCTCCATGTGAGTTTTGTTTTCCCTCAGGATCATCCCTTCTCTCATTGAATGCTATTTTTCGAAGCTCTGCCGTACCATGGAGAGACTTTTTCCGCCCCCTCCATCCCAGGGTGCGGCAGCATCCCCTACTGTCCTTGAAGTATAACTGCACCATAGGAGCGAAGATAGGACTTAACTTGTTTGAAGTGTTGGGTTAGAGAATTACTGCCTGTTGGGTTCTCTGTTTGGTTATATGTGTATCTGCAGCTGAGAACTGTTATCTTTTCCTATGCAGTGCCCTCCCCCCCCCCCCCCCCCCCCAATTAAAATCTATTAATTACAAAAGGGTTATGGTGATTTTCTTGTGGGAGATAGCCCTGATAGTCATCTTAGTTTTTCTTTAAACTAAGACACCTTCTTATGCCATGGATTCTAGAACTGGACACAGCACTCCAAGTGGGGGCTCACGAGAGTGGAGTAGAGGGAGAGAATCACCTCCCTTGACCATGCTTCTTTAGATGCAGCCCAAGACACACTTGGCCTACTGGACTGTGAGCGTACGTTGCTGGCTCGTGTTGAGTTTCTCATCAGTCAGCACCCCAAGAGCTTTCTCTTAAAATAGAAGATTCAGAGTGTAGTTATTTTGCCAATAAATGCAATATTTAGTGCATTAGGAGCGTGTTTTTCGGAGTGACTTGTGCTAATTTAAGTCATTCATTTAAATAATGCATGATAACCTACTCAGAAATGTGGCTAATAAAGGAAAGTTTTCCAGTTTCCTATTTATCTGTAAGAAAATGAATAATCTTTTATAAATACTTGTATGATGTATTACAAAAAGATATTAAAAGTTAAAGATATTCATCCAAATCTTGTCAGTGGAAGAAGTGCAAATTTTTATTTTGACTGGACATCGTTGGTTCTAACAGAATATTTAAGGCAACTAAGGTCTTCAAGCACCTTAGTTTAGGCTTTTGGAGAAAGAAATTTTGATATGTAGAGATGGTTTACAGAAGTCAGATTTTGCTTGTGCTGATAGGTTGTTGTACAGTTTGAGGCTTTTTTTTCCAGAGAATGTTTTACTGCTAATCCGGATCTAGTCAAGGACCTTTCTCATTGTAGTGAAATCTAGCATGTCAAGTACCAGCCAGATCTGGACTGACTTTCTGGTAACTGAAATACTTGTTCTCCAAGCATTGAGAATTAAACTTCATTGCTGTAGGCTCCATACATCTTGCTTCGAGCTGATGATCTCAGTTGACACAATTTGTGAGATCTTGGAGATAGGACCAGTGGGTTACACCCTGATCAGCACACCAAAAAGAGCACTAATATAGGAGAAGCTTCACTGAACTTTCCTATGGACTGTATGCAGAGAGAAAAGTACTTCTTGAGGACAGTTCAGATCTGAGCTGGTAATGGAGTAGCATAGTCATATCTAAGGAATTTTAGTTATACCTATGCAACTACTGAGAACATCTCTTGCTCTTTATGCTAAAATTTCAGATGATGCTTCCTTCAACTGGAAAGAAACAAAAGAAGCCAGTGAATAAGGGACAACAGGACAGCTGTGGCCTTTCTTTGAAGCATAGATGTCTGTTTTATTTTTCTAAAATTAAGCTGGAGTTATAAAATGCAGCCAGGGGAAAAGAATTGTTTTTCTACTTCCGTCTTTTATAAAATATCATGCTGCTTATAGACTTGTCGTACAGGATAGGGAGACTGAAGTTCATATCTCTTGTCCAGCTGCATGGTCTCAAAATTACAGTTACCACATTCAGAAAAAACATTCCAACCATATAATTGTGGGTCTCGGAAAGTCAGGAAGTTAGTGAGCAACTGAACAGAAATCTTCAAAATCACAGTTGGAGTTCATAATTTGAGTTGCAAGCCAACGCTTTATTGAATCTCATTCTTCATTGAAATCCGTCTATAAAATTAGTATTTTGTACTTAAGATAGTGTAATTATTTTGGAAAAAGGACTCTAAGTTTTATTTTTGTACATGTTTAGAAACGTATAAAATAATAAATTATGCAGAATGCAATCTCTGAGCACATGAAATATTTTACATTTATTGTTGTAAGAAAATATAAACTTCTCTGAGGTACTAACAATATACAGAAACTTGAAGGTAAAATTTTTTTAAAGTTTTTTTTTATTAGCACTTTCTTATGTGGTGAAAAATATTTGAGATATTGTGGATTATATTCGTGAATGCGTCAGAATATAAATATAAAAGATATTCTGGCAAATTACACTGTAACAAAATAAGGAACAATGAACAGACTGAATCTCTGCTGAGGTTCAACAGTAACATCTTGACTATGGAGTATTCTATACTTTTAAATCAAAATATTACCCTACAGCTTTTTATTGCATTAGAAATATATAATTACGTGATAACAATAACTGGGAGATCGGATGTTGTTAATGGAAGAAGTGAGTCATCTTACTGGCATAATGAAAACAAAGTCATACCACTCAATTCCTGATGGAGCTCTCACTGCCAAAATTTAGACATCAAAATTAAAAGCACGGAGAGCAGGAAAAATGATCTTGAAGAGGGGAGAAGTAAAGAGGGAAAGAAGGAAGGAAAGAAGGAGAGGTTGCATTTGGAAATTGGTGTAAATCAGATGTTACAATATTTCTCATCCATAATTGATTTGACCCGATTTACAGTGGATACCTTCATGTGTTTATGTATTTTATATATATATATATATATATATATATATATATATGAAGGATTTTAATTTGCTGCTACCTGGTCTGCTTTACACAAAAAATCCTCACACTAGATTGGCCTCTAATGATTTACCAATGCATGATTGGAACTGGTGATATTTTAATCATGGAAGTTCATGGCAATGTTTAATCAATCCTTCAAATAATTCTCCATGCTGAATCCATAGAGGATAGAATTTTTACTGTTTTCATTCTGAATATGAGATTCTTACATTAAAAGAAATAAAAGATAGTCCTTACTTGAGGATTTTGGTAGTGAAATACAGACCTCAAGCTGTGATTGTGACAGGAAATAATTGTGGAAAGAGAAGCTTGTCTGCTATTCAGTTTATTGTTAGCATCAGACTCTCAGGATGAACTCACTCTGTTCAGAAATGATGAAGCACTAGCCAGGAGCTGGACATACCTTCCAGCATATATGTGAGACTTGTGTAATTTGGCTAGTCTGTCTTTTGCTACAACTGCTGCTGAATTAGAATGACAGAAAACTTTTTTTGCAGACTTTTGGTGATTCACAAAGTCTCTTATCTCTTCTCAGAAAATGCGTATCCACATGTGGATGCAGTCATTTCTACCATATATGTTTGTCACCAGTGTCACCAGTGAACCACTATTGTTGTCTTGGGAAGGTACAGAAAGAAAATGAGCTTTGAACACTGTTCAAAGAGCCGTGGTAGTTTCTTATACTTACAAAGTGGTAATAGTTATATTTCAAGTAATGTTAATGATGAAAATCCAAAATACTCCAATTGGAAGTTGAGAAGTATGTCAATAGAATTACACTTTGGGAAACTGGTATATGTGACAACTCCAATGACTTCTGGCAGAAGGCTTTTCAAGTTCAGTTGCCTGGGCTGTTTTTTTTTCTTGAGCTGCTCAAACAAGTCTTCCTCAACCTTGGATCAGAACTTAATGCTACGAAACAGTCCAAAAAATAATTTTTGCACATTGATAATAGTAGAGATTCAAAATGTAGTGTTCTTCCAGAATGAAATGCCAGCAGTGCTCCATTACAGCCACTAGAACTTTCTTCAGGATATGCACAATATTTCCTTGGGTTGTCATCATCCCTCAGGGCAAGCGCAAAACATTCAGTAGTTCTGTTAACTCCCCTCAGAGTCAAACTTGTTCTTCTTCTTAAAAAGTGAAGTGTATCTACAGAGGTGTGCATTGGCAGGGTTTCTGTAAACAGGTTGACTGTTCCGTGTTATGAGTATCTCTCTCTGGAGCTGTATTCCTTTCATTCAGGTTCCCAGTTGTCTCCATTGTTTTATATTGTGGTGTTTGACAAAACCCCCACAATTCAGTATCTTAATTTTATTTTCTGTTTCACACCAAGGTAGGGATTTCATTCATGAATGTTGAAGACGGAGGGAGTCACCGACACCGGATGGTTCATCAGTGGAACTCGTTTATTGGTCGTGTTACAATCACTTTTATAGCCACGATAATTAGGTTATACATATTGCAAAGCTCAGGCTCATTATTGGTTGTACGATAATTAGGTTATACATGTTGCAAAACTTTAGCTCCTTATTGGTTACAGACTTTATCACTGCATAAGCGTCACATACATTCCTGTAGTTTTAGAAATCCATCTGGTCCTGTGGGAGACATCCTGTTATCTCCCTTGCCTAAGCTTCACTGCACAACAAGGGCCCACTGACCTTGCTGGTCAGTATTTTTTCACTTAACTCAGTATTTTCCCACTCAAGGCCTAAGCAGCTTGCTTTTGTCAGGCTCATATCTGCTTTCAGTGAGCCAGGTTTCAGTAAGTCTCTCCACAATTCCCCCGTTTTCTTTATTTAAGGCAATGTGGCTTTGTAACATATTTTGCACTAGGTTTTTCAAGTTCATTCTGCAAACATTTAAACATACAAGGGAGAATCAGTAAGGTGACAAAATTTATAATTAATATGACTAGTCCTTGTTTCAACAATTCTGATACCCAGGGTCCAAATCCAATATTGACCAATCATTCTCATAATGGGTCTGTAAGCTAAAGTCTTTTAAGTGTGTTTGCATTTCTGTTATTTGTTTGTGTATTGATGTTGAGTGATCAGACAGATTTAAACAACACATACCTTTGATCAGGAGTGTTCTTAGCCAGCCTGTAATACCAAATTGAGAATCAATTTCCAAGAACATCATCTGTTTCCTTTAATTTGAGTCAATTGGGTCCACATTGTAAAGCAATCAATCTTGACTTCTTGGGTTGTTTAACTTGCTGGATGGCAAGTTTTAAGTACCAAATTGCTTGAGCTTGGCGAAAACCACTTCCTGATGCAAAATGATAAAAATGTAGCTGATTATATGTGATACCTGCTGCTATATAAAAATCCTCAAAATTCTGGTGAAAATGTGCAGTACAAAGACTACCTTCAGTTGCTGCTACGTGACTATTTCTTATCAACCTATTGGCACAAACTCCATACTCTAATAAAAGATTCAAAGCACAATTACAATATACACAATTGCAATCACAATTAACAGCTATAACAGAATTCAATTCTCAAGCCCCCTTCAGTCCTTGTCGGTCAAGTATGTTCACAATTACATATTGTGGGCAAAACCTCTTGCTTGATGTGTTAATTTCTGTTTGAAGTTGTTAAAGTAGAATGCTTATTACTCTTTGCTGTGGCTCTCATGTGTTCGGTTGACTGACCCGACTGCTGGGCGTGTCCATTTACTGGGAATCCATAAGGGACCTTGATCTGTGGAAACACAACTATAACCACAACCAGTAAATAGCAACAGGCTCAGTCCCTCCCATAATTCTGTCTTAGGGTTCTTATAACACAATTGTATTTCAGGTGTAGCTTACATTTTCACACCACTATTATGAATTACTACAGATGCTTGCTCTAAACCTGCTACCAAACTAAGATAATTAAACAATTAAGTGTAAAAAGCACTTTACTTAACCTTATCTGCGGATCTAATTCTGTTACATCTTTCTGCTTTGCAAGGTATTCTTTAATAGTTCTATATGCTCGTTCCACAATCACTTGAACTGTGGAAAAATGCGGAATACCTGTTACATGCTTAATTCCCATGTTTGCAAAAATTTTCTCTACTTTCCCTCTATAACATGATACTGCTACTTTGTTCACACGGCTCTTATTGTTTGGTTGCCTTAATGTTAGTTCCTTACAGTTATATAACTCTACTACTATACTACCTTCTCTTATACCCTAGAGGTGAGTTTAAGGTTATTCTGAAACACAGCATGTCCCTTAACCTTAAAGCCCTTATGTCTCTTATTTTTAGCTGAACAATTTCTCCTGTTGTGGCCCCTTTTAAGGAGATAACAATTTAGCTAAATTTTGACAATCATATGGCAAATTAACATCTGCTGTAAAAATCCAATCTAACTTAGCCCTAATGGCTTCAGACTTTATCCCATTCTCCTGCACAGTCTTTTTAACTTGTTGTAAAATTTTCCAAATCATGCTGCTCATAACTATTACCATGTTGATTAAATAATACAGGAAAAGTTAGGTTACCTGCTGGATGCCAATCTCCCTCTAATATGGCATCTTGGATTACACCTGACTACCTACCAGATTTTGCAGAATCACAGAACTGTCTGCATACGGGTGATGGACATAACCCTTTACCTATACCACCAAAAGGTGATGCTGAAAGCTTTGTAGTACTTTCAGCCAGTTCCTGGACAGATCTTTCAGTCCTCGCATGTGATGCAAATGTCGACAACGATTGTTCCATTCTGTGATGTAGAGCATTCGTAGCTTCCTCCATTTGCCTCTTGAGATCTTGTAACTTGCTACTTCGTGGAATTATTGTTTCATGCTGTGGCTGTGCTTCATCTTCAGATGAATTGTCTCCTGTTAAACAAACCGCTTCGGGGGGAGGAGGCCAGGGTGGGTATAACTTCTTGCAGCAGCTGGCTCCTCCCACTCTTACATCATCACTGGTGTCACTGCAGTTCCTTCCGTATTGTCTGTCAGTTCACTTCCGGCCGCCGAAGCGTGAACGTCGCTCGCGGCTGATGGCACGTCGCTTGTTTTTTCTGCTTCATTAGACATATCATTAACTCTTAATAAATCATTAACAGAGTCACACGTCTTATCGCTCGATTGACCCTTAATAGCAACAAAAGTACTTCAATACGTCTGTGGCTGCGAGACGGTGGAGCAGCTGTGGTTGTAGATACAGGGGCTGTTACTCCCTGCACAGCTGCAGCGGCCACTTTCGATTCTATTTTTAACTTTTACAAGGCATTAATCACAGTTCTCCAAGTTGTGTTACAAGCAGTAAATAGCTCTTCTCCCACATTAGTGATATACAAAGTCCCAAAAGTTCATCCCTCTTCTGCTTCAAAAGCACTAGCGGAGTTTGTGAAAAAAAACTCCTCTTTATTCCATGATTCAATGGAATCCTTTATACTACGCTTTTATAAAAAGCACTTTAGGAGACTAAGAGCTGCTTCTTTTTCCATTTTTCTATCCTGCACCAGGTACCTGTTTATGGCCATTGCACCCTTCCAAAGTCAGGTCACGTTGCAGCGTCCCCTCCTTTGTCAGGACAGATCCGGAGTCCAGCTCTTTGATCTTCGTTTTTCTATGTTAGCTAAAAATAAATCGTATGCTACTTGCTGATCCATATCAGCGCTGTTGCGGACCTCCGGCTCCGGTAGCACGTATGGCCCAGTACCACCTCTATGATCCCTGGGGGTGCTGCTCCTGCCTTTTCCAATGGCGTTGAGCACCGCTCTGGCCGCTTCAGAGCCCAACCCAACTCTGTCCACCGATGGTGTTCTCCCCCGTTTTCTTTAGCAACGGGGCACGTTGGGGTCACCATTTTGTTGAAGACGGAGGGAGTCACCGACACCGGATGGTTCATCAGTGGAACTCGTTTATTGGTCGTGTTACAATCACTTTTATAGCCACGATAATTAGGTTATACATATTGCAAAGCTCAGGCTCATTATTGGTCGTACGATAATTAGGTTATACATGTTGCAAAACTTTAGCTCCTTATTGGTTACAGACTTTATCACTGCATAAGCGTCACATACATTCCTGTAGTTTTAGAAATCCATCTGGTCCTGTGGGAGACATCCTGTTATCTCCCTTGCCTAAGCTTCACTGCACAACAAGGGCCCACTGACCTTGCTGGTCAGTATTTTTTCACTTAGCTCAGTATTTTCCCACTCAAGGCCTAAGCAGCTTGCTTTTGTCAGGCTCATATCTGCTTTCAGTGAGCCAGGTTTCAGTAAGTCTCTCCACACATGAAATACAAAAGTATGGTTTGGATTATGGTGACGAAGTGCTGTTTAAAACTGTTTTGTTTTCTATCATATTGATCTCAAGAGATACAACATGTTTTTTCCATGCAGATCCTAGAGGACGATAAGTGATATGCTGTGTGTCAGTTACATCGTATTAGTTTACTAAACCCTGGAGTAACTTAGCTGCAAATGCTCAAATTATTCTACTTACCCACAGATCTATTATTATTAGAAAGTCAAGGATTTAATGAAGAATTGCATAGTTCTTTGATGGCAATTTTATAATGATTTAGGTGTCCAGATTTTCAGTTTATTAGCATCCATTTGCACAGCTGGGGCAGCTACAAATTCCCCCAGGCATTGAACAGCTCCTGGCTGGCATGAATGCAACGCTGACTTGTACTTCAGCTGTCTGAAACAGCTGTGGGGTTCTGGAAACTCAGTAAAGCAACAGAATATGCTTTATCTCTGTGTGTGATACTGAGTGGCAAGACCTGAAGATTAGAGAGCTGCCTAAGCTACCTTTAAATGACTATGAACCATAGGTGCTCCAGCCACATCAGCAAAACCTCTGTTATTCCACTTCGGAGACGTAGATTTGATGTTGGCTCTCACCCTCAGATTTGCTCAAGGTGGGAAAATGAGTGCAAGAACAAGAATTTTATAACATCTTTGTGAGTCATGTTTGAAACTATTAGGCACCTCAGTTTCAGAGAACAGAATTTGATGAAGAATCTGAAAAAAGATAAAACTTGCAGTGTTCTGTAAAAAAACTTAAAAAATACTCTGCTTC
Organism: Tapera naevia; assembly: GCA_033556795.1. Taxonomy (NCBI): domain Eukaryota; kingdom Metazoa; phylum Chordata; class Aves; order Cuculiformes; family Neomorphidae; genus Tapera; species Tapera naevia. The sequence goes on from JAUMJJ010000016.1 coordinate 1,575,732, forward strand.
ATCATGCACTGTAGGTTTAGTACATATTCTATCATCTGTTGTCCAAGTCAGTGGATCAGTCTTGTGAAGTACATCAAGTACACTGATGAAGGTATTCCGCATCCTGAGAGAAACGCAGATTAAATATAGGGACTGCCTCCACTTTTTTGTTGCTGTTATTGTTTCAGTTTTGTTTAGAAGACTCAGTTGAACAATAGCGTTGCTGCTTTTATAATTTTGTGTTTTGGATTAACTCTCATCTCTGATGAGATCATCTCTGATGATGATCTTTCTTTCTGTAAAGAAAGATTCTAGTATCCTCACCATGCTAGGCCTTACAAGACACATAACTCATGCAAGGCTGAGATAGGAATCCTCCAGTCAATATTTCCTCTTACTTAGCTTTCTTGGAGAATTTTTCCCCCAAAGATTAGTATTTTCAGGTAGTAGAAAATGCAGTTCAATCCATCTCATGATGAGAGAGAGAGCTGTAGAGCCATACCTTTCTTACTCGCTTAACTACTACGGTTGATATGCTTAAAAGTTACAGCTTGCATGTTTCGTAAATACATATCACTGAAATAGGACAGGGCATGTATCTTTGACCGTAGTGATTTCACCTTGGTTTGCTTCAATTCAAAGCAGCTAGGAAAGCACAATAAAAGCTCTTTCATTAAAAATGAAAATAATCAAATTGAAAAAACAAAGACATGCATTTTGGACTGTATCCCACAAGCCACAATCTTCTGCTTTCTCACAATGAAATCCAGATTGTGTTTTGCACGGTTGTGCCCTCTATCCTGAATTAAATACTTGGTTTTGGACAGAGTACTGACAGAACAAGCCAAATGAACAATACAAGAACCAGAAGTTTTATTTCTCACCCTTAGGTGACAGAGGAAATAATACAAGCCAAGTCTCGATTTAGCTCAGAGCTATAAAAGACTATATTCAGCTAATAATGAGTAAAGTTTTAGTGAGAAAACAACTTGCAATTGAAATTCAGTTGAGCTTTGATTAAGAGTCTCTGGTTACCCAACTGACAAAGAAGAACATTTGTTCTTGGGAACTCTGCCTGCCTGTTAAGGCTACTATTTAAATAATAAACTGTTAAGAGTATTATCCTTGCTTGAAAAATATGAACTTATCTCACAAGCAAACTGGAGATGCAGTTGATGCGAAGTAAGTTCCTAGACTGTTGCCTTCATTTTCCAAAGGCTCGACCTGGTTCAGGAATAGTATGGCGGCCCGCCCCTGGCCGCTCGGGCCATCAGCTCACAGACACCGGTGTGGTGGATGGTTAAAGGCAAAAGGCTAATGGCGTTTATTGATAGATAACACCGGCTTATATAGCCAAGGTCTACGATGTCACTTCTGTCTGCTTACAACATCAACTAAACACCATTGGCTAATGGGAGAGGGGCCCTATCTTTCCGTACATTGCGAGATCTTCCGGTCGCCGGATCCTAGCTACCAACATCTCCCCCATCCCCATGCTTAATTAAATTGACTAGAATAGAACAAATTTAAAGATATTCTTAGCTTATACCATGGTACATCTTATCTTATCTTATCTTATCTTATCTTATCTTATCTTATCTTATCTTATCTTATCTTATCTTATCTTATCTTATCTTATCTTATCTTATCTTATCTTATCTTATCTTATCTTATCTTATCTTATCTTATCTTATCTTATCTTATCAATGTATAAAACTTATATAACTTATAAACTTAACTTACTTAACTTATAAAACTTACAAACTTATAAACTTATAAAACTTATAACTTACAAGCTTATAAAACTTATCTTATAAAACTTATAAAGTTATAAAACTTATAAACTTACTTATAAAACTTATCATCTTATAAAGACGACTATGACTAACAAAGTGCAACTTGAAATCATAAGGATAGCTTGAGGTCGACCTGAGAGAAAAAACATAAGGCACACTTTAGTCTAATTATTAGTGTTCTATAAATGTAACATTAACTCTTTCTAGCTGACTTTTAAACTACTTCTTAAAATGAGGAAAGAGATCGTTCCAGAGCAGATGTAGATTTCTCAGTTCTTTGGTCTTCATCAATAACGGCTTGTAGTTGACATAGGCCTCGCTGTTGGATCATCATGTATAGGCACGGTGCTTGCCGATTGATCATCTTCTCCTGCCACTGGAACGTTCGGGAGTGCCCAATGATCTGGTCCTGTGAACAAAAACTCACAGCTTTCATTAGTTTCATTCTGAAGGTCTGGTTTGATAGACTTAAGCGGGCACCACTTAACTCTACCATCCTTTTTGACAGCAGCATACCCTCGACCCGTCAGAGCTAGTTTCCATCCTCGTTCCCATTCTCCCAGCTCATTTCTGACTATGACTGATGGACCTTCTTCTAGTGCTCAAGTGGCCCAATGTTTTTGGGTGGGACTAATCTCATCCTGCCCCCTAGGGATTGATTAAGTGCTGGCAGAGCAGTCGCTAGGAGACGTGCCTGGTCTCCTGAGGGAATGGTGTTGACAAACCCTTCTGTTTTTGCTAATACCTCCAATTTAGATTTCAAAGTTTGATTTTGCCCGTTCCACTATAGCTTGTCCTGTGCTATTGTATGGAATGCCGTGTATTAAGGTAATACCCCACTTCAAAGTGAATGCTTGAACTGATTTAGACACAAAATTTGGACCGTTATCTGTTTTGATCTGATTAGGGATACCAAGCCAGGCCATAGCTGTCAGCCAATGTTGAATGGTTGCTTTAGAGTCAGCCTTAAGGTGCTGAGTGGCCACAATCATTCCACTGTATGTGTCTACAGTCACTGCTAGCCATGCTCGAGGTTTTAATAATTGGCAAAGTTTAAAATCTGTCTGCCACACCTCGGATGCTTTAAGACCTCTAGGATTCACTCCGCTGGACCACAGTGGTACTTTCTGACAGTGGGGACATGTAGCCACTACATGTTTCGCGTCTGTGACTGAAATGCCACATCTCTTTGCCAACGCTTTAGCTCCGATGTGAAGAGACTCGTGTAACTGCCGAGCTTCTCTCAATGCCCACAGTCCTTTTGCAGCAGCATCTGCTTTATCATTACCTATTTGGAAAAACCCTTTAATTGGGCTGTGGCTATTGACGTGGATGACTGATATAGTGCCCTGTCGAGAGTAAAGTGCTTCTTCTAACATTAGGACTATTGTGGACGTTGACACGCCAGGGCCTGACATGGCCAAGCAAAGTTTAGCCACAAATATGGAATCAGTTACTATGTTGAGATGTTCTGTTGGGAACAGTCCACATGCTAGTACTATAGCTGCTGCTTCTAGTTGCTGGACAGAAAGAGCACAGTCGGTCATTTTAATGCTGTGCCATTCTCCTTCCGATTGCCATACTGCTGCCGCGGTTGAAGTTGTTGAGGATGCGTCTGTAAATACTGTTGGTCCCGGCTGGGGCCGGTCCATGATCTTACGTGGAAGGTCGATGTTAACTATTGCCAGCATTTGAGTCCAGGGGGGCTTTGCGGCGTAACAAAGTTCTCCACCAAATCCTGCAAGACCTATGGCCAGATATTCTGACATTGCCACTGACTGCGTTGGGAACTGTTTACGAAAGGGCAACCATATTCTGGTGGGTTCAATGCCTAGATGTCTTAGGGTGAGTTTCCTGCCTTTCATGATGAGATTACCAAGGCACTCGATTCCCGGAGAGAATGCACGTGACGGCTTTCCTAGGACTATCCATTGTATTGGTCGGGCTTTTTCAGCAGGGCCCTGGGCTAGTGCTCCTACTCCTCCCTTTTTTTGTAAAGTGCACATAGAGATCAAGTGGTATATTTGGGTTCCACCTAGGGAGTGTGCTTGATGACATCTGCTGTTCAATAAAATCGAGAGAGTTCATTGCTTCTATTGTCAGGGCTTTTTGTTCCCATGGATTCTTTCCTTTTAAAAGATCATGCAGAGGAGCCATGATCTCAGGAGGGATTAAAACAATGTTACGGAGCCATTGCAAGGACCCCACTAACTGTTGCATATCATGGAATGTCTTAATGTTCCGATGAATTGTTATTTGAGGGGGTGTTACGTAAGAATTTGTGATCCCTACTCCCCAAAAAGTTACACATGGTCCTCTCTTAATTTTTGCACTCGCAATTTCAAACCCATGTACCTTTAGAGTTTCGGAAACCATTGGCACTAGCTGGTCCACTTGAGTCGCCGATGTTGCTGCAATTAAAATATCATCCATATATTGAATGATAGTTGCAGTCGGGTTATGGCACCGGACTGGTGCCAATGCCCGATCCACTGTGATCTGGCAGATAGTGGGTGAGTTGACCATTCCTTGGGGCAGCACTTTCCACTGGAAGTGTAGGTTGGGGCGTTGGCTGTTTGGAAACACTACAGAAAAAGCAAACCGTTCTTTGTCCTCTTCGTGCAAGGGTATCGAAAAGAAACAGTCCTTAATATCAAGGACAGCACAAGGTTGTCCCTCGGGTATCATAGAGTTCATAGGCAATAGTGTTTGAACAGGACCCATAGGTTGGATTATCTTATTTACTTCACGCAGGTCATGGAGGAGATGAAACCCCTTGCCAGATCGTTTGGGTATTACAAAAACTGGGGTGTTCCACGGAATAGTGACCTTTTAGTAACTCACAGTCAACCAGCTCAAGAAGAGCATCCATTCGGCACATGCATTCTTAATTTCTTCCCAATTAGTGAAAGGCATTTTCTTTCCCCGTGGTCTCTTTTTATTGCGGACATTTTTGCTTTTAACTCTGTCTATTTCTATCTCCTCCGACTCCGATTCCGATTCCGAATCGGATTCCAGCCACTCGTCCCAACTGGTGTCTGATTCGGGACCGGAACTCGACTGACTGGTAACTTCCGGGCTCCGGTACATTTTGCTCATACTCCGGCCCCACCCACTTCCCTTCCGGGCGGGCCGTCCCCCCTCTCTTGGCTCGCTCCGCCCTCTACTCCTCCTATGGCCATTCTGATTGGCCACTCCACGCCTCTCGCAACGCCTCTCTTTCCTTCTCTGCCACGCCTATCAACTTTCTCTTTTCCATTCTCCTTTACGTTCTCTTTTCCGTTCTCCTCCTTTTCCCGTCCGCACGCGCATGTCAGTTCGAGCGCTTCCTCCCTTTTCGTGCCGTTGGTCTCGTCCCGCCCCCACTCTCGCTGCTCAGCGCCATCTTGGGGCGCATAGGGCGGCGGCTTAGGCCAAGCCTCTCAAGACTCTGATTGCGCAGCGGCACCCTTGGCCTCCTCCAGTAAGTTACCCCAAAAGTTTTTTGCTCGTTCCTCTCCCTCCGTAAGAGGTACGGGATTCGGGGATTGAGGGGATGCATCACCCTCTGGCAGAGCTTTAGGAGCAGCAAAATTATTATCATCTGGGGGGTGCAAAGTCTGCGTGTCCGCCCCGACTCCCACTTTCGAGGTGACCATGAAACAATCTCTTGCTGCCCTCAAAGTCTCCTGCCCTTGCATAGCTTTTTGCAGGGACTGCATAACTTTCTCCCATGATTTAAGGTGTTTCCCAGAACCCGAGGACATAGTCTCCTCTGCTAAGGCTTTAGTACACTTATCCCACACTTCAGGGTTAAAAATATCCACTGGCCGTGCAATGACCCCTCTCTGTAAAAGCCTCGCGACGGCGAGAGTAAAATCTTTGGGCTTACACTCAATACCCCATTCCTTATATAACTGTGATACGACCTTTACAAGTGCATCCATCCTCCTTGGTGGTCCGGGAGCGTCCTCCCCGCTGGGCTGATCCCGCAGCTCCGGCCACCGTTCACCCATCCAGGTGTTCTTCCCGGGTTTCGGCACCACTTGTTGCCTTCATTTTCCGAAGGCTCGACCTGGTTCAGGAATAGTATGGCGGCCCGCCCCTGGCCGCTCGGGCCATCAGCTCACAGACACCGGTGTGGTGGATGGTTAAAGGCAAAAGGCTAATGACGTTTATTGATAAATAACACTGGCTTATATAGCCAAGGTCTACGATGTCACTTCCGTCTGCTTACATCATCAACTAAACACCATTGGCTAATGGGAGAGGGGCCCTATCTTTCCGTACATCACGAGATCTTCCGGTCGCTGGACCCTAGCTACCAACACTAGACGTTGGCTAAATGTTTATTGAAAAAGCTGTCCGAAGAAGTGAAATGAGTTTATCACACAGATAATATATTCCAGAATATGCTTTTGACTACATTGAAACTCTTGAAATTACTTAAAACTGTATATGAATTGCTCTTGTCAGCTAAGTACTTTTTAAAGTGTTGCTGGAATCAAAATAATGTACACAGGTAATTTTACAAAATATATTACTCCAAAATGATGAGGGGTAGTGTTTACAGATGCTAATATTTCAATTTTTAATCTAGATGTTATTATATGCATGCACATCACCCACATGTGCTATAGTTGGTAGGCTCCATGAAGGTATCCTATAATCATGATGATTTAATCAACAGCTATTGCACGCAAGAAAGAACAAACGTGAGAGAAAAATGAAAGATCTTGTGCAAGGTCTGCAGGCAGGTGAGATAAATCACAACAGATGTGTGCTTTTTCAAAAAAAAACCCCAAACTTAGCAATTTCAAAGACAGCAATCTACAGAGCATTATTCCTTTTCTAAACAGGATTATATATAGTTTCATTTTGAAGTTTTTACAAGTTTTTAATCAAGAAGTGACACAGAGAATCATGTAACAAGGGCAAGAAATATTAGTTTCTTGAAATGTTCACTAATACAATAAGTCTGTTTTGTTCTAAAATAAAGATTAAGATGGATGTGTTATTTTATCTGGAAATGCAAACTTCTCTAAATCCAAATTTTAGAAAAAAAAAAAAGAGATGCTATTTTTTTATGCAATGACATATAAAATGCTTAGTTCTCTAACTGCAGGCACTGCACTCTTTTCATGATGTTATCAGCAAGCACACTTTACTCTTGGCAATATAATATTGTCATTACTTAGTTCTGGACAATTTCAAGACTTAGACAATATGAAATTCATTTGAAAACTAAATCGGTATAGTTATAATTGGTGATTTTATTCAGGACCATTTTAGATCATCAGTTTGTACAAAAGTAACAGTTTGTATACCAGAACTGTCCTTCATGAAAGAAAAATGAACACTTTTCTCATTTAAGAGATTAAATCAATGCTCTTTAAATGCTTTTCCTTCAGAAATAGAAAGTAGGAGTTGCACTTGGTGATCCTTTTGTGTCCCTTACAACTCGGGTAATTCTATGATTCTACGATTCTATTTTTAATCAGTATCTGCACATAGGTATCAGTCATAGGTATCAGCAAAGATTCGGAGTATCTGTCATATTTCGATGTTTTCATTAAGAGTGAAAAATATCAGTTACAGTTAGTGACTGCTGCTATTTTCAGTATAACTCTGGCTAACATGGAGCTTTCAGCAAAGCTGGGCTCCTCTGTCTTTCTCCCCAAGAACTGTGACTGGATCTAGAGGGACTTAAAGGCCTGAACACACGTTTGAATGAAGGAATGCCTCAGATTAGTGTATCTTCCATCAAATGCAAGCACAATGAGGTTGTTAATTTCCTTCCTCAACTGATGGCATTTAATTACGGAAGCCCCGATGTCTTAGCTAAGGTAGGTGAAGTAGTGCTCTGAGGACTTAGGAAACTGTGAAAGTTGGCCACAAGTACTTTGGCACAGCTGTCTGGCATAGAATAAAAACATCATCCAAGACTGTGCATCAAGAAAAATTTCTATCTATATTACATAATATATAAATGAACTAATCAGTTCTTTCAGGTCAATGGTATATTATTAATTAATGAGCCTTTTTTTTTGCTCTTAAAGTACTTATTAGCTTGTACAAAGATTATATAGGAACATATACTTTCAGTAGTTGATAATGATGTAGGCAACAGGAAAGTACTTTGCCTTTTCTTCCGCACCTTCATTGTCCACCTATGTAATATAAGTAGTGAAGATGGGCAGATGAGAATTAATGTATTTATTTAATGATTGTTCCTCTAAAATATAGTTTTTCAGTAGACTGTAAATTCTGTCAATATAAATAAGGATTAAATAAAAATAAGGGTTAATCTAAAACTATAATTTTTTTTCAGTGGGTTTACCTCAAGTCCACTAAATTTCCCAAAAATTCTGTTAACTAAAGATAGACTTCCACTGAGAAGAGTAGATCATAGAATCATAGAACGGTTTGGACTAGAAGGGACGTTAAAGATCATTTAGTTCTGATCTCCTTGCCATGAGCAAGGACACCTGCCACTAGACCAAGCTGCTCAAGGTGACATCCAACTTGGCCTTGAAGCTGGCCTTGGTTTTGAATCAAGTTGAAACTGAAGGACGAAAATTTTTCAAAAATTCAAAATTACTGAAGCTGAAGGCCAAAATCTAAACCATCATATAATCTTTATGTAATAGTCAGTACCACAATTACAATATATAATTTAGCCTAACATTAATTAGAATGAAATGTAGTAATGCACTCATTTCAGTAAAAGTGGTCTTTGACTTCACATTAGTTTACCTGGAAGAATTTTTCTGAAGATTACTATAAGATACCAATAAAAAAGGTATCTTACACCAAACCTTTTTACCAAGCCAGCTTTCATCTTGAGAAGTTACCTAATATTTGCGGATTTTGTAATAAACAGTATATAGTGTCTAAATGATGTTGTCTTTGTCTTCCTCAGTTCACAAGTATTTAGTCCTCAGTTTCAAGCACTCTGCTTTGAATACACTGAATAACTTGTGCCAATAGATTCTGATCTGGAAAAAGATTTGCAACAAGTATTTTTGACATTTCTGCTCTAAATTTAGAGCTATATATAGACTGAAAAATGGAATTATGTAGAGATTTCAACACGTAATGGACATAGAAGTTGTTTAGCACGACTTGTGATGGCATGCCTGGGTTTCAGGTGGAGGATTGCAGCATGAGGTAAGGCAAAGGTCAACAATTCAATGTGGTTGTAGACCACTCAGATTGAGTCAGCATATTTCTGAACTGCAGAAAATAAAGGGCTGGAAAAATGTACCACATTCTTTACAGTGTTAATCTTGGATGCTTAGCTGCTATCTATGTTTGAAGTGGTCCTAGGTTGCCAAGACTTCTTAGTATTCTTAGTATTTCTTTACAATTTTACGTATTACTTCCTCATGTGAGAATACAAAGCGATGTGTCAGACACCGTTGATTTCACAGGAATAATGTCAAGTGACACAGAATAGTGTAAAGTGACATATCAGTAGTTATAAACAAACAATAGGTAATGAATTGCAGAAAATTATCAAAACATGTATCTGAATTTTTCCCTTTTCTTATATTTAGCCTCAACATTGTTCAAGAGAAGTACAAGCACAAGGTGTGATAGGTTCCTTGCATTCTTGCTGTATTGTATCGTATTACTTCATATGCAATATAATAAGTCTCTATAATTAAGTTGAAACAACATTTTAAAATCTAGACCATAGTTAGTTTACCATGCTATTCAGTACATAGGAAACTAGAAGTAACATAGATTTTTTAAAGACATGACTTGGAGTTTATCTGACTCAATTAAATTAAAAAGAAAAGAGGTGAATGCGTATTATTTGTTTGTACACATAGTGGACTCTTTCTTATTTCCAAGAAAGAGCCTGCAGAGGAATTTGATTTGAATTCATTATAAGTGGCACTCATAAGGTAAATATTCCTGCTAAACAGAATTACTATTGGCTGTGCAATATAGCCCCAAAGATTCTGACAATCCAAGAAACCATATTGAAATAGCCCAACAGCCTGAAATACTGCTCTGCAGATACCCTTTAACTTCAGTGCGGGAGAAGCACTTGGGAATGTTCCTCTATCAGTGCTCCCAAAGAGGGCATGTAAGTCTCCTTATTACATTTAGTAAATACATACATATTTATTAAATTTCCCTGGAATCATTTAACTATTTCACTCCTATTCCTGGAACTAATTACGTATTATCTTGTGTCTGATTTACAATACAACAGTACTCCCCATTGTCCATTTAAACTAATTCTGGCAACTCCTGGCGATCCTTCGTCTTCTTCCACATCCTTTGTCTTCTTCCACAGGTGCCTGATAGTTGACTTGTTTATCTTCAGCAGATAACAGTGGAGTACAATGTCGTCTTTATCATTAACTAAGATTAACATCGAAAGTTGAGGATTGCAAGTCCTCTTGTCTCAATATGTTGGTATGTGATTTTGTTTTTTATCTTCTGTTTAAAAGCTATATTTGTTTAAGTGTCTGCACAGTCTGATCACTCAGAAATTAGAAACCAGTATTTGTATGATCCAAAGACAGTTCTTGTTATTGAAAGGAATAATCCTCTCACTTCAGGTGCATATTTTAGAAAGGTACATATTTTCCCAAGAGATTGCTGATAATATAAGGAAATAGCTTTTGTGTCATATATCAATAACAGATACATGTGTTCTGAAATTTAGAAAGAAGAGACAATGTCATGATACAAGATTCTCAACAAATAGTTTATAAAGGGCATTTCTAACAAATTGTCTGATTCATCAAAAGTGTAGGACACGCTGATAATGAGATGCTTCTGTTAACTTGTGTGTGTTGGATAAGCAAACAGCACCAGTCCTAAAGTTAAAACCCCAGGCATTTGGTGTTTTATTTTTATACACCTTACCTTAAGGCTAAGATTGAGCTGTGCGTCCCATTTTGTTAATTTACAGTATCGGTTCATCTGCAATTCTGCTTTCCTATCCCTTCTATAGGATCTATACTTATTGTACAACAGGAGACTGCAAAATATGAAATCAGTTTACACTTTTGCTCAAGTTTTAGTTTTAAAAAGCTTATTTTCAAGACCACAACAATACATGAATACATCAGTTTAATTGGAAAATATGTTTTAAAGAGGTTTTAATAATAATAATATAACCAGATATGTAATTGTTGTGTCTGAACAGAGCTAAATCCTGAGAATTAAATTCTTTTACATATCTGGTACATTAAAAATGTGGCCATGGACAAAATTTTAAAAGAAATTCTTCGGCGATAAATATTTATTAGTTTCATTAAAAAAAAAAAAAAGTGTTCCAAATCACTGTATGCAGATATTTGTCCTACAAAAAGTAGACTATCTTACTAAAGGCTAAAGTAATATTTTTCACTCTGCGTAGGATTGCTAAGAACAGTGATCCACATCAACTATACGGCCTAGGAAATATGGAGAATACTGGAATCTCACCTATGTGTCTGCGTAGGTTATCTTGAACACTGGTGCTAATGTTAAAAACAGTGGAAGTATGGAGAACATATGGATATGTGAGAGCTGATGCAGGAACTCTTTTCCATTTGTTGAACAGATGAGTACTACATTAATATAGATATACTTGCATGACAACCTATCCCAGAGAGGAACAGAAAAGAAACTACCTTATTTCAAGTTTATCTGTGTTAATGTAGGGTTTCAAACACCAATTAGAGCAACACTTGCTCAGGACAACAAAGAGACTATCACTGAGTCAGGCAGTGAAAGATTATTCAGATTTTAATTTTTCAGCTTTTGATACTGTCTCTCATAAGAAAGAGCAAAGTTTTAAACGTAATATTGCATTAACATGTCAAATGCATTTCTGACACATTTGAATACCTGATGGGAATATTTAACAGAATTATTTTGCTACAATGAAACTTGAAAGATGAAATTGAAATAATGCTTTTAGAAACTATTTTTAAACTACATTTTTAAGTATTTTTCAACCATTTTCAAACAATGCAGTTGACTAAAAAGAGGAAAATTATATTAGATAATAAATCTAAACAAATTGTTTCAACATTATCATATCTCAACAATATTAAAATCATAATTTAGTTTCTTTTTTATGCAATATTTTATTTATATGCTTTACTAATACTTATTTAGAAAAGTGCTTACACTGCATTAAAATATTCTGATCTACAGAAGTCTAAATTGAAACAAAATGGATTGCTGTTAAACACTATAAGTCTAGTGTTTGTAACGTGTGAAGTTATTTAATTTTCTCCTCAGCTTTACTTCTGAGTGTCATACTTTATATGCAAATAACAATATTGGGAATTAGTTCCCTTTGGTAACATGATTTCATTTCTCCTACTTTTATGCTTTCATGTTACGATATCTTCATGTTTATTTAAAGTTGCTGAAGCCATAGAAGTCCCATATAATGTTTTGAGTTAAAGGAGTCAGATACAGCAGAATATATTTTATTCTGCAGAAAGTATTTCATATTATCAAGCACGATACAATCCAATAGGTACCGAGAAACCTGTATTTTTCTGTAAATTAATGCTCTGCTGTTCTTGTTAGAGGCTGAAGCAACATGTTACAGTGCTGAAACATAGATGAACTTGACTATTTATCTTGTGGAAACATTTACTCCAAAGCATTGCTTTGGCCAGGGACAAATTGGGCGTTGGGAGCTCTGCCAGAGAGGGAAGAGTATTGTGAGGCAGCCACCTCACTGGGGAAACAGTCGCTTGCTTCTCCTTCCTGATGCCTCCTCCAATGCCTTTTGCACTCCCTAAAGCACTCCTCACTCCAACAGACTGCAGCTTGTAGGTGTCTGGTGGCTCCCAGCCTCATGTGTTGCCAGGGAGAACCACAGAAATTCTTCCCCTTTCAGTTGGTGCACTGAATGTTTCCTCAGAAGGACAGTCTAATTGCCAATGACAGCAGTCTTAAGCCTCAGTGTAACACTTTATTTGGAGAGCTTTTTGTTAGGATTTTCTATGCTGTTCATTCTGAGTAAGTTTGCACAGTCAATCTTTGCTAGATTTCTGCAAGCAAACCTGGCTAATAAAAATAATAGTTACATGTAGGGTTTATAAAATATGGAATGTGGCAAATCTCTGTGCTTGGCAATATATTTGGAAAATCAGATAGATTTGGAGAATAGAACAATATTCACCATCTTATACATATTTACACATCCAAAGATCAGTCTCACAATGTTAATAAATGCTTTTAAGGACCCAAATTTGGCATACAGTATCATCATCTGAAACGACTTTCTCTCTTGTGAACCCACAGAAAGCTGAGAAGCCACAGATGAGATAGTTCTTTGTTTCCTTACTATAATTTCCTTCCTTCCTTCCTTCCTTCCTTCCTTCCTTCCTTCCTTCCTTCCTTCCTTCCTTCCTTCCTTCCTTCCTTCCTTCCTTCCTTCCTTCCTTCCTTCCTTCCTTCCTTCCTTCCTTCCTTCCTGCCTGCCTGCCTGCCTGCCTGCCTGCCTGCCTGCCTGCCTGCCTGCCTGCCTGCATTCCTTTCTGACTGCCTTCCTTCCTGCCTTCCTTCCTTCCTTCCTTCCCTCCTTCCTTCCTGCCTTCCTGTCTGCCTTCCTGCCTGCCTTCCTTCCTGCCTTCCTGCCTTCCTTCCTGCCTTCCCTCCCTCCCTCCCTGCCTTCCCCCCTTCCTTCCTTCCCTCCTTCCTTCCCCCCTTCCTTCCCTCCTTCCTTTCCACCTGCCTGCCTTCCCGCCTTCCTGCCTTCCCGCCTTCCCACCTTTCCGCCTTCCCTCCTGCCTTCCTTCCCGCCTTCCTTCTCGCCTTCCTTCTCACCTGCCTGCCTTCTTGCCTGCCTGTTTTCCTGCCTGCCTTCCTTCCTGCCTGCCTTCCTTCCTGCCTTCCTGCCTGCCTTCCTGCCTTCTGCCTGCCTGCCTTCCTGCCTTCCTGCCTTCCTACCTTCTTTCCTGCCTGCCTTCCTGCCTCTCTTATTCCCTCCCTCCCTCCCTCCCTCCCTCCCTCCCTCCCTCCCTCCCTCCCTCCCTCCCTCCCTCCCTCCCTCCCTCCCTCCCTCCCTCCCTCCCTCCCTCTCTTCTTGCCTTCTATTTCACACTTTTTTTTCTCCAACGATTTGTCATAGCTTCACTATTATAACCTGTGTTGTAGTAATTCTTATCAATTTCCAGCCAGAAGAAAATAGTAAGTCTGCTTTGTCCTCTTTGTTTCCAAAGTAAACTAAAAATCACATGGTCCATTCTAAGCAGACTTTGCTTTAAGCAGAAGTCAATGAAAAGTTAGTGTCACCATTGTTTGCCCATCATCCTAGTGCTCGATTTTCCAGTATCTGTCTTTCCTAAGGACAAGCCAGATTGAAGTGACAGCAGAAGTCTCCCCATGGACTGGTTATCCTCTCCACTTCCCAGTTGGGTTATCTTTCCTGTTTCAATGGGTAAAGTTTCCTGGTTGGCACTGTATCTTGGAAACTCCCTCTGACAGAGAACGAGTGAACTGAGGACCAGCTCCATGATTTTATTAATGGTTTGTCAATACAGGAGGAAGTTTTTATAGTAAAGCTTTGAGTATTCTTTGAGTCTGGATATCTATCTTCATGTTTTTGGAGGATGAATATCTTCAGTCTGAAATGTGGGAAACACTGGTTTGAGTACATTTAGACATATTAAAAGACATAGCCGAGTGCTAAAATTCATCTCCAAAAATTGGGATAGCTAGGCAGAGGTTGAGGTTAGTTTTATTTAGCTTGACCTCTTTTCTCTTGTGGATTATGGCAGTTAAATGTCAACTCCTTGAAATAATGAAAGGTAATTCCATATATAACTTCCCATACCTGAAAATGGAAAAACCTGTCTTCTTTAATAACTCTAATAATTCCGTACCCATGCTCATGTTCAGTATTTGAGAGAAAACAATATTGGTATTTTGAATTACTGGTATTGTGAAAAAGATAATCGTAAACTAAAAATCATCCCTCTCAGTTGAAAGATAATTAGAAAATATAGACACTTTAAAATTCAAGTACATGTTTATTTTTTTTAAGAATGAACAACAGGCAGATTTAATCATCAGATGCTAAATTCATTCTTGATTAAGCTTAATTTTAATAGGGCTGAAGATGTGACAATCTTCTAAGGAATAGGAACTGGCATGCCCTCTTATTTTGGTAGTTCTTGATCAGCTAAATGACTACAAGCAATTAAATTCCTTGTTTTGATTGAGGACATTTAATCAAAGAGGAACTTTGTGTACATGTTGTCTTACTTTAAAGGGAAAACTAAGATCTCTGTTGGGGTCATATCTCTCACAAGGAAATCGCCACAGCCCTTTGCAATTAATAGATTTTAATCAAGAGGAGAAGATGAAATTGTATAAGAAAACAGTTCTCAACTGCAAAATATCTATGTAACCAAACACAGAAGTGAACAGACATCAACGCTGTAACCCAACAGTTCAAAACCCAACACCTCAAACGACGTTTTTTCTGAGCCCCTTTTTTCTTCCCTTCTTTTACATTGTTACAATAGGAATGTGTGATGATGTAAAAGAAATGTTCAAAGGGAAAACATATTTGAGCATGTTACATTGGAAACAGTTCTAAAGAAAAATGGAAGTAATGAGTCTTACAAAATCAGTGGGTGCATGGATGTATTTGGTGGCAGTCTCAGGCGTTAAAATCCACAGAAGAGATTATTAAAAATAGTGAATCTCAGTTTTATGAAATTTCCTTTTGAAACCATAAATAAGATCAGAGAGATAGCATCCAGAAAAGAGGAGTTTAAGACAGGAATGAATTTTCACTACTACTGCTATTTTTTTCAAAATGGTTTGACTGATTAATTTTCAAGGAATTAATCTCAAAAATATACCAAGAGTTGTGAGCAACTTGATATGCAGGCTAAATATCACTTTTCCAGCTAGTATTTATTTTCTCAGAAGGAAGCAAGACTATGACATCACCATTTGATTGATATTTCTTTTGGAATGTATAAGATCATGTAGTCTAATTATCCACATTGTTTTTCAGTGCACAGTGTAGATGTAAAAAAACCAGCATAAGTAGTCTGTCAAACTTAAAAAAAAAGATGCAGCTTTAAACTGCAGAGTCACCTGAGAAAAGAATATAATTTTATACATTTTTAGAACCTTTTTCATTTTCTTATGCCAGACTGAATTGGTATTTAGAGCTCTGTGACACTTGAGAGGGATGAATTATAATGCTGAATTTCATGATAAAGGATTCAGTTTTTCATTTATTTTGACTTATAAAATTTTACACGCTTGCTTAGCATGAGATTGATAATGGATATTTGTCATATAGAAAATATGACTTGAATTTATAGAATCATTTCACATTCTTTATTCCTTCCCTTGATGCTCAAGAGTGATTTTATTCTAGTTGTTTATGTTTCTGGAATAAAATCTACCAGCAGTCCTAATAGATATGTGTACTTAAAACCACAGTCTCTTGTATCAGTGGAGGCAGTGAAATATATACACATAAGCATACACATACCATGTTGTCACAACCTTGCCAGGAGTTGTGCATTTGAACTGAATACTTCCAGCAGTAGCATTATTCCTGGATCTCCTATATTCTGAGAATGTGGTTAGAGCTAGAGTCACAAATAACTTTTCAATGATAGTATACCTGATAAAGAGAACAAAACTCTGATTCCACACAGATGCTGCATAGCTCATACTAGCTTTCTCTGATAACTGTGTGGCCTATATCATGTTAGTGCCAGCTCAGCTTATGTGAGAATCCCCTCTGCCGCCTCTCACCTGCTGCCAGCCACATGCTGGTGCTTGCAACAAGACTGAGTAATTTTACTATTCAGGTAACAGTGCCTAAAAAAGCCATTTGCAGGGAAACATATCAGTAGTAGAATTAGCTTTTTACATTTTTTCAAAGAACCGTATTTGTAGAAAACAGTTCTTAACTTACAGGGAGTCCACTAAAACTGGGTCCCAAATCGTCTGTTTCTTGTGTAGTCTTTGAGCAGTTTTTATTTATTTTGAAATAAATAATCTGAAAGGTTATATAATATTGACCTAAAGACCTTTAGAGAAAAAGTTCCTAAATGTGTATTTAATAATATAAGGAAGCTTGGTACTCACAACTCCTGATGGTAAAGATGCCTGAACTTATACTTTCAAAATACGTGATATTTTTATTTTATTTGCTACATTTTTCTCCACATCCCACTGCCTATAAAGAAAGACTACCCAGAAGAAAACATTCATCTAAACAGTTTACAAAAGTTTACAATTTGAGTTTTGGCTAGAGGTCTGGAGAGGTGAGGCAGCCTTATAAATGTTTAACTGTAGAATTTTAACTCTTTCAGAATAATAAACCCATTGCTTACCTAAAAAAAGCGTTTATCTTCCCTTTTTTGTCTTTCAGCTTTCTCCTGATCTAGAACAAAACACTTCATAGTCTTTTCTCCTCTTTTCCTCTCTCAAAATCTGAAATAACAGCTTGTCTAGGTTCAAATACACTTCTCTGTCTCCTCCATCCAGGTTTAT
This sequence comes from Tapera naevia, assembly GCA_033556795.1. Classification (NCBI taxonomy): domain Eukaryota; kingdom Metazoa; phylum Chordata; class Aves; order Cuculiformes; family Neomorphidae; genus Tapera; species Tapera naevia. Next base: position 1,592,993 of record JAUMJJ010000016.1, read on the forward strand.
TCATTGTGCTCTTCAAATGTTATTCTTCAACACTCTAATTTGTAATCAGACTCTCTGTTCTCTTTTAGACTCTGTATTACAATTAAATACTTGTTCTTCTCAGAGTTTCCTTTAGCTTTCTTCTCACTGCTTTATCAATAACAAGCCTCTGAGGGTTTTATTTTGGAGTACCATAAATACTTCTATTCATACTTCTTTGTACTGTAAACAAAATCAATAACTTTTGTTCTGTATTTTGCTGACCTGATTTGTTTTTGCAGTTACTATGGCTTCAGGTCAGAAGTTGGAAGACCTTGGCTGTGGATGGCTTGCAATGGGATAGCACAGGTCTAGTAGATCTGTAGACAACTGTCTCATTTGCAGCTTTTCCTCTCTTTTGTCTTACACTCAAATTCTTACATTATGTCATTTGCACACAGAAGAGTTTTGGAGAACACATCTGTATTACTCTCTGTTTTTTGTGAAACATCATCAGGTGTGTACAAAAGGTTTCTGAGATGCTGGCGATGGGGATGTTGTTAGTCCTAATTTCCTTAGTTTAGATTATATATGCATAAAAATCTCTCTTTGGAGAATTACAATTTGTTACTCAAACAAGTGACTAGTATTCATTTAGAATACGTAAAAATTTAAGCATGTTTTTTATCCGTGAGTGTTGTAATTAGGATTCACACTTAAAGATGTGTTCTATGAGCAGAATGAGGCAGAACTACATCTTTGGGGTGTTTTGCTTACCAGCTGGTAACCAGATGTTATTACAGACTTTACTAATTATCCAGGTTGCTTTTTGGTAGTTTACTTGCTTACTACACATGAATGAAGCCAAAAATACAACCAGACTCAGAAGGTCTGCAAATGTACCTGAGGTGCCAAAAATATGCAGTTACTGGCTAGGTGAATTGAGCTGTAGTGAGTACCTTACATCAGCAATTACCTGTTTTATGTGTTGTATCTATTTATGATAGCATTAAAGTGTGCTGAGTCTGGAATAATTCTGCTGATCACAGAGAGACTGATTTATGATCTTTCCACATAAATGACTGTTACAAGAAGATGACTCCACATCTCTAAAGCATCTACAACACTTATGTGAATTATTTTCTAAGCATAGTTTAAAAAGAAATTATATCCTTTCCCCTGTGAAAGTGAAAGAAAACCTTACAAACTTAGAATAGTCATTCACAACCACACTTAAAACTAACAATAATGAAAAGGGTTTACTTAATATTATCACACATAACTGACTTAATTCAAAAGTAATTAAGAAATGACAGAAAGAGAGTTATTGGTGGCCAACATGATATTGAACTGATCTACTTTTATTCTTCCTGTGGAAGAAAGGATGTAAAAAAATTGTGAGGGCATTTAAATTTGAATTATGTAGGATGAGTTGCTAAAATATTTCAAAAATAATCACTAATGAACAATCACAGCAAAATTTGGAAAAATGAGAGGGAGAGAAATAAAGCCACCTCACTAGAGAACAAGGTTATGAACGAAGCGTGAGTATTCCCCACTGATGTACTCCTCGCTATTGATGTACTACACTTCAACTGGGTTTAAATTACTCTACATCAAGCACAGCTTGGAATTAGTGTGAGGGTGGGTACATTATAAAAATCTTTCCCATCATGCCTAAAAGGGAAAAAAAATACATAAAATTCTACGGAATGGATTTTAAATGGGATTATTGTATCCTCTAATGGACAGAAAGGCACAACAGCTGTTAAAACTGACCTGAAGGTGAAGGTGACCACAATTTGTACACACCCATATGCTTGACTTTAACTTATGGGAATTTAGGAAAATCAAGGGAATAGATGTAGTCCCAAAAAGTACCTCAGCACTTAGTGTTGTTAAAAGGGGCTTGTAGGGGCATTGCAACTGTGGCTTTGGAATGGGACTGAAGGTAGATAAATAACTGAACTTTTGTGACCATTAGAAATAGGTTGTATCTATAAAGGATGAGGTATTCTCTGCTGGAAGAAATTGCACAAAAGCATCAGAAATGGACAAATTTATTTAAAGGACAAGGCAGAAGACAGACAGCTGAAAGCCTCAATGTGATCAGTAGATGCATATGCCACTGGAGTGTTAAGACAGTTTGATTGCAACACTCTAAGAGAAATTGTAGGCAAAATTGCTCATCCTAGCACTGTTACTAGTCTCATGTTGCACATCACAGGTGGAGCAATGAAGAGTAGTTCACAATAGGAATATCAGTCTCTGATGAGAGAAATATGCCCTGTGGCAGGGAAAGCCACTTGAAAGAATTAAATAACTGAAATGTCATTCCTGGCAACTGGCATTTGGTGATGTATAGGCCATACCAAAGAAAAGGATTGCATTCTTGCAATGAAGTAATCTGAAATGTTCTACTTTGCAAAGCTGCAATTTCGGTATGGTTCTGTATTAGTTAAAATGCCCAATCTATGTAGTTTCAAATTCACATCCCCTTTCTTCAGTAAACTTTTCTTATGTCAGTATTTCAGTCCTAGAACTGAGCCTTTATTTGAAAAAGAAGCTAAGTATTTTCTTTAGCTTGGACTGCAAGCTTTATAACACTTTTCTTATTTCTTAATCTCAACCTGCCTCCTAAACAGCAGAAGAAATAAGAGGAATCAGATACTAAATGAGTATTTTTTGTGAGAATAAATTACTCCCTTTAGTAAACTATGAACATTTCATGGTTCTTGGAAAAAATTATCATCTTTATCTCCTAAAGGATGCAGAGGATCCCATCTTAGATGTCATACTACTTTTCAGACAACTTGTAATTGTTTTAGTGAGCATTATGCAAAAACGCAAGTTGAAAGCTGGAAGCATGTAACATCATACTAATATGATCCACACTCTGTTTTGAAACTAAGGTGCTTGAAATAACTTCACACGTGGCTGTAGGCGAAGATCATGAAAAGCCTCAAAAATAGTTGCAAATACAAATGTAAGGTGTCAGTGTATCCAAATATGTTTAGCTGGCCTGGAGAAGGAATAACAAACAAAAATTGTAGAAAATATTTTATTGTGTTTATTTGATTTTTTTTAAAAAAATATTTACAAGGAAACATCAAAAGTTTTTTTTTTTAAATCTTAATATTTTTGAGAAACATCTTGTTAGTTAAAAACATTTTGTCCACAATAATGAACAGCTCAGTGTCACCAAAATATATCAGTTTGACTATTTTTTTATAAGATAATTTTAAGACTTGTGACAAAAAGACAGAAATGGTGGTGACATGTTTGAATTTCAGGAAAGAGTGGTATCTTACTGACCTCAACAGAATTATTTTGGCAGATACAGTTCCATTTTTTATAACATTTTGACTTCTGTCTGGGAATTTCTATTTTTGCAACTGAATGTTTTTTTTAAGAAAGACAATTCAACTCTAGCAAAAAAGTCCCACTTTAATAATGACACATCGAAATGGTGGATAGAAAACCACAAATATGGAGAGAAGAACAAAAAACATTATATTTGAATATCATAGAAGAAATAAATATAGATGCGCCTATATTATTTTTTTTACTGGTGTTGTATTCTTTTAAAATGTTTTTAAAATTATAAGTACTTGACAGAACATTTAATTTGCCTTTTATTAATACTCTAGGTCCTGTTGAAGACTATTATTTTGAATGTTTGTATTGAGTATAGTTATGCAATGTGAGTCCACTGGCTATAGCTTTCTCTAGCAGAACTTTTTTTCTCAAATACTTGCAGATTTTTACTGCTAGAAATCAGAGCTTTGTTAGAGATATCTCCTTAACAGAGGCAATAAAATACAGCATTAGGGAAGATAATTTTGTCCCTAGTCATGATTTGACAACTCTGACTGTCATCTTTCTATAATATTTAACATCTTTTACATTATATTCTAGACCTTTTATATTTTAGTATGCTTGTATACATATACTGAGTTTATTACACCATAAGGGTTAAATGGGATAGTTATAGAATCATAGAAACATCTGGTTGAAAAGACCTCTGAGATCATCCAGTCCAGCCATACTTGTCCCCTTACTAAACCATGTCCCTAAGAAACTCATCTACTCATCTTTGAACACCTTCAGGGATGATGACTCAACCACTTCCGTGGGCAGCCCGTTCCAAAGCCTGACCACCCCTTCAGTGAAGAAATTGTTCCTGATGTCTATTCTAAACCTACCCTGGTGCAACTTACAGCCATTTCCTCTTGTCCCAACATCTGTCACATGCAAGAAGAGACCAGCACCCACCTTACCACCACCTCCTTTCAGGTAGTTGTAGACAGTGATAATGTCTACCTCAGCCTCCTCTTCTCTACGCTAAAAAATCCCAGTTCCTTCAGTCACTCCTCATAGGACTTGTTCTCCAGTCCCATCACCAACCTCATTGTTCTTTTCTGGATGTGCTACAGCACCTCAATGTCCTATTGTACTGAGAAGCCCAAAACTGAACAGAGTCCTTGAGGTGAAGCCTAACCAGTGCTGAATACAGGGATACTTCCCTTTTCCTGCTGGCCACCCTGTTTCTAATAAAGGCCAAGATGCCATTGGTCTTCCTGGCCACTTGGGCATGCTGCTGGCTCGTAGTCAGCTGGTTGTCAACCAACACCCCCAGGACCTTCTCCACCAGGCAGCACTCCAGTCAGTCTTCCACAAGTCTGTAAGACTTGCATGGGGTTGTTGAGTCCCAAGTGCAGGGCTCAGCACTTGGTCTTGTTGAACCTCATCCCATTTGTCCCAGCCAATCAATCTCGCCCATCTGGATCCATCTGCAGAGTCTCCCTTCCTTCAAGCAGATCAACACTTCCACAGAGCTTAGTGTCATCTGCAAACTTGCTAAGGGTGCATTCAATCTCTTCATCCAGATCATTGACAAAGATATTGAACAGCACTGGACCCAACACTGAACCCTGAGGAACACCACTTGTGACTGGTTTCCAACTGGATTTAACTGCGTTTACCACAGCTCTTTGGGCCTGACCATGCCTGGCCATATCCTCCAACAGTTATCAATGCGTACTGTTTTTGTTTGCTGGGAATTCTTTACAACATATTTTTGTGGTGGTCTGCGTATCTCTACTGGACTTACGCAGTCTGAGAATGAAGGGACTAATTGATAACTTGAGATTCTTTACACTCATGTTTCCTGGAATATACTCTTTTCATTTCTTCTCAAAACAGGAGGGGGAAAGGAGGAGTGTGCTTATAATTTGTCTTTTATAAATTAGTTTAATGGATAATACAGATTATTTCAAATCACAGTGAGTCCTGTGCATTATTTATGAGGGCCAAAATCTAATACGTTATCATTATTCTTAAGATGTAGTTAAAACAAAAGCAAAAATATCATTCAAGTTTTATTCCCATTACACCACCTGAGGAACTTGAACATATAAAAGTCTATGGGACCTGACGAGATGCACCAGAGTCCAGAGACTGATGTGCTAGTCAAACCACACACCATAATGTTTGAAAAGTCTTGGCAGTCAGGAGAGGTCACATCTGTGCTTGGAAAGGTCATGGAACAGGTCCTCCTAGAAACCACACTAAAGCATATGGAGGACAGGGAGGTGAATCGAGAGAACCAACATGGGTTCTCCAACTGAAAGTCCTGTCTGGCCAACCCAGTATTTCTTTTTTATGGAGTGATTGCATCAGCAGAAAAGCAATGGATGTCATCTATCTGTATTTGACACAGTCCCCAACAACATCCTTCTATCTAAATTTGAGGGATATGTATTTGATGGTTGGACTGTTCAGTGGTTAAGTAATGGCTTGATGGTCATATTCAGAGAGCAGTGGTCAGTGGCTCAATATACAGATGGAGACCCGTGAAGAGCAGTGCCCTTCAGGGATCTGTACTGGGACTAGTCCTGTTTAATATTTTCATTAATGATACAGACTGCGGGATCGAGTGCACCCTAAGAAAGTTTGCAGATGACACCAAGATGAGTGGGACGGTGGGCACGTCAGAAGGGTGGAATGTCATCCAGAGGGAACTGAACAAGCTGGAGAAATGGGCCTGTAAGTAATTCATGAGGTTCAACAAGGCCAAATGAAAGGTCCTACACCTGGATTGGGGCAACCTCCATTATCTATACAGGATGGTAGATGATGTGATTGAGAGCAGCCCTGAGGAGAAGGGAGTGCTGATGGATGAGAAGCTCAATATGAGCTGACAATGTGTGCTTTCAGCCCAGAATGTCAACCATGCCCTGGGCTGCATCTAAAGAAGCATGGCCAGCAGATCAAGGGAGGTGATTCTTCTCCTCTGTCCTGCTCTTGTGAGACCACACCTGAAGTATAGTGTCCAGTTCTGGAATCCTCAACTTAAGAAGGATATGGAACTGTTAGAACAGGTCCAGAAGAGGGCTACAAAGATGAAGTTCTGGAGAGCCTTTGCTATGAAGACAAACTGAGAGAGTTGGGCTTGTTCAGCTTGGAGAAGTGAAATCTTAGTGGAGGATTTCATAGCAGCCCTCCTGTACCCGAAGGAACCCTAAAAGAAAGATGGGGAGGGACTATTTGAAATGGCATGTAGAGATAGGACAAAGGAGGATGACTACGCACTGGGAAGGGGGAGATTTAGATCAGACATTAGGAAGAAATTCTTCATAATGAGGGTGGTGGGGTACTGGAACATGTTGCCCTGGGAGGCTGAGGATGCCCCCCTCCCTGGAGAATGAGAAACCTGGTCTAGTGGGAGGTGGCCCTACTCATGGCAGAGAGTTTGGAACTAGGTGATCTTTAAGGTCCCTTCTCTTCCAAGCCTAACCATTAATGATTCTGGGGAAAAATATTGCAAGAAACCTAAGGAAGATTTTTTTCATCCTCATGGGTTTTTTTATGCAATGAATACTTAATAACAGCACTTAATAGTTTTAAACTTTCATTTTGTAGTGGATTGACATCTGGATTTTTCAGATCTTCCTTAAAAAAAAATGACCCTTACAGGTCTTCCTTAAAAATGGAGGTCAGGATCCACGGAACTATTCCATATCTTCCTTTAACGTAACACGACATACAAATCGGGTGTAGGTAAGGAGGTATGCTCTCTTCTTCTTCTGGCAAGGCCGGGGAGCAGAAAGTCCCTGCCTTGGTCCTGTCTGCTGCTGAAGCCTGCGGAAAATTTTTAACAGGTTGGATTTGGCCAACTGGCTCTCCTCGGGGGAGGTGATATGATTAATTGGTTCTTCACTTTGTTAGTTACTGGGTGTCACAACTGTGCATGCCTGTTTTGTTTTAGTTCCTTTTTGTCCTTTTTCCCATTTCCCTTCCCCTCTTCCCTTTTGCATGATATCATCACTATATGTAGTTGTTTATGTTTAGAAAAAATATGTATTTAGTATCATATTGTTTTTTCTATAGTTTTTTTCCTTTGAAAAGGGCGAAGCTTTGGGAAAAGGGATTAAACTGAGCATAGGATAGCTTGAGAAAATAGCTTAAACCAGCTCAAATTTTGGTAGCAGAGGATAGTTGAACTTGGTTTGTTTTGTGTCCAGGTACGCCACCAGAATCTGGGAAGACTACTAAGTGCAGTCTTTGTTTACAAAACAACTACCGAGAAAGCAGCCAAGAAAATTTAGTTTATAGAATGAGTACGTTTAGAAAAAAAACTGAGGAAAAATAATAACAATGGCCTTTTTGCTAATTATTTTCATAATTCTAGCTGGTTTTGTCCCAGATATCCTGTTGGGGACTGTGACTATTCAGATGGATGGAACAAATGGCTTCCGTTACATAACTTTGACATTGATGGCCTAACACATAGTCTCTGTAATGATGATTATCAGAGTTTGATAGCAAAGACTCCTAAGATAAGCTCTAACCAATATCTAAATTGTTTAGCAACAATGATACTAGTAGTGAAGGCAGCAAAAATGCTATTTAAAACTAGAAAAGTGGTGCTACATTTGTTCCCTTGTTGTAAGAAAGGCTGAACCTTGAAAGGAATTGCTGGAGCTTTGAGAAGCTGCTTAGAAAGGCCTGCCTTTGGATAGCAGGGAGCATGGTTGGATTTTGGTAAACTGGTACGATGTGTGACACCTCCTATTAGTTGGAACTTTATGCCAGAACAAGTGTTCGATAATGATGAGATGACACGTTGTTTAAGGGAAAGGAGTCTTTCATATGACGACCCAAACATGCAATTCTTTCCTTTGTACTGGGGCTCGGCTAATGCTTATCGAGCTGCTGTAGATCACTGTCAGAAGTTAAGGTTGAGACAGAAACCCAAACCATGGCAACTGAAACTAGTGATATCCCTATAGGGCCCACATGTGAAATTGGGATCCAAACACAACTTCAAGTTAAAGCCGTCTCTACTAAGTCTACTAGAACTGGGACTCAAGTTAAAAACAGGAAAGTCATTGTTGCTCTTATAAATAAAAAGAAGACATTGATGAGGGAGACTGTAAAACTTACAGACCCATCTCAGCAACTGGAATGCATAGAAGAAGAAGAAGAAAGAGAAGAAGAAGAAGAAGAAAGAGAAGAAGAAGAAGAAGGAGCTGAAGGACCTATCCCATCCACACAGGCAGTAGTGGACGAAGAAGCGGCTGTGAGTGAGGAAGAAGTGGCTGTGACAGAGGAAGGATCGACTGCAAGAGAGGAAGAATTGGTTGCAAGAGAAGGGGAGCGCCCAAATGAGCTAGGGGCACCCGCAAAGGAGAGTGATATCAAGAGAAAAGAAGGTAACAGTACAAATGACCCGTAGTATGCTCTCGCTATATGATTTTTATCCTGATTACATATTTAGTATTTCAGAAGATTTAGGATGATTTGGATCTTCTATTGTTTAAGCAGCTGGAGGCTGCCTCTAGATCAGCTGCCCATGTACTTTTAGGAGACTTTAACCTTCTGGATATCTGCTGGGAATTTAACACTGCTGAGAGGAGGCAGTCCAGCAGGTTCTTAGAGTGTATTGAGGACTGCTTTCTGTCACAGCTGGCGAGTGAGCCCACCAGGGTTGAGGCTCCTCTTGGCCTGCTGTTTACGAACAAAGAAGGGCTGGTGGGTGATGTTGTTGTCGGAGGCTGTCTGGGGTGTAGTGATCATGAGATAATTGAGTTCTCTCTAAACAATGTAATAAGAAAAGCCAGGACCAGAACATCGATGCTGGAATTTCAGCAGGCAGATTTTGGATTATTTAAGGAACTGGTCAGGAAAGTACCCTGGGAAATAGCTCTTAGTGGCAAGGGGGTCCAGGAAGGCTGGATGCACTTCAAGAATGAAATCTTGAAGGCGCAGGAACGGGCTGTCCCCACATGTTGTAGAGAAGAGTCGTAGGGGCAGATGGCCGGCCTGGATGAGTAGGGAGCTTCTGAAGGAACTAAGTAAGAAAAAGAGGATGTATCATCGTTGGAAAGAAGGGGATGTAATCCACGTCATGTTCAAAGATGTAGTTAAGTCGTGTAGGAGGAAAATCGGGGAAGCAAAAGCCCAGCTGGAGCTCAAATTGACCACTTCTGTTAAGGATAATAAGAAGAGTTTTTATAAATATATCAATGGTAGAAAGAAGGGTGGCAGCGACCTCCACTCCTTGTAGGACATGGAGGGAAATATAGTAACCAAAGATGCAGAGAAGGCTGAGGTACTTAATGCCTTCTTTGCCTCAGTTTTTTACAGCAAGGATGTCAGCTCGTTTGACACTTGGCCTTCTGAAGTGGTTGATGGGGGCAGGGTGAAATATGGCCCTCCTGCAATCCACGAGGACGATGTTAGAGACCTGCTGAGCCACTTGGACCCTCATAAGTCTATGGGGCCAGATGGGATGCATCCTAGGGTGTTGAGAGAGCTCGCAGATGAGCTTGCTAAGCCGCTCTCCATCATCTTTCAGCAGTCCTGGCTCACTGGAGAGGTCCCGGAAGTTTGGAAGTTGGCCAATGTGACACCCATTCATAAGAAGGGCCATAAGGATGATCCGGTAACTACAGACCTGTCAGCCTGACCTCGGTCCCAGGTAAAATCATGGAGCAGATAATCCTGGGTGAAATCATGCGGCACTTGCAGAACGATCAAGAGATCAGGCCCAGCCAGCATGGGTTTAGGAGGAGTAGGTCCTGCCTGACCAACCTGATCTCCATTTATGACCATGTGACTTGGCTGGTGGATGAGAGGAAGGCTGTGGATGTGGTATACCTGGACTTTAGCAAGGCTTTTGACACTGTCTCCCACAGTAGACTCCTAGGGAAGCTGGAAGCCCGTGGCTTAGATGGGGAGCACTCTCTGCTAGGTTAGGAATTGGCTGGATGGCCAAGCCCAAAGACTGGTGGTGAATGGTGTTTCATCCGGTTGGTGGCTGGTCACCAGTGGTGTCCCCCAGGGATCGGTGTTGGGTCTCGTCCTGTTTAATATCTTTATTGACGATCTGGATGAGGGGATTGAGTCCATCATCAGGAAGTTTGCAGATGATACCAAGCTGGGAGGAAGGGTTGATCTGTTAGAGGGTAGGATGGCCCTACAGAGGGACCTGGACAGATTGGAGAGATGGGCTGACTCTAATGGGATGATGTTTAATAAGTCCAAATGTCGGGTACTTCATTTTGGACACAACAATCCCATGCAGAGCTATAGACTGGGGACAGAGTGGCTGGAGAGTAGTCAGGCAGAAAAGGACCTGGGAGTGCTAGTTGACAGGAAGCTCAACATGAGCCAGCAGTGTGCCCAGGTGGCCAAGAAGGCCAATGGCATTGTGGCCTGCATCAGGAATAATGTAGTGAGCAGGACCAGGGAAATTATTGTCCCCCTGTACTCGGCACTGGTCAGGCCTCATCTTGAATATTGTGTCCAGTTCTGGGCCCCCCAGTTTGGGAAAGATGTTAGGATACTTGAATGTGTTCAGAGGAGGGCAATAAAAATGGTGAAGGGGCTGGAGCATAAGCCCTATGAGGAGTGACTGAGGGAGATGGGGTTGTTTAGTCTAGAGAAGAGGAGGCTCAGGGGAGACCTCATTGCTCTCTACATCTACCTAAAAGGAGGTTGTAGTTGGGCAGGGATTGGTCTCTTCTCTCAGGTGACCAGTGACAGAACTAGAGGGAATGGATTTAAGCTTCATCAGGGAAAGTTTAGGCTTTTATGTGAGGAAGAAGTTCTTCACTGAAAGGGTGATCAGCCATTAGAATGCGCTGCCCAGGGAGGTGGTGGAGTCGCCGACCCTGGAGGTGTTTAAGGGGGGACTGGATGAGGCACTGAGTGCCATGGTTTAGATGACGGTTGGTGTTGGTGTTAGTGCTGGGTTATAGGTTGGACTTGATGATCTCAGAGGTCCTTTCCAACCTTGTGATACTTTGATACTGTGAAGATGCATAGAAAGGACAATAGCATTCCACTCAGCCTGAGAGACAATTATTGTTACCTGATGATTGGTTGAGACCTCCATCTCAGCACCCGAAAGACTACTTGCTACCTCTACCCGCTGGGTATGGTGTACGATGTAGAAGTCCATCTCCATGGCGTGAACGACATAGAAGTCCATCTCCACAGCACACTTGGTCTCCACCTGCTTGTGAGAGATACAAAGAGAAGGTGGGTGCGGTTCTGCGTAGGAGACAAAGAGAAGTGGAAGATTCTAAACGGGAGAGATGGAAAGGAAATAATGCGAGAAAGTGAAATTACACAATCACTGACTGCAAGAGATCTTTGAGATTTACGAAGAGATTACAGTCATTTGCCCGGTGAACAAATCCTAGATGCTAGGACAATGGAGCTATTAGTCACGTGATTGAAGGTCATGAAGCACAATATTTGGGATCTCTTGTCCGAGATCCTGTAAGAGAACAAGAAATGGCAAAGGAGAGAATGGCATCCAGTCTTTGGATCCAAATCCTCCACGCTGTGAGGGTGAGATATCCATTTAAGGAATATCTGTCAAGCTCTCCAAGAAAGTGGAATACTATGGAAGAAGGCATCCAATACTTACGGGAATTAGCCATGTTGGAGATAATCTATTCTGATCCAGACCATCATGATATCCTAGCTCCAGAGGGTGTCCCCTGCACGCAGCCTATGTGGAAAAAGGTAATTTAAGGCGCCCCTAAACCATGTACCTACTGCTTGAGAACCGCATATGATCCAGAGACGGATTAATCAAGCGTGGAGGCCATGTGTTGTTGGATAAAGCGCATAGTGGAAAGCCTGGAAGACGACTCCAATTCCCTATACCGACCTACCTACAATAGGGAAAGAAGAGAGAGAGATTATGAATATTCCAGATATGAGGACTATCCTAGAGACAGAGATGACAGACACTGTAGAGATTATAGAGAAGTGCCAATGGAGGGATCATGGTGGGATCGACCAAGACAACCTTGACCTAGGCCTTGATCTTGGTCTCGGCCTCGTTTACGGTCTTCATCCTTCCCACGTCAAGCGAAAGAAAACCTAAGCATCAGTCACTTAGCCAACTATGGATATACCCATGCAGCAAGGGAGAGAACATGAAGTGGAGAAGAGAATCCACTTCTAAGCTCAAAGCTAGAGTGAAGGAGCTGAGACAGAAGGACATTGACAAGAAAGTTGTCTACATGATAGATGCAGAATTTTTAGATAAGAAAATGAAATTGCCAAAAGACAAGAAGATAGAGATCCACCTCCCGTCTCCAAGAAACAAAAGTCAAAGTCTGATGACGATTGCTCTGATCAAGGCCAATATAGGGGCCCCACCTTCTGCCAGGAGAAGGAGAGGGACAAAGAAGATAATCGGGTTTACTGGGCTGTGTGGGTTTGATGGCCTGGCACATCAGATCCTCAGAGATACCGAGCTTTGATAGATACTGGTGCTCAGTGTATTTAATGCCATCGGAACATAAGAGTACAGAGACTGTTTCTATTTCTAGAGTGATAGGAGGGTCTCAGGAGTTGTCAGTGGTAGAGACCAACATAAGCTTGACAGGAGACCGATGGGAAAAGATGTGGGAAAAAAAGTGTGAAAAAAATAGTGATGGGACCAGAAGTTACTTGCATTCTAGGTATAGATTACTTAAGAAAAGGATACTTCAAGGACCCAAAGGAGTACTGGTGGGGTTTTGGTGTAGCCACAGTGATGGAAGAGGAGTCCAAGTGATTGTCTGCCCTTCCTGGCCTCTCAGAAGGCCCTTCTGTAGCGGGATTACTGCAAGTTAAAGATCAAAGAGTGCCAATAGCCACAACAACCGTATACCAGCGACAGTATCGGATGAATCAAGTTGCTGTGATCCCCATCCATAAGATGATTCAGAAGCTGTAAAGCCAAGGGTTGGTCAGCAAGACCATTCACCCTTCAATAGCTTATCTGGCCTGTACGCAAGTCTGATGGAGAATGGAGGTTGACTGTGGACTATCATGGCTTAAATGAGGTCACATCACCATTGACTGCTGCAGTACCAATATGTTGGACCTTCAGTATGCCACTATTGACATTGCCAATGTGTTTTTTTCCATCCCTTTAGCAGCCGAGTGCAGGCTTTCATCTGGAGGGGCATTCAGTACACCTGGAATCGACTGCTCTAGGGGTGGAAGCACAGTCTATCTGTCATGGACTGATTTCAGGTTACTTTAGAGAAGAGTAAGGCTCCAGAACATATCCAGTATATTGATGACATCATTTTATGGGGGGACACAGCAGAAGAGGTCTTTGACAAAAGACAGGTTATCTAGATTCTCCTCAAGGGCGGTTTTGCCATAAAGAAGAGGAAAGTCAAGGGACTTGCCAGAGAGATCCAGTTCCTAGGGGTGAAATGGCAAGATGGATGGTGCCAGATTCTATCAATAAGATCGTGGCAATGGCTCAACTGACAAATTACAAAGAGACCGAAGCTTTTCTGGGAGCCATAGGCTTCTGGCGGATGCAAATCCCAGAGTACAGCCAGATTGTGAGCCCTCTTTATTTTATGACCCGTAAAAAGAACAATTTCCAATGGGGTCCTGAGCAACAACAAGCTTTCAGGCAGATCAAGCAAGAAATTGCACATGCAGTGGCTCTTGGACCAGTCAGGATGGGACCAGATGTAAAGAATGTACTCTACTCTGCAGTGGGAGTTAAAGGTCCCTACTGGAGCTCTGGCAAAATATGCCTGGTGAGACACGAAGGTGACCACTGGGTTTCTGGAGCCGAAGCTACAAAGATTCTGAGACAAAATACACCCCTACAGAAAAAGAAATCTTAGCAGCATATGAAGGCATACAAGCAGCTTCAGAGGTAATTGGTACCAAAGCACAGCTCTTCCTGGCACCCCAATTACCAGTGCTTAGCAGGACGTTCAAAGGGAAGGTGCCCTCTACGCATCATGCCACTGATGCCACGTGGAGCAAGTGGATTGCTTTGATTACACAATGTGTCTGAATTGGGAATTCGAATTACCCTGGAATTGTAGAAATTATAACTAATTGGGCTGAAGGTGGGAACTTCAGTCTGACAGATGAAGAAGAAGAAGCCAGTGAGTCGAGCTGAAGAAACTCCACCATATAATGAGTTGCCAGAAGAAGAGACATGCTATGCCCTTTTTACCGATGGTTCCTGCCCTAGTGTAGGGAGGAAGCGGAAGTGGAAAGCAGCTGCTTGGAGTCCTACCCGATAAGTGGTGGAAGCCACTGAAGGTGAAGACAAATCAAATCAGTTTGCAGAGCTCGAAGCTGTCCAATTGGCCCTAGATTTTGCAAAAAGAGAAGGAAGGCCAAGGCTCTACCTAGACACCGATTCGTGGATGATAAGCAATGCCCTATGGGGATGGCTAGACCAGTGGAAAAAGATGAATTGGAGTCGTAGAGGGAAACCCATCCAGGCTGCTCATCTGTGGCAAGATATCACTACGAGAGTGAGCAAACTGAATGTGAGAGTCCGCCATATAGATGTCCATGTGCCCAAGGGTCAAGCTAATGAGGAACATGCTAATAACAGAGAGACAGACCAAGCTGCACAGGTCAAGTTATCACAAGTAGACCTAGACTGGCTGCAGAAGGGCCCATGATGCTTCAGGTCATCAAGGCCGAGACGCCACCTATAAATAGGCACAAGACCAAGGGGTGGATTTAACCATGGACACTATTTCTCAGGTTTTCCATGACTGTGAAACCTGTGCCGTGATCAAACAGGTAAAAAGGTTTAAACCCTTGTGGTATGGTGGACATTGGGATAAGTACAAATATGGGGAGGCCTGGCAGGTTGATTACATCACATTGCCACAGACCCGCCAAGGTAAAATTTATGTGCTTACCATGATGGAAAAAAACATGGGTTGGTTAGAAACATATTCAGTACCACATGCAAAGGCCCCAAATGCCATTCTGGGTTTTGAATAGCAAATCCTGTGGAGACATGGAACTCCAGAACGCTTTAATTCAAACAATGGAACACATTTCAAGAACAATTTAGTGGCTACTTGGGCTCAGGAGCTTGGTATTGAATGGGTATACCACATTCCATATCACTATATGTAGTTGTTTATATTTAGAAAAAAATGTTTAGTGTGATATTGGTTTTCAATAGTTTTTTTTCCTTTGAAAAGGGGGAAGCTGTGGGAAAGGGGCTTACACTGAACGTTAGAGAGCTTGATAAAATAGCTCGAACAGGCTCACATTTCCTATGTTACTCATGTAAAATGATTTCAAAACACTTCATTTACGAAATACACAGTTTTCTTTATATTTGCTGAAATAAATTGAACTAATGCAGAACCTGAAAATGTAGAAAAGTTGCTATTTAACTTGGAAAAACAGGAGAAAAGATACAAGAGATACTCTTTGATGTCTTTTCAAGGTAATCTATTGAAACTTGTTGCAGGAGGTAAAGCACAATCAACAGAAGTTCCAAATAACACTCTCAGTATTATACCAGAAAGCAGAATTAAGTAATGATGCTTGATTTGAAATATCTTTACCCAGTATAAATAAAGTTCAAGATAGGATTGAATTTTGATTCCTGTTCTTATTTCAGGTTTTGCCACAGGTCTATCAAAGGACTTCCAATCAAGGCAAAACTGTTGCCTTCATAGCTTGTAGGCAAGTATATGAGTTGGAATTTGGTAGAAAAGGTGGCTGCTTTTTTTGGTGGAAAAGGAAGGATGCCCCCCATTCAGAAAATATCTTAGCTTTAAAACTTCTATTCAACATGTTCTCTGCACACAGATGTGAGATGCAAATAAATGTAGGGAGATGGAAATATTATCCAAACAGACAAGAACTACTGTTCTAGAAATATCACATTCAGAGAGATGTAAGCATCCAGGATCTGTGGGCAAGAGTAAAAGACCAGACTTGAAAAGGAGTTTTCTCATGCCAGGAGCACATTGAGGGTTGTGACTTAGGGGAAACAAGGACTAGAAGGCTGTAGTTATGTAAAACTACAGAAGGTAACTTGATAACTTCAGTTGGAGCATATTTTCCATGTTCTGTAGGCTGCAAAAAGCAATGCATTCTTATCCCTTCTGTCGTACCATGGGAAAACTTACCTCCAAGCAGAAAAATACATGCTTCTTGCCTTCTGAAGGGTTATCAATACCTTAGATTTGTTTTTGATTTTACGTTTCCATAGCAGATTCCTGGTTAAATTGTCCATGAACAAGAGTGCCTTGAGCACTAGGAGATGAAACACACAGTGTGTCAGCACCTTCTCAGAACTGCAGGGTGCCGGCAAGGGTCTCCCCATGGTGAGGTACTGAGGCAATGTAAATCACAAACAGTCTTTGCTGGTGACATTTCCACACAACCAGACAGAAAATTTATGTTAACAGAATCTATGCCCTGACACCACAAAATACAAATAAAAGAAACCAGAGCAGACTCCTGAAGCCCATGCACAGCTCTCTCCTCACCCAGTGGGTGTCTGTGTCAAGGGCAGAATACAGTTCTTCGCTGTCAGCTTGGAAAAACATTTCTGTTTGCTCTTGATAAAAGCTGTTTCCATTTAGAGACAGGGATTTTGACATGCAATCCTTTGTCTCACCATAATGTAAAGTATGAAAGTCACAAAACCACACAGAAGGATCAAATGCAGTCTGGACTGGATTGAGTTTGAAGGATTTCTTTTCTTCTTTCTTTAGAGAAGAAAATGGATTCTTTAAAACTGTCAGGATTCTCCCCTTCCGCTAACTAAACAATGTTAAGCTATAATTAAAATTGTGTCTTTTAAAATGTATCACTCTTGCAGATGTGATAATAAATTATTTCTGACTGCATGCTATCTCTAAATTATACAAAACCTGTGCCTATGCCAAATCTGATATTTTCTTTGTAATGGACACAAATTCTTACAGACACAACCATGACTGCAAAATGCATGCTTAGTATATAGTTTTCATATCTTTTTGTATAACACACTAAGAACTTAAAGTACAGATATAGGCAATAGATTTTTAACTATGGTTATAAGATATTTGCAGAGCATTTCATTAGGAAAGCAGCAACTGCGCTGTCTTTCCCTCATTCTTTTTTTAATCCTTGTTATGGAGATGTTAATTGCTTAGCAACTCAAAACTTCAATCTGTTTTCCATACAAAAATCGTTTATCAGGTTAGGATTTATTGTCATTGCATTTGGTTTGGCAAGTTAGGATCAGCAAGAATTTGTGGTACAAAATTAAATATGGGAGAGGAATAGTCAGAAAGTAATTTTGCAAGATAGTGAATGATATCCAGAAGAATGTGAGCCAAAGAAAACTGAAGGTGCTCAGCATTTTGAGTGGTTGCTCTGTTTCTTAGGCCAAACCAAATGTTTAATACCAAGATGACTGATGTGTTTAACTTCCATGCATTTCTACCATACTCCGTCTCATCCATGACAACTCAACGTCCTTTATTTCTTGTGGGTTTTGAGGTTTTCTGTCCTTCATTCTGTAAATCCCCTATTATATTCAACTCCTATAATTTTGCTATGTGTCCCCCGGAAATCTATTGGGCCAGTAGTTCTCCAACTGGCTTTTAATTGAAGTCTTCATCTTTAAAAAAAGAAAAAAAAATAATATATATTCTGTCTTGGTTTAAAAGAAGACTAAGATGTCTATCGGGACTATCTCCCACAAGAAAATCACCACAACCCTTTAGCAATTAGTAGACTTTAATCGGAGCGGGAGGAGAGGGGAAGGAAATTGTATAGGAAAAGATGACAGTTCTCAACTGCAAATATATGTATAACCAAACACAGAACCAAACAGACAGCAATGCTGTAACCCAACCCTTCAAATATGTTAAATCATATCTTTGCTCCTTACGGTGTAGTTATATTTCAAGGACAGCAGGGGGAGGGGGTTGGGGGGGAATGAGAGTCATGGCTGTGATCTGGGTGGGCTCCGACAAAAAAAAAGGTCGTTCAAGGAGAGAGGTAATGATTCCAAGGGAAAAAAAACTCACGTGGGGGAATAGCATTTGCAAGTGACGGGGTGGTAAGCCTTCTCCTGGGCAGTGCAGAGACTTTCCTGGTGTTCCTATCTGATAAGGGCACCGGGAAGGATGGGGGGGTGGGGAAGGGAAGCAGAAGGGAAGTCCAGAAAGTCCACAGAAAAATCCAACTGGCGCTGACCGCACTCTTCCTCTCTGTCTCTCCCTCTGAAGAAAAATGGCATAGCACGTGTGAAGAGGGAGTAACGATCTGAAGGAGGCTTTTCTTCTATCCCATGTGAACCGAGGTTTTTTTCTCCTTCCCGCCACAGCGCGACAGGAAGTGCCCACTCCGGAAGTAACTCCCTCTTCCCGGGGTGTCACCAATAGCACTGCCCCGCCCCAGAACTTGTGGCCCCAGAGGTCCAGCCGGTTCTCACCCCTACGTCTCTGTGTTAGCAAGGGCAGAAAAATTCTCTGAAAAAGTAGAATTTTGTTATGTGTCCCCAGAGGCCAGTAGTTCTCTAGCTTGCCAGTTGAAGTCTTCATCTTTAATTGAAGTCTTCATCTTTAAAAAAAAGAAAAAAAAATTAATATTCTTTGTAAAAAGTAAACCCCAGGCTCTAGAATGTATATAAATACATATAAGTGGGTATAAAAGAATATGTGTTGCCCTTTACTCTGGATTATACTTTTCTTTTGGAATATTCAAAGTAAATGGAAAGTAGGCTATTCTATGTCAATTTTATATAATTTTCACGTAAATGTGCACTTCAAAGGGAGTAGAGAGTGCTTTTCCTTATCCAGGTTTCTATTAGTTGTAAAATGCAGAGGTAGGGATATCTTCCTAGTGTTTCTCAGTAGACAGTAGGTCATTTTAAGAGAGAATATGGCATGATATAGTCAATGCATGCCAAGCTGCAGATGGTGTAATAACTGGGGAAGTCCAGAGAGCTCTGAATGCTGTAGAAATCAGAATTGGACAGCATTTTAATCACTTGGTAATTCTGCATTGGATGAAACGTATCTGTTTTGTCATTGGCAGAGATGTCATTACTGATATTTTATTCATGTTTTGACAGCTCTGATACTTAAACAACTCTGACATTCACCTTAATCTACCATAGCCTCTCTTTTTCATTCATTGATTGCTTTACTCTTGGAGAGTTAGTGATCTGCTTTGTGGCTTTCATAGACAATAATTTATTAAAAGTTGCACTAGTAGATCAGAAAACTTTGAATATAAAAACCTACTTGATAGGAGTTTGGGCTAGGTTTTTTTTTTTGTTTGTTTGAAGACTCAAACCCTCTCAACTTTCGCCTTAGATCACTGCTAAAAGTTCCATTCCTGGAGATTACTGTGAGTTGTTTAGAAGATGCTAAGCACTTCAATATCTGCCATCGCCACCGCACAAGTAGTTGTAATACCTTATGAGAATCTGACAGATGTTTAAATATTTCTGAACAAAATTGTATTTAGAAATAACCCTAAACTAGACATAGTTAAGATTCTTTCAGTGCTCCATCACTATTCACATCCTTAGAAAGTCACTTCCAAAGAATGTACAATAGAATAACATGTATTTTAATTCTAAATATCTGGAGAAAATAATCAGACCAGATTGTACTTTGGGAGTATTTCAGTAGTTTAAAACTTCTCTGACGCATCCATAGTCTTAATAATATGAACTTTAGAATTTCAAGATTAAATACTCCCTAGATGAATGTGCTTTTCAGTAAATAAATTATTTTAAGAACCCTGGCACTATTAATGGAAGAACATTAATGCGTGAAAAACTCTTTACGCTGGATTAATCTGGCAAAAACTTTTTCTGGTTGCACAAAATCATATATTCAAGTCTTCTATAAGTCAATTTTGTCCGCATTTTTAATTTTTATTTTAATTAGTGATTACATCTATGAATGTTTTATTGCCTCTTTGTGTCTCTAATTCTGTGAATATAATACGAATATCACAAAAATAACTTTTAAGAATTACTTTGCCTGGAGAAAGGAAAGGAGACTAACAAGGAAACCTCAGGGCAAGAAAGTGAGCAAGAAAAATGACTCCTATGAACAGGATTACACTTTTTTATTAAGGGCTAAACCTTTACAGTTCTGGTTTAAAAGTTCTAGGTATGACAATGAGATGAACAGAAAGCAGATTAATATAAAGTCTGTCAATGCAAAAGTACATGGAACTATGTTATTATACCTACCTCAAAATAATTTTGTAGCCCCTCATTTTTAAGGATACAATCAAAATTTTCCTGTAAACATGACCTTCTGCTTTGAGATAACGCACAATGTCATAAACAATACATTAGTTATTCTATGGTGCTGTGATCTGAAGTGGTTCACGTGAAACCTTATCTCCAAAGGAATCAGTGAGAACTGTTGGTTTCATGTTTATGGTAAGTCACCATTAGGGTTTGAAAATCATGTCTCATTTCTGAATCTGTTGAGCACTACTAGCATAAGCACATACATGTGGGAATTTAATACTTTTCTCTATTTTTTTATAATTCACTCGTTCAACAGCTAGCAACACAAAAGCAGTATGAGTACAGTTGAAGCAAATTCTGTTTTACAGTCTTCAGCAGTACTTAGCCAGCTTGTCTATCTATGTTTATCACTTCGTTTGTACCCAACTCCTCTGTTGTTTCACTATTACTAATAAAGCCCTCATTCTCTTTATCATGGAGGAAGAATCTACCACATGTCTTCCTTCAATGATCTGGCACAGCTCAGTCCGGCCACTGGCTGAGACAAGGCGCAAAAGTCCAGTTGTTAGAGTAGGGCCAAAGTCTAGTCTCAGTAAGAAGCCTTAACAAGTGACTTTATAGGAATAAAAGGATAATAACAACAAGTGTATATTCATTTTCACCATCGTTTTGAACTCTCTAAGAACAGATACCCTAATCGCACATGAGAAATGAAGTTAAACAGGATGTCTTTCAATGAAACTCACATTACCTTTGTAGCTGCCAAGAGACTTGACCGAAATATGGATAACAGAAACCAATTTTTTTTGTACTCACATCTTTTTGGAGCAACATACGAGTAACAAGCCAGTTTCTTGTACTTGTGTCTTTCTCAGATCCCATATGTAGTGCACAGTTTCCTATGAACAAGCTACAGAAAACAAAGAGCATACAATGAGTGTGTCATGAAATTTTTAAGGGTATAGACATTGTCTTTTAGGGTGTTGAGGTTATCTGCCCAGATTTTCCTTTGTTTTGCAGTGTGTAGTCTCACAGGTGACTGAGTACCAAACCTACTCACATGGGAAACATCTGACTGTGGTAGGAAACTCACTGCATCTTTGGGTCTGTGTAAGATGAACAGCATGCTGGTCAGCCATGGTGCAAATTTTTCTAAACATCCAGATACAGAGCTTAGCTACTTAATTTATTTATTTTCTTTTCTCTTCTCCTTTCTTATTCCATTGTGTGTTTATCTATCACAGCTTTTTAAAACATTGTCATTCTAACATTCTATATTTTCACAGAAAATCCTTAAAACCACCAGAGTAAAAAAAAAAAAGGCATTGTCTCCTGTGTAATTTAGCTATTCAAAGAATGTAATTGATAAGGTATTTTCACATATTAAGCTTTAGTAAGGTTAGGATGTGTGAGAACAATCTAAGTTTATTAATTTTTAGGTTGTGCCAGAATAAATAGATCATTCTAGGAACTAAATTTTATTCCAAGCATCTCTTGATAAAACACATCAGTAGATGTAATACTTCTGTGTCTAGGTTGCATTATCTTCATGATATTTTTACAATCAACAGATAGTGTAGGTTATTCACATATAAGAACTCTGTTAAAAATCCTTGTAACGGTCAGGTTAAACACTAAAAGACAAAGACACTCTGAGTTCATCTTGCAAATCTGCATATAACTCATTATGTCATGTCTCTGTGTAATATGATTGAGAAGGCCTTCCACTCTAGAAAAAGCCTGTGTCTCTGGTATCTGATCATACAAGAGCCAGAGAGCAGATCACATGCAGACATATGTGATCAATGCTGATATTCAAATATATAGGCAAATATAGTTTACATTCTGATTTTCAGAATAGAATTGGACGAAAGAGAGAAAGTTCAATTTAAACTTAAGGTGAAGAAGGATAGCAATGAGCTTTCCATCTAGTTTAATATACAATAATTAGCTTAATTTTAAAAGCCTCTTTTTCTGTTCCTGTATTTTTCTAAAAAGAGAATACAAATGAAAGCAAGGTATATGAAGATAAGATATGAATTAAAAAGTCAATTATTATTCTTCAAAATATTTTTGCAAAACTCATAAAAATACCGCTTTTACTAAAAAAATATAACTCATGTAAAAAGTAGGAAAAATATTTGGTTTTCACTTAGTTTATTTTTTTGGAGTTGAAAATACCTCCATGTTTTCAACATTAGATTTGGATCTCTTATTTAAGGGGGTTACAAAAGTGACTTTTTTATACTTTATCACTCTCAAATTTCCTTAATTCTAAACCTTTTCAAGGGAGGTTTGTAATCCAATAGCTTGCAACAATTTATATGGCAGTGTTTCAGTCATTCATATCTGAGAGTACTTGGAGACATTTTAATCCAAAGGCCATTTGTCTGCTGTGCATATTCACTCACTCTACACCTTAAAGACTCTTGTAAAACTTTCATTGCAATGGACAAAGGGAATGTTATTGTCTTAGTTTAAAGGAAAAACTAAGTTGTCAGTTGGGGTTTTATCTCCCCCAAGAAAATCAACACGACCCTTTGCAATTAATAGACTTTAATCAAGAGAAGAATATGAAATTGTATAGAAAAAGATAATAGTTCTCAACTGCAAAAATATATATGCAACCAAACACAGACAGCAATGCTGTAACCCAACACTTCAAAACTCAACACCTCAAATGAATTAAGGAAGTCCTCCATGGTCCAGCTCTCCGATTGTTAGCGGAGAGGCGAACACATAACCACTCGGGGGAGGTTAAATGTGGTGCTTTATTTTGAGGCCCTGGGAACCCACGGTACGCACCCAAATCTGGTTCCAAAACCGTTACAGCGCAACCGCATTTTATTCTCTACATGTTACATAACCTAATGTATATTCAACAGGTTACAGCTAATATATATCTATATATAGATTACTTAATTGGCTAATTATTATTACTTTGGTGCCAGCTTCTGTTTTTCTTAGTTAACTCTGGCATGCAAGGTCTTCTTATCTCAACTGCAGACCCAGTCTCTTTATCTCAACTGCAGGTGCAGTCTTAACTTGGATAAGTTTCAGGTACTTTACACAGTTCTCATGAGAGAAGAAAAACTTTCTGTCTAAATAACCACTACTTCTAACAATCACTAACACACTTAAAGTAATAGGATTTAAAACCACTATAAAACACACATTTAAAACCGCTATATTTAAAACTATTATAATCACTATTTCTACATAATTAATATCAGACTAATAAAATCTCACACTTTTCCAACATTTCCCCCCTTTGAAAATACTTCATTTTCTGCAAGTATTTTCACTTACACGGTTGGTTCTTGGTATGTCGGTGGGGGTGTTGGGTGTTGTGGGTATTCTCGTGTGACCGCTCCAATAATTTTATGAGTCCAGTTACTACGACGAGTGATTTCTTTTCGGATACGTAAATATATCAAGTAAATCACGAGGAATACTAGTAAAAAAGTATACACTGGTTCAACAAAAGATTGAATCCATCTGGTAACTATCGAACAATGCTCCAACCCGGTTATGACTGACCTCTTTCTCTTCCTTTTCAGCCTCCTTCTCATTTTTCCAAGTTGTGAAATGTCATATTCTATATCTGCAGTAACATTCGGTATATGTACACAGCAGTGATTAAGACGATCTTTGAGATATCCACAAACACCATGCTCTTTTAATAGTAATATATCCAATGCCATCTGTTCTGCAAAGTCATTTTCGTTGTTGCTTGTAATTGCAAGTTTAAGTCTCTAAATCCCTTTTTAGTTACTCTTGCCAATCTTTCAGTCTGTCCAATCAAATTATAAATCATTTCTCTATTACGATATGCAACTACTTGAGCAATGAAGGATTCTAATGCCCATCCTACCTTTACTCCAGTTGAGGGTTCCTGCCAAATGTCATCTATATCTTTAATGTCATCATTTATGTCTCTTCTCGTTCAAATCTGTAAAGTTTCTAAGTTACCCCTAAAGGGTGATGTTTTCCAAATCGGACAAAGTGTTGGTAATCCTAGGGTGATTTCTTTGATGGGTCCATCTATTGATAAATGGGTGGTCCAAGTTCCATCACTAGCTGCCCACACAAAATGTCCCATACTTTGTACTGTAATTGTTTTACAATTTATATGCTGATATTCACCCATGCTTTTCAAGTTGTGACATGCACAACCAATTTCTAATGCTACTCTCACTGGTGCCAAGGTGATAGTTTCCGAATCTGTATCACAATCTGAAACTTTTGAACAATTCCACCATTGCACATGTTTAGTTTGATCATAATTGTGTCTTTTTGTTGACCATCGAAAGCAGCAGGATGTTTCTCCACCATATTGGTACCTCTGAACTATACTCATTGACCAGATTGTGTCCCACCGGTCGGATTTTGTATTATTCTTTTCTCTGCATTGCCAATAAGGTTCTTTGTCAAAAACAGTTACTGTTTGTATTTCATCATAAGAGCACCATCCTGGTTCATAGAAGCTAACACCAAAAATATTGTATGGTGCTTTTATGAATTCTGCTCCGGGTAATTTGTAATAATCGTTTTTATTACCCAGGCATTTCCACGTTTGCGTTATGGTCTTCTGTTCATTTCTTTGGACAGTTCTAAATTCCTACCAACACACCGTCTTATTTTCTTTGTTTTCGATTTCCAAAAAGAGGAAGATTATTATTCCCGAACTGATAGGTTTTCCAGCCGTTTTT
Source organism: Tapera naevia (assembly GCA_033556795.1). Classification (NCBI taxonomy): domain Eukaryota; kingdom Metazoa; phylum Chordata; class Aves; order Cuculiformes; family Neomorphidae; genus Tapera; species Tapera naevia. Next base: position 1,618,199 of record JAUMJJ010000016.1, read on the forward strand.
GGTATTGGTAGGCATGCTGTTATTGAACTTATATTCTGCATCTGGGTGAAATCTCTGATTAGTTCTATCATCAGATTCTGCTCCGGATCCTGTCGGGAGATGTGAATAACCTGGGATAGTTGGGTGTCCTCTATTGGTTTTTGACATTTTTTCCCAGAGAATTCGAATTAATCCTGCTTCCATCGGGGCCGTATTTCTAAACTTGCAAGACAGAGTGGCACTTTCCCCCACAACAGCCATCATAGGCATTAAAGACCAGATCACAATCAAAGTACTGTATACCAATTACAACATTTTATTTGCTCTTCAATTTGAGTCTCATTGGTCCCAATACTTCTACTTCCCAATCTTTAGAGACCTTCTTTCCTCGGGTATAATGAATCCAGAAGTCTATCCCTTTTACTTTTACCACAGTGAAAGTCGTTAGCAGCACCAGGTATGGTCCATTCCACTTTCAGTGGCTCCTCATTCCAATCTCAGATGTAAACCTGGTCTCCTGGCTCAATATCATGTACTGGGTTCTCTCCTGACAATGGGCGGTTCCAAATCGAAGTACTTCACAGCCGCGTTAATGTTTTACTGAGAGACAACACGTAATTAAATACATCCTGATCTCCTTTAACATGCATGTTCAAATCTGGTTGCGGAAATTGATATGGTTTTCCACAGAGGATTTCATAGGGGCTCACTCCCATCCCACTCCTGGGTTTAATTCTTATTCTCAAAATCGCTATTGGTAATGCTTGTGGCCGTTTAATTTTGGCTTCCTGACATATTTACTAATTTGCCTTTTGATTGTTTGATTCACCTTTTCTACTTGTCCACTAGATTGTGGCCTCCACGGTGTGTGGAGATGCCAAGAGATCCCTAACATTTTACTTATTTCTTGAACAATGGTAGCCACAAATTGTGGTCCCTTATCTGATGATATACCTAAAGGCACCCCAAACCTAGGAATAATTTCCTTTAATAACCACTTTACAGTTTCTTTGCCTTGGTTGGTGCCACAGGGAAAGGCTTCAGGCCATCCAGAAAAGGTGTCAACCCCGACTAACAAATACCTGTATCCTTGAGCTTTTGGTAATTCTACAAAATTGATTTGCCAATAATCACCTGGCTTCATACCTACCTTGATATGCCCCATTTCTGTCCTCTTCCTGACTACTGGATTGTTTTTCAAACAAACTTCACATTTTGAATTTATGGATTTTGCCATTGTTAACATCTGTGTTGAGATTATTCCACATTTTAGATATGTCACCAATACTTCTGCTCCCCAATGACATTTTTGGTGCTCTGTCTGTAAAATCATTCCCATAATGGCAGGAGGCACGACTATCTGTCCAGTTGCAGTTACATACCATCCTTCTGGACTTAGTTGAGCTTTCACTAGCTCTGCCAATTTCTTCTCTTCTTCTGAGTACTTTGGTTTCTGAGTGAGATAATTTTGTAAGGCGCTTACCTTCGTCAGTATTAAGGCCATCATAGTCTGTACCTGTCGTGCAACTCGTCGAGCTGTTCGATCTGCTAACGTGTTCCCCTCAGCCACTTTGGAGTCCCCTCCTTGGTGCGCTTTACAGTGCATGATCACCACCTGCTTAGCTGCACAGCAGCTATTAAATTTAGAATTTCTGTTTGATATTTTATATTAGCACCTTGTGATGACAATAGTCCACATTCCTTCCATAAGGCTCCATGTATGTGAACCATTCCAAATGCATATTTTGAATCAGTCCATGTATTTATTCATTTGTCCTTACTTAATTCTAAAGCTCTTGTCAGGGCTATTATTTCTGGTTGTTCGGCTGAGGTCCCTGCTGGAAGGGCTGTGGCTTCTATTACTGTATTTTGTGTGGTTACTGCATAACCTGCATATTGCGTTCCATTTTCTACAAAGCTGCTGCCATCAGTAAAAAGTTCCTGGTCAGGTTGGTCAAGTGGAGTATCTTTTAGGTTCATCCAAGTTGCATAGGTATGCTCAATAACCTCTACACAATCGTGTTCCAGAGGACCATCTTCTATGGTTGCACCTAGAGAAGCGGCTGGATTTAACAGAGTAGTTGTTTTCAAGCTCACATCATCTTGCTCAGTGAGTATGGCCTGGAACATCATCATTCTGCTAGGGGAGAGACAATGCCCCCCTTTTTGTTCTAAGACAGTTAACACCATGTGGGGTACATATACCTCGATATGTTTTGCCAAGGTTAATTTTCTAGCTTCTTGTATTAAAATCACTGTTGCTGCCACAGCTCTTAGGCATGATGGCCAACCAGCACTTACAGGGTCTAATTGTTTGGAAAAATATCCCACTGGTCGTTTCCAGCTTCCCAGTCTCTGTGTTAAGACCCCCAGTGCTAGTCGTTGCTTCTCATGGACAAGTTACTTAAGTCCAGTAGGCCTAATGCTTGGTCAAGGCTTCTTTCAGCTCCTTAAAGGCTCTTCGTTGGGGTCCTTCCCAGAAAAAGGTTGGTGATTTCTGTACCTCATATAGTGGCTTACCTATGAGTCCATAGTTCAATATCCAGAACCTACACCAACCTGTCATTCCCAGTTAATTCTTGTAAGTTTTGGAGTTCTGGGTTACACAAATTGCTTTAATGTGAATCCATTCCCAATTTCCTTTGCCCCTGTGTGATCTCACAACCTAGGTATAGTACAGTTGTACAGGCAATTTGAGCTTTCTCCCTTGAGACTTTATATCCATTCATGCCTAATTGATTTAGAATCTCGATAGTTACTTGCATGAATAGTGATTTCTGTTCTGTTGTGATGAAGATGTCATCTACATACTGCAACAAGAGATACTGTGATCTGGGTACCTGAATTCTTCCTTGCGTTGTCCAGGACTCCAGTTCTTTCGCCAACTCATTTCCAAAGAGTGTAGGACTGTTCTTAAATCCTTGTGGGAGACCTGCCCACATCAGCTAAGTTTTTCGTCCATTATGTGGGTTTTCCCATTCGAAAGCAAGAAGTTTCCTGCTGAGCTGGTTTGAGCTAGCTTTCCCAAGCTCTCGAACTGCTCAGTCTGCCTCCCTCCCAAACCTTACCCCCTTTTCAAAGGAAGAAACCAAATGGAAGAAACCAAAATCACACTATATATATATGTCTTTCTATATTTTTCTAAATACAAAGAACTACACTGCAAGGATATGCAAAGGAGCAAGGGAAGAAGGGAAGGGAAATGGGAAAAAAAGGACAAACAGGATCCATATAACACCCAGCATAAAACTGTAACACCCAGTAACTCACAAAATAAGGAATTAATGAAATCTTACCATGCCACCTCCCCCGTGGAGAGCCAGACGACCAAATCCGACCCATTAAAAAATTTTCCGCAGGCTCAGCAGTAGATAGGACCAACACAGGTACCTTCTGCTCCTCCACCTTGCCAGAAGAAAAAGAGAGCGTACTCTCTTATATACACCCTATTTATATATCGGGTTGCGTTAAATGAAGATATGGAATACTTCCGTGGGTCAAAAGTTAACCCATTGCACCTGCTAGCTTTGTCAAGGGGAAAGCAGAAGAAAGCATCTTTCAAATCAATTACTGTAAACCATTTATATTTCTCCTTCACAGATGTTAACAATGTTTATGGATTAGCTACCACCGGGTGAACATCTTTTGTGATATTATTAATTGCTCTTAAATCCTGTACCATCCTGTATTCTCCATTTGGTTTCTTTACTGGAAAAAATGGGTTATTATATTCTGATTCACATTCCTCCAGTATCCTAAATTTTAAGAATTTTTCTAGAATATTCACTATCCCATATCAAGCTTCTAATTTTATTGGATATTTTTTTACCAGTATTGGTTTTGCTCCTTCCTTTAGTTCTGCAACCACAGGTTGTGCCACTTTAAATTTTCCTGGAATATCAGTTTCCCAAACAGTGGGGATTACTGTCTCCTCTATTTCCTTAGGTATTGGAAACTGCGCTATCTTTTAGTACTAATATACATCCTGATCTCAATTCCGGGACTTGCATTAATAATTCTCCATTTTCAAATGTAATTTTAGCATTCAATTTAGACAGTAATTCTTGACCCAACAGAGAAACTGGGCAGTCTGGTACATATAAAAATTCATGTGTCAATTCCTTCCCTCCAAATCGTAGCTCCAGGGGTTGCATAAATGGCCGTGTTTCCTCTTTCCCTGTGGCTCCCACTACTGTAGTTGTTCTATTCCCTATTTTTCCATACAGATCATTTAAAACTGAATACGTTGCACCAGTATCTATTAAGAATTCTACTTCCTCCCCTCCAAGTCTTATTTTCACCAAAGGCTCATCTGATTCTATTCAGCTCTGATTTTCGTGTTCCCCCAAGACCATCATTCCTGCTATATCAGCATTTCCAGCTGGCGTCCCTGGCTGTAAATTCTGTGTCCTTTGTGGGCATTCGGTTTTCCAATGTCCCTCCTGTTCACAATACGCACACTGATTTATGCCCAGCCTGCTTAACCTGGCTCCTAAATCAATAGGGGAAGATCCTAATTCCCTTCCCTGCCCTCATATCATTCCTATTCCTCTGCCCTGACTTCTAAAATTACTCTGGCCTCTGCCTTGTACTACTGCTAGCAGGCTCCACTGTTGCTTTTGGCCATCCTCTCTCTCACGATTATTATAAACCTTCCAAGCTACTTCTAACAATTTATCCAAATCGCACAATTCCGCACCTTCCAACTTCTGCAGTTTTTTCCTTATGTCGTCTTGTGACTGTCCTAAGAAAATCAAAGCCAACTGCACTTTAGCCTGCTCTGTTTCCACATCTAGGTCAGTATATTTCCTAACCACCTCCTTCAGTCGCTCCAAAAACACAGATGGGGACTCTGTGTTTTCTTGTGTAACATTATACAATTTCGACCAATTTAATTTCTTGGGCATAGCATTCTGCACCCCAACTACCACCCATTCCTCCTGTCTCCTTAGACTTCTCATCCCTGCTGGGGTATTATAATCCCACATGGGATCTTCTACAGGAAAATTCTGTTCAGCCGTCCTTGTGACTATACCGTGCCTCATATCCTCCCTGACTCAATCACGCACAGTCTTTAATACCATTTCCTTCTCCGTGGAATCCATCAAAGTATCCAACAATACCTGAATATCATATCAGTCAGGGTTCTGAGTTTTTAAAATGATTTTTACCACCTGGGCCACTTTACTGCGGTTTTCCCGGTAAGTCCCAGCCGATTGTTTCCACAGCATTAAATCTCCTGGCGGGAAAGGTATTTTAACATATACCAGTCCCTCTGCCCTGACCCCATGTTGGCGGTGCCAACAAAACACCAGACAACTGATGACAGGTTTCACACACCCCCCCCCCCCCATCCCCAGACATTTTGTTACCACGTTCTATGGGAAACTGGGGTATCCTCACAGTCATACTTTACATTATTCTCTTCTTCATCTTCCCCATCTCTCTCCCCTACACTTCTTGGAGCCAGTGGAGCCAATGCAATTACCGGAGATATTAATAAATCAAAATCATCCTCTGAGTGCTGTGCCGTATTCTCCACAGCCATACACTTCACGCATTTTCTTTTTGTTAGGTACCCCTCACATAGCTCACCCGAATTAGTATTGACAACTATTAACCCGCACGCCTTTTTCCAAATAAAAAAACAAATCTACATATGGCACTTCATCCCATTTACCCCCGCGGCGACAGAATGACATGAGTTGCCAGTTGATTGTTGTCCAGCGTTCCATTTTCTGGCCATTGGACCTGATCCCCTAATTTATGTTGTGTCCACCATACATTACAATAATAAATTAATTTCCCTTTTTGCATGCCCTGCCCAAACTGCCCCTCCTTCCAGTGACTCAGAATACACCCTAATGGAGATGATTTAGGTATTAGTGACATCTTAATTCTTTCTTTACACAAATTAAAACAGCATATACAACAGGTAAATTACCAGTCCACTGCAAATAACGCAAGCTTCCAAGCTTATATATATACCAGACAAATTACCAGATTACCAGACCAAACCATATAACAGATAAATTACCAGACCAGACCACTGTTGCCGAACCTGCAGAGCTTTCGCTCCTGTCTATAATTACTATTTCTACCTAATTAATATCAGACTAATAAAATCTCACACTTTTCCAACACGATGGCAAAACAAAACTCACATTGGGGAAGGATGGTTGCAAGGCAGGTTGGAAAACCACTCCTAGGAGGTACCGGGGGAGAGGTGAGGGTGGGGATTGTGGGGGAAGGAAGAAAGCGGGAAGGAAGTCTAGAAAGTCAGCAGAGAAATCCAGCTGGTGCTGAATGCGCTCCTTCTCCTCCCTTTCTCTCTCTCTCTCTCTCTCTCTCTCTCTCTCTTCCTGAAGAAAACCAGCACAGACCCCGTGGAGCAGAGCTAATGAAAGATTTCTACCCTGTGGAAAATGTTTTTGGAGCTGCATGGCTCAAGAGATTGTAATAGGATACTGAGCTGTGATCTAGCACTGGATAGTGATCAGGGTCATGTCAGCTAAGCCATGCTAATACAATACCACTGAGCAGCCCAGGTGATTTTCTAGGATCTTTTTAGTATGAGAATGCAGACTGCAGACTGAAGTTGGCTCTAGCATCTGCTGTGTTTTGATATCTACCAGGGAATATGGATTCCCTTCATACAACTATTATGAGCATCAACAAAGTGCCTCTCAACCGTCTTCTGTATTACACTGAATTCTCTGTATCAGAAGTTGCAATGTTAACAGCTGGGAAAGAAGATACTGTCCTGAGTGTATGTTTACTAGTAAGAACAAGTTGAGTTCAGCGGTTGATAAGGGTGAAATCGCACGTATTTTAATTGATGAAACAAACAGAAGTGTGCAAAATATTGTTGAACCAGCTGTCCCACATTGAAGCCTGCACCATTTTAGTGAGAAATTTATATTTGGTAGACACTTTATCTTTTAGTTTTCCCTTTTGTCACCTTTGAATGTGTTTTTCACACTGGATATAATTTTAAGAGAGAAAAATAAGAAAGTTCTAGTGAATCAGGTGACTTTTGTGTATGCTGAAGATGACAGTATCATAGTATCACAAGGTTGGAAAAGACTTCTGAGATCATCTAATCCAACCTATGACTCAACACTAGCACCCACTTGTCATTTAAACCATGGCACTAAGTGCTTCATCCAATCTGCTTTTAAACACCTCCAGGGATGATCACTCCACCACCTCCCTGGGCAGCACATTCCAATGGCGAATCACCCTTTCAGTGAAAATTTTTTTTCCTAATATCAAGCCTAAACCTCCCCTGATGAAGCCTGAGACTGTGTCCTCTTGTTCTGTCACTGATCGCCTGAGAGACCAATCCCTGCCTGCCTACAACCTCCTTTGAGGTAGTTATAGAGAGCAATAAGGTCTCCCCTGAGCCTCCTCTTCTCCAGGCTAAAAAAACCGAGCTCCTTCAGTCGCTCCTCATAGGGTTTGTGCTCCAGCCCCTTCATAATCTTTGTTGCTCTCCTCTGGACACACTCCAGCATCTCAACATCTCTCTTAAACTGAGGGACCCAGAACTGGACACAGTACTCAAGGTGCGGCCTGACCAGTGCTGAGTATAAGGGAGTGATAACTTCTCTAATCCTGCTGACCACACCATTCCTGATGCAGGCCAGGATACCATTGGTCTTCTTGGTCACTTGGGCACACTGCTGGCTCATGTTGATTTTCCTGTCCACTATCACCCCCAAGTCTCTTTCCACTTAACTACTCTCCAGCCATTCTGTCCCCAGTCTATAGCTCTGCATGGGGTTGTTGTGTCCAAAATGTAGAAACCGGTACTTGGACTTGTTAAACTTCATCCCATTGGAATCAGCCCATCTCTCCAGTCTGTCAAGGTCCCTCTGTAAGACCCTCCTATCCTCCAGCAGATTGACACTTCCTCCCAGCTTGATATCATATGCAAAGTTGCTAATGATAGACTCAATCCCCTCATCCAGATCATCAACAAAGATGTTAAACAGGGCCCAACACCAACTGCTGGGGGATACCACTGGTGACTGGCTGCCAACTTGATGAGACACCGTTCACTATCACTCTCTAGGCTCGGTCAACCAACCAATTCCTAACCCAGCACAGAACACTCCTGTCTAAGCCACGGGCTGTCAGCTTTTCCAGGAGTCTACTATGAGGAACGGTATCAAAGACCTTGCTGAAGTCCATGTATACCACATCCACAGCCTTCCTCTCATCCACCAACCAAGTCACACAGTCTTAAAAGGAGATCAGGTTGGTCAGGAAGGACCTGCCCCTCCTAAATTCATGCTGGCTGGGCCTGATCCCTCAGTCATTCTGCAGGTGCCGCATGGTTGCACTCAGGTTTATCTCCTCCATAATTTTACCTGGAACTGAGGTCAGACTGACAGATCTTTAATTTTACCTGGATCGTCCCTACGGTCCTTCTTGTGGATGGATATCACATTGGTCAATTTTGAGTCATCCTGGACTTCTCCAATGAGCCAGGACTGTTGATAAATGATGGAAAGTGGCTTAGCAAGCTCGTCTGCCAGCTCTCTCATCACCCTAGGATGGATCCCATCTGTCCCCATAGACTTATGAGGATCCAAATGGCTCATCAGGTCTCTAAATTTTTCCTCCTGGATTAGAGGGGAGCTATATTCCATCCTGACCCCATCCACCACTTCAGAAGGCCAGTTGTCCTGTGAACAATCTGTCTTAGTGTTGAAAATGGAGGTAAAGAAGGCATTAAGAACTTCAGCCTTTTCATCATCTTTAGTTACTATATTTCCCTCGACATCAAATAAAGAGTGGAGTTTATTGCTGCCCTTCTTTCTGCCATTAATATACTTGTAAAAACACTTCTTGTTGTCCTTAACAGAAGTGGACAATTTGAGCTCCAGCTGGGCTTTTGCCTCCCTAATTTTCCTCCTACACGACTTAATGATATCTTTGAACATAACCTGATTTACCAGCCCTTCTTTCCAAGAGCGATATACCCTCTTTTTCTCACTTAGCTCCCTCAGAAGCTCCTTACTCATCCAGGCCAGCTGTCTGCTCCTATGTCTCGGCTTACGGCACATCGGGACAGGCTGCTCGTTCTCAAAGTAATTCCAGCCTTCCTGGACCCCCTTGTTTTTCAGGGCTAATTCCCAGGGTTCTCCCCTGACTAGTTCCTTAAATAATCTGAAATCTGCCCACTGAAAGTCCAGCATGAACATCCTGTTCATGTCCTTCCTTGTTTCATTGTTTATGGAGAAATCGATTATCTCATGGTCACTACACCCCAGACAGCCTCTGACCACAACATCATCCACCAGCCCTTCTCTATTTGTAAACAGCAGGTCAAGGATAGCCTCATCCCCGGTAGGCTCACTCACCAACTGTGAGAGAAAACAGTCCTCAATACACTCCGAGAACCTTCTGCTCTGCCTCCTCTTGGCTGTGTTAAGTTCCCAGCAGATACCTGGGAGATTAAAGATTCCTAAAAGAACAAGGGCAACCAATCTTGAGGCAACTTCCAGCTTTATCCACCCCTTCCTCCTGATCAGGCGGTCTGTAACATACTCCAACCAGAATGTCAGTCTTGATTGCCCCTTTGACTCTTACCCATAGGCAATCAATCTGGTCATCATTAATCTCAACTTCTATGGTGTCAAGAGTGTCCTTTATATATAGGGCCATACCTCCACACCTTCTCTCCTGCCTGTCTCTCCTGAAGAGTTTGTAACTTTCCGTGGCAGTACTCCATTTATGAGAGTCATTCCACCATGTTTCTGTGATAGCAACCATATCATAGTTCTCCTGCTGGACCAGGACTTCCAGCTCCTCATGTTTATTACCCATACTGTGTGCATTAGTGTACATGCACTTAAGTTGTGTTACTGACTTCACCCTTGATGATGACTCTCCTTACAGTCACATCACTGGTGAGCCTGGTTACATCCCCCTCCCCCTTCAGGCCTAGTTTAAAGCCCTCTTAGTGAGTCCTTCCCACTCCCGGTCTAGAATCATTTTGTTCCTTTTGCTTAGGTGGGACCCATCTGGATCTAGCAGGCAAGGTGCAGTAAAAGTTTCTCCATGATCATAGAAACCAACTTTTTTCTTTCAGCACCAGCCTTTAAGCCATTTGTTAACAGTGTGGACTTCCTTTTTCCTTGCAGTATACACCTCTGACACTAGAGGAACTCAGCAGAACACCTGCACTCCTGTCCAATAGATTAATCGGCCTAGTTCCTTAAACGCCTTTTTAATCACTCTGGATCCCCTCTTTTCAAGTTCATCACTGCCAGCTTGTACAAGCAACAGGGGAGAATAATCTGAGGGTTTAATTTAATCAGGGAGTCTCTTAGTGATATCCCGTACCTGGACTTGAGGAAGGCAGCAGACCTCCCTGTGGGATGGGTCCGGCCTACATATAGGACCCACTGCTCCTTTTAAAAGGGAGTCACCTATTAAAACTACCCTGCTTTACTTATTAGTACTTGAGGTTCTGACCCACCTGACAGATGGAGCAAAACTGAGAGGTTCCCCTGTCGAATTGTCTTCATCAATATCATCAACCTGAGCGTCAAATTCCAGACCCCCAAACTTGTTTTATAAGGGCAACTGGAAAGGTGATATCTTGAAGGCAGCCAGAGGATGGGAGGAAAATCTAGTACTCCCACGAGAGCAGACCTGTTCCCATTCCTCCTCAACAACTAGGTCCCTGCCCTCATCCTCTCAGTGGGAAATACACAGCTCTTTTGTCTCCTGGAAACCATTACTGGGGCAGAAAGGGTGCAACTCCACCAGTCTATCTCCCTTTCACTATCACAAGTGCTTCTCAGCCTCTCCACCTGATCCTTAAGATCTGCGACCATAAGCAGCAGATCGCTGATCTGTTCACACCTTATGCAGGTGTTTTTTGGGTTGTCCTCAGGTATCACGAGCATTCCCTGCAGTCCACAGTTTGGACAGTTGCATCCCTTAACGGAGGCACTGTTTGAATAGACACACTCCTGGTAGCAATGGTTTTGGTTTGCCTGGTCACCATTGCTGGTCAGGGGAGCAGAAAAAAACAGAAGAAGAAAAAAAACAAAATCAAACCACCAAAAAACCAGCCCTATCAGAAGAGCACCTACTTACCCTACCTGCAAGAACTGCCAGGCAAACTGCCTCACTGCAACCCTGTTTGTCTGCTCCTGTTCGTCATGTTTAGGTTCGTCGCCTTATTACACGGCAGAGCAGCGCTCTTCTGATGAGCCGTGCTCCGGTTGCTTGCGCTCCCATGGAAATAAGAGCTATAAAACAAAAATATTTTTGCAGGGTTTAGATTTGATTTGGAAACTTCATTTTCACCTTCAAAAATGCTTGGTTTTGTCTTCTGATTCTTAGAGTTTCTTTTAGTGAAAAAGTTTTCTTCTATCAGGATTTCCTGTTTCTCTTTATTTTTTTTTCAGGAGGATGACAAGAGAACCTGACTTGCACATTTTCTTACAAAAATTGGCTGTGAAATTGTAGCTCAACTACATAAGTGTTTAAACCTGATTTTTCATAATATCATGGCAATGAAGGTATAAGAGTTAGGTGTTCTTATGAATGAATAGGAGTTACTAACTTACATAAAGAATCATAGCTGACACAGCTAGGTTTTTCAGATCATCAGTAAATGTAGTGACTGTTGGATGGTCACAAAATCTTTGCACAACTCGATGCAGTATATATTTGTATCTTCAATTTGCTGTGAAATACAGTAAAAAAGGCTCTTCAAACTCTCGTCTAATGTACAGAGATAAAAATCAATGGGATTTTTTTTGTAGTAGTAGAGAACACGAATAGATTAAAACTTGTTTATATGTAATGAGATAAACATTTTATAATGTCAAATACTTCATAACCTTCGTACTTTATGACCTGATTGCCGCTACTGAAACTTGGTGGGATGAATCATGACTGGAGTACAGCTATCGTTGGCTACAGGCAAGGAAGGAGGGGCAGAGGAGTTTCCCCCTACATCAAGACATGGATGGAGTGTGAAAAGATGTCGCTGAAGAAAAGCAATGAGCAGGTTGAAAGCTTATGGCTTGAAGGAAGATACCGAGGCAACAAACGTAACCTAGTGGTTAGAGGCCACCTCAAGATGCAGTGATTGATTAAGCCTTCTTACTCTAGCTTCAGGAGGGGTTTCAATCGCAGGCTGTCATCCTGTTAGGGGACCTCAATGACCCAGACATCTGTTGAAAGAGTAGCATGGCAAGCAGCAGACAATCCAGGAAACTCCTGCAATTCATTGAAGACAACTTTTCAAGCCAGGTAATAAACACTCCTGCCAGAGAAAATGCAATACTTGACTTGGTGATCACCAATGCTAGCAAGCTGATAGAGGACAATCAGGTTGGAGGCTGCCTGGAGTGTAGGAATAATGCACTGGTGGAGTTCAGGGTCCCAAGGGATCTCATTCAAGTGAAGAGTAAAGTAAAGACCCTGAATTTCAGGAAAGTAAAATTCCTGGTCTTCAAGGAGTTAGTCAATATGCCCTCCTGGGAAACTGCCCTCAATTAAAAGGGAGCAGAATAGAGCTGGCAAATCTTTTAGGATTCTCTCCATAGAGTGCAACAGCTCTCCTTGTCCAGGTGTGAGGGTTTTGCCAGAAAAGGCAAGAGACCAGCATGACTAAGTTGTGACATGTGGCTCAAACTAAAGGGAAAGAAGAAAATGCACAGGAAGAAGAAGTAGGGTCTAGTATCCTTTGAGCAGTATAAGGATGTATAAGGATACTGACTAGTTGGGGTCAGGAAGGCTAAAGTATGGCTGGAGCCGAAATTGGCAAGTGATGCACAGAATAATCAGAAGGACTTCTACAGTTATGTAAATAAGAAAACAAAGGTCAAAGAGAGTGTAGCTGCCCTGGTGAATGAGACTGCCAATCTGGCAAAATTGGACAAGGAGAATACTGAAGTACTCAACAACTTTGTTGCCTTAGCCTTCACTAGCAATCTATGTTCCCACACCTCTTGAGGGGATGGTCTTCAAGACGTGGATAGGAGAGCAAAGTCCCTCCTGCTGTAAGGCAGGATCAGCTTTGTGACCACCTGAGGAATATGGATGTACAGAATTCCATGGGACAGAATGAGATATCTCTGAGAGTTCTGAGGGAACTGGCTGATTTGGTCCCCAGCCACTTTCTATGATATTTGAAAAGTCATGGCAGTCAGGCAAAGTCCCTGGGTCACTGGGACTGGGAAAACCATGATATTGCACCTCTTTACAAAAAGGGTAGAAAGGAGGACCCTGGGAACTACCAACCTGTCAGCCTCACCATTGTGTCTGGGAGGCTCTGCTAAGGTCCATGAAGGACAGAGAGGAAATTCAAGACAGCCAACATGGCTTCTCTGAGGGAAAGTCCTGCCTCACCAACCTAGTGGCCTTCTATGGGAGAGTGACTACATCAGTGGACAAGCGAAGACCCACGGATGTCTTCTATCTGGAAATCTGTAGGACCCTTGACACGGTCCCCCACAACAACTTTCTCTCTAAGCTGGAGTGATATGAACTTGATAGATGGACTATTCAGTGGATAAGAAAGTGGCTGGGTGGCACCCAGAGGTAGTGGTCAATGGCTCAGTGTCCAAGTGCAAATCAGTACATATAGAGGAACCTTGGTAGCGTGGAAAAGTGGGCCTCTTTGAACCTCATGAGGTTCAACAAGGCCAAGTGCAAGGTGCTGCACCTGAGTCAGGGCAACCTGTGGGATGAAGATTGAGAGCAGCCTTGCGGAGAAGGACCAGGAAGTCCTGGTGGATAAGAAGCTGAACATTAGCTGACAATGTGCACTTGCAGCCCAGAAGGCCAATTGTATCCTGGGCTTCATCGAAAGAAGCATGGCCAGCAGGTTCAGGGAGGTGATTCTACCCCTCTACTCTGCTCTGATAAGACCACACCTGCATCCAGCTTTGGAACCCTCAGCACAGGAAAGGCATGGACCTGTTGGAGCGGGTCTGGAGGAAGGCCACTAAAATGATCAAAGACCTGGAACACTTTTAAGTGGAGCTTATAAGAAAGGTAGGGAAAAGTTTTTTGGCAGGGCTTGTAGCAATAGGACAAGGGGTCGTTTTTTTAAACTAGAGAAGAAGTTTAGATTAGATGTTAGTAAAGATTTTTTTTGCTAAGGGTGATGAAGCACGGGAACAGGTTGCCCAGAGAAGCAGTGGATACCTCACAAGTGGAAACATTCAACGTCAATTTAGATGGGAGTCTAAGCTACCTGATGTAGTTGAAGATGTCCCTGCTTACTGCATGGGAGTTGGACTAGATGATTTTCAAGATTCCTTCCAATCCAAACCATTCTGTGATTCTATGATAATCAAAAGGTAGGACTTAAGGAAATATGAAAAACTTGTTTCATAAAGCTTGAATCTTCTGTCCTCTCCATTGCATCTTCTGGGAACAGAGGGGTTTACAAAAATATGCCAGGAATTCTTGGTCTCACTTGAATCTTTTGGAATAAAAACTTCCACATAAGTGTATGGGGTTACTGTTTATGAATATTGTGTCTCTATTGACCTGCAGGTCAGCCCATGTGAGTTTAATGACAAAATAAAGGTGAAAAGTCATTATTTCATTTTGCGCAATACTGATGTAAATCGCCAGGTTGAGAAATGTTACTTGGTTGAAAAAGAGGGACCTTCAATTCTAAAACTTTTTTTTGTATGTTTCTTATTGCTGTAAAGAGATCTCCTCTAAGTAGAAACAATAAAGTTGAAACAAGAAACTAAAAAACATTTGGAGGAAAGTTGTCAATTTGTCCTTTAAACACTATTAAAATATTCAGAAGCATTTTTCATGCAGGTGTGAGAATATTACTGTGTAAAAAAATTATCTGTGGTCCTAGAACTGGCATATGAGATGTGAGACATTGGGTATCTCCTGGAAAGTGCCTGCACATTTTATTGAATTTCTGAAAAAAACCCTGTTTGACTCTTGTTATTTTTTGCTGCACATAAGTGTAGCTGTTATTAATTTTCTATGCTATTTTTGGGAATTTTTGCTTTGCAAAGCAGACATACTGTGTGTTTTAAAGAGAAGAAAGGGAGATTTTTTTCCCTCCTTTCCTCCAATTGACTTTATCCTTCCCTGAATTTTGTTCAGTATTCAGATATAATAAAATTACATTGCAGAAAAAAATTCTAATAAATCACAAAGCTGACAATGGTTTTTAGGAAAAAAATTCTATACTTTGACCATTTATACAACTTAATATTCATTCAGAGAGTGGTTTTATTATGAAAAGAACTGTTAGATTTTCAACCCCCTTCTCTGTGTGTTCACAAGTCATTGATTCTAGACTTTATGATCCCTTTTACAATCCTCGTTCTTTCTCCTTTTTTTAACTAAATCTGATGTTTGACATAAAAGTTCTACTTTGCTCGGTTGTGATGAAGCAATGATTTACTATGGCCAAGTTCTTTGCATAAAGGTAGGAAGATGCGCTTTGGTGTTCAATGTATGCAGAACTTTATGTTGATTAACCAGCTGGGTTGGAATTAGGTCAGAGTGCTAAGAGAGTGTATTTTACCTTATCCTTTGAAAGTGTCTTAAAGAAAAGCAAGGAATTTCCTGCAATGTATTGACATCCCAACACATTTTTTGAAAAATATAGATCTGTTTCTAGATCAGGTTCACTAAAGGGCAAGTTTTTTGGCCTTAAATTGGATATAAATATATTCACTACAATATCAAGGAGAGCTGTATTATGAGTACATCTAGAAAATACTCAAGAACATAGCAAATCAGTTTAAATTAGTGATATTTCTTACACTAAGTTTTGCCTTTGTGTAAGTGCTTTACCACATCAGTGTTATTTTATTTCTTGTTTGTTTGTGGTAAAAAGTGAGTCAAGTTTAAAAGATAAAATGTTTCCTAAGTCTCTGAAAATTTCACTGGTTTAAACATAGTATCTAGCTAATTTATTCAATTACTTCTTTCAGGAAACAAAACTTGTTTATTCCATGTTGATGATCCCAGGTCTTCCCTAATTAATCGGTCTTGTATCATTGTTGCAGATCAAAGTGTTTTGTTTTCTTTTTTTTTCCCAAATGATAAATTTGATGGCCTATAATTACAAACAGTTTTACTTTTTAAGGTAAATATTTTCTGCTAGGAAGTCAGTTCAGCAAACAAAATGCTAATAAAATAAAATAAAAATAAATATGCTACTACTAATAAAATAAAAATATTAATGTTTCTCTAAATTAAAGGCAATTACTGACCAAAAAAAACCCCAAAACCCATCCCTCAACCTCCTCCCCCAATAAAACCAACACTTGAATTTTCAGTTTTATTTTCCAAAGTGCTTTTCATTCTGAAGATGTACAGAAGAAAAATAACTTAGACAGTTAACTGAAGGCAAAATTTTCATTTGAATGACATGCAGACTTGAATCTGGAGACAGTGTGATTCAGGATGATACAGAAATAGGGTATTTTCCTTACATAATGCTATAAGAACAATGCAGTCACTATTCAATCAATGAGACTGCGTATTTTACAGTAAGGAGAGGAAATAAGCAAATATTAGCTTGGATACAGAAAGATTTGGTGTTTTTCAATGTTGTTTTTCAATTGTTTTAAGATTTTATACAATAATCTAGATTTATACTGAGTTACGACAAACTGTTACACAATATGTTCATACAGTTTTTGGAAGTGTGGTCATAGTAGAAGAACATGAATTGTACAGGAATAATTATACTACACATGGAGTATGCCAGGGTTAATGCACTACCAATTTGGAGCTTTGAGAGATTTGTCCAGCTTAACTTCTTTAAACTGTTTGCTAACCTTTCAGAGGTACATCAGTAGAGAAGCATTATTAAATCCTTTTTAAATCCTGTAAACTTTGAGATGGATTATTCCAGTTGAAATTATTCCAAGAGACACATCTTTTCTGCTCTGTTTCCTCATATCTGATTTCACCGTGACAGGTTCCTGTAACATCCTTGAACCACTCATATATCCTCCTATAACAAATTGCAATGTGCTCTGTTGACCCTAGGCATTTGCACCATACCTTGTCAGCGTAAGGCAGTCTTTAAACAAGTGGAGGTGGGAGCTTGTGTTTAGCTGATGGTCAAGGAAGTATCAAATTGATGGCAGAGACAAAACATCATGATGTCAAAAATCTGTGAGCCTGAGTGGCCAAATATTTAACACAAGGGACAGCATAAAAAAGGCACTGTCTCGGATGGCACTGATGCATTCCTTTTGTTTGGCTTTGTTAAAAAGTTTATAGGGGGGTTTCTAAAGTTAAAGTTTTTCCTGAATCAAGATGAGATTCAGTAGGCCATGCTGATCTGGGAGACTTTTATGTCTTTTGCAGTAGGTGTGTTTGAAGCAAGAATTAGACATTCATAGTGAATTTCTGGGCCCGCGAATTTACAGGGAATGAAATTAAGGAAAATAAGACCGAAATCCCATGTGAAGTTTAGTGGCCAGGCTGAGTGGATTCCTATAAAATCTTTTACTTTTGCCTGCACGGATATCCTGATATTCTGAAATTCCTTTTTTGTTTTCAGAAGATCCACACAGATTGCAATGAATACCTTCGGTGGAGATGTGTCTGCCTCTGCAGATCTGGATTTATCTCTGTAGGAAATAATAAACTAAGTAGAACTGACATGCATAGCTGGAGAACTTTCTTTCCCCAAACTGGTCATCTTGCTTTTTCTATTTGTAGCAAATTTTCTTATTAAAAATTCCAGGATCACTTCTGGAGACAGGATGCGAGTGAAGATAAAAGTGACTAGGCATTCACTGAGAGGCAGGATAGTTTCTCTGGAGTTTATTATGCAGTTACATGTAACTGAAAAGACAGAATACCACAAACTAAGAGCATTAATTTCCAGGGCAGCTTGTACACAAATTGTAGGCAATACGTACATTTATTCTGCTGTAAAAAAGCAACCCTCTGGAATTCTCATAGAATTGCAGTGATATGAATTGGAAAGAACATCTGGAGCTGGAGTGATACAATGATGAAGAAACATTTGACAGTGCAAAGCAAATAGCTTTATTGTCTGTAAATTAATCACTCTAAACTAAGCCATGTTTTTCAGTAATGAAGGTCCATGGATAATCCATAACTCTTCTTAAAATATACAGACAGCAATGGAGAAACACAAAATGATGTGGAAAACGGTTGCAAATCCAACATGTTTGACACTCTTGAACTACTAAGTAGGTGACGAATATAGCTTAAAAAATTGTTTACAAATAAAAGAAATTCAGGAAATGTCTATGCAGTATCACTTGTTCTTTTGAGTCTTATAATTCAAGATATATGAGTGCACACAGTCTTTAGTATTTCTTTCTCCTGCTTCCTCTGCTGTTTGGAAATTCAACGGAAGAACACTTTGAGGCACAACGATCTCCTCCTCTAAACATAACAAATTTAATCACATATTTTAGCAAATTATGATACATCACACTTCATTTTTGAGGGAAAGCTCTATGGTTTAGAAGAACAGAAAAAACTGCAAAACACATTTGGGATTCTTTCAAAACTGACCTTTCCTTTTTGTCTGATGTTCAGTTCCTCTTTGGCTGTCACTCAGCTTCTCATGATTGATTTTTTTTTTATCATATTATTTATTTTATTTCTCAAAAGAATAAGGTGTTTTGAAGAAATTCCATCAAATTCTATTGCAAAAAAAGTAAGATCCAATTTGACAACTGGATCTTTTCAATTATTTGAAAGGATAGGTTGAGAAATAGATAAGGAGATTTGGGCCTTATGCTAATTATGAAATCATATAAACTCATCTATTTTCATTTTCTTTCTGTTCTTTGGTTTAAAGAGAAAAACAATACAGAAGAAATAGAAGACTCCAATCTATCACTGAAGGACATCAGTAGCATCATGGAGTGATTTTTTGTTTCTTCTTCACAATTCCCAGGCTGTTCATGTTCATTGTCATGTTCATGTTCATTCGCGTTTTCTAGAATCACACATATTAAAGTTCTAAAGTGATAATTTATTAACATGTAGAAGTTAATTTAAAAGAACCTACCTATTTCACTGTACTTTTTAACTGGAAGACACTGACCATTGACTTGTTTTATAATGTAACTCAATTTTGTTTAGATGCACCATATTCCAGCTGTATTGTATATTGTTGTTTCCCTTCTTTATTTTGTTTCAATGCCCTGCTATTTACCAGTTTAGTGCTATTATCACTTTTGGAGAATTAAATCTGCATTTTTCTTTTGAAAAATGTAGGACCAAGTGAATAGATAACTATTATTCAGACAAAAGTGTGTTATGTTGGAATGTGATATCTCGATCTCATCTTGTGTTATGCTGTAGTTTGTGTTTGTACATTGCAAAGGCAGAAAATGCACAACTTTTACATCTGAGTTAAAATACAAGGTTTTTGCTTTGTTTCACATATCCTCCCTCCTTGAAGGTGTCACACAGACTGATGGCAATGTATTTAATCTGTTTTCAAGAAATTTCTTTTGTGTTTTGGCAATTTTGGTCACATTAAGTTTCCTACTTTTCAGGGAAACTGAAAGCATAGAATCTAAAATATAGTAATTAATCTGTAATAGCACAAGCTACTTCTTTAAAATTGCAGTACATCTTTAAGAATTAAACATTACATCACTGTATATTGCAGCAAAGTCACTGAAACTTAATAAGTTCTGATGCAGTTTTCGAAGAGGTTGCTTATTTGAAGTTTCCTGTTGTCAATTGAAGTCATTATTAACGTGGAGCTTGTTGAAAGTCTCTTCTCATAATGCATATTGCAATCATTGCAACTGTTGTGGCTGTTAATTTTCATGATCTGACCAATTGTAAAAACTGATAAAAAATGTCTGTTTCCAGGGTACGGTTGCCCTGATTCATTGCTTGCATTTGACTGAAAACTCACTCCCCAAGCCTCAGAAAATGACAATCCAAATAAGTATCATCAGCCTTGAAGTAAACAATAGTGGACTGACTTGCAAAAGGTAAACTATGGATATTATAGAGGTATGAAACACAGAAGACTGCGAATGTCTCACTTGGCAATTTTTTAAGGAAAAATGAAGGCTGCTCTTACATTAAAACTTCCTTTAAAAAGCCATTGCAAGCACAATTTGCTACTAATTGTACTTGATCTCATTTATCTAAATCCTCCACACCCTTGCCGATTTTCTATCAGATTTATCCACTGCTATGCTTTCATAACAGCCACTTTAACTGCAGGTAGCATGATAGGACATTAACAACCATGGTACTTGTGCCGTTTCTTTGATAAGTGACAGGTGGCTTGTTTCTGTCCCTGAGGGGTAGGATAATTTATCTCACCAATGTGTTCAGCCTCTGGCAGCCTAGAAACAAAGAACCTTGAATGTCAACTCAGGGTATGGCTGGGGATGCATAACAACGTTACCTCTGGAACCAGCACAGTGACCAGAAAGATATACACCCTGCAGAACAAAGTATCTCAGTATACACTTAGTTGTTACCTACTGATATAACTAGAATAAAACAGACTGATGTTTGTGAATATAAACTTCACAACTTGACTAATTTGTCATACCTTAAATAATTGTAATGTAAATGTAGAATTTCTTAGCAGGAAATACATTATATTTGAGTTAAAATGTAGCATGTGTACCAGAAATCTAAAAACAACAACAGTTATAAATTTCTCAATAATATCACATTTATCAAGGGAAAGTGCATAAGTTTTTACAAATATAGACAACTCGTAGAAAAGAGTGCACATTTAGAAATTACAGGCACCTATTAGACTTGTGGTGATGTTTTGCAATACATATGCAGTCATCATTTCTAATGTTTATAATTTCAGAGGAGATTAAAATGTCTTCAAAAAGTCAAATTTGCATATAATTCACTTCCATTCTTTTGTTGAAATTAAGATATTCTTGTTTCATTTCTGTAAAACAGGTTCTCATTGTCTATACGTAACCATATTTTTGCCTGAGTTGAGGGTGGGAGGAAAAATACCTTAAATATTACTCTTTAACCTTAAAGTTTTCCTTTCAGATGATTAAAATAATCACAAAGTGTTTTCAGGTTGTTGCTGAAAGACTTTAAATCTGCATTTTCTTTGAATGTGTTGAATTCTGTGATAGGTCTGTGGTCAGATCCTCTGTATCTTGGGAACGTGTATCTTATTGATGAAAATTTGCTTTATGAGTTTATACCGTATTTTTGAAAACTAGAGTACATCCAGCATAAATATTACCACAAAATACTCTGAGGCAGATACAGAGAAGAAATAGAATACAGATTATAAACAGCCACAGCTATTAACTGCCAGAGTTCTTACAGAAGCATTATAGTCTTAAAAAGACTAGTTGTGCTATGTCTCAGGCTGGGTCTTATAAAGAGTTAACTGGATGAGACTGAGATACACTGAGGACAAAACAGCTAACTACAGTGTTTCCCTCTGACCTTAAAATATATGGAAGAGGAAAAAACATGTACTACCTGACACATAAGTCACAATGCATACTGAAATGTCAAGGTCAGTATTCAAACAACATTTTCAAGTGGGAAATAATAATATAAAAAATCACCTTACATTTGGTTTAGTAAAAGGTTATCTTTGAACACTCAGAGCACTACAATGAAATCCTCTCCTGGTGAGAGCAGCTGTGAACACTCAGTGCAACAAAGACGACATGGAGTCTTAATACACAAGAGGAGGAGTATGTGTGTGCGTCTGTGTGCGGAGTTGTGTGCTAGTGTTATTGTTATTTCTCCTTATAAATACATTTACTAAACTGTTTTCAAACAATTGCTAAATTTGGCATTATTTTTGAAAGGATAAAATTGCAGCCCTATTTAGCCTCATAATAGCTGAATTGAGTATTCTACATTAAACGCTTCTCAATTTTGTAAACTGTTACCCTGCATATGTCATTGATATGTTTCTGCTGAAAATGTAAATCAATAATGTATTATTTTAATATAATTTTAATGCTATGAGCTGTCTCCTCTAAAATAAATGCAAAGTAAAATAAATAATAAAGAATGAATATTAATGATTTTTCCTACTATATAATGATTGAAAATTCTTCCAGTTTCTCCATTCTTCAGTCAAACAAACAAGCTAAAAGGTATTCAGTTTTTGTTTGTTTGGTGTATTGCATATGGTAAGCAAGAATGGTGACTCCACTACAAGATAAAAAAATTGTAAAGAGCATATTTAACCATGAAGTAATAAATCTGAAGTTTAATAGAATAAAAGCTTTTCTAGCACATGCAAGCAGGATGCTTACATACCAGCCTTGGCCGGCAAGAATGGAAAAAGGAAGTAAAATTTATGACATGATCTGCGACTATATGAGTGCATATGTGCATGAATATTTTCCAAAGAGAAAGCTTCCTCAGCTTTGTTTCCATTAATAAGTATAATTTTAAGAAGTTTTTATGTAGCTAGCTATATGCATGTTAATAAATACCAAATAATTCAAGTCAAAATTTGTGGTATTTTATGGGGATTTTTTGTTTATTTTTGTTTGTTTGTTTTCAGGGTTTTCTTTGGGTTTTTTTTGAGTAAATGACTAAGTCTTTGACAAGGACTGAAAGCTAAGCAGATTGTCTGAGTAAGTTCTAAATAATTGTTCCCTTCAAATGTACCATTTTTACACACCTGACTGATGTCTATTCTTTATTCCGCCCTTTCTTTTTTTTTTTTTTAGGAAAGCAATTCTAGTTATAACCATTATGATTTCCTCACAGGTATTTAATTGGATACTGAGTTAGCTTTATTGCAGTTATGATACTCTGTAGAATCATGGAATTACAGAATTTCTCAAGGTAAAAGGATCTTTTCGTAATATCCGATCTGAACATCTCTTGACACAGCTTCATTCTATTTCCTCATTTCCTGTCTCCGATCACCAGAAAAGAAGTTGTAGACTGTGATGGAGCCCTGTCTCAGCGCTCTCTTCTTCAATCTGAACAAGCCAAGTGACCTCAGTTATTCATTTGAAGTCTTGCCCTCAGGAGATTTCACCATCTTGTTCACCCTCTTCTGGACATACTCTGTATAACATTGTTCTTACACTGCTCTATTGTTAGTGCAATCCAAGAGGAATCCAAGAAGAAATTTAATGCTAAACCACTTCAAGAGATGAACTTTTTAACTGCTTACCATGTAACAAAATAATGAATGGACTAGCTGATTACCACTTAACGGTTCTCAAAAGTATAGCACCACTGGAGCCACTAAATAACGTATTTCATAGCAATTTATGTCGTTTCAATATGAGAAGCGGAAAGAAGAATAAGGTCAGACCTTTGGTGAAAGAACTGTACTGCATTTACCCTCTGGATTACTGAAGTATGACACTTTCCTGACCTTTACAAACTTCTGTTTCCTCTGAGCAGAATATCCCTCATCTATATCTAATGAGAAAAGTTAGTAAAGATGGAATGACGTGCCACAAAGATCCAGTTCCAGCTTCTTCTTTATAGGTTATGAATCATTTATTGATCAAAAAAAAACTTCTTGGGGAAATTGTTGGGACTGTCCAGTGTCGAAGATCAAGCCACCTCAGCTGGAAAAATTTGAATACACAGAATTAGAGGTTAAACTCCTAATTCACTATGGATTACATCACATTTCCAGAACCAGCCAAACCTTGCATTATCCTAAGATTGGTTCTCCAGAGGAATCTCATTTTCACTACCTATATCCTGCAGAAACTATTTTTTCCCTACAATACTGGTACTGACTGGTGACATTTTAAATACTTTTTCGAGAGTCATCATTTTAATCTACTTAGTTGCAAAAAGAGGTGTTGGATTTTCCACACATTTTTAGGCTCATAATCCATATTGTATATTTTCATTCATGGAGTGATTAAAAGTAATATATTGTGTTACCTTGGACCATGGCTTATTAACTTTTTCACTAATGAAATAGTAAGGTCATTTTTTCGTCTGTGTATGCTCCAGCAATGTAAAAGGAGTAGCCATTGTCCAGAGATGCTTTGGTGTATAAGGAAGACAGAGTAGTTAACAGCAGATTCAGATCATGTGTGTCAAGATAGGTCACAGAATTTCAGTCCAGTTATATAATTTTATAGAAGTTAAGAATACTATCCGCTGACATTTTTGTCTAAGAAGTCAAATGCAAATGGGTCAAGAAATTACATTGTTAAAATCTTCATAGCAACATTAACATACAATCACACTACAGTTATGGTTTGTGGTATTTTAAATTACTGGCCATACTGAGGACTGTTTTAATGCAGATTGTACAGTATGGGTATTTCATCAGAATTAGTCTTTGCCTGGAAATACTAACATTTTAATTTCCTGACTGCTGTATATTTTAAATCGATAACTTAATTTCTGTAGTAATACTAGGTGCTTATTTTAATGAAATTTCTGAGAATAAGAAAATCAAGATGGGAATGTAGAAAATTATCAAAAGGAGAAAAAAAGATAAAGGAGTTAGATAAATGCTTCTTTTCAAAACCATGGATAAATAAAGTTCCCTAAGATTTCAACAAATATACAGATGACAATACCAGCCTCGGTCTTCTACATGTCTTCTTCTCTGTCCCTTATCAGTTCAATATCTACATGGTGAATTCTATGTAGTCACACAATGTTTTATGCTATTGACATTGTAAGGAATTTCTATTGTAATATTTTTAACATAAAGCATGCAGCCACACCATGTGATTGTCAGAGGCTGGAACCTGACAAGGTGTCCTTAGAATGCGGCAGGAGGTGGTTCTTCTTACTGTCAGCCTCATTGTTGGAACTGGTTGAGGAAAAAAAGACTTGTTTTATCCTTTATGGGCCTCCTAGACACTCCATAGAATGCAAAAGAAAAGTAAATATAAAGTCTGCAGTCATGCTTCAGAACAAAAATGATAGAAATTCAAGGCTGGGGGTGGGTGGGATGGGCAGAATGTTTTGGTTTGGTATGGCTGGTTTAGTTTCATTTGGTTTTCCTACAGAAATCATAACAAATTAAGATTTTAGTCCATTCAGCGCAGTATCCTTCCTCCAGTAATCATCAGATGATTATGAAAAAGAAAACATTTAACAATTGAGGATGTTAAGCAGAATGTATTTTCTCATTTGGGATCATTCTGTTCTCTGACTCTCCTTTCTGATAAAGGTCACATTTAGCCCCTTTGTAAGTTCAGGACTTCTGTAAATTCCATAATCTGTGAAAATGTTTATCCACTCATGTTGATGGAAAACTTGTAGAGGGTTGTTGCAGCTGTCATATTCTTGGCCTTAAGATGTGTAAATTGTTGCAGAATATCAGACTGTATATCTGCAAAACAAGGACATGTCGTTAGTTGTCTTTAAAAACCCGTGGATCATTATATTTTATCTGGTAGGATATTTGTAATTTACACAGTGACCTGTTCATTGAGTTAAAACATACCTCTATGGACTCCGCACCTTTTTTTCAAAATAGTTTCAGCACATTTCAGTATGTCTCATCGTACTTATGACTGAAGATATTGGACATGTTTTATTCTCTGACTTATTTCTTGAATATATATATTTAGCAAGAAAACTTTTTACAAGTATATGTATCCATTTTGAACTTGATATAGGCTTTCTTTATGTAGCCACAGTGGCTGTATTCAAGTGATTCTTCTCTCCTTCAGTTTCTATGTGTTTCAACAGAATCGGATTATGATTAATGGATTTAACTTTAATTCAAGTAAGAATAAAACCAACGAGATCCAAACTGAGTCAAAACAATCTGTTTACCAGCTACAACCATAATCAGCTTGCTCTGTTGGCATTAATTGTTGTGTTGGGCTTTTTAGCTTGCCATACTGATGTTACGTCCGTAATATTGAGGTGAGGTTTATGGATAATGGATGAAGAGACTTTGTAGACTTTTCTTTCCAGCTTAGAAAATTCTGTCAGCATAAACATAAATCCAGATCTGTTCTTTGCTTCCTACTCAGCATCAATGTCATTTATGTTGTGAACAGAACTAGTAATAGAACATAGTAGGGACTATCACCTAAACACTATGGATAGGTAGCTTTTAGAACAGCATACAGCACAGAATTTAAGTGCTCTCTCTAAGGCAATATAGAAATATTAATAATTGAGAGACAACAATGCAGGAGTTGTGAAAATCAAGTTTTCAAGTTTGGAAACAGTCAAAAGCTGTAGGGGTAGGGGTTGGACAAAATATGAGGAAAGCCAGCAAACCAACTCAAATTATTACTGCAACATTACCCATAAGCATTAACAGAATAATTGTATTTCCTTGTGTCTGGAGGTGATGTTACTTATGTTGCTTAGCTTAGTAACAGAGTAGTGTGAAGAATGTGCTCCTCCTCAGCTCTGCAGAGGAGAAAGTTATTTCCAAAAAGTACTGACTTAATTTGAAACTGTTTGTTTCTGTCCTTGTGAAAGATTTTTTTTCTTGTGGCACAGAAAAAGTCCTTGAGGTAGCTGAGAGACTGATTGGAGTTATGTCCCCAAGGGTCTTCTGAGAGGATTCAGCAGAGAGTATGCCCAGAGTGTTACTGGCTATGGCTAATGAGAATCCTGTGGGTCATTCTTTTATGCACTTCCTAAGTTATCTTTGGGCTGAGTTGCAGCTTTTGTAGTTAGACTCTGCAGTGTACGATCTACAGAATTCGGAAGCTGAGGAAGGTCTGAGTTCATACAGAAGACACATTTGAAAATCCCTCTTCTGACAGCCATTTTTATGCTTCTGTCTTTTAGGTCACTCTGTGAGTACTTGGTGTGGGTCTTAGGAAAAGAATTACTCTTACGTGTTGAATATATTTTCAAAATAAATAGTATATTTTCTGTTTGCTTTATTATTTCCTAACAAAAATGTATTTAGAGATCAGAAACTGCAGGTCTGACTATTAGTAGTTCAATGGCCATAACCAGGAGGTCAGCTGCTGAGAACCACGTGGTTTATTAAGTGCTTTAGGTATCAGTGGAGGTATTGCAGCCTCTGCCCGAATTTACGCCTTCTCCTCCTAATTATCTGTTACTTTGTTGCAAATGATACTCTATTCCAAAATACCAACTCACACATTAAGCATTCAGCTGTATCAGCACCCTACCTAAACCAGGGGTTCTTTAAAATTGCCTGCCTTTCAATTTCTGTCTACATAGTGAGATTGCATGTTGTTTCATAATTAACAACAGTTTCTAACCTGCTGATTTGTTTGCATGGGTGAAAGGTGAATGCTCAATGATTTCCACCACAGTTAACACCTAGACATTTATGACTGACTCCAGTGCTATCTCTGTGTCGTAACAGACACAGACTTAACATACCTGCCTCAGCTTTGCTCCAGGTGCCTGATTAAAAAGCCCAGACCAATGTCTACTTTTATCTGCTTACTTTGATTTCACTTTGGAGCATTTTACCAGAACTGTGCTCATGCCTCCCTGCTGCTCACATACTTAGTGGCATTTATTGCATGAGTTTTCCTGTCAGTGTGGCACCAAGGTCTAACTGCGTAGTATACCTCTGCATGCAAGGATAATCCACATCTTCCTCATCAGTCTGTTATGTTAGGTATGGTTTCTATAATGTTGTGAATATAAGAGGGTAAAAAAAGCAGTCATAGAATTCTCTGGGATTTTTAAATTGCCTCAGAAGACTAATAAATCTCACCACATGTTTCTTCCATATGTTGTGAATTAGGCTTTGCTTCTTATATCCATGCAAGAAGCTGAAGGCTGTGTGATGATGTCATCTGGATGAATGATTTACCAAACTTATGGTTATTAATCATGGCTTACTGTTGGTCTGTTTAAAACCACATGGGGTATAGCACTAGTACAATAAATTTATTAGGGAAAATGACTGTTCAGAAGTAAAGACTTACTGAACTTGCACATGACTTGGAAACAAAATAAACATTAAGCTACTCAGTATTGCTTAAAAGGCAGGCCCTTTCAGATAAACAACAGAGTTCAATATTAATTTCATTGTTCTATATAAGAATTCTAAGAATAGGAGAAAATATTTCAGTATCTAAGAAATGAAGGCATAAAAATGGATGCATAGCTTTGTATGCTTTTCCAGTCTGTGCAATTCCGTGTGTTTCAATATGATAATGCTACAAAAATTCCATTATCAGCTGTTAGTTTTAAAGTGTTTGGTATGATATTAATCACAGAAAAGAAAATTTCAGGTCTTATACAAATTTCTTTGCTGGAGGTAAGCTAGTTCTATAAAGACTGATACAATAAAAAAAAAAATAGAATAATTTCAAATAGTTTGGTTTTGTAGGAAAAACTCTTTTCTAAGACTTGGAAGCAATATTAAGTACTTTCACTTTCTTTCCAGAATGTAAAATGGCTATAAATGCAATTAGCAGTTACATGAGTTTAAGAAGAAAGACTGAAATCATCAATCAACAAAACCAGGCTAAAATGACTGTAGACCAGTTAACTGCCTTCATTGTTCAAAGGCTACAGTAACTTGATAAACAGCAGAGATGGGTGGACTAAAGTGACCGCTCGGGACAGGTGATGAATCCATTCCCAGCCTGCCCCATCTTCCCAGATGCCTGTACAAACAGGTATAAGGCCCTGGAATTAAAGAGGCAATCAGCTGATAATATAGATGAAGCACCTTCTGGGAGGGAGGGGACATCCAAGTATACAACCCCCTGTGTCACCACCACCGACATCAAGGCTAAAAGAAGGGTAGTTGTCATAGGAGACTCCCTTCTGAGAGGGACTGAGGGCCCAGTATGCCTTCCAGACTCAGCTCACAGGGAGGTCTGTTGCTTCCTTGGGGCCAGAGATAGAGACATTACAAGAAAACTCCCAACTCTGGTGAAGCCCTGAGATTACTATCCACTGATGTTATTTCAAGTAGGCAGCAGAGACATTGCAAGGAGAAATCCTGTAGCCATCAAAAGGGATTTCCGAGCCCTGGGACAGTTGGCTCAGGAGCACAGGTGGTATTTTCCTCAATCCTCACTGTAACTGGAAGAAACATGGAATTAAGCAGGTGAGTTGACCAAGTCAACAAGTGGCTCAGAGTTTGGTGTCATTAGCAGAACTTGTTTTTTTACTACCATGGGGCAGTCTATTCATCACCAGGTTTTTAAGCATCTGATGGCTTGCACTTCTCATGAAGGGGCACAAGGGCATTAGCCCAAGAATTAACAGGGCTGGTTGATAGGACTTTAAACTAGATTCAAAGAGGAATAGCTGCAGGCTGGTCTGGGATGAGAAATGGGAAGGCACACAAAAGCCTGAAAAGCTGCTTCCTTGTGAGGTTCAGACTGCTTCACAAAGAGATGGGCAAAATGAACTGCACCTGGAATGTTTCCATACTAATACATGCAGCATAAGGAATACTCAGGAGGAGCTAGAAATCTTGGCCCTGTCCCAAAGACATGACATTGCCATTAGTGAAACTTGGTGGGACGAGTCCTGGGACTGGTGTGGCATGATTGATGGCTACAGGCAGTTCAGGAGGAATAGCCAGGACAGGCGGGGTGAGGGGGTGGCATTGTATGTAGCAGAAGGGCTGGAA
The DNA here is from genome assembly GCA_033556795.1 of Tapera naevia. Taxonomy (NCBI): domain Eukaryota; kingdom Metazoa; phylum Chordata; class Aves; order Cuculiformes; family Neomorphidae; genus Tapera; species Tapera naevia. The sequence continues at coordinate 1,647,693 of JAUMJJ010000016.1, forward strand.
TGCATGGAATTGGCTGTTGGAAATGACACGGTTGAGAGGCTCTGGATAAGGATTAAGAGGTAGACAATTAAAATGGATATCATTGTGGCAGCCTGCAGGATGATGCCACTGATGAGTTTTTCTTTAAGGAACTAAGGGAAGCCTCTAAGTCCTCTGCCCTTGTCCTCATGAGGGAATTCAATCTGCCAGAAATCAACTGGAAGTACCATACCACTGGAACAAGCAGGTCAAGAAGATTCCTGGATGACAGCTTCCTAGCACAGGTGCTGAGGGAACTGACCAGAAAAGTTGCCTTCCTTGATTTATTGCTGGTAAACAGATAAGGTTTTGTGGGCGATGTGATGGCTGCAGGCTGCCTTGATCACGGTGACCCTGAAGCAGTCAAGTTTAAAATATAAGAAAACAGAAGAAAAAATGTTGGCAAGACCTCAACCCTGGATAAGGGGAAAGCAGACTTCAGGTTTCTCAGGGAATTTCTTCGTAATATCCCTTGGGAAAAAAATATTTTGATGGCGCTGGGATACATCAGTGCTGGTCACTTTTGAAGTACCACCTCCAAAGGGCACAGGACCGGGCAATCCTGAAATGCCAGAAGTCAAGCAGGCAGAAGCGCAGCCTGGCTAACTAGGGATCTGCTCAAATTGAGGCATAAGAAGGTGGTGTATGGCCAGTGGAAACAAGGACAGATGACATGGGAGGACTGCAGGGATGTCATTCAGCACTGGAGGGCGGAAATTCACACGGCCAAAGTTCAGTTAAGAGTTGAAACTGGTTAACACTGTAAAGGGTAGTGAAAATATCTTTTTCAGATATATTAATAGTAAAATGCAGAACAAAACCAGCATTGGACTATTACTTGATGAGTATGGGTACCTGATTAATAGCAACTTAGACAAAGCAGAGACTTTTAATGCTCTTTTTTTTCCATCAGTATTCAACAATGACATTGGGCTTGGGGCTCCCCAGAGCTCTGAGCTGGAGGATCATGGCTGGGCACAAAATCTCCCAATCAATCCCAAACTTGTGCAGGATCTGCTGCTCCAGCTGGATCCCTACAAGTTGATGGGACCTGATAAGGTCATCCAAGGGTACTTAAAGAGCTGGCCAATGTCACAGCGAGACCTCGCTCAATGATTTTTCCATGCGCTTGGGATTCTCAAGTGGTACCAGCTGACTGGAAGCTAGCAAATGTTGTCCCGGTCTTCAAGAAGGGCAGCAAGGATGAACCCAGTAACAACAGGCCTGTCAGTCTAACTTCAGTGCCTGATAAGATTATGGAGAAGATTATTCTGGGAGTTAACAAAAAATGTTTGAAAGACAACACAGTAATTAGTCCCAGTCGGCATGGGTTTAAAAAAGGGAAGGTCCTGCCTTACAATCTTAATATACTTTTACAACAAGGTCATCCACCTAGTCAACCAGGGAAAATGATTCAATGTCATTTTTATGGATTCTAACAAGGCCTTTGATACTGTCTCTCACAGCATTCACATAAACAAAATGTCCAGAAAATGTCCAGTTGGAAAAACACATAATACTATGGGTGCACAACTGGCTGATGGGTTGGGCTCAAAGAGTCATAGTGAAAGGAGTTATATCAGGCTGACTCCCAGTCACTAGTGGGATCTAACCTGGGGCCATCCTGTTCTTCAATATCTTCATAAATGACCTGGATGAAGGACTTGAAGGACTTATTGACAAAGTTTTCCAATGACACAAAACTGGGGGGAGCCATCAACACCCTTGGAGGCAAAGAGGCCCTGTGGAGAGACTTACTGAAACCTGGCTCATTGAAAGCAGACATGAACCTGACAAAAGCAAGCTGCTTAGGCCTTGAGTGGGAAAATACTGAACTAAGTGAAAAACTTCTGACCAGCAAGGTCAGTGGGCCCTTGTTGTGCAGTGAAGCTTAGGCAAGGGAGATAACAGGATGTCTCCCACGAGACCAGATGGATTTCTAAAACTACAGGAATGTATGTGACGCTTATGCAATGATAAAGTCTGTAAACAATAAGGAGCTAAAGTTTTGTAATATGTATGAAGCTCATTAACTAAACTATTTAGGTAGAAGTACTGCTAATAAAGATTGAGACTTGTTAATCAAACACCATATGCGTATCGTTAAGTTTCCCGCCGTCTTCAACAAATGGTGACCCCCGACAAATGGTGACCCTGACCGACTTCAAAGGAAGAATAAGACTTGATTTGCACCACGGCAAAACGGTGAGTGAGTTGGACCCTACGCAGCAAGGGTGGCAAAAAGACGTTCCGAAAAAAAGAACTCCGTGCCCTAGGTGACCGCATAGGCGAGACTAGCCATACGTGCTGCTGGACCCTGAAGGGCTGCAACAGCGCTGACGAATAGGTATGGAAAGGGAAGCAGCATATAATTTATTTACTGAGTTTCTGTATAGAAAGGCAATAAAGGGAGTAGACTTAAAAAAGGAACTCCCCGGCCTATTAGCTTTTGGTTATGCTAAAGGATTCTTTGTAAATCCGCATGCAGTACATTCTTTAGAAGAATGGAAGAAGTTTGGAGATAAACTTTGGGAACTAGTGTTAGAAGATGATAAAATGGCAAAAAAAAGATGGGAAAGCTTTGGCGTGTAATATATAGCATGCTTTTGCAGCATGAAATAGAAAAAAAGGCAGCAGAACAGGCGTCAGCCGTACGTTCTAAAAATAAGGAACATACTGCTGACTGGTTCTCTACCACACCGCTGCCAGCAGCCACACCAACTGTAATTTTACCTGCTACCCAAAAAGAAACAAATGTCTTACAGCCTTCGGCACCTCCTGCACATCAGGTACAGGAGGACCCATCAGAACCATCCAAAAACATTCCACCTCCCTATCCTGAGCAGCCGTCAGAACAAGCGATTGAGTGGGCTCTTAGTCACGGGTTACCTCCTCCTAACAATGCCATAGAACCTGTCCCCGGAGCGGAAAGTAACCTCGCAGAGGCTATGGCAAGGGAATGGAGAGAGGCATGGACAGCTTTTGCAAAACACTGCATGCAAGAGGGAGATAAAGAGGGAATGCAGGCTGTGGATGAATTTCTGGCTTTCCCTGTGGTTTTTACTCCAGTTGCAGGACGGGGTATGCAGGCTACAATTACAGCACTTGATTGGAAATTGTTAGTTCAATTGCGAAGTACGGTTAGTCAATTTGGTGCATCCGGAGAACCCACAAAACAAATCTTAGATTATATTTGGGGAACACAATTATTACTTCCACAAGATTGCCGAGCTATTGCTAAATTAATGTACACTCAGCACCAACAACTGCTACTTAATGCACATTGGCAAAATCTTGTTAACCAGGCAGTTATGGTGCAACAGGACCCAGCTGATCTATTATATGGAATAACAGTGGAGGAATTAATGGGGGTAGGTCCATACAGTCGTACAGAAGCACAGGCTATGATAGGGCCCGAAAAACTCAGAGAAGCTATGCATCTAGTACGGGTGGCAATGGACAGAATCAAAGAACGGGGTGGGGTCCCCATGTATATGAGCATAAAACAGGGAAGAGATGAGCCTTTTGGGAAATTCATTGATAAGATCGCATCAGCTATAGAAAGGGCTGGAGTACCTGATTACATGAAAGGAATTATTTTAAAACAGTGTATTTTGCAAAATAGTAATGCTACAGCAAAAAATGTGATAAGTACAATGGGATCACATTGGACAGTAGAGGAAGCCTTAGAAAGAATTTTGCAAATGCCGTCAGGGGAACAAGCTTTTTTTTTTAGTCAGTGCCATAGTGCCATCAAGGAATTAGGGAAGGGGTTACAAGAACAAGTGCAAAGCACACAGGCTCAAGTGTTAGCTGCTCTTGCGCCCCTTCAAGCTTCAGTAATGAATCCCCCTGTCGGAAATAAAAATCGGCTAAAATGCTATCGATGTGGCGGCTCTGGGCACATCCGAAGAGATTGTCGAGCGTCAAAAATTTGGTGTCAGAAATACAAAAATGATTCCCACAACACTGCAGCTTGCCACAACAGGTCGGGAAACTTCAGAAGGAGCGCGTCGAATTGCAGTGGCCGCGCTCAGACACAAGTCGTCGCTGCTGTTCAACAGTCGGAGAAACCGAACGACGATCCTCTCCTCAACCAGCCACCAAACTGCGACCCGCCACAAGTGGAAGCTTCAGATTCGACCTGGAAGCCGCAATAGATGTAACCCTGATATCGACTCAACCACAAAAGGTCCCCACCGGAGAAAAAGGACCTTTGATTATTAATGGACAAATGTTGGGAGCATTGCTTCTAGGTCGATCATCTGCCAGCCTAGCAGGACTTTTTGTGCTCCCCGGACTTATAGATGCAGACTACACCGGAGAAATTATGATCATGGTTTACACTTTGTTTCCACCTATCAGGATTACAAAGGGGCAACAGATTGTTCAGCTTATTCCACTGCCACAATTGACGGCAGGCATGAAAATTGACTGTCCAAAGAACCAACGGGATGCAAAAGGATTTGGATCTAAAAAGGGTCTCACAATGTTAACCTTGGACTTGTCCACTCACCCAAAGCAAAAGCCATTAATCGAGAAAGGCCAGATCAGAGATTTGAATGGACTGTGTTACCACAAGGTATGAAAAATAGTCCTACATTATGCCAGCTGTATGTTGATGCGGCTTTGCAACCAGTAAGAAAGAAACGGCCAACATGTATAATATATCACTATATGGACGATATCTTATTTGCACAAATGGAACCATTTACAGAACAACAGATACAGGAGCTAAGAAATCACCTGGACAGATACCAACTTGTAGTGGCAGAAGAAAAAGTACAGAAAACAGCACCCTGGAAATATTTAGGATGGACAATCTCACAAAAATTTATAACTCCACAAAAGCTACAATTACAGACAGAGATCAAAACTGTTAATGATGCACAGAAATTACTTGGAGATTTACAATGGTTAAGACCAATAGTCGGAATACCCTCTGAATTGTTGAGTGACCTTCGCCCTCTCTTGCGAGGCACTGATCCTATGACTCCAGTGATGGTAACATCACAGCAACAAAAGGTACTCCAACAAATTACTGACTGTATTGTACAAGGAAAAGTACACCGTCGTTGCTGGGACAAACCCCTTGAACTTACGTTTTGGGCAGAGACCACCTATGTATTAGGTGCTATCACACAATCCTTAAAGAAAACGGGGGAGATAGGGGTCCTAGAATGGATCTCACCTGCTATACAGCAGTCTAAAACTTTGCTCCAAAAAATTGAGATGCTAATTATCCTCATAAAAAAGGGCAGAGAACGTGTACTTCAAGTGGATGCAACAGAGCCAGCACTAATTAGAGTACCCATGAAAAAGGATTCATTGGAATGGTTTCTACATAACAGCGAAACCCTGCAAGAAGCTTTACTAGGGCTCTCCTGCCCCATTTTATCAGACAAATTGGTCGATGCTCCGTTGGCATGGATTGGGAAATGGCATTGGATCGAGATTCCCAGGAGACGACTGTAGCCTATACCTGAAGCAAGGACGGTGTTTACAGATGCTGGAAAACGGTCACATACAGCAGCAATTACATGGAAAGAGAATGGTTTATGGCAACATCAAATACTCAAAGGACAAAGTGACGACAGTTTACAAACACTGGAACTCTTAGCAGTAATTTGGGCTTTGATGCATATGAATATGTCACTTAATGTGGTAACTGATTCTATATATGTTGCTGGGGTGGTAGCCAGAATCGAAGGAGCTATAGTCAAAGAAATACAAAATCAGAGATTGTATACCTTATTTACACAGTTATTACAAACAGTGTACAGCAGGGAACATGAATATGCGGTTATACATATAAGAAGCCACAAATGGGACATAGGTCTGGGTGAGGGAAATTACAGGGCAGATCACTTAGTGTCAATAGCAGATGCAGAGCTGGAAGAATTTGATAAAGCAAGGAAGGAACATGAAATGTTTCACCACAATGCTAAAGGGCTAAGGAAAAGACTTAAGATCTCATCAGTTGAAGTCAAATCCATAGTAAGGTCATGTGCTATTTGCAGTCATCACAATAATGGTGTAGGTTTAGGAATTGGAATTAATCCACATGGGCTGAAAGCTAAAGAAATCTGGCAAATGGATGTAACCTATGTACCTGAATTTGGAAGACTAAAATATCTACATGTCACTATAGATACCTATAGCCATTATATTTGGGCACCAGTACAATCAGGAGAAAAAACATTACATGTAGAGCGTCATTTAAGTGAATGTTTTGCAGTTATGGGAATTCCCCAACAGATAAAAACAGATAATGGACCGTCATACACAAGTAAAAGAATAGCTTGTTTTTTTAAAGCAATGGAATATACAACATCGCACAGGGATAGCACACTCACCCACAGGTCAGGCAATAATTGAAAGGGCCAACTGAACCTTAAAAAGATATCTAAATAAGCACAGAGAGATAAAAGATATTAAAGAGAGAATAAGTAAAGTACTGTTTGTACTCAATCATCTTTGCAATTTTGGAGAACAGGATCAACCGGCTGCTGTGATCCATTATAGGATAGAAAAGGAAAATCAGGGCCCTGAGGTGTGGGTGAAATATAGGGACCCTAAAACAGGTATTTGGCAAGACCCTGCTAAATTACTTTACTGGGGGAGGGGTTATCTTTGTGTCTCATCCCCCACAGGTCCATTGTGGGTTCCTGCCCGGTGGACAAAAGCAGCCCTGGAAATTCCAGATCTTCCCACGAGTGGTGAGGAACAAGATGCAGAAGCTGACAACAGAAGTATGGGAGACATTGATGTTTCAATGTTGAATATTTAACAGACTTTTATAGTTTCCATATTTAGCTTGCTTATGTGTTAGGATTACCATAGTTGGTGTTTGGTAGGTTAGTGATTGTGTAACGAGCATATAGAACTATTAAGGAATACCTTGCAAAGCAGAAAGATGTAATATAATTAGATCCACAGATAAGGTTAAGTAAAGTGCTGTTTACACTTAATTGCTTAATTATCTTAGTTTGGTAGCAGGTTTAGAACAAGCATCTGTAGTAATTCATAATAGTGGTGTGAAAATGTAAGCTACGCCTGAAATACAGTTGTGTTATAAGAATTCTATGACAGAGTTATGGGAAGGACTGAGCCTGTTGCTATTTACTGGTTGTGGTTATAGTTGTGTTTTCACAGATCAAGGTCCCTTGTGGATTCCCAGTAAATAGACATGCCCGGCAGTCGAGTCAGTCAACCGAACACACGAGAGCGACAGCAAAGAGCAATAAGCATTCTACTTTAACAACTTTGAACAGAAATTAACACATCAAGTGAGAGGTTTAGCCCATGATATGTAATTGTAAACATACTTGACTAACAGGGACTGAAGGGGGGGGGGCTTGAGAATTGAATTCTGTTATAGCTATTAATTGTGATTACAATTGTGTATATTGTAACTGTGCTTTGAATCTTTTATTAGAGTGTGGAGTTTGTGCCAATAGGTTGATAAGAAATAGTCACGTAGTAGCAACTGAAGGTAGTCTTTATACTGCACATTTTCACCAGAATTTTGTGGATTTTTATATAGCAGCAGGTATCATATATAATCAGCTACAATTTTATTATTTTGAATCAGGAAGTGCTTTTCGCCAAACTCAAGCAATTTGGTACTTAAAACTTGCCATCCAGCAAGTTAAATAACCCAAGAAGTCAAGATTGATTGCTTTACAATGTGGACCCAATTGACTCAAATTGAAGGAAACAGATGATGTTCTTGGAAATTGATTCTCAATTTGGTATTACAGGCTGGCTAAGAACACTCCTGATCAAAGGTATGTGTTGTTTAAATCTGTCTGATCACTCAACATCAATACACAAACAAATAACAGAAGTGTAAACACACTTAAAAGACTTTAGCTTACAGACAGACTCATTATGAGAATGATTGGCCAATTTTGGATTTGGACCCTGGGTATCAGAATTGTTGAAACAAGGACTAGTCGTAGTAATTACAATTTTGTCATTTTATTGATTCTCCCTTGTATGTTTAAATGTATGCAGAATATACTTGAAAAACCTAGTGCAAAATATGTTACAAAACCACATTGCCTTAAATAAAGAAAAAGGGGGAATTATGGAGAGACTTACTGAAACCTGGCTCATTGAAAGCAGACATGAACCTGACAAAAGCAAGCTGCTTAGGCCTTGAGTGGGAAAATACTGAGTTAAGTGAAAAACTACTGACCAGCAAGGTCAGTGGGCCCTTGTTGTGCAGTGAAGCTTAGGCAAGGGAGATAACAGGATGTCTCCCACGAGACCAGATGGATTTCTAAAACTACAGGAATGTATGTGACGCTTATGCAATGATAAAGTCTGTAAACAATAAGGAGCTAAAGTTTTGTAATATGTATGAAGCTCATTAACTAAACTATTTAGGTAGAAGTACTGCTAATAAAGATTGAGACTTGTTAATCAAACACCATATGCGTATCGTTAAGTCTCCCACCGTCTTCGACAAATGGTGACCCCCGACAAGGCCCTGCAAAGCGATCTTGACAAATTGGAGAGATGGACAATTACGAATAGCATGAAATTTAACAAGAGCAAGTGGCAAATTCTGCACCTGGGACACGGCAACCCTGGATACATGTACAGACTGACATGTGATGCTGGAGAGCAGCCCTGCGGAAAGGGGCCTGGGGTTCTGGTCAATGGCAAGCGGAACATGAGCCAACAATGTGCCCTGACATCCAAGAGGGCCAATCGTGTCCTGAGGTGTATCAAGCACAACATTGCCAGCCGGTCGAGGTAGGTGATTATCCCACTCTATTCTGCTCTGTTGTGGTCCCACCTTGAGTACTGTGTGCAGTTTTGGATGCCACAGTATAAAAAAATACAGAAAACTACTGGAGAGTGTCCAGAGGAGGGCCACAAGGGTAGTGAAAGGTCTAGAGGGGATGTCATATGAGGAGCTGAAGACTCTTGGTGTGTTCAGCCTGGAGAAGAGGAGGCCGAGAGATGATCTCATAACTGTTTACTGCCTTCTCACAAGGGAGGGAGGGGAAAAAGGTGCTGCTCACTTCTCTCTTGCAGCCTGTGATAGGACTAGAGGGAATAGGATGGAGATACGCAAGGGGAGGTTTAGATTGGATATTAGGAAGAGGTTCTTCATCCAGCAGGTGGTGGAGCACTGGACAGGCTCCCCGGGGAAGTAGTCATGGCACAGAGTCTGCCAGCATTGAAGTAATATTTGGACAATGCCCTCAGTCACATAGTGTGAATGTTGGGTGTGTCCTATGTAGGGATAGATATTGGACTTGATGATCCTTTTGGGTCCCCTCTAGCTCAGGTGATTCTTTGATTCTATTATTTTCAAAGACAGTCAATGCTGGCTTTTCAGGTCCATAGAAAGCACGGAGTTTTTACGTTCTAAAAATTATAACAAAGTCAGGTTTGAAAGCCAGCTTATTACGAATTTGAAAATCCCTATAGATCCAAAATATGTAATTACTTTTCCCCCTGATCAGTTCACATAACAGCTAAACCAGAAATAACACTAACCAAACCAAGTGTTTTGCGTTATTCTTAACATAAATAAAAAGTTCCTACATAAAGATACCTCTTTATTTTACTAGGCACTCAGTTCAAACTGAACAATATTCGGTTCAAACTGAACAATATCCTTATTTAGTATGAGTACCTTTATGTTAGAAAATCTAACACAGTTTTTCCTTTGACTAATACAATCTTAATTTAAAAAAAAAGGGAAGAAAGATCCTGTCTATGAGTTTTTGTTTGCCATAACCTTAATAGCTGAAGAGATGGCATATAAGAACTCTAATTTACTAAGGAAAGGTCTCATGCTCTCATGATCTGAAATTAACATCAGTTAAAAATGAAAAAGCAATTAATCTGTTGGAACAGGCAATATTCTAACAGTCAGAGACATAAGTATATATTTTATATATACTTTTAAAAATTTAATATATAAGTATATATTTTCCTCAAATATATGCCATTAATCAACCACATATTTCATGCTAGATTGTTTGGATGTTAAGGGTAATCAAAAAAGTTTATAATGCTTACATGGGTATAATGACCCAAGTTGGTCTTTATTTTTGATAGTAAAGTATGTTTTCTCTTACAGTAAAAATTAACTTAAGTTTTATTCTTGCTTGATTGCATTAAGTTATTAAATGATAAAGATTAGCAAAACTTCCCTGAATACAGCACTGTCCATTATGTATAGAACCTGAGGAATACAATTTTGTGCCTATACAGATAAAATGACTCTCTTTTTGATCCTACATAGCAGACCAGGTATAAAAAGAGTCATTGTATTAGTAACAGGACAATGTCTGAGTAAGTCAAAGCAATTGTAAGACTTTCTTTTTCCAAGGAAACCTTGTCTTTGATAACATTGAGACATCCTTGATGTGATGGATTTCTGATTTTCAGGATGTACTTTGAGTAGTCACAACAGAACTGAAAATTAAGAGCATTTCTGCCTATGAAATAAATAGGGTTTTTTCCATAAAGTTTGTCCGTATATTTTTTCTTTACCGCCTTTTTCAATAGTTCATTTAGCATGTGTTAGTAACTCATGTCCAAGAGAAAGGAACAGCTCATGTAGGATGAAAACAACAAATATTAATTATGTGAGTCTTTCACATAATTAGATGAAGGACCAGAGATCTGTATGTAGTCACAGGGCTATGAAGTCATTGCAATTACAGGGACATTGTGGGATAGCTTGCATGACTGACATACTGTCATGGGTAGCTACATGCTTTTAAGGAAAGACAGGCCAGTAAAGGAGAGTTGTTCTTCAAGTGAGAGAGCAACTGGAACGTAGCAAACTCTGACTAGGGTGTGAATGAAGAATGAGTTAAGAGTTTATGGGTAAGAATCAAGGGGATGCTGTTGTGTATGCTACTACAATCCACCTAATCGGGAAGAGGAAGTTGATGAGGCCTCTACAGACAGTAGGAATTAGCCTCATAAGCACAGGCTCTGGTTCTCATGGGGGATTTCAATCTCCCTGATGTTTGCTGGAAAGTTAACACAGGTAGCCACACTCAGTTCAAGAGGTTCCTACAAAGCAGTGATAACATTTTCACACAGGTCGTGGAGAAGCCAACTTGAAGAGATGTGCTGCTGGATCTTGTACCGAAAAACAAAGAAGGGGTTGTGAATGTTGAGTGCAACCTTGCCTGCAGTGACCATGAGATGGTAGACCTCAGGATTCTGTGTAGAAGAAGCAGGGCAATAAGCAGGATTATAACCCTGGGAATCAAAAGAAATAAATCCAGCTTCTTCAAAGATCTACTTGCAGAAAATCCATGAGTTAGGTCTCTAGAAGGTAGGGGGCATCCAGGAGGGCTGGTTCATATTCAAGCACAAGCTTAAGATCAGTGCATCCCTATAGACAAGCAATCAAGTAAAGGAGATAGGACACCTTCATGGGTAAGTAAAGAGCTTCTAGAAAACCTCAAATGGAAGAAGGGAGTTTACAGAGTATGCAGGGATGCAACAAGGAAAGTGAAGGTCCAGTTGGAATTAAACCTGGCAAGAATGTCATATTAGGAACAGCTGAAGTAATTTGGTGTGTTCAGCCTGGAGAAGACGAGACTGAGAGAGGATCTCATAGCTTTTTACTACCTTCTCACAAGGGAGGGAAGTGAAAGAGGTGCTGATCTCTTCTGTCTTGCAACCTGTGGTAGGACTAGAGAGAATGGGAGGAAGACATGCCAGTGGAGGTTTAGATTGAATGTTAGGAAGGTGTTCTTCACCTAGAGGGTGAAGAAAACCGTTTCAGTCGCCCAGGTCAGGGATGTCATGTTTTTCCTGTCTGCTGAAGAAAATATAGTAATTCCAGCAGCTTTTTCAATTACTTTATATTCTATATGAACAGAAGTAGACTTTTAAGCAATCGTGGAACTTTAGGAAGTTTTTAACCTTATAAAATATTCCTAACTTCTATGGGAGAGAACATGACGTGAAAAGAAACGTAAGGGAAGGGGAGGGAAGGGGACATAATCAAGTACAGTTGCCATAATACGCTGTTTATCCCTTCCTTGAAATAGTGTTTTAAAAAAATATATTTCGGGATTTTTTTGCCTCCCCCTCCCTGCCTCCCCGCCCCAAGTAATACAATGATAGTATCAGACTTCTTTCTTTTCTTTTCTTTTCTTTTCTTTTCTTTTCTTTTCTTTTCTTTTCTTTTCTTTTCTTTTCTTTTCTTTTCTTTTCTTTTCTTTTCTTTTCTTTTCTTTTCTTTTCTTTTCTTTTCTTTTCTTTTCTTTTCTTTTCTTTTCTTTTCTTTTCTTTTCTTTTCTTTTCTTTTCTTTTCTTTTTTCTTTTCTTTTTTCTTTTCTTTTCTTTTCTTTTCTTTTCTTTTCTTTTCTTTTCTTTTCTTTTCTTTTCTTTTCTTTTCTTTTCTTTTCTTTTCTTTTCTTTTCTTTTCTTTTCTTTTCTTTTCTTTTCTTTTCTTTTCTTTTCTTTTCTTTTCTTTTCTTTTCTTTTCTTTTCTTTTCTTTTCTTTTCTTTTCTTTTTTTTCCTGTAAATATAAAGAAGTTGAGACACGTTTTGCAACGTAGAGACAATATCACAAGCATGTCTGTTCGCTGGATCTAAACACGGATCTCCTATCTCAGCAGTACATGGAAATTCGTCTTCATATGAATCAGTAATGTAAAATATTCTGACTTTTCAAAGGAAAGCTTTTCATATCAGTTGAAAAAGTCAAAATAACTCAACTTGACATTTTATACAACAATTTTTTTCAGGACTTCTTTCTTTCATGAACATTTTCAGTATTGTGTCTTAATACTCTTTTCAGCTGAAAACAAATGTTGAAATATTAGTAAGGAAATCCATTCTTTGGATAATTCCGCTGAACTTGGCAACAGCAATGGGCAATTATTCACAACAGAGTCTCAATATTGCTAATGAAAGTAATACAAATAATATATTCCAATCCAAGAATTTGTACTTCTTTTGGGTATTGGTCAGTTACTAAAAAACCATGCATCAATGACTGTTCTTCAATATTGAAGAATGAGGGTCTGCATCACAGCTTGCCTTTACCTTTGGGGTATTTTATGTATTTCTTTTTGACACCATAAGTTCCTTTCTGAATTTACTGGCCCCATAGCATAATTAAAAGAATGCTTTTGTTTCATAGTAAGTAAACTGTACTGATTTACTGGCATTTCATTTAAGCAACAAGTTTTAAAAACGTGGTCCTACTAATGAATACAAAAACTATGTAGAATATTTGCTTCAAAGAAGGACCTTAGAAATTATTTTATGTTTGTAGGATGAAAATTAAGATAGTTACAGGTTATGAAACTAGCTCATTTAAAAAGGATGTTGCTTTATGTTTAAGATTAGAATACACTGTCTGAAAAATTACTTGTTTTTCCTGGTTTAATTTTGCTTATTGAAGATAAATAATTTTGATAGGAAAAGTTTTTCTGTCACAGATTTTATGACTAGTGTTAGTACCTTCTGTCTTGGTATTTCAGGAAAATAAATTGTTTGTTAGTAAAGGAAGTTAGGTCATCCATGATGTCTAAAATCTGTACAGACACCATAGTAACATTAGATGACTTTTTTCTACTGTCCAACACTGCAAGTAAGAGCAGGTGGGTGAAACATGTTAAGCAAGAAGCCGTAAGAATCTCACCATTTATTTAACACTGATTCTCATTTACGGGAAGTTATCTGCAGGACTCAAGTAATTTCACCTTGGAGCTGTTTTTGCCTGATTGACAGTTAGATCAAAGAGCTCAAGAAAGGCTGCTTCTAGTGGAGTAGCACAATTCTCTTTTCTTAGTCTGCCAAACAGACTGTTAAAATATGATCAATAGTTTTACTAAGCAATTATGAAAACTCTACAAATAGTACCAATTAACTGATATGATCCTCATAGTGTTTCATAGCAGGTCAAAAGCCAGTGCAACACGCTCTCAGCTGGTCAGAAGAGCGGTCTCTTATCTCAGATCTCCTCACAAGTGCATCCTATGTATTCATGCATCTGCAGGCAGATTCCAACTAAACATCTCATTCTACTTTATTTTTTTGGTTTAATCTACTGAAAAGCCTTTTTGTGTACCACAACCAGGCCTAACTAACCTAGTTCTTGTTCAGAACTCACACAATGATTTTAATTTGACCATAACATAAAAATAACCCCAAACTTCATGAAAAGCTTCATCATCAAATTTTTAATGGGTTTACCTCTTTTAACTCATGAGGGGTAGTTATGTCTATCAATTTACAGCTAATGAAATTTTCTTCTCAATCTTATAATATCTTCCTTAGGGAAGGTAGCATAAAATCTTACAACCTTGAGGAAACGACATGGGGATTTAAGGCCATTCATTGTAACCTTAGCAATGATAACATGTCAGAGGCAACAAGAATATTATAACTGCCAAAAAGATCAGAAGATAATTTCCTTTGCAGAGAGTGGAATAATATTTGCAGGACAAACTAGCTATAAATTTCTCCAAGGGACTGAAAGAAAGCAGCATGGTACCTAACAACATTCAGACTGACTGAGCAGCACATTGTAGTACCAAACTCTATTTCTATTAACATTCATGATGAACTCAGAAGAGCCAGACGGTAGCACCTAGCATCAACAAGCTCAAAGGGAAAAAGTCAGAGATGCAGCTCTCTGAGCTGGGCGAGATCATAAAAATGCTCTGCTCTGGAGTATTTTGGAGCATTCATACAGATTATTTCACAGGTGATATTACTGTCATTGAGAATATACATGTCTCTTAATTAACAGAAGAAAATTTTATTTTACTTTAGAAGCTAACAGTGGTGACTAACACAAAAAGAAATTACATATAATTGGACAGTAATTTCACTAGACCTGTTTCTTCACCTTTCTTCTAGAAATAAGAGAAAAAAAAATATTTTCATATTACATATATCATATTACTATAACTTATTATGACCTGAGAAGAGAAGGGCATAAAGATTTACAGTGCTTCAGCAGATTTTTGTCAGCCTAAAAGAACAGATGGACTAAGAGCCTAGGATGTAAAGGAATAAAGGAAAGAGAACAGAATTTCTCTAAGTGCGACAGGTTCTAGAGCAGTTTCATAGGAACATGATCTGCAACACTGGCATTTTAATTATAAACACCTATTTCCAGTGCTTCATAACTGAGCAAGACACATTTGCTCTAGGCTAAATTAATAGACGAGGTCTCAGTCTGGGAGAAAAATATTTCAGTAAGGAAGGGTTTATGTGTGCAAAAATGAAAAAAAAAAAAAAAAAGAAAGGTATTCCAAGAATATAAATAAACAGATCAGGGAAGATTTTTTATAAAGTATATGTTTTCTTACTTAACTAATTGATCATCCTTATATAAAAAAGTACATTGAATTGCTTTTTATACTCATTATGATGGTTATAGTTTATTTATGTTACAAGTAAGGCATTCAGACAAGGTGTAATGTTGTGACAAATAACAGATGGTGATGTTCCATATAGGGCACATCTGCATCTGTAGATTTCTACTATTTTCATTTCTGGACTCTCAAGGAATTTTGCATTGTATTGCAGATCCCCACGAAACCTTTATATCTTAAAACATTTGTATTACCTTACACTATAGATAAACTTGACTGTCCTAGTTGTATGTCAACTAAGCAGAAGAATAAATTATGCATCCCAGAGGTCCACAAACTGCTAACGTGTTTTGGCTTATCCGTTGCCATCTTTGGGACAACCAATAGCACAAGTTAACTATAAGCTTTGCTCAGTATTCTATTTTTTTCTCATTTTTATGGTCTAAATGAAGTGGTAGAAATTCAAGTTCCATTAAAGTCAGCAAAGTTGTCAGGTGGTTGTCAAACTTCTCCAGTTACTGTGATTTTGGAATCAACAATACTGACCTGACTGACTTGCAAGTGCAAAATAAGGTCAACCTAGCAACAGGCACCAGACTTAACATGTGTTTTCAGGGTCAACCACAACTTCTATTCCAGAACAGTGTGAACATGTCATATTCTTCACAATCTTGGTGTAGAACAATGCAGTTGAGCTACTGATTTGACCATTAGTTGTCCAGATAGATGACTATATACAAAAAGAAAAAACTGTCAAGAAAACGTTTTAATTACACATAAAATTGTGTCATTGATAACTTATGTTTCCATAGGGAACTCCCAGGGGAGTATGTGTAGTTGTTCTTTAACCTTTCACGTTCACTATGTTCAGATGGAACAAGTGTAGAATGCCATCCAGAGGGACATTGACAAGCTGGAGAAGTACGCTTGTGAAAACCTCACGAGGTTCAACAAGCTCCTGCATCTGGGTCAGAGTAACCCTCAGTATTGACACAGGCTGTGGGATGAAGAGTGAGAGTAGCCTTGCAGAGAAGAACCTGGGAGTACTGGTGAATGAGAAGCTGGACATGAGCCAGTAACGTGTGCTTGCAGCCCAGGCCAGTTGTACCCTGGGCTTCATCAAAAGAGGTATAGCCATCAGGTTGAGGGAGGTGATTCTGCCCTTCTACACTGTCCTTGTGAGATTAGATTTGGAATACTGTGTCCAGTTTTCGAATCCTCAACATAAGAAGGATATGGAACTGTGGAAATGAGTCCAGATGCGGGCCACTAAGATGACCAAAGGCTTGGAACGCTTCTAAGTAGGACTTATAAGAAAGTGGGGAAAAGCTTTTTAGCAGGGTCTGTAGGGGACAGGGTGATCTTTTTTAAACTAAAATAAAAGAAGTTTAGACAAGATATTAGGAAGAGTTTTTTTTTGTCTGAGAATAGAGAAGCACCAGAACAAGAGAAGTAGTGGATATCCCATCCATGCAAACATTCAAGGTCAGGTGGGATGGGTCTCTGAGCAACTTGTTTGAGATAAAGATGTCCCTGCTTAGTGCAGGGGGTTGGACTAGATGACCTTCAAAGTTCCTTCCAATCCAGGAAGTAAAAATTCTTGTAAGATAATGAAGGAAAATAAATTATTTTAGATAGAACTCATCTGTGACTTGGAAAACATTTTAGTAAGCAGAGTTAATGGAGTTATTTGATTAATATTAGGAAAACATACAGAATGAAGGATTACTGTGAAATTAGTGGTACAACAAAAAATGTGCTATAATTTTCTTTGCAGGGCTAGCATTTCCCTGAGTTGGAGATTATCAGTGTCTTACCTTGAACAATTTTCGCACATAATCAGAGCATTCACCAGGCTAAGATTTTCTATTTGAAGGACTACAGAACAGCAAAACCTATGGATACCTTATAAAGCAGAGGGAGTTTTAAACCTGGTTAATATTTTCAGATGGAATAAGTGTTGGTAATGGATTTTGGCAGAAAAATAAGTTTATCCAAAACCTTAGCAATATTTCTGAGGCAGTGGGGAGTGAGAAATCTTTGTAATTTCTCTGTATTTTTCTGAACATGGGGAAAGTATAAGAAGATGAAAGGATGAGTTTACAAAAGCCTTGTAAACTTATTCAGTTTGAAGGATTTTGAAAGAAGGCAAGTGAGTTGCAGAACAGAAATGTTCTCCTGGACCTGTGACTCTGACAACAGATAGAGAGGTGAGCCGGAATTGTACAGACCAAATGTAAGACTAAATGGCCAGCAACACTTTTATTTACAAACTGATGTATTTGCAGCATATTTCTTGTGGTCAGGCTGCTTATTTCACCATGTATTTCTCACCAGTCTTGAAAATCCTTTTGATTTGCTTTGAGCTGAGCTCAGTTTGAAGGGATATGACCTAGTTCACTCAGCTCTGAAAGTCTTCACTCTCACTTAGCATTTCGTATTTGTCTCTCACTGCAGTGTGATTCAGAGTTTTAGTTTTTTTATTTTATACCAATTGTTTTTCATTCTCTCACTGCCCCTTGGATATCTGATCGAAGTGCTTGTACCAGCTACAGTTCTGACAGAAACCTGAATAGCAGCTCAATCTGGGAATTAAGAAAGGCAGGCTCTCAAGTCGCTAAAACCTAAGTCATCCCACTGTTATTAACAGCTGTAATAGCACTAACTGATACGGATCCCAGCTGCATTTTGGGCAAGAGATGACTGTGTGTTTGGGTGCAGATCTGTAGTGCAGAAGAGAGAGACAGAAAGAGAAAGAAACAGAAGTGAAAAAAGGGAGAAGGGAGGAGAAGAGGGGAAAAAAGAGGGAAGAGGAGAAAAAGTGGAAAAGGGCGGAAAGGAAGGGTCAGCCAAAGGAAAGGCAAAGAGAAAAAGAAAGAACTCAATAAAAAAGAAAAGGTGGGAGGAGAGAGAAGAAAGGACGTTTATACTTACAGCATCATTTGTTTTCATGTCATAATTTTCATAGTTTTGTGATTTATCTTTTGGGTGAGGTATTTTTACTTTTTCTTTTTCTTTTTTTTTTTTTTTTTTGGTGGTGGGAGGTTCTTTTCCTTCCTTGCTGCTCTCTTTAATCTCATTATTTCTGGTAGTTCAATTTCTCTCCTAAATTAACTTTTCAAGAATGTCCAGGCAACTCAGAAGGACTACAAAGACATTGTAAGATTATGCAGGAAGAAAATTAGAAGGGTAAAAGCCCAACTAGAACTTAATCTGACTAGTGCGGTAAAGGACAATATAAAAGGATTCTATAAATATTTTCACAGCAAAAGGAGAGCTACAAAAGAGTCTATAATATATGCATTTGAGGAAAGAGGAAGAGGAAGACTGCTTTTTCTCTGTGCTATGCTGTCCAGATAGATGCTACAAAGCAGACATAATCAAAGCCTGTGGGATATGTTAGCTTAACAGAGTATCCCATAGTAGGTCTACATGATGTTAGAACTGTGTGTTTTACCTGTACGGCAGCTTATTGCTAGCCATTAAATCAATATTTTTGCACCCACAAGATTTTTAAAAGAGGTGATTTAAAAGATTGTTATATGCCATTACATTGAAATTAAGGGTAAGAGAGAGCTAACTGTGAAGGTTTTGCTATAACATTTTAAATTCTGGTGGAATCGCTCAAGCAGCCTAGGTTGCACCTTTTTGGGCTCTGAGATTCAGATAAAGGGAATGAAACCACTACATGAAAGTCACAAAACCCTTCTCTAATTAGCCAGATCTTGTAATAAGGAAAGCAACTAATCACGTAAGTTTCTTTGTGTCATTTGTCTACTGGCCTGTAAGCCTCAGTGAATACTTGTTGTATGTATTGGGTAGTAAATCAACATTAATGTGCTTCAAGCAACAACATGTTTTTTAATTCTGTATTACTATTTCAAAGCAACTGCCATTTCAGGTAATACAATTCTCTGCTACTCTCCAGGAGACTGTCAGGAAAGTCTCTCTATTGCTTTCTTTTTTTTTTTTTTTTTTTTTTTCTATCTCTTCCCACTAGTTAGAAATAACAGTGAAAGTATACTGTGCTTCAGAAGTGAATGGTGGGTGTTTTGTCAAAAATCAAAATATATTAACTTCCTATAAGGAGCCAGTGATGGCTAAGTGATGATGATAGCTGACCTGACTAACATGAAAGTGCTTTAAAATGATGTGGAACTGTCAGAAAGAATGCTGATAATTTTGTGAGGGTTAAGAGAACAGCTATGTGCATTGGAACATATGTAATGAAAGACCTCAATAGGTTTCTTTTATTTTTTTATCAAAGAGGACATCAAACGGTAACTTCATCACAGTCCCTGAACAGGTATTCATGAGAAGAACTACTTTTGAAATGGACTCTTCAGTTTAGCAACCAGCAGGAATCAGTGAATGAAAGCTGACAAATTCAAATTAACTATGTAACAGGGTTTGAACTCATGTTTTGGTATAAAGAGCATATGAAAGCCTAGAAAAATGTCTATTTCTAGAGTAAACAGTTCAGACTAAAATAAGTGGAATTAGTTAATAATGAATGTGGTTGACTGCTAGAACAAAAATAATACACTCTCCATCCTGGGAAAGATGCCATGTGTTTTTAGAATATAAACTTTATTTCAAGTAATAATGTTTAATGGAGGGCCTTATGGCTTGAAGTACAGTGAAATTCAGATTGATTGACCATGGCATTTTTGTCAGTCAAGAAGAAGGAAGAGGCTATGCTTCAGGCACTGGAGCAGAGAGTCCCCTGCAGCTCATGGTGAAGACCATGGTGAGGCAGACTGTCCCCCTGCAGCCCATGAAGTTCCACGGTTGAGCAAATATCCACTTGCAAACTATGGCAGAACAGGTGAATTCCTAAAAGAAGCTGTGACCACGTGGGAAACCTGTGCTGGAGCAGGATCCCGGCAGGACTTGTGACCTCATGGAGAAGAATCCACTCTAGAGCAGGTTTACGGGCAGAACTTGTAACCCCATGGGGGACTCATGCTGGAGCTACCTGTTCTCAAAGGAGTGCCTCCTGTGGAAGGAATCCATGCTGGAGCAGTTCATGGAGAATTGTATCTAGTGGGAAGGACTCATATTGGAGAAGTTCATGGAGGACTGTCTTCACGGGACGGATGTCACAATGGAGCAGGGGAAGAGTATGAGGAGTCCTGACCCTACAGAGGAAGAGAGTGGTGGAGAAAATGTGTGATAAAATGACCGCAGTCCCCATTCCCTGTCCCCTTGTGCCACTACAGTGTGAGATGGAGGTAGGGAAATTGGGAGCGAATTTGCGCTTGGAAAGACTAAAAGGGTGGGGTATAAGTGTGTGACAATTTGGTTTTATTTCTCACTGCCCTTCTCTGACTCCTTATTGGTAATAAATGAAATTAATATTGTGGGAGTTCAGTCTGTTTTGCCCATGGCAGTAATTGGTGAGTGACCTGTCCCTGTCCTTAACTTGACCCACAAGCCTTTCAGTGTATTCTCTCTTTCTTGTTCAACTGAGGATAAAATGACTGGTGGGCAACTTTTGTCCAGCAAGGGCCAATCCTTCACACCTTATTTTCTGCATCATCCAGCTCACTGAAACATGTACCCTCAGTGGACCTCTTGGATACTGCCACAGTATACATTAACGAAGAATAGTAAGTATTTAAAAATAAACAGGAAACTTTATACTGAATTAAATTTTGCCTTAAAACATCTGTCTGAGATTGAGGATGCAGTGACAAATTTCTGTCATTATAAAAAGGAGATAAGCTTAAAAAACACAACTGTCTCTCACTGTTTTGTTTAACTGTTTTGTTAAAAATATCAGTTATCATAAAACAATATTTTAAATGACTACTAAAGTCACAGGGAAATACAACCCTCATCAGTCCTTTTCAAAGCTGTGAAAGAGGAAAACGAAACCAAATCAATCAAACAAAACTTCTTCTTTTGCTACTAGATACAAGACTCCAAAGTAGGTCTTTAGAGAGAAGGCCAAACTGAAATAACAGAAAAGGCGAAAGAGAGAACAACCCTAAAGAAAACAAAATAATGAATACAGACAATAAATACTAAGAGTAACAGTATGAAAGACCTAACAATACCACTAATCATTCTAGAATATTGCAGAAGAGAACTATCTTGATCATTAAAGAAACTTTTCTCTCTGTAAGTCATGTTTTTTCTCCTAAAGAATGCTTTTTCTCAAAAAAAATGTCTTTTGTATGAATGTATACCTTAAAGATATTCATGCAAAGCCTATTAGTAACACCATTTTTTTCTGAGATATGTACTTCCAAGTAGGTGTTAAACACAACTTTTTTATCACTGTCACAAACCTTGTTCTTATAGCTCTCTTACCAGCTCTCTCTTGTCCTCGCGTCTGTTATAATATGCATGAATTCAAGCAGATAAAAAAAAACTGGAGTAGTAGCTGGTTGTGAAATAGGTACAAGACAGTACATGAGCACATTTTTGAGTGTTGCCCTCTCCTTGGTGGAAAGGACAGTCAGTTTATGTCATGTTCTTAGTGTGTATTTCCCCTAGTCTTGTGTCTGGAAGGTGTTTAAACACCAGAATACTGATTTACCATGTGGAAAAAAGACGAATGCAAAACCATTTTTTTGACCAGCCTCTCTCACATACAGAAGATAAAGAGTGATTAGGAAAGTATAGGGAAATCTCATCCAACTTAGTTTTCAATTATCAACAGTTGCTTCAAGGATGTCTTGACAAAAATTACCAGCTGAATTTGGGGAAGTAAACTGGCTAGGCAGAAAAATAAGTATCTTTCTGCTACAAGTCTTCACAGGAATTAAAAAATGGGGCTCTTGAAGTTGAAATGAGTAAGAGTAGCAGTTTACTAGCACCAGTTCCATCTCTTTACTATTCGTGATAAAAAGGTTTTAATTTGGTCTGCCCAATAGTCAATGGCATGTTGAGTAATTAAATATAGTTCACTTAGAAATGCAACCTATTAGCTTGTTTTTAAGCTCTGTGAGGGGACTGGTCAAACTCATCATCCACAGATGCTCCTTAGCTGTTTTGTAAATTGCATATATTTAATCCCAAAGAACACAAGACAACAAACTGATTGCAATCCATATACAATTCTGACTCTGTCTCATCCAAGTGAATGAGATATTTCAGATGTACTCCAACAGCTTCAGGACTTGTCCTGTTGATATTAAGGACTTGCTATTAGTGTGAAACAAAGAAAAAAGTTCACAGTGATGGAGATCAAGGTAGATCAACTTATTCTGTCTGATACAAACCTGCATTAAAGAAAAACCTAGAATACAAACTGATTGTAAATAGACTTGGTTTTTGTCTCAGTAGTGAGCTTTCTGACTTGAGATGTCTTTGAAACAGTTCCTTATAATAGCCTTTTTAACCTCTTTGCTTTCAGGGCTGAATATTCTTATTACAGTCTACGTTTATGTGAGCATAAATATGTATAGATGCATATATTCATATACGTCCATATTTAGTATTCACAAACTATACATGCACAAAGCATATATGTGTATGTATATGTACATACTTGCAAACATGATGAGAAAGTTGGAAGTCTACTGTATACTAATGTGCTAATTCCCTTACCCTGTACGCTCACAAATGGAAGGTACACTTCTGTTGAGAGATTAACACGAATATTTAAATAAACACAAGAGAACACTAAAGGATAATATTTTTTTTGAAAGATCAAGGGCTACAGTAAATTTCTAAACCTTTGTGTAGAATTTAGTTGTTTGTATTTCTTCAGTTTTACACTGTAATACATGATTTTGTGCACATATATGATCAAAACACACAGTATATTTGAGGGAATATTTGCATGTCACCTGAACTGAAGCTGGAGAGAAAATACATCAAAACCAATTCCAATATTCTCATTGATTTCAATGTTTTTGCTGCAGCCTCCAGGCCCTATATGAAGTAGGTGTACAAATAAGAATTTTAATACAAAACATTTGAAAACTGAACTCATAAAAGAGTTAATTCATAGGAAGGTGAGATTTCTGTCAGGTTTTATTTTACATAATCTTGTTTTCCTGTTTTGTAATCATGCTGTATCATATAGTTATGCTATTAGTTCAAACTACCCTTAATTTACAATCAAATATTATTACTGGCACGTAGTAGATTACACAATGTATTTAATTATCATTGTGGCAAAAATAAATGATGTTGAATAATTCCATGGAATAAACAAAGTATTAAAGATTTATAGTTAACGAGTTTTTGAATTTAATTTGCTGGTTTTTTTATTTATTTTTCAGGTTAGAGAAGAAACTAGAGCAGAAAATAAATTAGTAGCATATCAAAACTGTCTTAAAGAACAATTTATATAAAATGAAGCTTGTTTGTCTTATTGTCAGGTAGTTCAAGACTATCAGACAAGTATTTAAGGCATTTACAGATATCAGTTTTAAGTATCTGAATTTCATGAGATTTTATAGTGTATATATATATATGCAGTCCACTTTAGAAAGAACTAGGGAGAATGTGGGCATAAAGAAGTATAGTTTCAGTCTTGATTATGTTTCATTGCAGTTCAGCTCTAACTAAAATATCTTCACAAAAGTCTCCTGCTCTTAAAATATGCAAGTAACTCTCTAAAAGAATTATTATTATTAATTATTTAGTTATAAAACTATATTAGTCTGAAAAATAACTAAAAATATCCTTTATTTTTCCCCCAATTAACATAATGTCTAAATATGCAGATATGGTAAGTTGATGTGTTACTACAGAAGTCAGGCTTACATGGATTTATATTAATTATACTTTGCCTGCCAATATATGATTTCCTAATTTACGTTGTTTTATCGTGCATCTTTGTCCTCTCTTGGTTTGTTTGCATTTCTTTTCTGTTACGTTTTATCCAAAACAATATTGTACTCCATTTTTCAATTTATTTCAAGTAGTCAGAATTCCAGATTATACTGTGTTTTATCTTTAAAATGGATAGTTTATTGTCCAGTTTCCTGGTAGGAAACCCTGTATTTTGCAAATGGAATTTGACTGATTTCAAATTCTCTGGTTGTGTTCCTTAGTAGTTTGCCACCTAGTAAAATGTCTGCTTTCTTTCCATATAAAGATAAAACAATTGTTTGTAAAGTGTACAAATACATTTGCAGTAGGTTTTTGCTGTCCATTCAATTTTCACTAGTAATTTGAAAAAAATGCAGTCTTTCCCCACACATAATGTCTCTATAAAATGCATTCAAGCAAACAAATAAGCAAACAAACTTAAAAAATAGAAAATTGTTCATATTTTGTAAGAACATAATTCAGGACAGTAAAATAGAAGCGAAAATGAAGGTTGTAAGTATGACTTACAGCTTACTGTTAAGTTAGACACATCATCAGGAATAAAAAATTACAATTTTCTTCCTACTGATACTTTGTTAATTTGTTTCATAGTGAATGCTGTAGTCCTTAGGGATAGTTTGAGTTCATATCCCTATAATAAACATTTTGTGAGGGCTCTTTACTTGTTTGACTTCTTGGTCTTCTTTTTGTGTTATTTTATATTACTTCCCTTTCTAGTTCTCTGTGTTTGTTCTCTGTCCTTTTTACTTTCTCAGGTAGTCTCAATCCAAACTGACAGCAGCTACTATCCCTACCGGCTTGCAAAGTGATTGCTAAGACCCAGTGATAAGGACATCAGCAGCACATCTGGCATTACAACAGTTGCCTCCTCTAATTTGGATTCCTCTACTATAGCCATCAAGATAAATGTGCATTACCATTTCAGTATAAATCCAGAACAGATGCAGTAGCATAACACAGCCCTGTTAAACTCCTTCCTAGATGTTAAACCTCTCTTAAACCTCTCTCTTTTTTCTTTTGTTGTTGCAATTGCTGCTTCCTGCTCACATTAAAGTTAGGGTAGTGAATGACCACATTTAAAAAATGTTAATTGACTACATATTTGTCTAGAAATTAAGTGGTAAAGTATGGAGGCTATGTTAATGCTGTTATTTCTTAGTTGCATCCATTCCATCTTCTTATTACCAATTAAATCTAGCATCTGACTTCTATTTTTTTTATGAGAATTAACCAAGTTTAAATATTACATAGAATTAAGTAATTAAGGATGTTGATTCCACAGGACCTCCCAGTTTGATCTGTTATTTATCTCCACCTCTTGTTATTAACAAAATTCCCATTTACTTCTCCAATAATTCCAGTGACAGAAAATATTTGAGATGTCAGAAATGGCTTTTTGGGGGTGAAATAACAGAGAAAGAGAAAGGGCTGTATTGTGTGAAGATGTGACAGCAGCCTAGTCAGTCTCTCTGTGTAATGAACTCTTCCCTCCTTGAGCAGTCTTGCTTTCGAAATCGCTTGAAAGCCCTCAAAAAGGAGAAAGTTTCCTTTCCAACACATCTCACCACCATATACCCCAAGCTTCAGAAAGAAAATATCTTAATTAGGCATCATAGAAGATGTCAGTAAAATAATTTTCAGTACCTTTGTAATAGATTTTTCTTTCTTTAAATCCACTGTTGACCAGCTATAATCAGAAAACACGTTTGTCAGACTCTGTACATATCAATGTAGTTGGCCCAGTCACAGCACCTTAGAGGAAAGAAGTGAGAAATTAAAGTCCATTACTAGAATGTTCCGCTGTGACCTAATTTTGGTCCGACTTTCTGGTTCCAAAGACAAACAGGTTTTTTTTTCAAAAAAAAAATAAAAAAATTCATAATACGTCTAGAAGACATACCCAATCTCATTTTAGAAATGTCAATTTAAATGAACTCTTTGTATATTTTGGGAAGTTTTTCTGAGTTTACCTCAATATGTAGATATTGCATTTAATTTTGAAACTTCTAGAGAAAATTACCTTCTTTTCCAACAGGTTAGTGATTTTATCTTGTGCTTTTATCAGGAAAGTTGTGAAAATCACAAAGTAGCAAATGTCTTTTTTTTTTTGTAGGTACTTTTAAGGTGACTGTTGATGAAGTTTATCGTTAATAAATCACATGGTTCAAAGATTTTAAAGTTTTCCTAAGACAGATCTTTTCTGTGATACACTTTTCATTACACTTTCAGAAATGATCAGGAACCTGAGGAGAGAGCTCTTGGACAGCACAAAACATATATTTAGAAATCTCACCATTTTACTGTTGAGATAAGACAGCTTCTTCTATATTCAAAGAAATTGCTTTTATATAACTAAATTTATGTTCTTTTGCCTGATAATCCTAGAAAGTATTATGAAGCATTTACCTGTGCTTCAATACCTCCAGGTTAAATGAACTATGCTGTTGTACAACATGCTTTCACTCTTCAAAATCCTACAAATATAAAATTTCCATAAAGTATGTAAAAATTCTTTATTTTTAATGGATTAAAAAACCTATTAAAAATACTTAGACTAAAAATTCGTCTCTTGTAAATGACTTTACAAAATGCCCAGCTCACTGACACCTAATCATTGGCAGATTTCTAAATAAAGTAGGTTTCCTCTGGATTAATTTTGTGTGTTCTTTGCTACTATTTCATAATACAAGCTTTTAAAAATCAAACTTTCACGTCAAATGCCACAACGAAGTGCAGATATACTGTAGTAATAGAAACACAGTATTTATAACCCAGTCAAGGGAAAGACAGCCAATCTGTTCGACAAGATCTTTGTTCCTTTGTTCACCTACTTTTGTCATTATTGTACCTTTATTATCGTTATTTTTTAGTAATAGTCATTTTTCCATTATTTTGTATATTATTAGTACCAGACTAAAGGATTTACTATCCCGTACAGAGAAAGATTTTAGATACTGAGCCAAAATTTGAAATATATAAATCCAAAAGAGATACACTTTTGAAGTCATCTTTTACTGCATAAACCCTTTCCCTGGAAATTAAATGCGACTGGCAATTTTCACAGACTGTCTGATGGACTTGGTTTTCTGTGTGTATACTCTCACTCCAGTTTGTACTTCATCAAAAAGGACTATTTACAGGCTTTCTTCCCTTTTGTACCTCACTCCAACATCCTAAAAAAGAAAAATATTTATGCAGTTGGGGATTTTTTTGTCATTTTGGTACAATATTTTGTTCAAATGATCTGAACTAGTACTAGAAATAAAGTTTTCTTCTTTGCAGTTTATATGTCACTCGCTACTCCTTACATAGGATTTAAAAATATTCCAGCAAACTCATCTCTGAGTATTAGTGGCATTTCCTATCAGATGAATATGTAGAGAATTTTTCTGATAGCAGAGTATTTTCTTTCTCTAAAATACTTTAGCTAAGCTTCAAAAATCTGGTTTCATTCATTTAAGTGTATTTATAAACATATATTTAAAAATCATTGACCGGAGGTACCCCAAATGTCTGTAGCAGCAGAAAGGAATGAAGTAGTAGTGCAAATCTTTGAGATATGCTAAGCCTTAGAATTTACTTGTGACTTTGCTTAAACTGTGACAAACAGTGTCAATTTATATCCAGTTGACAAGTTATTTCTGAATACTATTTTGCAGTTTCTGGAGTTGATGTTTGTCTGATTATGACTGGAGCAGGTCTATCGTTTTTGTCTGTTTGTTCTGAAAAACATTATTAACTCCCAGAGTATCTACAGTGAAGAGATCAACTATTAACCTAGGGACATGCTGATTCTCTGAAAGAAAAACGTTGATATCAGATTTAGCTCATAGATCTGGTCACTCTAAGTGATATTTTTTCTTTACATCATGAAAAATTTGAGAGAAAAATCTGGCTTATTTATATCAGATACGTTGAAAATAAAATATTTTTTATGTCTGTGGGTTGATAAACTAGAAGAGAGGTAATGTTATTACTTACTATTAGTAAAGTGTGTTGGTAAAGCTATGGGTAAAAATACAGAGGAAAAGATCAATGTGTGGAAGAGAGGCATGGACAAAATGCACGTGAATTAAGCTACTATCTTAGTATGCCAGAAGATTAATTAGAGAATTTAGACATCGACACTTTTCAGATATGCAGTACAGAAGATAACTTATTACTAGTCCCATTCAACTTACATTATTGGTATTTTTTAAATATCCATATAGTAGTACTTACATATGTAGAACAACATCTATATTTTTGGCATCCTTCTATTACATGCACTCAAAACATTGAAATATTGTGAACTGGAAAGTCTATATTTAACTATATCTCTACTATTACTTTTGTAATTTTTAACACACATATAACCTCAAGTATATACATATGTTCACACATACATTTTATGTAATTATGTTGGAAAATATTGATATTTTTCTCTGTTGTTCTCAAGCTTGTTTATCTTAAAACAGATGATATTTAGATATATGTCAATGAATTATCAGGTTTGAAACATAGGCTGCAAAAATATGATCTGCAGATGATGGTACTAATGAGATTAATATTGCAGTCTGTTTTACTTTGTTTTCTTTCACTTTGTGTTTTTTTTTGTAGTTGTTTACATAGCAATGTGTTGCTTCCTTTAGGAACGTGTAATATTTGACCTGCAAACAAAATATTATAAACCCCAGGAAGAGTACAAACATAGTGTTGACATTGATTGCTTTTTCTGGCTTGTATCTTTCTTTACTTCTTTTGTGTTATATGAAAAAAAAAACAGCCCATGATTGTTGACACAGGTTTGAGTCTTTCTGAAGCTCTCAGTGTCTATACAGCAAGACTAGAAAACGGGAGGTCCAAGGACTATCTCAAAGTCACCATTCGACCACTGCAAGGTGACTGTATTTTGTGATACACTGGGGACTCCTGAGGACTAGAATTCCACTGTCAGGGAAACACATTTCTAGTCTAATGCAACATTTTGTCAAACTAAGTAAAAAAAACATGGAATTAAAAATAAAATCTATTAACTAAGTAATTATTTGCTAGATGGACTGAAACATATGAGCCATTTCTTAAAAGGTTTGCTACCTAATGATTTCAAAAGGAAATGTTCAGTTAGTTTTGTGGTCTCAAAGCAGCAGGATAGTATTAAACTCAAAACAAACTGCTGCATTGAAATTCCAGTTGAATGTTTCAAACCAGAGTATCAAATCATTCCCAACCTGAAGCTGGTGTTGAGACTACATCTTCAATGGTAATGAAGGCTGTCTTTCTAAATTATTTGTTGTGAATTACCTTTTTTCACTTCAGAAATTTGCTTTAAATATTCCAGTATGATTCAAGCCAATGACTTCAAAATCAAAAAGCTGATAATTGCGACTAGAAGCCAGTTTCATTCACACAGCTATGTAAGTATAAACTAACTAATGCACAACGCAAAGCTTGAAACTTATGAGACTTCAAACTATTTGTTCCCTTGAGAGACAGTAAGTTGTGTATTGACTGCATTCTGGGACAGAGAGCATACTGCCAACAAATTGTTGAGATCTGAGAATA
Organism: Tapera naevia; assembly: GCA_033556795.1. Classification (NCBI taxonomy): domain Eukaryota; kingdom Metazoa; phylum Chordata; class Aves; order Cuculiformes; family Neomorphidae; genus Tapera; species Tapera naevia. The sequence continues at coordinate 1,677,387 of JAUMJJ010000016.1, forward strand.
TTGTTCCAGAAACACAGAATTTCTCCTGAAAATGGTAGGGGAATTTTTGTCCTGGATCAGATTAGTGGCCAGTCAAGGTCAGTAATCTGTGTAAGAGGCTAAACAATTCTGCAAAAGCCTGAGTATCCACTCTGTAAGAAAAAATATTAACAAGTGATATATTGACACCATAGGAAGATATTTCCACTTGTTAGAGAATACCTTATTCCTGTAGGTTGCATGTTCATACTTTTAATTTTTTTCTCTTAATTAAAATTTATTTGTAGTGTTGTAATTCTGCATATTGATCTTTCCAAGATGACACCAATTGTGGTTCCGCAGTTTCATTTGTATCTTTAACTTACTTCACAAATAAGTGGATATTTTATATTTACATAATTTTAAAAGTTTAAAACTTGAAAAAATGTCAATGAATTCTCTAGATTTTTTTTACAATAGATGATTTTGGATAATGGAAGTTAATGCAGATTTAATCAAAAGCAAATGTCTATCCAATTTTTTTTTAAGAAATGATGCTGTATAATAATTACTTTGCATTAGGTTTTGGAAAAAATTACTTTTCAAAATTTTTTAAATGAATAACTTTTCTCCCTATATTCTCAATCAGAGCATTAGGAAAATGATTACAAAACACTTTATGACTGATGCCAATTTGTCTTTTGAAAATTATTTGGAAATGAATGTGAATATAGAAGTTTAAATCGTTTGAGTACCTCTCTTCCTGGCTCTTGTACAGAGAACTTAATTAATCATTAGGCTATGATACTTACTTATCAAAGGAGTAAATCCACAAAACTTGACTGAACATTTTAATATTCTATAACAGGCTTTAGATCAAGTCTATCCTTTTAGAATAAAGTTTGATTTATTTTAAAGCACATAATGTAATTGAAGGAATTTTGCATATTTTCTCCTTAACTTAGAAAAACTGAGAATGAAAAATTCCAAAATTAATTTCTTCAACAAAAATAAGCTACTATGGTTGGACCAGCAATTGCCTTCTAAAACAAGGCAATTGTAACATGTAAATCGTGAAGTCCTGTGAAATATTACATATTTCATATCACATCAGTAACTGCTACTTCTATTAGGGACTTTGCCATTAGATCAGTGACATCCTTGTCCTCTATTGAGTTACTGATGTCATGAGACGTGTATTAATGTAATAAAAGTCATAGAGCATTGGTGATTTTCTCTCATGTTGATGAAGTGATTTTTTTATTGTATTAAAGAAGAAGAACTCTGATTGCCATATCAGCTAGCTAAAATGACAAAAAAGCCCTTATAAAAATCAATTCAGAACTGTATAGAGATAGTCAATTCAGTATGACTTCACTCTCTGCATCTGTACCTGCAGGTTTTTACTTGTTTGATTGGTTGTTTTTTTTCTGAAGCCCTCATTCTTATCTTGTGTTGAGGAAGTCAGTCCCACCCAGAATAATATCTGTACATTAATTTTTACTAATATTTTAGTCAATAAAATGTATAACTTAGAGTGTTAATCACGGGCTAGTATGCTAATGAAGAACTCACTGCCAGTTTAAAAAGCTCCAACAAAATATAACGTAGTGTGATAGAATCAGCTGTATAATGTCATCCACAGTCTTTCTAAACACTGCTTTTTATCAGCTCTCTCATGGGTGGAAATCTCTTATTTGTGGCAAGTGTGACTGCCTGACCTGGGGATTTGTCGAGGTTGCAAACAGCACATTGGTTGTGAGTAATAAGGAATACATTACTAAAAATAAAAAAAAACAAAGTGCAACAAATATTGAAGGAAATAAAGCACAAAACGTCATGTGTTTATTGCAGTACAATTAATCAGCGTCTATTCTTCTGTAACTGATGTGTAACATTGTCAGTCATATAGGGATCACAAACCACAACAATGCAGCTACCCAACAGAGGAAACTTGCTCAAGATTTTTCTTACTCCAGCATGTCATCAAAGTGTGCAATAAGTATTATGAATTACGCAGTAAATCTGGTCTTCTGTATACTGAAATTAATTTTGAAATGGAGAAGAACTGGTGAGGTAGATATATTCGGTGATGGGTATTGTATCACACAGCATTCTATTTTTATTACAAAATCTTGTTTTCATTTACTCAGATTAAGTTAATATTCACTGAATGAATGTGTGTACATAGATTTTTGGATGTGCAAACATGTGGGTAATACGTGCTGTATATACATTCCTTCAAACTTTGGCTTCCTATTATTCTTCCCATTTTGGCTGAGAATCTATCAGCTACCAGCTGGAATCCTTCTGTTTCAAATTCCTGAATATACTCACTCAAAACAGCTTGGAAATGTAAGAAAAGAAGACCTCCTGAGTTGACAAATATAAGTTGCCAGTTAGAATAATAAGAACATTGTAAAATCTGAGAATATTGAGTAAAATTGGCTCATGTTTCTCATACTTTCTAATATCACAGCTTTATTCTAAAAAATCTGGAGCATTATGTGTTCCAAAGTATGCCTCAGCTCACTGTACACCATTATGAATTGTGTTTTAAGATTGGAAAGGAAAAAAATCCACCACAATAATAAGCTCAGATATCTCAATACTCTCATTTCTACATGGCTTTCCTCAGTCAGTTCCAGTGTTTGCTGGAATGCTCTTCATTCTATTACAAGGGTCAGCAAGAGTCCCACTTTCAGAAGTTCTTTGATTGCGGCTTCCTTATTCTTTCTGGTGTTGAAGTTTTCTACCAAGTGATCCTTTGCCAGTTTATTACCACTCTCTCACACACATTTTTATGTGTATATTCCTCACTCCTCCTGCTGACAGAATTCCTTTACTAACTTCTGCCCCTTCTTGTGTTTTCTGTCCGTGAAACCTTTTGTCACGCTCTCCCAAGTCCGTTAGCCTAACAGTCTGCTTTAGACAGCTTTTCATTCTCCAGCAATAACGTCATATTCCACCTCTTTAGCATGTTAGATGTTTGGTGTTGGATTTCTAAGAGAAGAAGATGTGGCTAGTTTCTTAAAGACGTGCTTAAACACGTAAATAAATTATGAGCAATGTGGTTCAGAAGATAATCATGAGAAGTTACAAATGAACTACTGTAGTGCATTTATGTTAAATTCTGCAACATGATTTTTCAATGTCTTTGGAGAGCATGAATAAATCTTGTACACAACAAATATCTTTGGAAAAGACACCTTTACTACAATGGAATGCAAGTGCTATTGTCTGATGTTATAAATATTTATCTTGAATCTGAAATTCCTAATCTCCACTGAAATAACTAGGTAATATGTTTTGTTTTCGAAACCAGTAGGAGTGTCAAGTTCTATCGTCATTGTGTATAGCTACCTTTTTCTTAGAAGTTTTTTTATAAGTAATGTCATGCAGAGCAATAGTTCTGTTGTTATCAGATGTATTCTGTAGTACAGAGTAGAAACAGAAATTACTGACACTCAAAATACATTTACTACCCTCACCTTCTAATCCTTCATCATATGAATTAATATTTTGAAAAGTACTACTAAAGCAAAGCAAACCTTTCTTTCAATGTTGTGTTCTATACTAAGAAGGTGAAAATACTTGGGAAGTTGACTATTGAAAGTTAACATGCAGTGAAGTAATGCCTGACAGTCATAGTTCAATGGAACAGAAAGTAATAGACCCTATATCAGAAAGCAAAGAAGCATAAGCCATGGACACTTCCATATGTAAAAACGTTATAGTTATTTTTACGGAACAAAAGTAAGTTTTAATGGATTCAGAAATCTTCATATTCTCTGAGTCTAAGAACTTGAAGATGAGTATTACTTCAGTGCGCTCCTTACTTGCTGGTAGAAAGATGTTGCTTTATTTTAATAATAATGTCTACTGAAAGAAAAGCCTGTAGATGGGAGCTGTCAAACCTAATTAATGCTGTCTTTAATGTGTATAAAGCCTAGTGCATTTTCTCAGTATACATCAGTAATGACAATGCCATGAATTAGAAAGCAAGTCCATTACATGCGCTCTCTACAGAAACTAATACAGAGAAGTGACTTCATGCAGCAATTTACTTCTTCACAGAACCATAGAATGGTCCGGGTTGGAAAGGACCTTAAAGATGATCCAGTACCAACCCCCGTTCCCTTCGCAGGTACACCTTTCATTAGATCAGGTGGCTCAAAGGCTCATCCAACTTGGGCTTGAACACCTCCAGGAATGGAGTATCCATGACTTCACTGGGCAACCTGTTCCAGTGCCTCACCACCCTCACAGTAAAAAATTTCTTCCTAATGTCTGATCTAAACCTACCTTCTTTCACATTAAAACCATTACCACTCATCCTACTGCTACACTTCCTCATAAAAAGTCCCTCCTGGGCTTTCCTGAAGGTCCCATTTACCAGAAGGCTGCTATAAGGTCTCCCAGGAGCCTTCACTTCCCTAGGCTAAACAAGCCAAACTCTCTCAATCTGTCCTCATATGGGAGTTGCTCCAGCCCTCTGATCATCTTTATGACTCTCCTCTGGACTGGCTTTAACAGATCCATAATCTTTCTGTGCTGAGGACTCCAGAACTGAATGCAGTACTCCAGGAGAGGTCTCAAGAGAGCAGAGGATGAGAATCACTTCCTTTGACGTTCTGATCACACTTCTTTTGATGCAGCACTTGATAGGGTTGGCTTTCTGGGCTACAAGCACACGTTTGTCACTCATGTTGAGCTTCTCATCAGCATCCAGCCCACGTCCTTCTCTTCAAGGATTATCTCGATACAGATGCAGGACCCTACAATTGGCTTTGTTGAACTTCACAAGATTCTCACACGTGCACCTCTCATGCCTACAGTAGCATCCGTTCCCTTGACCGTGTTGACCACGCCAAACTTGTGGAGGGTACCCTCAATCCCACTGTCCATCTCTTCAATTAAGATATCCAACATCACCTGTCCCAATACCCCCTCAGAACACCATTTGTCAACTTAGACATTAAGCCATTGACCACAACTCTTTGAGTGTGACCATCAAACTAATTCCTTATCCACAGAGTAGTCCATCCACCAAATCTATGTCTCTCTGTTTTATGTGGGACATTTTCAAATGCTTTGCACGAGTCCAAGTACATGATGTTAGCTACTCTTCCCTTATCCACCAGCACTGTAGCAATATAGTGGAAGGCCACCAAATCAATCAGGCAATATTTGCCCTTAGTGATGATATATGGGCTTCCACCAGTCACTGCCTTATTTTCCACGTGCCTCAGAGTTTCCCGGAGAATTTGCTCCATGATCTGTCTGGTCACAGATACGAGACTGACTGGCCTACAGTTCCCTGGGAGTTACTCTTCACCTTTACCAGTGAGTGGGAACTTTACCAGACTCCCACCACTTCTCAAATATGATGGATAATGGCTTAGCAACTTCATCCACCAGTTTCCTCAGGATCTACAGGTACATCTCATCAGGTCCCATGGACTTGTGCACCTTCATGGTCTTTAGATAGTCTTGCACTTTATGTTCTTGTACAGTGGGCAGTTCTTCATTCTCCCAGTCCCTACATTTTCCTTCTGCCACTTGAGTGGTATGGCTTATGTTGATGAAGGCTGAAGCAAAAAAGTCATTGAGTATCTCAGCTTTCTCCATATCCTGGGTCACCAGGTCACCTGTATCCTTAAGGAGAGGGCCTGCATTCTCCCAAGTCTTCCTTTAATCATCCACATACCTGCAGATCAAGTTCAATCAGAGCTTTAATTTTTCTAGTCCCTAGCTGCTTGGACAGTTTCTCTGTATTCCTTCTAGTCTACTTGCCCTTGCTTCCACCCTCTGCTGGTTTCTTCTTTTGTGTTTAAGTTTGTCCAGGAGTTCATTGTTTCTGCCTGCCTTCCTCTTTGTTGCAGTGTATCACTCCTGAGCTTGGAGATGATCCTTGAATATTAACCAGCTTTCTTGGGTCCCCTTTCCTTGCAAACCTTTATGCCATGGTACCCTCCCAAGAAGATCACTGAAGAGGTCAATGACTGCTCTCCTGAAATTCAGGGTATTGAGTTTGCTGCACACTCTACTTGCTGAACTCCACCATTCATGGTCACTGTATCTAGCACTTCCCTTGAGCTTCATGTTCGCCACTAGACCTTCCTTACTGGTGAGGATAAGGTCCAGTACAGCACCTCTCTTTGTTGGCTCATCTATTGCTTGGACATTCAACAGATTTAGGGATGGTTGAAGTCCCCCACGAGAACCAGGGGTTGTGAAAGTGAGGTTGCACCAATCTGTCTACAGAGGGCCTCATTCACTCGCTCTCTCTGGTCCAGTGGGCTGTAGCAAACCCCCACTATAATGTCACTTGTTCCTGCCCTCCCTTTAATACTTACCCAGAGGCTCTTGGTTGACTCCAGCTGGCCACTGACATAAAGGGTGACTCCCCCTTCTTGTTTTCTCTGCCTGCCCTTCCTAAAGAGCCTATGTAACTCCAATACAACAGCCATCATAGGATCCATTCCACCACGTCTCTGTGATGCCAATGAGATCACAGCCCTGTAGACATGCACATGTCTCTAACTTCTCTTGTTTATTCCCCATGCTACCTTTGGTGCGTTTGTCTTTGCATAGAGGCACTTGATCTGCGACATTCTCTTTCTACTTGCAACAGAAAGTAAAATGCAGTAGAAAGAGAAGTTGGTGAACAAATACCATAACCCCTTTGTGAATTTGTGAGAGCAGTTTTTCAACCACAAATCATAATTTGATCTGGTTTTTGAGTTCTTTTGTAATGTCTTCATGTCTTATGTCTTACTTCTTATAGTGTTTGTAAAAATAGGTGATAAACCCAGTCATAAGTTTTTAGTGAAGAAAGAACTTTGGAAGAAAGGGGCATTGTAATTTATGTATAAGCCTGGAGAAAAATGTATATGTATCATGTAGAAATAGGCCCAAGAGAAGACTAAACACCTCATTTTTGTATCAGATGAAGCACTTCGCAAACATGACATTTTCAGGCACAAATAAAGTCATTAAGTCCTTTCTCACTACTAATATCTACTGGTCATAGCAGACTAATTTACTGATACTGCAAGGCAGTTCCTGCATCATTTTTCAGTGGCTCCCTCAAGTTGAGTCATCAGTACTGATACTTTCCAACTTTACCTTCAAACCCAGAAATTTCCTTTTTCAGAAGTTGGTTAGTAGGACAGCCTATGTGTGATTGAGACCTGATTTTTTCAGACTGATAACATACTTGCACTTCCTGGAACAGTTAGTTTGTCACCAATTGCGTATCTTTGTTGGGGAAAAAATGCTAAATGCATCATAATAAATATTATGTGACTTGCTAAATGTTTCCATAGATTTCCTGATGTGATTTTTTCCTGTTGTAAAGTGAAGGGCCTGCCTTGATTCAGCAGTAGGTTATCAGGTTAAATTTTTTTCCATACATTAGAGTTTTTTGTGACTTACCAGCTATTTACAGCTGCCATCTGAATTAAAAAGGTGATGGGCCTTTTTTTTTTTGTTTGGCTCTATCTCTGTGGAGTAGAGTTTTAGCATGGGCAATACAAAAGGTTACTTGCCCTAGAAGTCTTCATGAGAAACATGACAAATGAGAGGTAACAACAGCATGTTGCACCTTTGTGGAGCAGCACTTTGCACTCATCAGCCAGGATGGTGTAAGGACACACAACAAAGTAGGGTGTCCTCTGCTGCCTCCCATCAAGGAGGATTCCCCCAGGGAATAAATAAGCTTACTCTTTAGGGAAAGGGAAGAGAGTATTTTTACAACCAGTCGCTCCTGAAAATTACATTACTTTGTAGAAAATCCGAGTTGTTCTGGAGCCTGAAGGGATAAATAGGATGCTCTTTCAAGTTTAAGTTCTGAAAATAAAGAAGGAGGGAGGGGGGAGAAGGAAAGGAATTTCTAAAAGACAAATCCAGACAAAAAACTCAAATTATTCTGTTTCAGCTGTATAAAATGGATTTGTAATATTTGCAGTAACTCCTGGCATACATCTCTTTCACCTTAAAACATTCAGTTTTATTATAGAAATCAACACTTGGGTATAGAAATGCACATCTCTTTGTGAGAAGTGCAGTAGTTGAAAGCCAATGCCAGGTCTACAGTCTATATTGGCTGTGTGTAAGTTAGAAGCATAAAGCTCCCACAGATTGTGCTTATAGACTATGCAAGCAAAACTGTCATACAAGCTCCCACAATGATAGAAAGGCATGAAGAACATCATAATCAAATTACTCTAAGATTTGGGGAACTATTATTCACTTTGTTTCTTTCATAAAAAGTACCACAAGCAAATAAAAATCCAAACATTGACTAAAAGCAGCAGACATTATTAGTTTTAAATCATCATTTATGCTGTAATCCATTGTTCCCAGTAAGATGTAATTTACCTTTTCATTTAGGAAGAGTGTTAGAGATAACCTTCTACAATTTTTTTTTTTTTAACTTGAGTTTATATCTATACCATAAACAACCACTTAAATACAGGTGGGTATCTTGCTTTCTTGGTGAACTGGGCTGTTCTTGTCATTTTCTCGACTGGTTCTGCCCTGACAGGTCTTCTAATAAGGAAAATGTTACGTTAATGGACTGAACTGCTTTCTCAAAAGATCTTATTTTTGCATATGGCAGTTAATCTGACATTTCTGGGTAATTAAATACTTAGAAAAGTTGTAGATAATTTCCAATCTCATTTTGAAAACCGAAATTGTAGGCTAAAATACTTATATGTAATGGATTTCCAGAGGTGGAGGTGTGTTGAAAGAGGGTCTTGCAGTCCATCATCACTGTACCAACTGTAGTTTCTCAGACTAGCTGATACAGCTTTAGTTTCTCACGTTACCTGAACTAATACTCAGTAATTTGAAGGGTGATACAAAACTGTAACTGATCCAATATTTGTAACCTGCCATTATCGTGGACATGATTGAGATTCAGGTATGATTAAATAGTACCTTTTGTTTTCTGGCCACATTCCATTTCTCTTCAAGTAAACCTACTGATTTGATTGCACAGGTTAGCTAGTGCACAGAAATAATTTCAATATATTTGTGTCCATCAGGGTACAATCTTCCCTTTAAAAACATCTAAAAAAATGTGTCTATGTCAATTAACCTGGAATAAAACAACAGTAGTTGCCTCTGTGCTTCAAAAATACAATCAGAACTTAAAAATAACCTGATAGATTGGATATTTACTACAGAAGTTATATGCATCTATAACAGTAAACACTAATGCATAATTTTACTGATATGGTGGAGTTATGTTTTTATTTCATTGAAAAGTTGTATTAGGAAATATATTTACAGGTGAAAGAAATACAACGATCTGTGACAAACATAGCTCCAACGTACCTGTAGTCAGTGTCCTAGCTGAACTCAATTGCCTACGAAGTATCCTGTCAGCTTCATTATCACAGTATCACAGTATCATAAGGTTGGAAAGGACCTCTGAGATCATCAAGTCCAACCTATAACCTAACACTAACACCAACACTAACACCAACCATCATCTAAACCATGGCACTCAGTGCCTCATCCAGTCTCCCCTTATACATCTCCAGGGTCGGTGACTCCACCACTTCCCTGGGCAGCGCATTCCAATGGCCGATCACCCTTTCAGTGAAGAACTTTTTCTTAACATTAAACCTAAACTTTCCCTGATGAAGCTTGAGTCCATGCCCTCTAGTTCTGTCACTGGTCACCCAAGAGAAGAGACCAATCCCTGCCCGACTACAACCTCCTTTTAGGTAGTTGTAGAGAGCAATGAGGTCTCCCCTGAGCCTCCTCTTCCTTAGACTAAACAGCCCCAACTCCCTCAGTCGTTCCTTATAGGGCTTGTGCTCCAGCCCCTTCAACATCTTCGTTGCCCTCCTCTGAACACATTCCAGTATCCTAACATCTTTCCCAAACTGGGGGGCCCAGAACTGCACACAATATTCAAGATGAGGCCTGATGACTGCCGAGTACAGGGGGACAATAACTTCTCTGGTCCTGCTCACTACACTATTCCTGATGCAGGCCAGAATGCCATTGGCCTTCTTGGCCACCTGGGCACACTGCTGGCTCATGTTGAGCTTCCTGTCCACCAGCACTCCGAGGTCTTTTTCTGCCTGATTACTCTCCAGCCACTCTGTCCCCAGTCTGCATGGGATTGTTGTATCCAAAATGAAGTACCCGACATTTTTGGACTTATTAAACTTCATCCCATTAGAATCAGCCCATCTCTCCAATCTGTCCAGGTCCCTCTGTAGGTCCATCCTACCCTCTAACAGATCAACCCTTCCTCCCAGCTTGGTATCATCTGCAAACTTGCTCATGATGGACTCAATCCCCTCATCCAGATCATCAATAAAGATATTAAACAGGACGGGACCCAACACCGATCCCTGGGGGACACCACTGGTGATCGGCCGCCAACTGGATGAAACACCATTCACCACCACTCTTTGGGCTTGGCCATCCAGCCTATTCCTAACCCAGCACAGAGTGCTCCCATCTAAGCCACGGGCTGCCAGCTTCCCAAGGAGTCTACTGTGGGAGACAGTGTCAAAGGTCTTGCTAAAGTCCAGGTATACCACATCCACAGCCTTCCTCTCATCCACCAGCCAAGTCACATGGTCATAAAAGGAGATCACGTTGGTCAGGCAGGACCTACCCCTCCTAAACTCATGCTGGCTGGGCCTGATCTCTTGGCCGTTCTGCAGGTGCCGCATGATTTCATCCAGGATTATCTGCTCCATGATTTTACCTGGGACCGAGATCAGGCTGACAGGTCTGTAATTACCTGGATCATCCTTACGGCCCTTCTTGTGGATGGGTGTCACATTGGCCAACTTCCAGTCTTCCGGAACCTCTCCAGTGAGCCAGGACTGTTGAAAGATGATGGAGAGCGGCTTAGCAAGCTCATCCGCCATCTCTCTCATCACCCTAGGATGGATCCCATCCGGCCTCATAGACTTATGAGGGTCCAATGGTCCAAGTGGCTCAGCAGGTTTCTAATTTCCTCCTCATGGGTTGCAGGGTATATTATGAATAGGGGTATATGAAATGTGCACATAAAAGACATATCTTGATTGGGAATCTGGTCCATACAAGATACCATGGAAGAAATTATTCCTGACAAGTGCCATGGCACGATTTATAAGTCAACATTGTCAGACAAGCAATATATATGTCTTTATTTTCTTTGATTTTGCTCAGAATTGTTTTCTGAGGAGAAAAAGAAATCTTTCTGAAGTCCAATACTTTCACTGATGGCAGCTAAACATAAAATATCTTCTTCCAGTAATGCATTACCCATATTGAAGAGTCCTCATCAAAAGAGTATATTCATAAGTCTAAAGGAAAAAAAAATTGCATCCTCAGAACTATGTTCTGTCTGCAGAGATATAGCAAGAATTACACAGCGAAAGTATATAAGTGTAGTAAGCAGACAATTTCTGAATATATACAGGGAGCTGAATTGCACATGGACTAAAAAAGTATAATTTCCAACTTCACTTGTAATCTTCTATTAATATAAATAGTCTTGTTTGCTGGAACCATTACTTCTCAAGAGAGCTGAAGATGAGATTTTAATTTTTCACCTTGATTTTCCTTTTAATAGTTTCAGAATTCAGCTATGCTCTTACTATTAAATACTTTTGTTCAGGGTGGATATCGGAAGGAAAGGTTTTTTTCAGGATGGATGCCTGCTAACTACTCTCTACAAACAAAGAGAAAAAATAGAAGATACTCTCTTTAGACTGCATTACACCTAAGCAACCTGATTTCATTGCACTAAAGCATGACCAAGTGTCAGCATTCTGTTAGTGATAGATAGTTCAGCTAGAAGTCAAGCTTAATTGAAGTTTGATTTTCATTGAAGTAGTTACATCACCTTCCTGCCAAATCAGTAACTGTTAATTCCTGATGTCACTTTCCTTGAAAAAGACTTAAACTAAAATTCCATGTGTAATAGACAACATGTTAAGTAAACAGTGTTAAACACTTCACAGATTTAGTATTTTAATGTATTGATCTTTCTACCTTATCAGTCAGAATGAAATGAACTGTGAAGTTTTTTCATATATGAGCTGTAAATTACACTTAGCTCAACTAATAAAAATTTATTGTCACAGAACTGTTTTCCGCTTCACATGCATTTGGGAGATTGAAATGTAAATTATTGTAAGCTACCTCTGTCTGGTTATAGATGTCTGAACAAATGAAATTTACATGATTGAAAAAAATTCTCTGGGGATACCAAGAGCTATCACTTTTCACACTATGATAATGAAATTTCAGAAGCAGAAGAAGATAGAGAAAAGCAGCCTTTAATCTTCTTTGTGGAATGCGCAATTCCACTTTATTTATGAAGGCCTCTCAGAAATTAATATTCCTGTCCTTTTTTTCCATGTTGGCTATGGAAACAAAACAATAATTTGCACTTCTTTAAAATCACAGTAGCAACATTGGAAAGATACTTAAAAAGAAGATGATACTGCTGCTCCATATAACAGTGGGTTAAAATAAATTTGCATCTGTTCTTCCTCCATTTTAATCTAGAGATGTTACAGGTGAAGTCTGTATCAATGTGAGTCTTGTTCTTGAAAAGAAGTGGGGGTTGTTTTGCAGAATACACTTTAGAAATAGTGTGACCCACATCAATATATAAGTAATAAGTATGTAGTAATTAAAGCTGTACAGGTAAATTGGCAAACTGAAGTCTTTAAGGCTAGCACAAAGAAAAGAAAACATATTCTGTAAACCATAAAGAAATAATCCCATTATAAGGAACAATTAATTTTTAATTGTAAAAGTCTTACATTATTGACACATGCAAGCTGTCAGGCTACTCTTTCTGTTGACAGTCTCCTTGTGCCATGCACTCTTTTCAAACACAAAGTGTTAGGGGAAGTTTTCTGAGGGATACAGCTAGAACTGTAGAATCCATCTGTAAAGCACCACCACATTTTCTTTCAAAAATAGGTAGGAAATGACATCTAAAAGAAAACACCACAGGCCTGAGTTTGTTGGAAAAGTGTGAGATTTTATTAGTCTGATGAGATTTTATTAGTCTGGTATTATTTAAGTAGAAATAGTGATTATAATAGTTTTAAGAATAGTGATTATTAGAAGTAGCGGTTATTTAGTCTTTCTTCTCTCATGAGAACTCTGCGAAGTACCCGAAACTTATCCAAGCCAAGTCTGCACCTGCAGTAGAGATAAAGAGACTGGGCCTGCGGCTGAGATAAGAAGACCTTGCATACTGGAGTTAACTAAGAAAAACAGAAGACGCTGGCACCAAAGTAATAATAATTAGCCAATGAAATAATCTGTATATGCATATGTTTTAGCTGTAACCTGTTGAATATACATTAGGTTATGTAACATGCAGGGAATAAAATGCGGTTGCGCTGTAACAGTTTTGGAACCAGATTTGGGTGCGTACCCCTGGTTCCCGGGGCCTCGAAATAAAGCACCACGTATAACCTCCCCTGGGTGGTTATGTGTTCATCTCTCCGCTAACAAGTTTTGGCGACCCAGATGGGACCTCGCAGGCACCGCTGAGGCGGCTTGCGCTTCGATCCTGCTCCAGCTGGCACCGGGTGATTCTCGGGGAACCATCAACCGTGACCAACCTCCGCTGCCCCCGACGGACCAGCGGTATTGGTAAGACACGGTGCTTTATCTTTATTCCGGTAATGGTACCATTTTCTGGGGTCTGGTAAAGTAAAAGTCTACCTGTTAGACTGGTAAGGTAAAAATTCTCTGGGGTCTGGTAAAGTAAAAATCTGTAAGGTAATGGTACCATTTTCTGTGATCTGGTAAAAGCCTGCCTGTTAGACGTGGTGAAAGCTGCGCTTTGTTGGGCTGTGGAGCTCCAAGGGTAAAGCCTAGGTGCCGTCCTTCAGACAGGAGAGATAGCCCTGCAGGTTTGGCATCAGTGGTCTGGTCTGGTCATTTATCTGGTCTGGTAACCAGATAATCTGTCTGGTAATTTTGGGAACGTCATGTCGTTCTATGTGTTATTATGTGTGTTATGTGTTACTTTGTCTAGTCTGGTATATGTTGTTTGTCTGGTACATGTTGTTTTAATTTGTGTCAAGAAAGAATTAAGATGTCACCAATACCTAAATCATCTCTAAGACCTAAATTATCTCTGTTAGGGTGTATTCTAAGTCACTGGAAGGAGGTGTGGTTTGGGCAGGACATGCAAAAAGGGAAATTAATTGATTATTGTAATGTATGGTGGACACAATATAAATTAGGGGATCAGGTCCAATGACCAGAAAATGGAACACTGGACTATAATACAATCCAGCAACTCATGTCAGTCTGTCGCCGAGAGGGTAAATGGGATGAAGTGCCATATGTAGATTTGTTTTTTTATTTGAGAAACAAAGATGAATGGAAAAAGGCGTGCGGGCTAATGGTTGTTGATACAAGCTCGCTCGGGTGAGCTATGTGGGGGGTGCGTAACAGAAAAAAAATGCAGGAAGTGTATGGCTGTGGAGAATGCGGCACAGCACTCAGAGGATGATTTTGATTTATTAATATCTCCGGTAATTCCATCAGCCCCACCGGCTCCGAGGAGTGTGGGGGAGAGAGATGGGGAGGATGAAGGAGAGAATAATGTGAAATATGACTGTGAGGATACCCCAGTTTCCCATAGAACACGGCAATGAGATGTCCGGTGGGGGGAAACCCGTCACCAGGCGTCTGGCGCTTTGTTGGCACCACTCCGACAAGGGGTCGGGGCAGAGGGACCGGTATATGTTAGAATACCTTTCTCGCTAGGAGATTTAATGCTTTGGAAGCAATCAGCTAGGGTTTATCGGGAAAACTTGAGTAAAGTGGCCCAGGTGGTAAAAATCATTTTAAAAACTCAGAACCCTGACTGATATGATATTCAGGTATTGTTGGATACTTTGATGGATTCCACGGAGAAGGAAATGGTATTAAGGACTGCGCGTGATCGGGTCAGGGAAGATATCAGGCAGGGTATAGTCACTGGGACGGTTCAACAGAATTTTCCTGTAGAAGATCCCATGTGGGATTAGAATACTCTGGCAGGGATAAGGAGTCTAAGGAGATAGGAGGAATGGGTGGTAGTTGGGGTGAAGAATGCTATGCCAAAGGCAATAAATTGGTCAAAATTGTATAATGTTAGAGAAGAAAAGACAGAATCCCCGTCCGCGTTTTTGGAACAACTGAAGGAGGTGGCTAGGAAATATACTGACTTAGATGTGGAAACAGAGCAGGCTAAAGTGCAATTGGCTTTGATTTTCTTAGGACAGTCGCAAGATGACATAAGAAAAAACTGCAGAAGTTGGAGGGCACGGAGTTGCGCGATTTGGATAAGTTGTTAGAGGTGGCTTGGAAGGTTTATAATAATCGTGCGAGAATGTTCAAAGGCAGCAACGGAGCCTGCTGGCAGTGGTACAAGGTAGAGACCAGAGTAATTTTAGAAGTCAGGGCAGAGGAAGAGGAATGATACATGGGCGAGGAAGGGGATTAGGATCTTCACCTAGTGATTTAGGAGCCAGGTTAAGCAGGCTGGGCATAAATCAGTGCGCATATTGTAAACAGGAGGGACATTTGAAAAGTGAATGCCCACAGAGGAGACAGAATCCAGCTGGAAATGCTGATATGGCAAGAATGATGGTTTTGGGAGAACACGAAAATCAGGGCTGACTAGAATCAGATGAGTGTTTATTGAAAATAAGGCTTGGAGGAAAGGAAGTGGAATTCTTAATACTGGTGCAACGTACTCAGTTTTAATTGATCTGTATGGAAAAATAGGGAATAGGACAACTACAGTAGTGGGAGCCACAGGGAAAGAGGAAATACGGCCATTTATGCAACCCCTGGAGCTACGATTTGGAGGGAAGGAATTGACACATGAGTTTTTATATGTAACAGACTGCCCAGTTTCTCTGTTGGGCCGAGATTTACTGTCTAAATTGAATACTAAAATTATATTAGAAAATCGGAAATTAATAATGCAAGTCCCAGAATCGAGATCAGGATATATATTGGTACTAAAAGATAGTCCAAATGTTCCAATACCTAAGGAAGTGGAGGAGGCAGTAATCCCTACTGTTTGGGAAACTGATATTCCAGGAAAATCTAAATTGGCACAACCTGTGGTGGTAGAATTAAAGGAGGGAGCAAAACCAATACGGGTAAAACAATATCCAATAAAATTAGAAGCTCGATATGGGATAGTGAAGATTATTGAAAAATTCTTAAAATTTGGGATCCTGGAGGAATGTGAATCAGAATATAATACCCCAATTTTTCCAGTAAAGAAACTAAATGGAGAATACAGGATGGTACAGGATTTAAGAGCAATTAATATCACAAAAGATGTTCACCCGGTGGTAGCTAATCCATACACATTGTTAACATCTGTGTAGGAGAAATATAAATGGTTTACAGTAATTGATTTGAAAGATGCTTTCTTCTGCATTCCCCTTGACAAAGCTAGCAGGAAACTTTTTGCTTTCGAATGGGAAAACCCACATAATGGACGAAAAACACAGCTGACGTGGGCGAGGCTCCCACAAGGATTTAAGAATAGTCCGACGCTCTTTGGAAATCCATTGGCAAAAGAACTGGAGTCCTGGACAACGCAATTCAGGTACCCAGATCACAGTATCTCTTGTTGCAGTGTGTAGATGACATCTTCATTGCGACGGAACAGAAATCACTATGCATGCAAGTAACTATCGAGATTCTAAATCAATTAGGCATGAATGGATATAAAATCACAAGGGAGAAAGCTCAAATTGCCTGTACAACTGTACTATCACTAGGTTGTGAGATCACACAGGGGCAAAGGAGATTGGGGATGGATCACATTAAAGCAATTTGTGCAATCCCAGAACCCCAAAACTTACATGAACTAAGAATATTTCTGGGAATGACAGGTTGGTGTAGGTTGTGGATACTGAACTATGGACTCATAGCTAAACCACTACATGAGGTACAGAAATCACCAACCTTTTTCTGGGAAGGACCCCAACGAAAAGCTTTTAAGGAACTGAAAGAGGCCTTGACCAAGGCACCAGCATTAGGCCTACCGGACTTAACTAAGGACTTTCAATTCTTTGTCCATGAGAGACAATGACTAGCACTGGGGGTCTTAACACAGAGACTGGGAAGCTGGAAACGACCAGTGGGATATTTTTCCAAACAATTAGAAACCTGTAAGTGCTGGTTGGCCATCATGCCTAAGAGCTGTAGCAGCAACAGTGATTTTAATACAAGAAGCTAGGAAATTAATCTTGGGAAAACATATTGAGGTATACGTACTCCATATGGTGTTAACTGTCTTAGAACAAAAAGGTGGCATTGGCTCTCCCCTAGCAGAATGATGATGTTCCAGGCCATACTCACTGAGCAAGATGATGTGAGCTTGAAAACAACTAATCTGTTAAATCCAGCAGCTTTTCTAGGTGCAACCACAGAAGATGGTTCTCTGGAACACGATTGTGTAGAGGTTATTGAGCATACCTATGCAACTTGGACGGACCTAAAAGATACTCCACTTGACCAACCCGACCAGGAACTTTTTACTGATGGTAGCAGCTTTGTGGAAAATGGAATGCGATATGCGGGTTATACAGTAACTACACAAAATACAGTAATAAAAGCCAAAGCCCTTCCAACAGGGACTTCAGCCCAACGAGCAGAAATAATAGCTCTGACAAGAGCCTTAGAATTAAGTAAGGACAAATGAATAAATATATGGACTGATTCAAAATATGCATTTGGAGTGGTTCACATACATGGAGCCTTATGGAAGGAGTGTGGACTATTGTCATCACAAGGTACTAATATAAAATATCAAACAGAAATTCTAAATTTAATAGCTGCTGTACAATTACCCAAGCAGGTGGCAATCATGCACTGTAAAGCGCACCAAGGAGGGGACTCCAAAGTGGCTGAAGAGAACACATTAGCAGATCGAACAGATCGATGAGTTGCACGACAGGTACAGACTATGATGGCCTTAATACTGATGAAGGTAAGCCCCTTTCAAAATTATCTCACTCAGAAACCAAAGTACTCAGAAGAAGACAAGAAATTGGTAGAGCTAGTGAAAGCTCAACTGAATCCAGAAGGATGGTATGTAACTACAACTGGACAGATAGTTGTGCCTCCTGCCATTATGAGAATGATTTTACAGACAGAGCACCAGAAATGTCATTTGGGAGCAGAAGCATTGGTGACATACCTAAAACGTGGAATAATCTCAACACAGATGTTAACAATGGCAAAATCCATAAATTCAAAATGTGAAGTTTGTTTGAAAAACAATCCAGTAGTCAGGAAGAGGACAGAAATGGGGCATATCAAGGTAGGTATGGAGCCAGGTGGTTATTGGCAAATCAATTTTGTAGAATTACCAAAAGCTCAAGGATACAGGTATTTGTTAGTCGGGGTTGACACCTTTTCTGGATGGCCTGAAGCCTTTCCCTGTGGCACCAACCAAGGCAAAGAAACTGTAAAGTGGTTATTAAAGGAAATTATTCCTAGGTTTGGGGTGCCTTTAGGTATATCATCAGATAAGGGACCACACTTTGTGGCCACCATTGTTCAAGAAATAAGTAAAATGTTAGGGATTTCTTGGAATCTCCACACACCGTGGAGGCCACAATCTAGTGGACAAGTAGAAAAGGTGAATCAAACAATCAAAAGGCAAATTAGTAAATATGTCAGGAAGCCAAAATTAAATGTCCACAATCTTTACCAATAGTGCTTTTGAGAATAAGAATTAAACCCAGGAGTGGGATGAGGGTGAGCCCCTATGAAATCCTCTGTGGAAAACCATATGAATCTCCGCAACCAGATCTGAACATGCATGTTAAAGGATATCAGGATGTATTTAATTATGTGTTGTCTCTCAGTAGAACATTAATGCGACTGCGAAGTACTTTGATTTGGAACCGTCCGTTGTCACTAGAGAACCCAGTACATGACACAGGGCCAGGAGACCAGGTTTACATTCGAGATTGGAATGAGGAACCACTGAAAGAACGGTGGAATGGACCATACCTGGTGCTACTAACAACTTTCACTGCGGTAAAAGTAAAAGGGATAGACTCCTGGATTCATTATACCCGAGTAAAGAAGGTCTCTAAAGACTGGGATGTAGAAATATTGGGACCAACGAGACTCAAACTGAAGAGCAAATAAGATGTTGTATTTTGTATACAGTGCTTTGATTGTGATCTGGTCTTTAATGACTATGACGATTGTTGTGGGGGAAAATGTCACTCTGTCTTGCAGGTTTAAAAATACGGCCCCAATAGAAGCAGGATTAATTCAAATTTGGCATAAGGTACCTGATAGAGAAGTACAAATCACTGAGGCTGGAACAAAACGAGCAATAGAGGACACCCAACTACCTCAGGTAATTCACACTTCCTGACAGGATCCAGAGGAGAATCTGATGCTAGGACTGCTCAGAGATTTTGCCCAGATGCAGAATGTAAGTTCAATAACAGCATGCCTACCAATACCAAAAACGGCTGGAAAACCTATCAGTTGGGGAATAATAACCTTCCCCTTCCCTGAAATTGAAAACAAAGAAAATAAGACGGTGTGTTGGTAGGAATTTAGAACTGTCCAAAGAAATGAACAGAAGACCATAACGCAAACGTGGGAACGCCTGGGTAATAAAAACTATTATTACAAATTACCCGGAGCAGAATTCATAAAAGCACCATACAATATTTTTGATGTTAGTTTCTATGAACCAGGATGGTGCTCTTATGATGAAATACAAACAGTAACTGTTTTTGACAAAGAACCTTATTGGCAATGCAGAGAAAAGAATAATACAAAATCCGACCGGTGGGACACAATCTGGTCAATGAGTATAGTTCAGAGGTACCAATATGGTGGAGAAACATCCTGCTGCTTTCGATGGTCAACAAAAAGACACAATTATGATCAAACTAAACATGTGCAATGGTGGAATTGTTCAAAAGTTTCAGATTGTGATACAGATTCGGAAACTATCACCTTGGCACCAGTGAGAGTAGCATTAGAAATTGGTTGTGCATGTCACAACTTGAAAAGCATGGGTGAATATCAGCATATAAATTGTAAAACAATTACAGTACAAAGTATGGGACATTTTGTGTGGGCAGCTAGTGATGGAACTTGGACCACCCATTTATCAATAGATGGACCCATCAAAGAAATCACCCTAGGATTACCAACACTTTGTCCGATTTGGAAAACATCACCCTTTAGGGGTAACTTAGAAACTTTACAGATTTGAGCAAGAAGAGACATAAATGATGACATTAAAGATATAGATGACAATTGGCAGGAACCCTCAACAGGAGTAAAGGTAGGATGGGCATTAGAATCCCTCATTGCTCAGGCATATCGTAATAGAAAAATGATTTATAATTTGATTAGACAGACTGAAAGATTGGCAAGAGTTACTAAAAAGGGATTTAGAGACTTAAACTTGCAATTACAAGGAACAACAAAAATGACTTTGCAGAACAGAATGGCATTGGATATATTACTATTAAAAGAGCATGGTGTTTGTGGGTATCTCAAAGATCATGTTGATCACTGCTGTGTACATATACCAAATGTTACTGCAGATATAGAATATGACATTTCGCAACTTGGAAGAATTGAAAAGGAGGCTGAAAAGGAAGAGAAAGAGGTCAGTCATAACTGGGTTGGAGCAGTGTTCAATAGTTTAGGAATCCACCTTACCAGATGGATTCAATCTCTTGTTGAAACAGTGTGTACTCTTTTAATAGTATTCCTTGTGATTTACTTGATGTATTTATGTATCCGAAAAGAAAGCACTCGTAGTAGTAACTGGACTCATAAAATTATTGGAGCAGTTGCACGAGAATACCCACAACGCCCAACACCCACCCAGACATACCAAGAAGCAACTGTGTGAGTGAAAATACTTGCAGAAAATGGAGTATTTTCAAAGGGGGGAAATGTTGGAAAAGTGTGAGATTTTATTAGGATTATTTATCTAAAAAATTTTAACCATCTGTCCACAAAACATAACTTTCTTAAAAGGAGATTTTATAAAAAAGAATGCATTGAAGATTCTGTACATGTGTAATTGGAGAGGGTTTGAGACAGAGTTATGAGCTGCCTGTTGATGTTTTATGTACTCTGGCACTGAAACTCATACAGCTATGGGAGACAAGTGTCAAAGCTCACAACTTAAAACTCAAATTTTAAGAACTAGCAGCATTTTTTTTCCCAGTTCTAATAATCAAGCAATAATACAAATGCAAATGTTTTTGCAATGTGGTATTTTCATGCAAAAAGTTCTTGATAATTAGTTAATTAATGTTTTAAAAGACACAATGTTTAGTTCCTAAGGGGATAACACAGGGACAGTTTTGTAACTTTTGGCCTCTTGTTCATACTTTGTCTGTTCCGAATTTTCTCATCTTGATGTTCAGTATCATGAGAGAGATATTAGTAATGTTAATGGAATTTAGCTGCATGTTATTCAGTATGCAACATCTGTTGCAGAGTTTGCAGTACATAACATGTATCTACTGAAGAACAAGTTTTGGCGACCCAGATGGGACCTTGCAGGCATCGCTGAGGCAGTTCGTGCTTCGATCCTGCTCCAGCTGGCACCGGGTGATTCTCGGGGAGCCATCGACCATGACCAACCTCCACTGCCCCCGACGGACCAGCGGTATTGGTAAGACACGGTGCTTTATCTTTATTCCGGTAATGGTACCATTTTCTGGGGTCTGGTAAAGTAAAAGTCTACCTGTTAGACTGGTAAGGTAAAAATTCTCTGGGGTCTGGTAAAGTAAAAATCTGTAAGGTAATGGTACCATTTTCTGGGGTCTGGTAAAAGCCTGCCTGTTAGATGTGGCGAAAGCTGCGCTTGGTTGGGCTCTGGAGCTCCAAGGGTAAAGCCTAGGCGCCGTCCGTCAGACAGGAGAGAAAGCCCTGCAGGTTCAGCATCAGTGGTCTGGTCTGGTCCCATCCGGCCCCATAGACTTATGAGGGTCCAAGTGGCTCAGCAGGTCTCTAACTTCCTCCTCATGGATTGCAGGAGGGCCATATTTCACCCTGCCCCCATCAACCACTTCAGAGGGCCAACTGTCAAGCAAGCTGACATCCTTGCTGTTGAAAACTGAGGCAAAGAAGGCATTAAGTACCTCAGCCTTCTCTGCATCTTTGGTTACTATATTTCCCTCCACGTCCTACAAGGAGTGGAGGTCGCTGCCGCCCTTCTTTCTACCTTTGATATATTTATAAAAACTCTTCTTATTATCCTTAACAGAAGTGGTCAATTTGAGCTCCAGCTGGGCTTTTGCTTCCCTGATTTTCCTCCTACACGACTTAACTACATCTTTGAACATGACGTGGCTTACATTCCCCATCTTTCCAACGACGATACATCCTCTTTTTCTTACTTAGTTCCTTCAGAAGCTCCGTACTTATTCAGGCCGGCCGTCTGCTCCTACGACTCTTCTTACAACACATGGGGACAGCCCGCTCCTGCGCCTTCAAGATTTCATTCTTGAAGTGCATCCAGCCTTCCTGGACCCCCTTGCCACTAAGAGCTATTTCCCAGGGTACTTTCCTGACCAGTTCCTTAAATAATCCAAAATCTGCCCGCCGAAAGTCCAGCATCGATGTTCTGTTCCTGCCTTTTCTTGTTACATTGTTTAGAGAGAACTCAATTATGTCGTGATCACTACACCCCAGACAGCCTCCAACAACATCAGCTACCAGCCCTTCTTTGTTTGTAAACAGCAGGTCAAGAAGAGCCTCACCCCTGGTGGGCTCACTCACCAGCTGTGACAGAAAGCAGTCCTCAATACCCTCTAGGAACCTCCTGGACTGCCTCCTCTCAGCAGTGTTAAGTCCCCAACAGATATCCGGAAGATTAAAGTCTCCTAAAAGAATACGGGCAGCCGATCTAGAGGCAGCCTCCAGCTGTTTAAACAATAGAAGATACAAATCCTCCTCCTGGTCGGGCAGTCTGTAACATACTCCAACCAGGAGGTCAGACCTGACTGCCCCTCTGACCCTTACCCATAGGCACTCAATCTGGTCATCAGCGATCTCTACTTCAACAGCATCCAGGGTTTCCCTAGTATAGAGGGCCACCCCTCCACCCCTCTTCTCACGCCTGTCTCTCCTGAAGAGCCTGTAGCCTTCCATGGCAGCACTCCAGTTATGAGAGTCGTTCCACCACGTTTCCGTGATAGCAACTATATCATAGCTCTCCCGCTGGACCAGGACTTCCAGCTCCTCCTGTTTGTTCCCCATACTGCGTGCGTTTGTGTACATGTGCTTCAGTTGGGTTACTGACGACACCCTTTGAGATGGCTCATCCTCCACAGCAACATCTTTGGTGAGCCTAGTAACTCCCCCCTCCCCCTTCATGCCTAGTTTAAAGCCCTCTCAACAAGTCCTGCCAGCTCCTGAGCTAGAATCCTCTTACCCTTCGGAGTTAGATGAGACCCATCTGGGTCAAGCAGGCTGGGTGCCATAAAGGTTTCCCCATGATCAAAGAACCCAAAATTCCTCTGCCGGCACCAGCCCCTAAGCCATTTATTAAGTGCATATAGTCTCTTGTTCCTATCTGTATACATCCCTGCCACCGGAGGAACCGAGCAGAACACCACCTGTGCTCCTGCCCTATCTATTGACCGTCCCAGCTCCTGGAATTCCTTTTTAACTACCCTTGACCCTCTTTTCGCTAGCTCATCACCACCAGCCTGGACCACCAGAAGCGGGTAATAATCTGAGGGTTTAATTAGGTCCGGGAGTCTCTTGGTGATGTCGCCTACCCTGGCTTGGGGAAGGCAGCAGACTTCCCTATGAGTTGGATCCATCCTACAAATAGGGCCCTCCGTCCCTTTCAGAAGGGAGTCTCCCACTACTTTGACCCTCCTGTTCTTTTTCTTACTTGAAGTCCTGACCTGTCTGATGGACAGTGTGAGGTTAACAGCCTCCTCAGGTGAGTTCTCTGTAATACTATCCTCCACCTGAGCATCAAATTCCAGTACCCCAAACCTGTTTTGTAGGGGCAGCTGGAAAGTTGGCATTTGAAAGGGAGGTCTACAACCCCCACGAGAGCAGACCTGCTCCCAGTCCTCCTCACCAACCAGGTCACTCCCCTTATCCTGTTGATGAGGAATATGGCATTCCTCAGCCTCCTGGGGTGGATTACTGGGAGGAGAGAGGATTCTACTCCACCAGTCTATCTCCCTTTCACTTTCACGAATACTCCTCAACCTCTCTACCTGGTCCTTAAGATCTGCAACTATAAGGAGCAGATCTTGAATCTGTTCGCACCTCAGACAAGAATTTTTGGTATGGTCCTCAGGAACCACAAGCAAGCTGAGACACTCCCTGCAGTCCCGAGTCTGGGCAGCCGCGTCCCTTAATAGGGGCTCAGTTTGGATAGTGACACTCCTGGTGGCAGAGGTTTTACCACGCCTGATCACCATTGCTGTAGGGGAGTGGGAAGCCAACCACCTGCCAGAGAGTGCCTGCTTGCCCTGCCTGCGCAAACTGCCTATACTGTGACCCTGTGTACTGTGATCCTGTGTACTGTGACCCTGTGTACTGTGACCCTGTTTGCCCGCTCCTGTTCACCGCGCTCCGGTCGCTGGCGCTCCCAGGGAGATGTTTAAATGCCCCGCGGCTTCTTCCAGGTCCGCCCCCCTACCACGCTGTCGGCCCACGTGACATTTGCCGCTTCTGGGGTTCAGAGAGAGTCGCCCTGCGGGGGTCCTCTCCTGAGCTTTTGTCTTTCACCAGGAACTCTCCACCCGCCCAGATTGAGCACCCGGCTGCCAGTACTTACCGTTCCTGCCGCCGGTCGCGCAGAATCTCACTCAAATAAGAGATACCATCTTTTCTAAATCTTAAACACAAATATACCAATTTCAAATACAATATTGTCCAGTCCTGTCTGTTGACTTAAACTTACATTATGAAGCATAGATATATCCATGTGGATAAAGTGCTAAAACAGTAGGAAGTTGCACGCAGTGCTCTAGTGAAAAACACATTTTGACTCAGAAGTGAAAACCACTCAAAGTAGGTAGCAGGGCAAGGATTTGATAAATATCAAAAAGTTAGTGTTTGCCTTCAGGGACTTCTTGCAGCACCAGCCAAAACCTCATCTTTCTGCTTTACTTCTAGAGCCTCTTTTGTTTCAGAGGACTTAACTTGCTCATGGAAATTTTATTTCCTTTTTCCTGAATCAACATATACAAATATTATCAACAGAGTCTGCAAAATTATACAGAAAATAGCCTGAGATTATTCCATGATTTTTCAATCAATTTTCTTTCATTTTGGCCAGAAATTCAACATTTACAAGCCATGTTTTTGTTTATATATGTATACATATATATAAAAATACTTCACATATATATGTGTGTGTGTGCACATGTGCACAGTAATTTAGTACCAGTACTTTTAGCCTCAAACAGTACTAATTAAATGAGGTTAGCAAAAGTGCTTAGATTTTTTTCAAGGGTAAGATTAGTTTCGGAATGATCTTTGAAAGATTTCTTTCTGGCTTTTTTTTTTTTACATGCTTACAAATTATATAAACTGAAAAATCACATTTTTCAATGACAAATGTGATTTTTTTAGTGAAATGAACAAGCTGTGGAAAAATCGTCTACTATGCATCATATTCTCTCATATAACATGAAGTGCACACAATGATATAACTGTTGCCAGTTTGAAAAATTACCACAAACACCAGTATATGCATGCAAGTAATCTCCTGTGATTATAGTTCTGTTTCTGAAGACAGACTAACTCAGCAGCATGCATGGGTACTTAGTAAGATGTGGAGTGAATCTCTACATCAAGATCAGTCTCACAAGCTGGTTGGTATTGTTCCAACACAAGGAAAATTTCTTTTCAGTCAGAAAACAGCCCATACATGTGTGTATGTGATCACGAGGGATGTTGTAGAGGTATTGGAGTTTATCCCCAGAGACACAGGAAAACATAGTGAAGGCTCAAATTTGAAATGGAAAATCAGGGATTTTCAGGTAACCTATTCAGAAAATATCTGCATTAAATAGCAAGAAGTTAAAAGCCAAAGGGTAAATCAGTGCAGAACCCTGTATGTGTGTAAAATAATCTTTCTGGTTTTGACTACTCTCAGCAGATGATGACTGATATGAGTAAATTATGTAACTCAAAAGGTCTTAAAGTCATAGTTGGAATTGCAGCAATTTGAATATAAAGGTTCAGCAAGGGTCTTGGAACCAAAACAAAAACACTGAAGTAGATTTCCATTTATATCTCCACCATCAGTTTTGTAAGCTTCTTTCATTTCATTGGGTCATATTTAAAGTTTTTTGATTGCTTATCCAGATTCAGCCAAGCCTCTGTCCCTTATTCATCACAATACACTTAGTTACCTTCTGCAAAATACTTCTTAAAATAAAACTGTATTTTCTCATCACAATGTTACCGTCATTTTGTCAATTTTAAGATAATTGTTGTAAATCTTCAGAAATACCTTTTATTTTATAGGTTCTGTTGTTATTGTTGTTTTAACTTCAGAGGGATTTTATTATAAGAACAAAATCAAACTTCTCCAAAGAAAACATATTATTATTTGATTAGCTACATGGGTGAAATTCTTTTTCTAGCTACTCCTCAATATACTCAAAACTCTCAGACAATTTACCTTTACAATGCCTACTTTGCTACGCAGTAATAATTAGTGAATATATACACGTGAATCATGTAGAACCTGATTCCACAATGAGCTGGTTTGAGCTAGCTTTCCCAAGCTCACTAACACTCAGTTTAAGCCCCTTTCCCAAAACTTCCCCCTTTCAAAGAAAAAAACCTATAGAAAAACTGAAATCACACTAAATATATGTATTTATGTATTTTCTAGCAACTACATACAGTAAGAATATCATGCAAAACTCCCAAGAAAGGGAAGAGGGGAAAGGAAAAACTGGTAAAAAGAACAAAAAGGAACTAAAACCAAACAAGTATGCACACTTGTAAGACTCAGTAAATAACAAAGTAAAGAACTAGCAAAATCTCACCACTTCCCTTGAGGAAAGCAGAACAGCTAAACACAACCCAGGACTCTCCCCCAACATGTGGGCAGACAACAGCGGCCGCTGCAGGCCTCAGCTCCAGACAGGATCAGCAGCAATGGAGCTCCTGCTCTCCAGCCTCCTGGAAGAAGAAGAGAGGGTACTTTCTTATCTACACTTTATTTATATGTTGTGTTATGTTAAAGGAAGATATGAAATACTTCCATGGATTCTGACCTCTGTTGTTAAGAAAGACCTGTAAAGGCCATTTTTTTTAAGAAAGATCTGAAAAATCCAAAAGTCAATCTGCTACACACAAGGAAAATATAGGGAAAAGTGAAGAAGTATTTTGAATCTTTTATTGGAACCCAAATGTTTTAGCTTTCTAAAAGCTATGCTGACAGAAAGCTATACTGCAACATGATATTATAAATCTGCACAATGGATTTAAATCATGTCAGATCCTTCAAGACACTGGCTGCAGGTTTCTTTGCCCACCAACATTGTTATTATAGGCCTGGACTTCTCACTCTACTGACAGGCGGTATTTTAAAATGAATGACTCATAAAAGCTGCACAAAGGCAACTGATAAAACCAAGATATCAGACCCTCAGCTGAAATTTTTGCTTTTTATTCTTCATTCATCTCAGAGTTGTTACCTTTGTGAGAATAATGGCAACCACTTGTTCAGAGCTTAACAATTCTATCATTTGCTTTTGAATGTGGTGATTCCATTATTACAAGGAACATTATTTTTCAGCACAGTTCACTTACATGGTTTTGCATTTGAACAAATGAGATATAGTACTGTGCTTTCAGGACAAGTTAGAGCCATGCATGCTAAAAATATTAAGTTAAAATTGAAGTGATGAGAAGGTAAGTACACTTTTTTCACATAGTGAAAAATAAATATATTTTCCCTAAAAATCATGAGATAGGAAATAATAAAAATCTCTATTTTTCAAAGTTTCAAGTCCTAACATGTGAAGGAAAGAGCCAGTAGGCAAGAGAAAGAGCTTAATCTTGAGGTTTTCTTCAAAAAACCTCATTCTCATAGGATCTGTTTCATTGAAACAACAGCACTGTCTAAAAAACCCTAAATATAATAGCGCAAGACCAAAACAACATCGAACCAGGTCTGAATAAAAGAGTATATGTACTACTGTCCTTTCCTTAACACTAAAAAAAAAGTATTGCCTATAGAAATCTGTTACAAATTATTTTAATTATTTTACCTTACTCCTTTAGTGTAATCTTTACCCATTTTGACTTGAATGGAGCTAAAGTCGCTTTTCTTTTCCTTTAATAAGCAGATACATAGCACTGCATGAAGAACGTAAAGTCTCACTTCACTTTTTTCCCTCAAAGCAAAAAAAGGACCAATTCATCAGCAAATCACAAGAAAAAACATCCGTTTTGTTGGTGAATTTACCAGCTGAGAAAATGTGTTCTCCAAAATACCAGTGGAGTCAGGCAGGTCTTAATTATTGAAAAGATATACTAGTGCATTGAAACAAAATATTCTTACACTTAACATAGAGAGTATTATTCTGTTTACAGTTTGGCAATGTGTTCAAATTTTAAAAGAATACCCCAAGTCACGTAGTTTAAAAAATTATATAAAATTGTGCAATATCCCTTGGATTATTCAAAGGAAACAAAGAAGATGTGATATGCAACTAATTGCAGATTACCAGTTATCATTCAACTAGTTCAAATTATCTGAGCAAAAGAAAATAGTTGATGGAAAAAAGAGCTCATAAATTAAGTATATTATGGAATATTTTTCAGGATGTCTGCTCCTGAAGACAGCCTCTTTATGTGATTGTGATCATACACCACCAAGCAAACCAATTTCCCAACATATAGCTGAGATCGTGAGTGCACATGGCTTGGAAATTAAGAGTAATTGCATTATTTCCTTGAACAGTATTTACTCAGTGAATTACACTGCTCACTTGTAACACAAAGGTTACAGTGGTGATATTAATCCTAATAAGTTTCTAATTCAGACATTCTTTATGCTTCCCATTCTTCACCCCAAAGCACTGGTAGAAAGGATCCATGTTTGTGCTAGCAGAGCAGGTGCTTTGTGTGCACTGAATGGAACAGTCATGCTGTGTCAAATTGGAGCTTTCACAGATAATCTGTGAAATTCTTCTAAGGGGAAATGGGGGATAAACAAAAATGAAGGAGATACGGTGATACCTTTCTGAAATCCATTTAAGAAATAATTGTTTGAAATTAGAGCATACCATCTGATTTATTAGCTATCATAACAGCAAATTATTAGATGTGAAAAATACAGTTTCAAGGAGATTAATTCTAATGTGAACTAGGTTTTATGTTGGGGTGGGGTTTTTTTTTGTGATATATGCACCTTTTTCATAAATACAGGTCTTAGCTGTAAGACAATTGCAGAACACAAGTCAATTTGTTCCTGTTCTTTAAAATTGCTTTTATTTTCAGGGCCTTCCACTGAGATAAAGATGGGATGTCAGCTAAGAGGATTTTAATTTAGTGTTTTCCATTAGGGAATATTCCTGAGTTTTGATCTCTTTCATGATCACTTCAATGTGTAAACCAATGATTTTCATCTTTACTTGTTTATCGAAAAAGATTAGGCAGACTTGTTCAAGGACTATTATCCTCTGAACCATGCACTATAATCCCAAATCATTACATTTTCAAGCTGATTATTTTCTTCCAATGTAATATTTTGTTTCTTATTTTTATAATTACACATTTTAAACATCAGAGAAAATAATGAACTATCAAACTTAAAAAAAAGGCAATATTTCTGTTGTTGAGTTTTCCACTACAACTGTTTGAGTTTGAATGGATGCTATATATGTGGATGGTAGTTGAGGGATGTTAAAGTAATATATCTCATTTTATATTTCCCATATAAAACATTATTTTTACCTGCATCTCTAATAAATCAATATGCATTATCTAATTATCCTGAGTAGCCTTAATATTAACCATAAAGCAGCTAAAGTAAAGATAAACTGATTATCTTAAAAGTGCAGTTTCAAAAGTATGCGGGGATTCATTTAAAGAAAAAAGGAAAAATTATACTCCAAGTAGATATTTGCCTAGTTCTTGAACTCATTGGATTCAACAGCAAAATTCTTGACAGAACTTGATTGAGCTGATCGTGTATAAATACAGGTACTAGAATCCTATTCTGGAGATTTTTCTTCAAAAATTATTTTATCAACAAGTTAAAACAATGCTGATTTTTTATTTTATTTTTAGTTAAAATAACACTTGCAGGATGTGGTGTGGTGTGGTTGTGGCAGCGTTTTGGTTGGAGAGGTAGCTGAAGGGGCTGACTTCTGTGAGAAGTATTCTCATAAACAAAATGTCCAAAATACAGCTGGAAAAACACATAATACTATGGGTGCACAACTGACTGATGGGCTGGGCTCAAAGAGTCATGGTGAATGGAGTTACATTAGGCTGGCAGCCAGTCACCAGTGGGGTCCCACAGGGATCTAACCTAGGGCCATCCTGTTCTTCAATATCTTCATAAATGACCTGGATGAAGGACTTGAAGGTTTATTGACAAAGTTTTCCAATGATACAAAACTGGGTGGAGCTGTTGGCACTCTTGGAGGCAAAGAGGGCCTGCAGAGCAATCTTGACAAATTGGAGAGAGGGACAGTTACCAATAGCATGAAATTTAACAAGGGCAACTGCCAAATTCTGCACCTGGGACACGGCAACCCTGGATAAATGTACAGACTGAGGTGTGAGAGGCTGAAGAGAAGCCCTGCGGAAAGGGAACTGGGGTTCTAGTTGATGGCAAGTGGAACATGAGCCATAATGTGCCCTGGCATTCAAGAGGGCCAATTGTGTCCTGGGGTGTATCAAACACGACATTGCTAGCCGGTCGAGGGAGGTGATTGTCCTGCTCTACTTTGCTCTAGTGCGGCCTCGCCTCAAGAACTGTGTGCAATTTTGGGCACCAGAGTATAAAAAGGACATAAAACTGCTGGAGAGTGTCTAGAGGAGAACCACAATGCTGGTGAGTGATCTAGAGGGGAAATCGTGTGAGGAGCAGCTGAAGTCACTTGATGCCTTCAACCTGGAGAAGAAGAGATTGAGAGGGAACCTCACAGCTGTTTACTGCCTTCTTACAAGGGAGGGAGGAGAAAAAGGTGCTGTTCTCTTCTTTCTTGCAGCCTGTGATATGACTAGAGGGAATGTCAAGAAGGTGTGCCAGGAGAGGTTTAGATTGGATATTAGGAATAGGTTCTTCACCCAGCAGGTGGTGGAGCACTGGAACAGGCTCCCCAGGGAAGTAGTCACGGCACTGAATCTGCCAGGATTCAAGTAGCATTTGGAAAATGCCCTCAGTCACATGATTTGAATGTTGGGTGTGTCCTCTGTAAGGATAGGAGTTGGACTCCATGATCCTTTTGGGTCCCTTCTAGCTCGAATAGTTCTATGATTCTATGAGTCTAAGGTACCAGAAGCTTCCCAATATCAGGCAAAGCCAGGTCCAGAGAGTCCCGGGATAGTCTCAGTACTGCCCAAAGCTGAGCTCACCAGCAATGCTAATGCTGCCTCTGTGATAACATGTTTAAGAAAG
The DNA here is from genome assembly GCA_033556795.1 of Tapera naevia. NCBI lineage: Eukaryota > Metazoa > Chordata > Aves > Cuculiformes > Neomorphidae > Tapera > Tapera naevia. The sequence continues at coordinate 1,709,008 of JAUMJJ010000016.1, forward strand.
GTAAAAATGTAAAAATGCTACACAGCAGCTGTGAGAGAGGAGTGACAAAAATGTGTGAGAAAAAAACACTGCTATAAATCAGAGAAGAAGGAAAGAGAACAGGTGCTTCAGGTGCCAGGGCAGAGACTCCCTGTAGAAGACCATGGTGAAATCTATTGCAACCTGTGAAAGAGCATACATCCATACTGCAGCCATGAAGGATTCCAAGCCAGAATTGTGTGGATAAGCCTTAAAGCAAGTTGTGTCCTTAAAGCAAGTTGTGTCTTGTGGATAGCCCATGGCAGAAGAAGGCCCTGGCAGGACCTCTGGACCACAGAGGGGAACCTACATAGGGTTAGGTTTTCTAGCAGGAATTGTGGCCCCACGGTGGACATAGGCCAGAGCACTCTGTTCCTGAAGTACTATTCTCCAAGGAAAGCACATGTGTGGAGAAACTCTTGAAGAATTGCAGCTCATTGGAAGGACTCACATTAGATTAGTTCTTGAGAGAATGAATCCTGTGGGAGAGACCTCATGCTTGAGCAGAGGAAAGGTGTGGCGAGGAGAAGGTGGCAGAGATGAAGTGTTATGGACTGACCACAATCCTTAATTCCCATTCACCCTTGGATTGCTCATGACAGGGCAGTTAGAAGAGTCAAGACTGAAGCTGAGTTTGTGAAGAAAAAAGGGTTATGGGGAAGGTATTTTTATTTTTGTTTTACTTTCTTGTCTTTGCTTTTTAATTTTGTTTATATTTCTTATTATCCTACTCTGTTATTAATTACAAATAAATTAAATTAATCTTCCCCACAATGAGTCTACTTTGCTCATGACAGCATCTGGTGAGAAATCTCCCTGTCCTTGTCTTGACCCGCAAAAATTTAACTTTATTTTCTATCCCCATCTTGCTTAGGAAAAGTGATAGAGCAGTTTGGTGGGTACCTGGTAGCCAATCAAAGCTAACCCCTCAACACTGGTTCAAACAAAAACTGCTATTTCCATACCTACCATAAATCTCCCTCATAGCATCATAGAATCACAGAATCATAGAATCATCTGAGTTGAAAAGGACCCACAAGGATCTTCTAGTCCAACTCCTATGCCTGCACAGGGCAACTCCAACATTCACACCATGCATCTGAGGGTGTTATCCAAATGCTTCTTGAATATTGTCAGGGTTGGTGCCGTGACTACTTCCCTAGGGAGCCTGTTCTACTGCTCCACTACCCTCTGTGTGAAGAACATTTTCTCAATATTCAATCTAAACCTCCCCTGGCATATCTCCCTGCCATTCCCTTGAATCCTGTCATTGGTCACCAGAAAGAAGAGAGATCAGAACCCACTCCTCCTCCTTTCCCTGTGAGGAAGCCATAAACTGCAATGAGGTCTCTCCTCAATCTCCTCTTCTCCAGGCTTTAGCCTAGATCAAGTGACTTCAGTCGCTTCTCCCCTCTAAACCCTTCACCAACTTTGTGGCCCTTCTCTGGAAATTCCTTGGTACTTTGATAGTCTTTTTATATTGTGGCACCCAAAACTGCACACAGTATTTCAGATGGGGACACACCAGTGCAGAGTAGAGCAGGACAATCACCTCCCTCAATCAGCTGGCAATGCTGTGCTTGATGCACCCCCACCACAGGACACAGTTGGCCCTTTGGCTGCCACTACACACTGTCATGTTCAGCTTGCCATGGACCAGAACTCCCAGATTGTTTTCTTCAGAGCTGCTCTCAGGCCTCTCACTTCCCAGTCTGTATGTATTTCTACGGTTGCCATGCCCCAGGTGCAAAACATGGCACTTGTCATTTTAAACTTCATGCAATTGGCAATTGTCCAGCTCTCCAATTTGTCTAGATCTCTCTGCAGGGTCTCTTTGCCCTCAAGAGTGTCAACATCTCCCCATACTTTTCATGTCATCAGTAAACTTGGTTAGAAAAACTTAAAGTCCTCCATCCAGGTCATTTATGAAGGCATTAAATAGCACTGGCCTTAAGATGTATCCCTGCAGAACCCTGCTAGTGACTGGTTGCCAGCCCAAGTTTGTCAGGCAGGTCTTCCCCTTGTGAAGGTGTGCTGGCTGGGACAAATGAGTGAGTTGTCTTTTAGGTGTTCTTCATTATCTCCCAGAATTATCTCTATAATTTTACCAAGCACTGAAATGAGAATGACAGGCCTCTATTTACTGGGGTCATCCCTGCTCCCCTTCTTGACGACTGGGATAACATTTTCCAACTTCCACTCAATTGGTACCTCTCCAGATTCCCATGAGCATTTAAAGACCATTGAGAGAGGTCTCACTATGACATCAACCCTAAGATAAATCCCATCAGGCCCCAGGGATCTAATTGAAGCAGCAAATTCCACACATGTTCAGGGTTTATTTGGAGTTAATCTTTTGAAGAGTCATGGTTCTCTAGCCCAGGGTTCTGAAGGAGCCTGAACCCATCACTGGTTTTGAAGACAGAGGTGAAGAAAGCATTAAACAATTCTGCTTTTTCTATATCCGTGTTTATGAGGTGTTCATGCTCATCAAGTAATGGGCCAATGTTATTTCTTGCCTGGTTTTAGTTATTAACATGTTTTTTAAAGCCCTTTTCATTACCCTTCACTGTGATGGCCAACTTAACTCTAATTGAGCTTTGGCCCATGATTTTCTGTCCTATAGTGTTAAATAGCATCCCTGTAGTCCTCCCATGCCAACTGTCCTTGCTTCCTCTGGCCACACACCTTCCTTTTATGCCTTAGTTTCAGTACAAATCCTCGCTCAGCCAGACTGGTCTCAAAAGAACTTGCTCATCTCCTGTAGGATTTCTTAGAAAACCAAGGACATGTTCTGGGTAATCCAGAGCAGCAGGACCTTAGTCTGTCTAAGGCATAGAGACATTAGCAGGCCATGTAGGAATGTCGTTGCTAGGATACTGCAAGAGGAATTTGGCAAGATAAACAGAGTAGCAAGCAAAAAACAAGAAAGGGGGGAGATGCACACAGGATTGAAACTAAGACCTTGAACAGGATCTGAAACTTACAACAGAGACGCTTGGACAGTAGAGACTGTCCTATTGTGAAGAAGCATTATTCGAGTGAACAGCACATGTTAACCAATCATTTTTATTGTTATGTGTGAAAGCAGATATCACCATTAGTAGTAAAGCAATAAACTCGACTTCTGTCTGATCACATTGATCGTGTGACGAGTCTGTGACTTTCGCATGTACAATCTCCCACCACAATTAAGCACTGTAGTAATCTACAGAATTAAGAACAATTATAAAACAAAACAAAAAAATTCTTTTTACTTAACATATATCCACCTAGGATTTCTTAATTCCCCAGCCGCCCACTCACACTCCCCCACCAGCACCCTGCTGCCCACTGCCCCACAACAGACTATGGAACTCTGCTCAACATGTCCACAAACTGCATGGTTGTTATTAATCCCTGAGCTGCCAGAAAGTGTTTTCATTACAATTGTACAATTGTTCCCCACTATGGGCAAAAATTGCTTTTCTAGGTCTTGCTATTTCGTGTTGCCAAAGAGACAAGGATTTGACATGCAGTGAACTTTCCATGCTTCCCTCATTAAAGATAATTTAGTACCAGCTAGCAAAAGAATAAACTCTGCTTTATTTATCTTTTAGCAGCAACACGCCTATGTAAGTACTACAAACCTGTTATTTCATGCTTAAACTTAAACACATACACTTTTTTTAGACATGAAGGACTGTTTTTTCAGCAACCCCCATCTCCTCCAGCCAAGAACAATAGAAAACTATTTTGGCAGCAGAGTGGAAGTGATTAATATAACTGTATCGATATAGTATATATATTTATATATATTTATATATATTTATATATACATACCCTGGAAATTACAGACAACTTCAGTAATTTTTGTTTCTGTTCATAGTGCAGCAGCAGTACAGTTTTTTTCCATTTAGGTCCAGGTAAGTGGTAGAACCACTGAATTACGTGGAAATGAGGAAATGTGAAAAGAAGCACATCAGAAGACATTTTCAGAGCACAATAATATGTAGTTTTATTTGTCTTGCCTTACAAGCTTGCAAATCCTTGTACACTACATCCTTATATGTGTAATAGCTGTCTCTGATTGACACAAAACTGCTGCAACCAAAAGTGCATGTGTGTTGCCCCATCAGAGCTCTGCACACAAGTCTGTTTGCCTACACCCTGCTCAGGAATCCAAATTCCTCTCAGAAATCTCTTTCCCTTGCTTCCATTTTCCACGTGTTGTTGCAGCTACTTGAAATAAAATTTAAAACCAGGAATAGCAGCCAATACAATGAGTGCATTTTCCTGCATTTATCAGCCCAGATACAACATGTGTATGCTCTGACTGAGACCCTCACCTAGGAAGCTTTAATGCATTGAAAAAGGATTTTATTTCATTTTATGGTTTTTCCATGGCAAAGCATAAAGTATTGCATGTTTTTAACTAGACCTGTGCAGAAAAGAGAAAGTACTACAAAACTTTCAAAAGATTTGGAAGTCTTTGCATGAACAGATCAGAAATGTTTTAGATTATATCATTGAATATCAAAATTGCTAATACTCTTAATATATTTGCTTCTTGGTTTAGTTCAGAGACTTGATTTTACAAATATATCATCTCTGGCAGTTACCTCACCCACACAAACAAAACGAGGTTTGACATTTCCTTATTTTTTGGATGACCTCCCCACCCACATCCCTGCTCCCGCCCCCCCCCCTTCCCCCCCCCCCCCCCCCCCCCCCCGCCTGTGACCTATTCCTTTTAATAGATCATTAAACAGAGAATACCTGATTAATATGTTATAATTCCTCCAGAAAGAAAGAGAAGATTCTGTAGCTACTGATAAGGGAACTGGGCTGCATATGACCAAGTCCCTGTTCTTCCATTTGCTGTCATACCTATTGTGCTATTTTCTATTTTGAGGCAACAGGCTACCATTTAGATTCTGCCAAAAATCCTGTGTTGAAAAAACTTTCCTGAATAAGATGCTATATTGTGATTATTTAAGTGACAAAATCCCAGCTGTCTTCCAATGCATTTCTGATATGCCTATTTTTTGTACTCCTGTGATAAGTAATTTGAAACTAAAGGGTTGTCATGTAAAAGCAAAATTCATATTTTGCTCCACATACAAAAAAAAGCGCCTATTAGCTCATTTATATGTGCTTTCAATGCATTAAACATTTTCTGTAATGCACTGCTACCTGTTGTTCATTTATAAAGACAACTGAAAAAGATACAAAGACAATTTTAGGTAGATACAGATAGATACAAGCAATCTAGCATAAGTTTAAAATGGAGAAAATGGCCACATAATAAGCATCTATAATATAATAGTTCAGAAGAGCCTTTCATAATGTGTATGAAATTTATTCTTCAAATGAGGCAGAAAGCTGTGCTTCAGACCACAGAAGATTTTTCCTTTGGGATTATATTTAAGACCTTATGTTTCACACATTTGTGCTCATTCAGTCATAACATAGAGCAAGGGGTTGTGCACATATATGTTTGGATATTCTCAACTGTTACACTATGAGTGTTCTAGAAACAGATTTCTTTATAAGACTTAATATAATTTCTAGCAAATATAATTACACATTAGTCTGGCTAATATCTGTGTATTCGCTTCTTGTGCCTCTCTTACTACATTTACTTATTATAATTAAAAATTTAACAGGTAAAAATCATTGTGTTTTTTACATCTGCAGGGGTTTTTTTAACTTCTCTAAAATCGGGAAAAATGAAATTTCAACTTACATTTGATATTTTTTTTCTCTCAGTTTCAGCAGAAGTAAGTAATTGCTCATTGTACTTGTATTTCTAAACCTGTATGTATCCAGTTAATGGATACCACATTTTATTTATAAGCAGTAATCTAGAAATAAAACTTCCTTTTCTGCAAAGCAAAATTGTTTTACTGATGCTTCTTCTTACCTACAGTTAACAAGATGGGTGAATCTCATGGAAGAAAGTGCAAGATTTTTCAAATCTCAGACTGTCTGGTGATTTGATCTAGTGTGAGATCTCTAAGTCTCATTTCTTGTAATTTAAATTCTTATAATTTCAAAGATGATTTAACCAGTAAAACAGCATGTTCCTTCAAGGTAAGTAAAAAGACACTTTTCTTACCTAAGGCTGAAAGGTTTCTAAAAAATACCTGGCACTTGTAAATAAATATGATGCTGCTGAAATAAATATGAAACATATGCATTATTTATTGTATTTTTTCATTACTGTATTGCTTTTCAAATGTCTTCTTTATATTTTAGAATTTTGGAATTTCTCATAATTTAGACAAGCATCACTTTTTTTCTTTACCTATGAAAGTGAAAGCTTCTATTCCACTCCTCAGTGGCAGGTGTCAATATGACATTGGTCATGAATATAAACTTTCCTGACCATTGTAGACTTCTGCGTTCAAATTTCTCAATTGCATATTTTCACTTTTGTATATTGAAGCTGTCAATCTACTAATACAGGAAAATGAAATAATAGATCTGGGGAAAATTTTACATATTTTTCCACAGTTGAATATCTGATTTTCCTCCTATCTATGCCTAGACAGATGACTGAAACATCTGCATTAAGGAGAATGTCAAACCATTTTCCCTTGCAGGGTACAGACTACTCATTCTTGCTTTGTGATGGAGTCTAATTCTTTCAAGTAATATTAGAAAGGAGCTATAGTTATTACCCTACTAATTTATACACTTCAGTTCTTGATTGTGTATTATATCATTCAGTTCATTCTCACCACCATTTGAAATTGATCCACCTGTAAATCAGAATATACAAAAAAAGTAAAGTGGCACTTCTCAAGTTTAACAAAGTATAATGTACGCTACCAAATTGAAATCTAATAGGGAATTAAAGATGATATTCATAATCTCATTAATTCTAATAGTAGAACAACTAATCTGCAAAATTCAGATATTTTCCACATTCTTTCAAAATGTAGTCTAACCTGTCCCTAATAGTGTTATCTCCTTTCAGAATCTCTTCTAAAGACAGCAATACTGAAAGAAAACAATGAACGCAGAAGAATGAGATGTAAATACAAAGTCATGGAAAGATGTCTAGAACCAAGTACTCTTGGATTGAGTTAAGCAGAAATTTCTAATGCTAATGTATGCAATGTTTCACATTTCCCACTTAAGAGATTTTACACTAATTTCTGAAATAGTTTTTTCACAAGAAAAGAAGGAACAGCAGAAATTATACAGAAATATTGTTTTAGTCTCAAAAAAGTTCTCTGAAATTAAACACACTAAGAAAGTCAGTAATGAACAAGTAAGGCAGAAGAGAAGGAGGAAGAATATTTGAGAACATTGCAGAAATGTAGGAATAAGCATATTGATAAAGTGATATCCAAGCTATCTAACTTGCATTGTGCTTATTTTTCTTTTTCCTCTAAACTTTGTTTGAAACCTGTTGTTTTCATTTGGATTCATGAGCAGTACAAAAATTGTAAGAATCAGTGTCGTTCCATATCCATTATGCTGTTTAGATATGAGGTGGTATTTTATTCAGGCTTGGACCAGCAATGTAGTTTTTTTATGTAATGTTGACTCTATTAAATTCAATATGGAGATTTTACATATAATAGAGAAATTTAGATTTATCTATACCTTCAATTAATTTTTCAGATCCTTGTCACATGTAAATTGACAAATCTCTAATTGCTGACAAGTAGCAAAAAAAATCCCGAAATGTGAATGTATATAAGTAAATTTCTGAAATTGTAGATATTATGTGGAAACAAATTTATGAAATCTATGGGACACAGTGTTTGTCAGGAATCAATTTCAAGTAATGAGTTCCACATAGCCTTGTAAAACTGATGTCTATTTCCCTGCAGATATTATAATATTCTTCTATTATTATTTTCCCCGAGATATGGAACTTCATTAAGTTGCTGTAGCAGCAAGCTGTCTGTATGATTCTCTCAAGGTATGGTACACCTGAGGAGTATTTTTTTTCGTGCCTTTATAAATCACTGTAGTACATCTTGTAGTATTTATCAGCCACAAACGAACAGTGTCATAATCAGAGATTTGCACAGCAACAGGATACTGACCTTTTTCACACAGAAGTTGCAGCTTCAAGGCGTCAGAATAATCAGAAGGGAAGGAACTGGCCTCAGTGAGAGGTCCGTTCTGGAAAACAGGGCAACCTGCAAAACCAGAAAGTTACTAACTTCTGATCCCTACTCCATTAATCAAACTCCTATAGTGATAATCAAGTCAAACTTGGATAATGAGGTGTAAATGATGCTACTTTCCTCAAAGGTTTAAATTGCCCATTTATTCACTTTGTATCCAGCTGTCCTCTGTCGCTAATTTATCTCAGTGCTCATTTTTGTTCTCAGTGCTATTTTTTTTTAACCCATTAGAGAGAAGATAGAAAGTAATAAAATTGAAAACCAGCATCTGGTAGAATTGGGATTCTCGTCACAGAGAAAGCTATATTCAGAGGATTTTTTCAACAAAAGGCATGATACATGACCTCCTTACTCAATGGAAACTTACCAGCTCTTTTAATAATATTTTCATTTAATTTCTTATCAGATCAATACTGTGCTTATTATAAATATTGACTCCTTTATTTGTGCTTCATGTTACCTAGAAAATAATTGTTGTAGTTTCACGTTTTTCAGATAATTTTTCTTCCCTTATCGTCATTGGGACTGGTGGGGGCGGGGCCTGGCCAGCCTTGGTGGGCACTGGCCAGTGCGCTGAGACTGTGAGTTACCAGGTGGGCAGCTTTACTGGGGACATCCCGGGAAGAGGATTAGCTAACGAAGACACTAATTCATTGAGTTTTGTTTTTAAATTGCATAGTTGTCATTATCACTATTAAGAATATATGATATATAGCAACAAGTATCACATTTCAGAATTAGAAACATCAATTAATATTTTTATAACGATACCAACAAATTCAATTACAACATTTATTATTACTTAGCCACAGCCCTTGATTGGTAGCTTAATGCAAGCAGTTTTGATGATCCTAGTTTCCTTTCCCCCACACAGGGAAAGTTGAAAGGGACATGAAAGAAGATAAAAACAACCTTGTGGATTGGAAACAGAAACGGCTTTAATGAATCAGTAATAATAGTAATAAAGCAAATACAATTAATAAGAAAATAGTAAAATATATCATTACAGAATTTTACCCCCTTCAATGACTACATTGCCATAGATGCTGCAGGGCAGGCATGAGGAAAGGTGTCAGACTGGATTCAGTGGTAGGAGGGAGGTGGACTCAGGAAATGTATTCAAGAATGCTCAGATCCGTGATCAGGGCAAAAAGACAGATGAGGTCCTCACTGGATGTCTAACCATCAAAAAAGAGTGATTAACTCTCATGATACCTCAGTTTTTTGTCCAAGTATGACATGTATGGATCGAATACCCTGTTAGTCAGTTTTGGGTCATCTGTCCTGTCCGCTCCTCACGGCAGGTGTGGCACTTCATCTTTCTGACTTATGATATTCCTTCAACTCAAAGAAGGACTTGCTTTCTATGGGAATAAGTATCCAACACAGCCCTTCTGCATACCAGTGCCCCATGTTATAACTTCTGGAGAGAAACACTGTCTGAAAAACATGCACTTAACTTTCAGTAAATACTGTTACCCAAATGAGGATTAACTGAAGTTAGAAAACGAATTCTACTTTAGCTCAAACCAGAACAGCATTCTCCAGAATCTGAACAACTCCTTGAAAATGTGCCAAATTTTTCCCGTCTTTAACAGCATTTCTGCTTTTACTGGATGAAAATATGACAACACATTACAAAACTGTTAGAAAATTTTTAAACCATAAATCTTTTTTAAAGTATTATGAGATGTAAATTATTAAGCAGTCGGTGAAAACCTGACCTAGTTTAATATCTTTCCCACATATATTTTTCTCTCTATGTTTTGCCCTATATACATAAGAACATAAATTTCTTTAAATTGATTTGCACATCAGGAACTTTCATTTTTTTTTTTTCATTTATTAGTATTAAAAGTACAACTTAGCTGCTCAGAAGATGAAAAGATCTCTGATTTTTGGTAGCACAGATTCTACATTTAGAGTTGGAAGATCTACAATATAGGGCAAAATTAACAAAAGAGAAGTTTGTACAGAACACTCCATCTTTTTCCCTATCTACGTTGAATGTTACATCTGTGGAGATACCTGCTTAATGAGAATAAAATGCAGTGTTTTGTTGCTATTGACTTCTTGTGCAGGTTTTATTCTCCTTGCTGCCAGAGATCCCATGCTTTCTTATAATCATAGAAAGCTACCTTCATGTACCTGAGAATTATTATTCTGAATTCAGTGTATTTTGTATTTTTCTCAGCACTGAGTTGGGCCCTGGAAAAAAAAAAAAAAAAAAAAAAGCCCTAATATTTGTTCCATTTATTACCATCTCTCAAGAATAGACTTGTAGGAAAAAAAGCCAAAAACAAACCAAAAAGAAACAACACTCCAGAGACCTAATAAAAACTTATTTAAGAGATTACCTTATCCTCTATAATCTTTTTAAGTGAGTTCTGTGTGCATTGCACTCAACATACCTACTTTATGCATTCCACATCAGCGTTTGATGTCTCAGCAGAATGAAATTGAAAGTTCATTATAAAATGTTTTCTTATTATCAAAATATGCCCCTTGGATTTCGACCCTATATTCAGGGTCCTATAAATAAAATTCAACTTTATTGTGTGACCGGCATTTTTGTGGGGAAAACATGCTAACATATAAATAGATTACCATATATTAATGTGAATTTCTGAACATTTTTTGATTTTGTGTTTCCTTCAAATAAATGAACATCATAAATTTTCTCTTTTTATTCCATTTAAAAACCTGTAGAAGAAGTAGGAGTGTCTAAACCTAACAATGCTTTACAAAGTGTTTTCATGAATACTGAAAAATATATGTATGTTTTTTCAGTAAACTATCTTTAATATTGCAGAATTACTTGGTATAAACAATAGCCAGATTACTTTCCCAGGAAGGTGTATTCTCTTCTTGATGAAAACTTTGCTGATGGAACTTCAGACACAGAAGACAATGAGGTTCTGGACTAGACAGGTAGAAAAATTTTTTGTTATGAGAGTCAGGGAAGATTAAAGTGTCTGAGTTGACGGAAGACTTCGAAACTTGTTCTCTCAAATCATTGCGGGAACTAGAGTTTGGATATCCTCTAGGACTTCTTATGTCTTTGTCTCTTCACGAGAATCAAACCGATTTAAAACTTCTCGCTAATATGGTTATCTTGTATTGCCTCCTCTGTCATTTACACTCCTAGTTATACTCATACTGTCTACACTTGGTCATTTTTCCTTTGGGACTCACAAGCCTTCCTGTTGGGTCTTACATGTTCATCTAATTGGTTTTCTTTTGGAAATTTTTTTCTCTGTGTTTCCCCAGGGGGTTTAATTTCATACACATTCCTTCCTTATCTGGAACCCATAAATAACTACAGCAAGATTCACTTGTCAAAGAGTGCTTTCATAATTTTCTGTAACTGATTTATATTATACAACTTTGTGTAATGTAATTCAAAACATTCTAACAAAATAAATGCAAACAAATGCAAATAACACACTTAAGCCAGATTTTTTTTTCATAACCCAGCAGTATACTTCTTATGTGATGCATATATTAGTGTTTTTGTTTAAATACTTGTTCCTGTCCTTCAGCTAATTATTTTTTTAAATCTTTTGCAGAGTAACTTCAGTGACCACTACCTTCAAATTTGGCTTTTGTAGTAGTTTTAATGATCCTAACATGGTACACTAGCAAAGAAATTATTATACACTAATGGTACATATAGGGGTATGTAAGGAGTACAATGGGCAAACTGGAGGCATGCAAGTGAGCTGCAGAAGGTCCTATTATAGACCAAATAAACTATTCCTCTGGTGAAGCCTAAAATGTGCTTCGTAACTATTTAATAATGCTGTATTATGGACTGTGGTTTTCTTCCATCAAAGACAAACAGCTTTTCAATCATATTGTGCACTATGAGCACTACAGCCCTGAGCCTACATCTATTACAAGGAAAGCAGACTAACCTCTTCTTTCTTATATATATTGCTTTTATTTAAAAAGTCATTCCAAGTGGACTAATGCCAGCGTGTCTACCCTGAGGGCTTCTTCAGCATATTCACAGATGTTTTAGCACGGACTACAAATTTATGCAGTGGCCCACTTACCAGTTTGTGGCCACACTTTTCACAGCACCCAGCCACTGAGTGATCACCTAACATTACAACAAGGGTGTATTATTCATATTAGATGAAGCATAGCCAGCAATTCAAGAGAAGTAGTTCTCACCCTCATCTCTGCTCTCATTAGACCCTATCTGGAGTATTATTTCTAGTTCTGGAATTCCGAACATAAGAAGGACAAGGAACAGGTCCAGAGGAGGGATGGAGCACCTCTACTATGAGGACAGGCTGAGAGAGTTGAGGTTTTTCAGTCTGCAGAAGAGAAGGTTCCAGGGAGAACTTAAAACAGCCTTCCAGTATCTGAAGGAAACCTATAAGAAAGTTGGGAGGGACTTTTTAAAAGGGCATATAGTGGTAAGATAAGGGGAAATGGCTTTAAAGTGCTGAGACACTGGAACAGGTTGCCCAGGGAAGCTGCAGATATCCCCTTCCTGGAAGTATACAGGGCTAAGCTGGATGGGGTCTTGAGCAGCCTGATCTTGTGGGAGTTGTCTCTTCCCGTGGAAGGGTATTTGCAACTAGATGGCCTTTAAAGTCCCTTCCAACTCAAACCATTCTATGATTCTATGAATCATATATCTATGCTGGGACCACCAACATCATCTGTGAGACTTGTGTTAAACTGTGTGAGAAAATAAACAATGAAAAATGCACACCCACTAATCCTTTGGTGAGAACTCTCACATTCAGCTTCACTGTATAAGATTTACATGTCCTGTCAGCAGCCATCCCAAGTTGAAATATCCTTATCAAATACCAACAGGTGTGCCTCCAGGAAGCTCTCAACTGCACAGGAAGAATGTGAGAAAAAAATTAGAGTAGCCTCTGACACAGGGCTTTACTCCTCCATAGAAAAGGAAAAAATTCTATGAATGAGTAGGCACCTTCTCTCCTAATATTAAAGGGAGTGTAAACTAGAGGCTTGCCCCAGTCATGTGATTTTTAGTTGTCTCATCTTGTACATGAGTCTCACATAGAAACTGGCTTCTGCAAGACTGGTATTAACACCTGTTAATGGGACAGCAAGTTCTTCTTTTCTCAGAACCCAGAAGCTCTTTTCCTGGCCTGCTTTCTTCCTGCTTAACCCTGCCAGCAGAAAAGACTGCACTGGGATAATGGCTGGACACAAACAAATGGCTATGAATGGTGTCTCTACTGGAAAATCTCTGGCTAGACATGGCCAGTTGGTCAGTAATGGCAAAGATCTCCCTCTGAGTTTTGCTGCTTCAGTTTTTTCCGCTAAATTCAACTTACTCTTAGCTGAATGAATTCTTCACATTCCTGCCTGGAGTCAAAAACTGCATCAGTCTCCAAGAGTTAATGTTTCCTTTTCAGGGAAAAACTTGAAAAGCTGCTAAAACTTTTACTCCTGAATTAGGAGAACAGCTCCTGAGTTAGAAGAAGGTAACGTTGCTTTTATGCGCACTAAAACACACCCCGGGGTGGAAGTGGAGGATGGGGTGTTTACATGACTTAAAAGTTAATATTTTTCAGATAATTAAAGCCTACATTCTGCTGTCAGAAATTTCCATTATGCTCTCATTTGATGCTAACCTGATCTCACTGGTTAAATAAGAATTACACCATTAGCTTTGGATTAAGTTCATTGACTTCAGAGAATATAACTCCTTGACATATGACAGTAAGAAGATAAACTTACAAAACACCAAAAAAAAAAATCTGACTAAATATAAATTAATATCTCCACAATATTTTAAATATGTAAACTTCAATTGCGCATACATTTAAACTGTGCTTACTCTATATATTAAATGGTCCTGGTAGTACAGACAGCATTGGAGCTTTTGAGAGGGGGCAGTCCTGGTTTGTAATAAAGAAGCATATGTTCTGAAATAACTATGTGAGTCATATGATATCAAATATATAAATTGCAATGCATAAAACCAGTTTTAAATATCCCCAATTTAGTGTATGACATTTTACATACGTTAATGAGTTTTTGTATATTCTGAAATTACACATTGAAAATTACTTGCATTTCCTTTTATAATTTACTCTAAGTAAAACTTATTTACGCTTACCGAAGGGCACAATGAAACCCATGTTTCTTATTTTTCTTTCTTATTTAATGACACACATATTTAATTAACAGTTTTCAAGTCCATGTATCTTGCTCATTCCCCTCCCTGGATCGGATAAGTTCTTCTGTTTCCTAGACTGTCTTGTCAAGATCAGCAAACTAAAACTTCATGCTCTTGTACATCAGTTTTGCACATTATTATTACCTTCTTTGTCATCCCTGACTTTCCGTTTATGTCAACCTCTAATGCAGTTTACCAGTTTGTAACACAGACTTTTCTGGTTTTCCCTGTGCTATTTACCCACATAATTCCTTTTGTTAGCTGATCTGCAAAGCTGATATTATTTGATACTTGTAATCATTTCTTCAGAGACATCAAAGGATATCTTCCAGGTGAAAATGACTACGCAGAGTAAGAGCTATAGTTCAAGGATTAAGCAGATTCAAACCATTACTCTGTGCACGCTAGTAGTTTATGCAATTAGTTTATCCTTAATCACTTCTCTCTCTTTTTCCCCATTATCATGCAGTGTCTCGAACTATTTTGAGTTTTTATGAAGGAAATGTGAAAGAAAGGTGAACTAAAGTGTTTACCTTATGAACTGCAGTGAAATAAATGAAAAATCTGGAAGAAGTTACAATTTTCTGTAAATTCCACATCCTTGTGAGTGATTAAAGCATTTATTTCCATCAACAGAACCAGACACTGTATAGTTCAATTAAATTTTAATGAAAGACAATGTCTGAGGTACAGGTAATCCTTTGAGGACTGCTACACAGGTTAGCTTTCAGTAGAAACAGAGGTATTTCTGTATTCCCAGAGCATTCCTATATTGCTGCTATTTTTTTCCCAGTTTCTTTATCTCCTAGGGTTAATTTATCAATGCAAAATATTGTTAAAGAGGATGGTGTTGGTTTTGTCTTTTGATTTTAATGAAATAGATAATGTAGAAACTATTCAATTCTTTATTTGCATAGCTACTTTCTAACTCATTTATTTGGTGCCAATAATTTCCTGTTAAAAAAATTAACAAAAAACATTTACTGTAATTCTACATTATAAAAAAAGCTCCTCATTTTCTGTATTCCTCGTCATCTCTCTGATTGGCTACATATATACAATCAGAGCAACGACGATTGGCTGCACATTCATTCCTGCTTTATTATCTTTCAAATTCAGATAATCATGCATTCATCTTAACAAGCCAATGCTTTCAATGAAAATGGAACAGCAGGCAATTATCTGCAAGAGATGAATTTGAAATAGAATGCCATTGGAAAAAAAATTGTGTATATATCTATATATATATATATCAACTCCATAGGAAAGATATTACAATCTGCTATATATATCTGAAGAATTTTTTTGTCCAGAGTAAATCTCAACTCACACGGAGGTACACAGGCACTTTACTTCAGAATTCACATAGAATATTACTTCAGAGACCACACTGGTTTGAAAAAATTTTGGGAAAAATAATTCATCATCTCGAGGACAACTTTTTGCCTGTGCTAGGTATCACACCAGAACATATGGGTGCTTTGTTCAAGATGCAGAGAGTAGAACCTTCTGTATACGGTGGAGAGTTTTTACATCTTTCACTTTGTACTTTTTTATCTGAGACAGTTCTGAGTATTCATCATTACTAAAGTCAGTTGCAGTATAACTGTTAGGTATAGCTTGTTGAAACTGCTGGTACAGTCATTCAGACTACTTCTAAGACAAAGGATTTGTAAATGAACGTCTCAAATTCTACGCTCCTTTTTCCTCATATGTTTGATTTACTTATTTACATTTATAAACTGTTAAACTGTGTACACTTCAATCAGTTCTTGAAAGGTGAAAACATCTCTTTAGCATGAACCATATTTAAGAAAGGCAAAGAACAGAGGTACCATAAAGTTTTTCAACTTCCCAGTGGTAATACACTGGTTTTACAGACCTTTAATTTGTAAGTAAATCAAGTTAATTGTTCAAAAATAGCCACCATTTTGTGGTTCTTCCAATAAACAGTACTCCAAGGTTCTCAGCAATTTGTCTCTCCTGCAGTCTGATTCTCTCAGAGAAAAGAGAGTAAATTGTTTGAAGAGCACCAACAATTTCAGCCTGATGGCAGTTCATTCTAGCTATTTTGTGAATAGTAATGGGATTTTAAAGGAAAATCTCCTACATCAGTCATCTTTCTCTTGTTTGGATTGTGTAAGTAATCAGGCAAGAAAACAAAATGGGATTTCTAAGGAAAATGTAAATTACACAAATTGTGAGCGTTTTTTTCCTATTCCTTCATCAGAGCAGCACTGTGGACTTTAGGAAGTAGGCGTATTTCAGAAAGCTTAGTTTCAGTGTATGTTCTTTAAAATAACAGCAAATGAAACCTGATTTACATTATTCAGCTAACTACTTTCTTGTGTTATAGAGTGTTTTATTATTTCAATTATGATTTTGATGATAGTCATTCAGGAAATCCAAGCCTATATGCACATTATTTTCTTAACAGATAATCAGACAGACAAAATGGAAAAATGCATATGTCCCAAGGCTGTCCTTTTGTCTTCAGGTATATTGTTGTCTAGAGGGTTGGATTCATTACCTGGCATGTGAACAGACAATCTGACATGCCAAATTGAGACATTGATTTTATTACAGAGTTGCACAAGTCTGGATGCTTTCTGGCTTTTCCACAAATCAAGCACACCTGACAGGAATTTCTGTACTCAATTTATTAAAAAATTGGCAGAGGATTGCAACTTACAGGTTCTTTACTACGCATGTTCGTTGAGAAAGGAGGCTGTTTCTGGAGGCAAGTGTCTTATGTTTCTCTGTCAAATTGACAGTCTTGATGACAAGGCCTTATTTAATCTGTCCTTTGGTCCAGATGTCCAGGACATTCTTTATATCAAATTATGGATACTTTGATCTTCTACTTAGTACAAGCTCTACGTTTTATTTAGTGTTAACAAATGTTAGGCCGTTCTGTTGATTGCATATCAAGATGTTCAGAACAGTATAACTCTTCTTCCAACAGTGTCACTCATTATATAATGCATATCTTTGCAGAAGGTGTTCACTGGAGACAGGGAATTCAAAGTCTTTCAACAGAAAGAGGTTGAGTTGTTTCCACTTTTTGTTTCTCAGATACCTCCCAAGCTGTTCTATAACAAAGCTGGTCATTTCACTCTATTGCACTAATATCTTGTTATGCAACTTAAACAAAATACCTCATGTTACCATCAGCTTGAATTTACAGTATTTGTCATTTTGGAGGTTCTCACAAGCACCGAAGCAAATCCAACAATGAAAGATTAGCAAGAAGTCGGAAAGTCTGTACAGTTCTAACAGCTTTTTTTTCCCTATTCATGTGGGTGTACATTCTTTACCATTTCATATCAAGCTTCATTACCAGTAGGTGTTACTTACAGACAGGAAAATATCTTTCATTTCTGAATTGAGATGGGGAAACATATTGCTTGCATCAGAAGAATTGGGACCAGCAGGTCGAGGGAGATGATCCACCCCATCTACTCTACTCTTGTGAGATCTCACCTAGAGTACTGGAGTTCACATCTCAGTGAATAAAGCTGTCTGCATATTTCTGCCTGTTTAAACTGAGTTATATGCAGTTCACATTCACTTAATTTCACAATGTTTCATTTCACAACATTTCATTTTTCATTTATGAAAGCTTCGCATACGGTTGTTTCAGAAAAAAATGGAAGGCAAAATCCTGCATAATCTGAGTATATAGTTAATAAAAGAAAAATGTACCCAGGCCCAATCTGTGCACGTAGATCCATGAGCAGCAAACCTCATTATGCTTCAGCTTAATAACCTGACAGAATCTATCTCTTCAACTTTTTTAACTCTAAAGGCTTTCAATAAACCTATGGAGAAACTCAGTGAGATTGGATTCTCCTTCTTTGTAAGCTTCAGCCAAACAACTCATCTCCTTTCTTCCATCTGGGAGATCTTCTCTACATTCATGAATTAAACAAGCCAAAAAACTGTGACAAGGAACCAGGGAATCTCAGTTAGTTGCTGTAGCACTAATGGGGAGCAAAGTGCAAATTCCACACCCTGGAGGATATTTTCATGTAGTGACTCAATATTTTTCCAAATTGAACCCAAATAAACTCCAAGTTATAACTTTACTTTTTATTAAAAATACTCATCGCCAGGGAAATGTTTCCTTCTGGCCTTTTTTTTTGCATTTCTCTGCCACTGGTTTCATGAACATCACATGAAGGAAATATTGTTTTCTCACTGTCTCAAAGGGTGAAAGCAAAAATTACTTCTTTACCTTTTACTGAGTTGCTGTTTTTGTTTAGTGCTTGCTGTATGCTGCTTTTACAGATAAATAGTCTTATGTGAATTCAGACTGTTCTTTTGCTTTTCATTGCTGTGAAACAGAAAACTTGCCGGAAAACTCCAAGGCTTTATTTTTGTGCTTCATTCTCGACCATTTGTTTCAAGGCAGCTATTTATCCCGTTTTGCTGCCAGTATGTTCTTGGCCATTTGCAATAAGCTCTGATCTGTTTAGAGCATGCTCTTGTTTTCTTCAGGGGCTTCATGGACTTCTCCAACCAGCACCAACTTCCCACAAGCTCAAAACACTTTCTGAAGAAGGCTCCAGTTACCACCCTTTCTGTTTCTTGCTGGCATTTCCCTTCCTGCCATACAAAACAATACAACATTTACTATTTCAATGTCATTGTAACTGAAATTTTTGATTAGCAACAGATTATCAGAGACACAACAGATCAACTTCTTTCCACCTTCTGTTGTAGATGTTGGTGTACCCCCTCAGAATATTATTGCACAATGTTCTTCCAGGACCCCAAAGTAGCCAATATTTTCTTATTCAAAGAACAGGGGAGAAGGGGGCTCATAATGAATGAAAACTTAGTGCAAACCTAAAAGCTTTTGTTTAGATTTCAAGAGGAAATATCTCAACATTTCCAAAATGAAAACTTCTTAGAAAATATTTAAATTATATTTATCTCAGTTTTTTTAACGGTCTACTTTTTATTTATTTTTTTTATTTATTATTTTCCCGAATTATTTTTTAATATGTGTTGTTTAACTCCAGAAGAAATTAACTTTTTAATATCAAATTCATTCTTCATCATTTTTTCCCAAATATACTGGAGAATTATACAGAAAAATAACAATTATAATTATCTGTTAAAAATGTATACTTTTTAAAACCTTTTGTTTACAATTCACGTAAAAATACACAATTTTTTCAAAATTAGGTGTATTGACATCCTAGAATGCCACAGATTTTACAGAATTTGTTTATGTAAAATTTCCTGTTCAAAGAGATGCTTGTCCATTGTTCATGAGCACTTAACATGATTTTATTTCTATAAGAAACTTATTTCATTCAAGGTTAAATATGTGTTCAATAAAGAAGTCCTAAAGAAAAAATAATACACTCAAATAATGGTGATTACTGAGAATTTTATTGCTAGTTTCAAGAAATGGTTTACATCTTATTAATTGAAAAGAGATGTTTTTCCTCCCTGCACAACCCCCACCCCTCCCACCCCCGCCCCGCCCCGCAATAGATTGCCTTTGTTTCAGAAATCTGAGAAAGCAAAATAATCAAAATCTTTTTTTCTACCTCTGAATAACTTATTGCTTTACTGGTCCTTCTGTACCTATGACAAGATAACCAAAGGTTGCTCCAGAAGTAGTTGTGTGACTTATACATTAAGGTTTGCCATCCTATTGCCTTTTTTTTCTTTTTATAAATACAATATATGTTGTCTCTTTGATTTATATCTTCTTTTTCCAATATGAAATAAACCATGAACTATTTTTTTTTTTTTAAGAGGAGAACTACTTAGTATTTTAAAGTATGGAATTTCTGGAAGAAAATTCTGGGCTGCTCTCTGGAACTGAAGTTAACTGTATTTTTAATGTATTTAGTAATTTTTTAAGGGAATGGGTGGGAGAGAGATTACAATCAAAACAAACAAATGCCCAAGAATGCCATAGAATGGACAAAACTCTGAAAAGATAATATTAGTTTCCTAAAAGATCATCATTCTCAGAGGCTTTGGGTAAAACGTAACATTTCCCCCCTTCTTACTGAATAACTTTTGTAGTGCTTGAACTGGAATAAATACCTATGAAGAAGAGAAACCACTTAAAAGATTTTTCTTGTGGATCAAGCCTTTTTACTCTGCTTACTTTAATTACAAAGAGATTTTTAGTGCTGTTTCAGTGAATCCCTGCTTCTTGAATTTCCATATCACATGTGTATTAATACATGAGTCAGGAAAAGTCACAGGCAAGACCAAAGCCAATTTACTATCCGCTAAAAAGGCTGTTCAGTTTTCACTTTATGTCCATTGAGTGCTGTATGTGATTTGTACTTCACAATTCCAAGGTGACTTACTGCATTTGCTTTAATCAGTTTTTTTTTACACAGACAGTTATGCTCCTTTTTAATTAGCACAATGAAAAAACAAGTATTATCTCATATCTTAGTTTTCTCTGTAGAAGAGCTCATTAAAAAGAGCAGATTTATCTTCTAAAAAACCCAGGAATATTCATTCTGTGCTAACCCTTGCTCTGCTACAGGATGGAGCTACAGGTAAAAGGGTTGCCGAGTATAGTTCAGCGAGTCACTACATAGGAGCAGGACCCGACCCTGGAGGTGTGAATTGTTATCCCTCCTCCATGGTATAACTATATTTCCTGGCATTGCAGACTATCTGCATCTGGTGTCTTCCCTGGTGCTGCCTGCTGTCAGACATGCTGTTTATGTAAAGAGTCACTATGTGTCCGTGACATTGGTTTATTTCTAGGAGCCAGGAAGCAGGTGATTTTTGAACATAACAGTAACCCAGTCTTTTACTTCAGGCTATGTGAACTTCTAAATATGTTAACAGTTGTCCAAGTCCTGAGAAAATAATGAACTTACAAAACAGAAGCAAAGTTTTTGTAGGCATCAAATGTACACAGAGGAAGCGTACAACACTGGAAAAGAAAAAAAGCAACACATTTCTTTCAGCTCGTTATTTTAAACTACTCCATGTTGAAAAAAAAAGTGTAATTCTTTCGAATACCTCATATAACAATTGCTGTTCTATATACCTGAGTTCAGCTCAGGTAAATGAATAAGATTAGGACGAAGAAGAAAGCTCAAACACATCATCAGGAAGATTAGAACCTGTATGACATCACACATATGCAGTAGTAAGTCTGTTACGCCAGAGGGTCTATGTAGGTTGCACAAGCCTACACTGCATCAATTGTACTTACTGTTCAAAGGACTGTGTCTCACAGTAGCAGCACAATACTTCTCAGTCAGAGGAGGCAGAGAGTATTTGTGAAGTTGTTTCTTGTCCCTAGCCAAGGACTTCAGCACCACAAATGCCTTGATATTCTATTGGCAGATAGGGAGATGAGGTCCTCTTCTGTGCTTACCTTGAAACAGATAATCTCGTAGAGACATGGTACTCTGTAAGAAATAATTCTATTATATAAATCGATAGACGGCCTAGAATTCAGAGTGATGGCTGTTTCATTTCTTTTTATGTGACTGCAAAGAAAGTTTCAAAGGGACATGGTTGACACAAAACAAGTATTTAATTCTACAATAAAAGGCTAAAAGTTTAGAAAGGAGAGAGAAAAGAGAGAGATCATCCTCTTCTCTAGACTTCTCTCTTCCAATGAAATTATAAAAACTCAGTTCTAGATGGCTATAACTCTTACCTTGTATTCACATCCCAAGCGACATGGTGCTCTGAGTGTGATTTCAGAGCTCTTAGGTCAGAGAAGTACTTTATTTACTTCTCTGGGTGATGACACTTACCTACAAGGAGGAAAGACCACAGGGATACTGAACTGTTCTTCAGTAGATACATGTTATGTACTGCAAACTCAGGGCTGTAAGGAATGTCTCAGCTTGTAGTTCCTGAGGACCATACCAAAAATTCTTGTCTGAGGTGCGAACAGATTCAAGATCTGCTCCTTATAGTTGCAGATCTTAAGGACCAGGTAGAGAGGTTGAGGAGTATTCGTGAAAGTGAAAGGGAGATAGACTGGTGGAGTAGAATCCTCTCTCCTCCCAGTAATCCACCCCAGGAGGCTGAGGAATGCCATATTCCTCATCAACAGGATAAGGGGAGTGACCTGGTTGGTGAGGAGGACTGGGAGCAGGTCTGCTCTCGTGGGGGTTGTAGACCTCCCTTTCAAATGCCAACTTTCCAGCTGCCCCTACAAAACAGGTTTGGGGTACTGGAATTTGATGCTCAGGTGGAGGATAGTATTACAGAGAACTCACCTGAGGAGGCTGTTAACCTCACACTGTCCATCAGACAGGTCAGGACTTCAAGTAAGAAAAAGAACAGGAGGGTCATTGTAGTGGGAGACTCCCTTCTGAAAGGGACGGAGGGCCCTATTTGTAGGATGGATCCAACTCATAGGGAAGTTTGCTGCCTTCCCCAAGCCAGGGTAGGCGACATCACCAAGAGACTCCCGGACCTAATTAAACCCTCAGATTATTACCCGCTTCTGGTGGTCCAGGCTGGTGGTGATGAGCTAGCGAAAAGAGGGTCAAGGGTAGTTAAAAAGGAATTCCAGGAGCTGGGACGGTCAATAGATAGGGCAGGAGCACAGGTGGTGTTCTGCTCGGTTCCTCCGGTGGCAGGGATGTATACAGATAGGAACAAGAGACTATATGCACTTAATAAATGGCTTAGGGGCTGGTGCCGGCAGAGGAATTTTGGGTTCTTTGATCATGGGGAAACCTTTATGGCACCCAGCCTGCTTGACCCAGATGGGTCTCGTCTAACTCCGAAGGGTAAGAGGATTCTAGCTCAGGAGCTGGCAGGACTTGTTGAGAGGGCTTTAAACTAGGCATGAAGGGGGAGGGGGGAGTTACTAGGCTCACCAAAGATGTTGCTGTGGAGGATGAGCCATCTCAAAGGGTGTCGTCAGTAACCCAACTGAAGCACATGTACACAAACGCACGCAGTATGGGGAACAAACAGGAGGAGCTGGAAGTCCTGGTCCAGCGGGAGAGCTATGATATAGTTGCTATCACGGAAACGTGGTGGAACGACTCTCATAACTGGAGTGCTGCCATGGAAGGCTACAGGCTCTTCAGGAGAGACAGGCGTGAGAAGAGGGGTGGAGGGGTGGCCCTCTATACTAGGGAAACCCTGGATGCTGTTGAAGTAGAGATCGCTGATGACCAGATTGAGTGCCTATGGGTAAGGGTCAGAGGGGCAGTCAGGTCTGACCTCCTGGTTGGAGTATGTTACAGACTGCCCGACCAGGAGGAGGATTTGTATCTTCTATTGTTTAAACAGCTGGAGGCTGCCTCTAGATCGGCTGCCCGTATTCTTTTAGGAGACTTTAATCTTCCGGATATCTGTTGGGGACTTAACACTGCTGAGAGGAGGCAGTCCAGGAGGTTCCTAGAGGGTATTGAGGACTGCTTTCTGTCACAGCTGGTGAGTGAGCCCACCAGGGGTGAGGCTCTTCTTGACCTGCTGTTTACAAACAAAGAAGGGCTGGTAGCTGATGTTGTTGGAGGCTGTCTGGGGTGTAGTGATCACGACATAATTGAGTTCTCTCTAAACAATGTAACAAGAAAAGGCAGGAACAGAACATCGATGCTGGACTTTCGGCGGGCAGATTTTGGATTATTTAAGGAACTGGTCAGGAAAGTACCCTGGGAAATAGCTCTTAGTGGCAAGGGGGTCCAGGAAGGCTGGATGCACTTCAAGAATGAAATCTTGAAGGCGCAGGAGCGGGCTGTCCCCATGTGTTGTAAGAAGAGTCGTAGGAGCAGACGGCCGGCCTGAATAAGTACGGAGCTTCTGAAGGAACTAAGTAAGAAAAAGAGGATGTATCATCGTTGGAAAGATGGGGAATGTAAGCCACGTCATGTTCAAAGATGTAGTTAAGTCGTGTAGGAGGAAAATCAGGGAAGCAAAAGCCCAGCTGGAGCTCAAATTGACCACTTCTGTTAAGGATAATAAGAAGAGTTTTTATAAATATATCAAAGGTAGAAAGAAGGGCGGCAGCGACCTCCACTCCTTGTAGGACGTGGAGGGAAATATAGTAACCAAAGATGCAGAGAAGGCTGAGGTACTTAATGCCTTCTTTGCCTCAGTTTTCAACAGCAAGGATGTCAGCTTGCTTGACAGTTGGCCCTCTGAAGTGGTTGATGGGGGCAGGGTGAAATATGGCCCTCCTGCAATCCATGAGGAGGAAGTTAGAGACCTGCTGAGCCACTTGGACCCTCATAAGTCTATGGGGCCGGATGGGACCAGACCAGACCACTGATGCTGAACCTGCAGGGCTTTCTCTCCTGTCTGACGGACGGCGCCTAGGCTTTACCCTTGGAGCTCCAGAGCCCAACCAAGCGCAGCTTTCGCCACATCTAACAGGCAGGCTTTTACCAGACCACAGAAAATGGTACCATTACCTTACAGATTTTTACTTTACCAGACCCCAGAAAATGGTACCATTACCTTACAGATTTTTACTTTACCAGACCCCAGAGAATTTTTACCTTACCAGTCTAACAGGTAGACTTTTACTTTACCAGACCCCAGAAAATGGTACCATTACCGGAATAAAGATAAAGCACCGTGTCTTACCAATACCGCTGGTCCGTCGGGGGCAGTGGAGGTTGGTCATGGTCGATGGCTCCCCGAGAATCACCCGGTGCCAGCTGGAGCAGGATCGAAGCACGAACTGCCTCAGCGATGCCTGCAAGGTCCCATCTGGGTCGCCAAAACTTGTTCTTCAGTAGATACATGTTATGTACTGCAAACTCTGCAACAGATGTTGCATACTGAATAACATGCAGCTAAATTCCATTAACATTACTAATATCTCTCTCATGATACTGAACATCAAGATGAGAAAATTCGGAACAGACAAAGTATGAACAAGAGGCCAAAAGTTACAAAACTGTCCCTGTGTTATCCCCTTAGGAACTAAACACTGTGTCTTTTAAAACATTAATTAACTAATTATCAAGAACTTTTTGCATGAAAATACCACATTGCAAAAACATTTGCATTTGTATTATTGCTTGATTATTAGAACTGGGAAAAAAAATGCTGCTAGTTCTTAAAATTTGAGTTTTAAGTTGTGAGCTTTGACACTTGTCTCCCATAGCTGTATGAGTTTCAGTGCCAGAGTACATAAAACATCAACAGGCAGCTCATAACTCTGTCTCAAACCCTCTCCAATTACACATGTACAGAATCTTCAATGCATTCCTTTTTATAAAATCTCCTTTTAAGAAAGTTATGTTTTGTGGACAGATGGTTAAAATTTTTTAGATAAATAATCTATTATAGAGCACAAATAGCCTTCTAAGTATATGTACAGAAGCCTTATTCTTAATTATTGATAGAAAACAAGAGAACATTACTTTAGACCAAACAAAAAAGAATCAACGGAAAAAATTGTTATTCACATATCATTTTGGTTCTGAACAACGTATACTTCTGGTTTCAGAATGAGAAAATAAAAAGCACTCTTGGAAATAGGAGATCTATTTTGTTACATAGGCTTGATCCTAGGGTTTTTGTAAGGTTTTTCAATCCTAAGGTTGATTCTAAAGTTTGCAAGAGAGGATCTGTATTTCATAAGACTTTGCTAAAACAAACTGTAGAGGACCCATCTTGAAAAGGATTATGTGAAAGTGAAATAAACAATGCTTTAAAAGCTAGAACCGAAATCTCTAGAACAATAACAAAGAAATAGTTATTTATTAATAAATTCTCTTCAAAATGTGCAACAAAGATCTTTGTTCACTTAGAAGGCTGAGAAGCCTAGATGGTTATATAGCATCACAGGAGTGAAATTCCTACTTTCAGAAAAATATTCGGGAACATAATAGGATATTATGCCTTCAATGTCCACATTCATGACCCTCTGAAAGAAAGATATAATTCATTAACCATATCTGAAGGAAGCTCTCAGAAGTTAGAAGTTCAAAATCTCCTAAAAAAAGCAAGGGCATTTTCTCTTATTGCATATCTTCAAGTTGCCTCTGGTTGCTCTGTGCCAGAGCTATGAGTAGCTTTTCAATTAAACTTTTTCTGAAGTGAATTTTTGAGTGCTTTTTTTTGGATGGGCGCCAAAGATACAAAATTTATGCTTTATTCATACTATACAATTGATTCCTGTGATTATGGTCACAAGACTCCAGGGGGTGGATTTCTTTTGTTATACTTCCATGCAACACTATTCATCTTTAGGATCGAACAGTGTTTGAAAAAGTTCCTATGATGAATAAGCTTCAGGCATTAATAACCTTCTAGCTCACGCAAAACAAATCATCATTCCACCCTATAGACCTTTACGTGAGTGTCGCCCAATGTGAAAGCATAAAGTCTGACAACATGTTATTTTTAACCTCATATTTATACCAATTAAAGGGTTACGAAATGAATTGATTGAATGGCAAATATGTTGTTAGTCTGCTGTGGAAACATTTAATATCTATGTTGGGTTCACTTTGCGATGGGCAGGTGATTTTACTAAGCACAATATGATGGAAATTCAGGCTTAAAAACTCAGTGTCTCATAAAATCAGATGTAGTCTTCAGTAAGGTCTAAGAGCTCCTGACATTCCACTTACATCTGTCAGAGGCCATGTGGAACATTTACAAAGGGTTGAATTGTACTGAGAAAGAGTGGTAACAACAACAAAAAAAAAAGTGTCTGAGGAGTCTTCAACAATCTCAGTGCCAAACCTTGACCACAGACCACAGAAATATTTTAAGATTTTCCCAGTAAAGGACATATTTTTACACTATTTGTTAATGATCTACCCCAGCAAGGTCCAGGTCCAATAATGGATTCTACATGATGCTAATACGTGGAAATCTCATTTCCTTATTTTGAAAGGACCTCTAAACTCTAGCTTATGCTCTTAATGTACTTTTCCAGTCTGCTAACAACAGCGTAATGACAAGGCATTAGATGTTATCTCCTTTTATTTTTTTTTCCCCACACTCAAATGATGTTATCCTTTTCCAAAGTGTTCAAGTAAAGGAGGCATTATCTAAGCCAGGAGCGTCAGTCTCACAGCCTGTGGATTGAATCCAGCCCTCCACATTGTTTTATCTAGCCTAGTGTCTTGTTTCTACCTGTCAGTAGTGCTGAGCTCCATGTCCCTCTGGTCCTGCCAGCATGCCAGTCACATGTGCAGAGTGTGTGACGCATGTTAAGCAGCAAGAACAGGAGAATGACAGGAGCTGTGAGTTTGACACCCTTGATCTAAGTAAAACCTATTTTTCTTTTGTATGAAGAGATACCACAAAATCTGGTACAGGGTTAGGCTCGTGTTGCTTCTAACAGAAAAAGTGAAACACTCATCTGTATTTCTTTTTCTCTAGTTCTCTTCATTTCAGCATAAGCATAGCTGTATGTTCAGGTAACAGAAATATGAAGGGTCAAATTTGCACAATGCAGTGTTTTCCCTACTTCTCTGCCAAATACTATCCTTTCCAGCATCCAGACATGAAGACATTAACTAAAGTATGTGATGAAAACGTATTTCATTGGCTGTTGTAGGATCTAAATATCAATCTTAGTACAAAACATTTTTATATTTTGAATAGTCATCGTTTATTTCAATAATGTAATTTGAATGTAGGCACATTTTAGAGAGTATAGTAGTCCAGTGCAGGAGAGAATCTAAAATAGAACTTTAAATGTTAAACTAGAGGAAAAGAATAAGAAGAGAGAAAGTAAGGAGGAGAACTATTTTTTAAAATCCTAAATTAGTTTTGGCATAAAAAGTTAATAAAATTACAAAATCTATGCCATAACCTTCGAGGACCTTCTGAACGTCATGACACATAATATTCTGTATGAATAGTTAGCATACTTAAAATAAACATATGATTATGCAGAGTTTCATAAGAAGTGAGTGAAGGATGGTTAGTTTAAGTTTATTTTACAATAAATGTAACATGTTAGACATACAAGAAGTTACTTTTTCTATCACATTATGTGAAAGTTTTCTAGATATTTGTTTTTTATTTAAAATTTTCTTTACTCTTTTTTAAGCATACAAAAAGCTCTTTCTGTTAATTACGTAAGTTTTACAAAGTATTTGCTTACTTTTCAGAAGCAGTTAATGTTACTTAACACAGAATAAGTGTTTCAACTTCCCATTATAAAACTCTAATTATTATATTTTTCTTTTTAAAGATAGACATGTATTTTACCATATATGAAGTATTATATTGTTCTATTTATAAAAAGTAAGAAATAAGAGCAGTGATTCTCTGAGACAGGGATGTCTCTGATGGGAATTAATGGTGTTTTACAATGTGATTTTTATCTGAAAAAAATGTAATTCACAACGTAGTCATAATTTTTGTATTATACAGTGATGTAAATCTTAACTATACAAAGTGCCTTTGACAAGATTCAGAGTCATAATGTATTCATAAATAAGATACTTGTTAAAAAGAAAAAGTAGGTAGTGGGTTTTTTTTAGTTTTCCTCTGGCACAGAACATACAGAAAAACAGAAGTTGAAGTTTCATGAGGACTCATTAAAAATCCCCTCAATGTAGTGGAAGTCATAGCATTGTCATGTAAATTGGAAGACCATAAACAAATTTCAGGATGTCATGAAACATCTAAAAATATGCATTCTGTAGATTCGTAATTAATGATCTGAACAGTTTAGTCCTAAATCAATTCAATTTAGTATGTTTTTAGGGTGTAATTACAATACAGTCTGATTAACATTCAGCCCTGAAATATTGTAACCTGCTCTGCATTCAGATACTTACCGGTTGTTGATAGATGTACTTGCAGCTAGCAAAGTTATACATTCATAGGGGAAATTAATTTGCGATTATATCAGGAAGAGAAATTTCATTGGAAACACACAGTTCATCAATCACTCTGATTGATGAACTGGAGCCAAACAGGACACAGAAAGAATACCAGGTGGTAAATATAATTAGCCAACAAACATAAAGTTCAAACACTTGCCTTAAAGTGTCTGCATATCATCTGCAAATCAACAATGTAGTAATAAACAAATGTTTTAATTACTTCAAGTACTGAATATATTTGAGGGAAATCATAAAGGTCACACAATCCTTCCTCTTATTCAGTACTATTAATAAGCAGGCTAGCAATGATCCTATCCTATTTTGTCAGAGAGGATTTCCATTTCTATAAGAAAACTGTCTTACGTTGTACATATTAAACATGCTGTCAGTATCTTCATTCCAAGACCCAACAAAAGCCTAAGGCAGCAGAATTGATGTTTAGCTGTCTATAGATCATGTTAATGCTAAACTATGACTCAGCAAACACATTTTTATGGCATCAAAATTTCAGGATGGGGGAATATGTATTCACATTTACTCAGCAATATTTACATAAATGATCAGAAAATTTCGGTCTCTATCTCTCACAAATACCGTTCCCCACTCAAACTGTGGGTTATTCCAAGAGCTCAGTGTCGGAAAACAACTTTCTGCTATACTATTTCTCTGTGTTGCATAAATTTTCCTTTGGATAAAATGCAAAAACAAGTCCCAGATTTAATCCTGCTCTGTGATGACTGTCAGTTTGATCATTAGACCACAGAATCAGACTCAACTTTACAGCTGTATAAATAAACTTGTTAGCGGAGAGACGAACACATAACCACCCGGGGGAGGTTATATGTGGCACTTTATTTCGAGGCCCCGGGAACCAGGGGTACGCACCCAAATCTGGTTCCAAAACCGTTACAGCGCGACCGTATTTTATTCCCTGCATGCTACATAACCTAATGTATATCCAACAGGTTACAGCTAATACATATGCATATACAGATTACTTCATTGGCTAATTATTATTCCTTTGGTGCCAGCGTCTTCTGTTTTTCTTAGTTAACTCCAGTATGCAAGGTCTTCTTATCTCAACCGCAGGCCCAGTCTCTTTATCTCTACTGCAGGTGCAGACTTGGCTTGGATAAGTTTCGGGTACTTCGCAGAGTTCTCATGAGAGAAGAAAGACTAAATAACCGCTACTTCTAATAATCACTAACACACTTAAAGTATTAAGATTAAGATTTAAAACCACTATAAAACACATATAAACCCACTATTCTTAAAACTATTATAATCACTATTTCTACTTAAATAATACCAGACTAATAAAATCTCATCAGACTAATAAAATCTCACACTTTTCCAACATTTCCCCCCTTTGAAAATACTCCATTTTCTGCAAGTATTTTCACTCACACAGTTGCTTCTTGGTATATCTGTGTGGGTGTTGGGCGTTGTGGGTATTCTTGTGCGACTGCTCCAATAATTTTATGAGTCCAGTTACTACTACCAGTGCTTTCTTTTCGGATACATAAATACATCAAGTAAATCACAAGGAATACTATTAAAAGAGTACACACTGTTTCAACAAGAGATTGAATCCATCTGGTAAGGTGGATTCCTAAACTATTGAACACTGCTCCAACCCAGTTATGACTGACCTCTTTCACTTCCTTTTCAGCCTCCTTTTCAATTCTTCCAAGTTGCGAAATGTCATATTCTATATCTGCAGTAACATTCGGTATATGTACACAGCAGTGATCAACATGATCTTTGAGATACCCACAAACACCATGCTCTTTTAATAGTAATATATCCAATGCCATTATTGTTTGGTTTCCATAGCCAACATGGAAAAAAAGGACAGGAATATTAATTTCTGAGAAGCCTTCATAAATAAAGTGGAATTGCGCATTCCACAAAGAAGATTAAAGGCTACTTTTCTCTATCTTCTTCTGCTTCTGAAATTTCATTATCATAGTGTGAAAAGTGATAGCTCTTGGTATCCTCAGAGAATTTTTTTCAATCATGTAAATTTCATTTGTTCAGACATCTATAACCAGACAGAGGTATCTTACAATAATTTACATTTCAATCTCCCAAATGCATGTGAAGCGGAAAACAGTTCTGTGACAATAAATTTTTATTAGCTGAGCTAAGTGTAATTTACAGCTCATATATGAAAAAACTTCACAGTTCATTTCATTTTGACTGATAAGGTAGAAAGAGCAATACATTAAAATAATAAATCTGTGAAGTGTTTAACACTGTTTACTTAACATGTTGTCTATTACACATGGAATTTTAGTTTAAGTCTTTTTCAAGGAAAGTGACATCAGGAATTAACAGTTACTGATTTGGCAGGAAAGTGATGTAACTACTTCAATGAAAATCAAACTTCAATTAAGCTTGACTTCTAGCTGAACTATCTATTACTAACAGAATGCTGAGTAAAGACTACTGACACTTGGTAATGCTTTAGTGCAATGAAATCAGGTTGCTTAGGTGTAATGCAGTCTAAAGAGAGTATCTTCTATTTTTTCTCTTTGTTTGTAGAGAGTAGTTAGCAGGCATCCATCCTGAACAAAACCTTTCCTTCAGATATCCACCCTGAACAAAAGTATTTAATAGTAAGAACATAGCTGAATTCTGAAACTTTTAAAAGGAAAATCAAGGTGAAAAATTAAAATCTCATCTTCAGCTCTCTTGAGAAGTAATGGTTCCAGCAAACAAGACTATTTATATTAATAGAAGATTACAAGTGAAGTTGGAAATTATACTTTTTTAGTCCATGTGCAATTCAGCTCCCTGTATATATTCAGAAATTGTCTGCTTACTACACTTATATACTTTCGCTGTGTAATTCTTGCTATATCTCTGCAGACAGAACATAGTTCTGAGGATGCAATTTTTTTTTCCTTTAGACTTATGAATATACTCTTTTGATGAGGACTCTTCAATATGGGTAATGCATTACTGGAAGAAGATATTTTATGTTTAGCTGCCATTAGTGAAAGTATTGGACTTCAGAAAGATTTCTTTTTCTCCTCAGAAAACAATTCTGAGCAAAATCAAAGAAAATAAAGACATATATATTGCTTGTCTGACAATGTTGACTTATAAGTCGTGCCATGGCACTTGTCAGGAATAATTTATTCCACGGTATCTTGTATGGACCAGATTCCCAAACAAGATATGTCTTTTATGTGCACATTTCATATACCCCTATTCATAATAGGGGTATATGTGCACATTTCATATACCCCTGTTCATAATATACCCTGCAACCCACGAGGAGGAAGTTAGAGACCTGCTGAGCCACTTGGACCCTCATAAGTCTATGGGGCCGGATGGGATCTATCCTAGGGTGATGAGAGAGATGGCGGATGAGCTTGCTAAGCCGCTCTCCATCATCTTTCAGCAGTCCTGGCTCACTAGAGAGGTTCCGGAAGACTGGAAGTTGGCCAATGTGACACCCATCCACAAGAAGGGCCGTAAGGATGATCCAGGTAATTACAGACCTGTCAGCCTGACCTCGGTCCCAGGTAAAATCATGGAGCAGATAATCCTGGGTGAAATCATGCGGCACCTGCAGAACGGCCAAGAGATCAGGCCCAGCCAGCATGAGTTTAGGAGGGGCAGGTCCTGCCTGACCAACGTGATCTCCTTTTATGACCATGTGACTCGCCTGGTGGATGAGAGGAAGGCTGTGGATGTGGTATACCTGGACTTTAGCAAGGCCTTTGACACTGTCTCCCACAGTAGACTCCTAGGGAAGCTGGCAGCCCGTGGTTTAGATGGGAGCACTCTGTGCTGGTTTAGGAATTGGCTGGATGGCCAAGCCCAAAGAGTGGTGGTGAATGGTGTCTCATCTAGTTGGCGGCTGGTCACTAGTGTTGTCCCCCAGGGATCGGTGTTGGGTCCCGTCCTGTTTAATATCTTTATTGATGATCTGGATGAGGGGATTGAGTCCATCATGAGCAAGTTTGCAGATGATACCAAGCTGGGAGGAAGGGTTGATCTGCTAGAGGGTAGGATGGCCCTGCAGAGAGACCTGGACAGACTGGAGAGATGGGCTGATTCTAATGGGATGAAGTTTAATAAGTCCAAATGTCGGGTACTTCATTTTGGACACAACAATCCCATGCAGAGCTACAGACTGGGGATAGAATAGCTGGAGAGTAGTTAGGCAGAAAAGGACCTCGGAGTGCTGGTTGACAGGAAGCTCAACATGAGCCAGCAGTGTGCCCAGGTGGCCAAGAAGGCCAATGGCATTCTGGCCTGCATCAGGAATAGTGTAGTGAGCAGGACCAGAGAAGTTATCATCCCCCTGTACTCGGCACTGGTCAGGCCTCATCTTGAATATTGCATGCAGTTCTGGGCCCCCCAGTTTGGGAAAGATGTTAGGGTGCTGGAATGTGTTCAGAGGAGGGCAACGAAGATGTTGAAGGGGCTGGAGCATAAGCCCTATAAGGATCGACTGAGGGAGTTGGGGCTGTTTAGTCTAGAGAAGAGGAGGCTCAGAGGAGACCTCATTGCTCTGTACAGCTACCTAAAAGGAGGTTGTAGTCGGGCAGGGATTGGTCTCTTCTCTCGGGTGACCAGTGACAGAATTAGAGGGCATGGACTCAAGCTTCGTCAGGGAAAGTTTAGGCTTGATGTGAGGAAAAAGTTCTTCACTGAAAGGGTGATTGGCCATTGGAATGGGCTGCCCAGGGAGGTGGTGGAGTCGTCGACCCTGGAAGTGTTTAAGGGGAGACTGGATGAGGCACTGAGTGCCATGGTTTAGATGATGGTTGGTGTTAGTGTGGGTGTTGGTGTTAGTGTTGGGTTATAGGTTGGACTTGATGATCTCAGAGGTCCTTTCCAACCTTATCAGACTGTGATACTGTGATACTGTGATACTTTCTGCCTATCTCCCTATTTTCTCATAATACTTGGAAATAAAGAAAATTTGCTCTGTTTGTAAAATCAAAATAACTGTCACCTTTTCATAGAATCCTTTTGTTTATGAGACTACTGTGAGAGACAGTATCAAAATCTTTGCTGAAATCCAGAAAAATGACATCGACCCGTTTTCCTCAGTCAGCTAGGTGGGCAACCTTGTCGTAGAAGGATATTAGGTTTGTAAGGCAGACCTTCCCTCTGTAAGTCCATGCCAGTTGGGACAAATGACTGCATCTTTCATATGTTTTTCAGTAACTCCCAGAATAATCTTCTCCATAATCTGACTGGGCACTGGAGTTAGAACTTCGGCAAAAAAAATTTCCAAAAAATAAAGACTTATAAAACAGCTAAGTCCAGCCATGAATACTTTGTTTTTCATCCTTCAGCATATTTAAGTGGTTTCTAAATTAGTACAATGAATTACATAGTAGGGAATCTATAATTGAATTTGATTGGTATTTTTCTGTTCTAAGTCATATCAAAGTAACAGATACCTACTACAACAGAAATGGGAATCAAACTCTGTACAAATTAGTGGACACAATAACAAAATAAGTGACTAATTTTCAGTATAAAATTTAAAAAAAAAAAAAGATGATTTACATGTGTCACCTAAAAAACCTCACATTGTTAATATAGACAGTTCATGAAACAAATGGTATTTGAAACAAAAGAGAAATAGAGGAGCATGTATCAAGTGTAGAAATGATCATATTAAGATATGTGTAATAATTGTTCTATTCATTCAACTACAGGAGCTTTAAAATTATACACATAGATATGAAAACAAGCAGCTTAATAGCAGCCTTCAAATATATCTAGGAATGACCCTGAAAATCTTACTCAATATGAAATGGGTATTTCTACTCACAACAAGACTCTGCATAAAGCCTTCAACTAATTTTGATATCTACAGTATAAAGTTTTGAATGGCAGCCTGTATGAATGACATTTTCATATCAAGCCATGGTCATGGTCACATTTGATTAAATTCATACTCTTTCTAACAACATCATATCTGTTCTTTGGCAGCCCGTTCTCAACTAGAAGTTACTCTTTCAAGTTGTCAAGGGCAGACATACGAAATACTCTGTTTGTAACACCTACAGTGATTAATAAATTGATTATGCTTTGTGCTTTCACTGTCAAAATTCTCCTCATCCACTGGTTTGACCATCCAGTGACACATAGGTTTTCAGTTATGAAGTGTAATTACTATACTTAATGCTGGTCTTTTTTTCTGCTTTGAACAAAACTGCAAGACATAGAAATACACTTGCCTGAAAAGCTTTTATGAAACATATTATCCTATTTATGGAAATATCCATTTTTATTTACAATAATAAATAAATTGTAAATTTATTATTTATTTGATTTCTGACTCAAAATCTTAATCTTTACTTACATCTCTGGAAAGCTACCTATAATGTCGATACATTTAAACTGAATTCTAGCCTGCCTAGAATTCTTAACAAGAATTTATTTAAATGTATTGTTAGTTGTCAATTGTTCAAACTCACATGCAGGTGCACTTGTTACATTAGCCTCTGTTGATTGCAAAGTGTGATTTCCCAAACTAACTTGGATTCCCTTTTACTATAGTTAGAAACTAAAAGGAAAAGACTACTTTAATCAAATATTGAAAGTGAACAAGGGAAATCATGTGTATAATATTTTTCAAGGCAGCAGCTTTAAAGTACAATATATTTTCAGTAATTCGATAGAATGTGAATGAGATAAATAAATAAATATTTGTTCCTTTTAAGCCTGAATTTTCAGAGTATAGTAACAATTTGAATGTAAATTGCTAACATGTTATTCAAAATTTCACAGCTACATAATTTTTAAATTTAATTTTAAGGTCACAGAAAAGTAGCCAATTAATGTGATTTTCTGAAACTTAATTCTATATGTAGAATATATATATATATAATAGATACCTTGTATCTTTTAGGGAACACAAAACACTATTTTATATACGATGAAAATAAGGAATGGCACTGGTAATATTTCATGTTATATTTGGTCTTCTGTTTTAAATATTAATCTGGAAATTTCTAGATTTTTATAGTTAAATAATCTGCAGGTCACAGCATATTTTCTTTTGTCGCAGAATATTAATTTGCTATTCTTACAAATAAAGCTATATTAGCCACAGGTTAAAAACCTTAGTCATATTTTCTTCTACTTGAAGTATTGGAATATTCAACTTTCCAACTTCTAAATTACTTGAGAAGCAGAACCTTTTCTACATTTTAGATCTTTATTTAAGTGTTCAGTCTAACCCTGAAAATCCTAGACAGAAAAAATCCTCTGAAACTGCACTTAAATATTGACGTAGGATTAGCTCTTAAAATGAGCAAGCAGCATGACTTAGACTGTATCAGCTCCATATCTCTTTTTTTTTCCATTTGATTTGTGCATAATATACCACATTTATTCACAAGCCATTTTTTGAGAAATTCTATCTAGTTCATCATTCCCATCATGAACTGCGTAGAAATTTTGCACTTAGGTGACAGACAGACTTTGTACTGACATTCATCCCTGGCTGCCTGTAGGTTATTTGTACTGTCCTTTGATTACTATTTCTGATCTTTAGTTTGAGAGTCAGCACTAGATTTTATATTTTCCTTTGTATGATGCCATGAAAACTTGTCATAAAAATGACAGAACATAAGGAGTATTCTTTATAGAAGAAGAAACCATTCACAAGGAGACATAAATTCTGGTTAATCCACAATTCCATCAACAGTATTCAAGGACTAAAGGGAGGTCATAAATCCTTATGCTTTGACATTGTTTAAGTAAAGCGACAGCAAAACAAGTTTTGGTCAGTTTGTATCATACTGCTTAAGTAATCCTGTATTGCTCATATCAGCACAAATTAAATCCTGAGCATCTATAAGCACTTTTCCAATGCAATATAGTTATGATTTGAGTATTTTATTGAGATCCCAGGTATATTTATTAGGCAGTGTATCTCTGTTATAGTCTAGTGAAGAAAAAATAATGGGCGTGTATATCAAGAAAAAAATAAAAAAGGGGATAACAGAAATCAATTTGTTATTTAAGATTCCAGTCCCACAGAGATACATTGCTAAATTTTTTTTCTCTCCATTTATGCCTCTGACTGGCCATACAAAATGTTTAAATGATGGTTGCTACATTGACTCAGTCGATTTTCTACACACAGTGTTATCAAAGTGGAATATAACTGTTAACAAGAACCTGACAAAGGCATCATTCATCAGTGTGTACTGTCAACAAATTTCCAGATGGGAAGCCAAATCTTTCAAAATATTTGTTTACAATTGTGTGAAAAAATGCTCAGCTATTTAATTTTAGGCCTTTTCACTCTATTTACTATGCCATATATGATGTATGCCTTGGTGGCTTTTTTGCACTTTGAGATGCTTACTTGGATAATTTCTCAAAAACAATTAATCCAGCCCTGTTTCAAGACACAATATTCCAGCTCTAGTAATAAGTACTGATCTAAACCTCTTTACTGTACCCCAATGAAGGCGAAGAGATGACTTACTGTTAAGTCCTAACCTAAGGAAAGGGTTGGATGGACCTTTTTTAATCCAGCGTCTTATTCTCCAAAGACAAATAGCAATAAGAACAACTAACCAATGTAAGAACTCACCTGGGGATTTGTGACATTTTAGACACCTCTTGTAAAGATCAGCTATTGTCTATATGTCTTAAACATCAACTTGGTACAAGACTATATGCTTTGGGCTTTGTGCAGTTTGATAGTAACCAAGAGAGAAGGGGAGGTGCAGGAGCAGGATCTGTGTCCCCCCCTCTGCCTTTAGTCTCTTAGTGTATAATGAGATGTCCCAGGCTGCTATGACAGAGAGGTTTGTGCACTCTGAAGAGGCAAGAGTGTCCCTGATGTGCACCAAAAGATTCCACAGAGAAGTTATATCTGGCAAGAGTCCATTAAAATGCCAGTGACCCCTGGAGTTCCCAGCCCCAGTTCAAGAACTTGTGCATACCTAAATTCGAAAACTTTCCATGCAGAGAAATTGTGCAGGTGCAGTAAGACCACTCTTTGTATGCTAGTAGGGGATGGAGCTCCTCTATAAATAATCCATGACAAGAAGAACATATGCTTACCTTCTGCCCCTTGAACCACATTTCCTGAGGAATTCTTCATTGGATTTCTTTGGGATGGTGATTATTTTTGTTATATTCTTTTTTTTCCCTTCTACTTCTCTTCTTTCCCCACTCTCTAACTTATTCTTTCCTTATTTTACCTCCCCTTCTGTTTTTCCTTTGCACTTCTGAAGGAAATTGATTGTATCCCAGTTCCTGTTGTAAACTGTCCGTTGTTTTTACTGTGTTCGAAGTACAGATTTGCATCTGAGTTGTTGATATGACTGAGCTCAAAGTAAAGAGTTATATCTTTGGCTGTGTTCAAAGTAAATACTGGAATTCTGAGTACATCCCTGGAGTAATTTGTTATCACTTTGGACTGCTGCGCAAACATTCAGAAGAAACCTACGCCCATACTGTCGAGCAGGTCTGTTAGGGACAGGACAATATCACCTCTAAATCAAGATTATCTAACATAAATTTCATTCAGCCACAAGGTAAAGACTGCTGTGGAAATACGTGTTAAATTTCATGATCACAGTTGTAAAACTGATAAGACTTATGGGGAAAGATTTCTGGACATGTGATTGTGTTGTAAGTCACTAAAGAACAAGAAAAACTTCTGGGTTGGGGATGAATTATTCTGCATCATTTTTATGTACACTCAAAGTTAGTAAAGTAGCTGCCTGTCTTTTTCTATCAATTTGATGTCCAGAGATTTTTCTTTCCTATGAATGTGGCTAAAAAGTGTTAGGTGGCGTTAAACCATTTGCTGGATGCTACTTCAAAATACAGTTTAGCTTAAAAATGTCTCCTTAGCTTCAACTGCAGCCAGTACAAAATAACAATATTTCTATCAGCTGCTTTTTCAGCAACATGCTCGTGCTGCTCAGTTTCTGTGAAGAACACTTAAATGTGGCAAAAGAGTATACAGAGTACAAAGAGAATGATATTATCTTACATACAGCTGCTAAGGGTACATATTTACCACCTGGGTAATATACTCATTATTTTTAGAACTGTAAACTTAACAAGAAAAAGAATTTATTTAAAATCCCATAGAAGTACCAATAGCAGGAAAACAATAATCATGCTGCTAAGGGGAGACAACTACAACTCTTTTTGTAGTTAAATTATTAATACATTCATTTTACCACAAGGTTAATAATTTTCTAGAATTCTTTAACCCAAGAAGAATTAGCTGACTCAGACACGAGTAATGT
Source organism: Tapera naevia (assembly GCA_033556795.1). Lineage (NCBI taxonomy): Eukaryota > Metazoa > Chordata > Aves > Cuculiformes > Neomorphidae > Tapera > Tapera naevia. The sequence goes on from JAUMJJ010000016.1 coordinate 1,748,387, forward strand.
ATTTGCCTATATATATTCAGGTAACCATTTTGTGACACAGCAATATCAGCTGAAGTAATATAGGAAGAGAGTAATCTACCTCATGAAAGTTCATCTCACAAACCCAAGTTATTGTAGCAACCAGTTCACAAACCTTACAATGATTTTATAGAGTTTATTTTTCAGAATTGATTGTCATTAGCAGACTGAGCACTATGCTAAAAACAAGACATAAGAACATAACATCATGATATAAGTTAGCGCTATTTCCCATTAATAATTTAATTTGTTTTAAATTTAAAGGTCATTAGTGATTAGGATTAAGCATGGGTTGGGTGAGAACAGTAGAGACACAAAGAGGATGGGACTAGGGGCAGGACTGCCTTCAGAGTCTGCCTTTGTTTTAACATGTTTTGTGGGCGGAAGTAACTGGAGTAGTAGAGACTATTATCAAACCACTTTTATTTGGCTTGAGTTCACAGGGCTACCCTTCAGGTTACGCTTGCTGCCAAAGCTGTCACAGCACAACAGCAGAGTGGCTCTCTTTCCCTCTCAAAATTTCTGCATAAGAATGATCCTCTAGAGGTTGGAACATGTGTTCCCAAAGGTATTCTGGACCTGTATCCACGCTTTTTCTGGGAAATAAAAGAATCCAAACATATTCTTTCTTCTGAAATATATGGACTTCTGGATCTCTCTGAAGGTGTTCCCACATCTTATACTGAAAATCTTCCGTATTTTCAGAATAGTACTCAAATCTGGCTTTCCTACATTTCACATCAAACATATTCAGCTTTAAAGCATAGATATAATTTATTTACTTGCTGATGGATAATAAAAATGATGCTACTACTTTTATTGGGACACTTGCTCAAGAACTGGTACTATTTTTTAGCATATTTACTTACTTGAGAAGATGCATAATCTTCCTCTTAAATTCCTAGTTCTTAAGGACCATATTGATTAAAGATGATAGAATGTTTTTATTAAACTGCAAATAAACATAAACACATTCAGAAAGTATCTTTTAGAAAGGATTTAGAATAGGTATGTAATTTTATGAATCCAAAATGAATTTTAATTCAGTATGGGATGCAGAAAGCCAGTAATAGAGGATGAAAAAAATGCAATATAAGTTTTTCCATATGCTGATGTGGCTAGGGTTCCTATGATAGTCAGGCATCTTAAATTAAGAATGCTATTGTTTCTTTAAAACTATTGTTTTAAATATTTCATTACTACTACTACTGCTGCTGCTGCTGCTGCAACTACTACTACTGTTATTTTTAGGGGCTAAACAAATAGTCCATGCAATACGATCTAATTAAATGGACCTCAGATCATTCATTGGTCAGCTGGTATGGCTGATCAGCATAGAAAAGCACATTCCTACTACTACATTTCCTTAGCCTCTGAAACAAGGGTAACTGGACACCAGCTACTTGCTGGGAATAGTTCCTGGCCACTAAAAAATAACATATTTAAATGTTTTGGGAAAGCGTAGCTTGTCTGATATTACACCCTACAAAGATTTTTTTTTTTTGTAGTCATTGAACGTGGTTGACAGTGCAGTTCTAGCACCTATGGACATCCTCTGTCACTGTTTGTGTTCCAGGTACCAATGCAGCCCTAGGGAATTTAAGAACTGACAGTGGAAGACTTTTACGAGAACTGGGAATTGCCAGCATGACAAAAATTTTCTCTGAGTAATGGGCAAAACCCACTTTTACTGCCTCACTCTCCTCTGAAGCATCAGCACACGAGGTATCCTGTGATCTTCCCTCAGTGCCATAAAGGTCATTTTCTGATGGTGACCTGTCTGATCAGTGAACTACTGGGTCAATGTAACCTCAGTTTCTGAGACCAGAACTAGAGAACTAATAGTAACTGATTAATGGCGTCACTTTCTTGGGGGAAGCCCTAGATTTCCTCAAAATCCCTCTTCAGGAACACAAAGATATAGCTAGAGATACAGGCAGAGTAAGTATGGAGAATAGAGTGAGCCAGAAGAATGTGTTCTTAAGGATGGCTTTCTGTCAGTGTCTGGCTGTATCGCATCTCTGGATATCCAGGGTTTTTTTGAGGGTAGGAGAAAACAAATCACCATAAGATTAATGTGTTCCCAAATGGAACATCCTTGGCAAAGCAGATTCAGTGGATGACTCAGGGTGGTCTTCAACAGGATGTGTTCATATTGATATATTGTACTTCTTATAGTTCTTTTTCTTGCTTTTCTTTTCTTTCCTTTCTTTAAAAGAATGTAGAGAAATCTGTGAGTCTGAACCTGAAAAATATTATTGTAGAAAAAAAAAATCTAGCTGCTAGAGAAATGTATTTAATTCTAAAGAAAATAAACAAACGGTGTCTGGAAAAGCTCATAGTTTGAAAGAACTAGATCCTTTCATTCACTGCATAAGAAGTTAGTATATTAACAGCATATAACTTTTCAGTTAAATCAAAGTGCTAATACTTGAAATAATTTTTATATATATTAAATAAACATTTGAAAAATAAGATAGTAAACTGAGAAACATTAGATATTAACAGCTTTTCAGATCAGAGCACTCATAGAGTCATAGAATCTTCTGGTTGGAAATGACCTTTGAGATCATCGAATCCAACTGCACCCATTTTCCACTAAACCATGTCCCTCAAAAAATCATCTATCGATTTTTTTAACACCTCCAGGGCTGGTGATTCAACCAACCCTGGGCAGCTGTTCCAGTGCCTAACCACACTTTCGGTAAAGAAGTTCTTCCTAATATCTAGTTTTAACTTTCCCTGGTGCAACTTATGGCCATTTCCCCTTGTCCTATCACCTGTCACTTGAGAGAAGAGATCAACACTCACTCTCTCACAGCCCTCTTTCAGACAGCCGTAGATAGCAATGAGGTCTCCCCTTGTACATCTCCAAGATAAAAAATCCCAGTTCCCTCAGTCATTCCTCATAGGACTTGCTTTCCAGACCCTTCACCAGCCCTGTCACGCTTCTCTGGATGTGCTCCAATACCTCTACGCCCTTCTTATAATGAGGGGCCCAAAACTGCACACAGTACTCAAGGTGTGAGTCACCTCACACCAGTGCTGAATACAGGGGTACAATCACTTCTCTGGTCCTGCTGGTCACACAGTTTCTGACACAGGCCTTGTGCCATTGGCCTTCTTAGCCACTTGGGCACACTCTTGGCTCATATTCAGCTGGTTGTCAACTGTCAACCAACACCCCCAGGTCCTTCTTCTCCAGGCAACTCTCCATCCATACTTCCCCAAGCCTGTAACACTGCATGGGGTTGTTGTGCCTCAAGTGCAGGACTAGACGTTTGGTCTTGCTAAACCTCAGCGCATTAGTCTCAGCCCATCGATCCAGCCTATCCATATCTCTTTGCAGTGCCTCCCTTCCTTCAAGCAGATCAGCACTGCCACCCAGCTTGGTGTCATCTGCAAACTTGCTAAGGGTGCACTCTTTCCCTTCATCCAGTTCATTAATAAAGATATTGAACAGGATTGGGCCCAGGACTGAACCCTGCGGAACGCCACTCGTGACCGGGTTTTGAATTTTCTGCCAGACAATGAGTATAGGAACTAATTAAGCAGAAAATTAGTTTAAAAGTAGTGGATAGATACAATCATGAAAAAAAATGCCAAAATTGTCATGTGTCATGACATTAGAGAAAGTAGTGGGTTATAAGCACTCGGTCTGTTTTACATATGGTACTGAAACACTCATGTAGGCAAATGTATAATGTATAGATCTGTCAATTTCATACAAGTGAGCAGATGCCCATGCCAGACTTTCACCTTGTCCCTTCCCTGGGTTTTCCTGGGTTGACATCAATACATCAAAATCAACAGTACTTAGGGCCCGATATATTATTACTTATTTTAACTTGCTGGAATACTGTAGAATGTCCTCATTTCTAAAGAAACAGACTGGCACCTCTTTTGTGTACTGATTACAAGCTGTGAAAATTTCTTCTGTCGCCTATAGAAATGAAAATACAAAACCACATTTTTCAGTTGATATGTTTTCATGTCTTAGCATTTTGATTACCTTCATTTTGTGCTATGACTTGATACAGAGTAATATCTTACAGCATTTTTGCATATATGTAGGTGAAATGACTAAGAAAATGCAATGCTATTATGAAGTCTGAACTGAAATTTAAGTTCTGTGGTAAATATCCATAGATTCAAGGCATTGCATTTTCTCCCTTGTATTTGAAGAAAACACTTTATAAGTATTTTGAAGAGTTTAAAGGATCCATTTACGTTTAATGGAGTCATCTCAAAAATACGGAAATATTCTGTTTAATATCCAGGAACAGAGGCCATAGTCACTTTTTAATTAGAAGTTGTAATGCATGCTGAACTGCAGAATTTTACTTCATGTGATTTTACATCATGTAATATAAAATGTTATGTGTCTTTTCTGTCCTTTTTTTGTCCCACATAATCCTGAAGGAGCCCTGTCGGATATTTGAAGTTATATACAATTCAGTCTCCTCCTCACTGTGGCAAAAAATAATCTGTAAGATAGAATATTATAAGACCTCTAAAATCCATGAAGACCTCTAAAATCCATATAGAACCCTAAATCCATGAAACCACATTTTGGTAAGCTGAAGACAGAATGTAAAAAAAAATATGTTATTTATTTTCAGCATCAAAAGTAGAAAACAATAATGAAGTAATCAAACTACATTATATTACTACTGCCCTTTTTGTATTAGAAAGATCTTTTTTTCCCTTATCCAGTAGATCTTTTACTTTCTCCTGTCCAGGTAGCATCCTGGGTTTCAGTCTTGTGTATATTTTGCATCACAGGTTGCTAGCTTTTTGAAAGCTTTTTGAAACCATAACTCAAATAAAGCACTCATTAACGAGAGTTTCTGTCACGTGAGACTTTCAGAAGTATCTTCTCAGATTTTCCCACTTCTTTGATTCATAGCTTATCCCTCCCTTGCAGTCCTCAGGAGGACTAGATGGATTTAATATTTTTACCCTATGGTTTAGCTCAGGCACAGTGGAGTATAGACCAACCGTCATCACCATAAACAGTATCACTATGAACAGAGTTTCAGAAAGATTTTTTTTAAAGAAGGTGGACAAGCAATAGCGTTTCATCAGATTCTCTAAATGCAAATGCATCTGTCCTATTTTTCCTGTTCTTTAGTAGATAAAGCAGTCTAGTTAGGTGGTAAAAACAATTCTTATGATTATACAATGTAATAATCTTTTTTCTCCTCTAAATGTGGTGTCCAAATGCTATAATTTACCTGTCAAAGAAAAGGCTAAGTCAATGACAAAAATTGTATACTTCTCTTCTTAGTAAATGGTTGTGAGAATGAAAGTAGATGAAATGGTCCTTGGTGGAATGTATTCAGCAGATTTACTCTTCAATTAAAATTAATGATTGGAGAAGTAACCTTTTTAGTTATGTACACCTTAGTCTGTAACAAAGTCATTATTCCATATTACTCTTATTACACCTATCCACTCTGCTTTAATGCAAAAGTTACATAGGCAAGATTGTCAAGGGCAGTTCAGATTTCTTTTAAAATTATTTTTTATAATCTTTAAAAGACAGTTCTGATTTTAAAACTCAAAGCCAGCAGTGACCTTTTGTTGCAAGGATTTTTAATTGCAATGAGCACATTTATTAATCCTAATCCAAAGTTAGTTTTTTTATGAATTTATCCTACTGACATTTGCAGGAACCCAAAACTATGACCCCATTTTAAGGTTAGAAAAATCCCTTCAGCTGCTTTATTAATAATAAGAATTAAACTAAAATGAAATCAGGAATACAATTTTAGTATTTATTTTATTTATTAAAGATTAGTGATGTACAGAACAGAAAGAGCTGTACTTTCTAAACCACAAAAACTGTGATTTTTCTTTTATAAATGTCATCTTCAGCTACAGGGCCAAATAATCCAAAAAATTGATTCATGAATACTTTCATGACAAACATTGACAAGATCATCTGACTTATTTCTTGGGGACATGTTGCTTAGAGTTTATAAGTGACTTGCTTAGTAGCTTCATTTTTCTTAAAAGTGTCTGTCATGAAGGACACTACTCTGACTATGTGGTAACATAAGGAAAAGCAGTGAAAACAGATTACATAACTAATACTAGAATAAAAGTGTTGCTTCATCATTAAATGGGAAACATTTAAAATGGAAGCAAAATTTGGAAGTTCTCAGACTAGGAAGGAGAAAAAGTATGCTTGATCCTTGGTTTTGACTTGTCTTCAAGGCATTTTTAAAGTGATTTGGGAATGACTTTCTCTTGGTACAGGGAGAATATGAGGTAATCTATCTTGACTCCATAGGAAACATAGGATGGAATATTCAGGTGTAAGGAGCAGAGGAAGGACTTAAACTTGAATGAACTCAAAGTTAGGTTTGGGTTTAAATTTAGTGTCATGAAATAAAGCCTTCAGGGAGAATCAGAGACTGAAGCTTTGAAAATTTTCAATCATTTTTTTAATAGAATTTTATGGAGGAAGATACAACTTGCGTCCCTCATTTCAGGATAGCTTAAATTAATATTTGGGATACTTTCCTGGCATTTCTATTCACACCATTTCTAGTCACACCTAAAAATATTCAGTTCATTGCCTGCTTTTTATTTAGCACATAAATCTTTTTATTTGATATTAGACTGATTTTGAGAATGGTAGTGTGGTAAAATCTGAAAGAATTTATTCCTTTATCGGGATGGCTGTTCCAAACCCAAAAGCTTCTGGACGCATTTGAGGTGACCACCACTTCATCACACACTCCTCCAGGTATTCACATAACGAAAAGAATTGCATCTTGACACCTGGCCTGGTTTTCATCTTGGTGAGTAGGCTTTTCTGAGCGCTGGAAAGAGGAGCATCTGTGAGGAATATGTATCTTCTTGGAGTCTGGGAGACAGTTAATCTCTCAATTGTGCAGCAAAATAGTGGACAACATACCTGAAGCTTGAGGATCCCAAGAGACACGTAACAACAGAAGGGAATAAATTTATTAATCAGATTAGGAGAATTTAAGGTGATTTAGGTAACCCATCACATACTATCAAATGATGGAACATATGATTAAAGCAGCAATCTTAAATTGTTTTAAATGCATCCATATAGAGTGTGAGGTTCATACTGAAAGTGTTACAGTGACTCAGTGTGGGGAAAGTTTACCAAGAAAAGAAATAGAAACATTTTTCCTTATGAATACTTTGCCTTTGTGTTTATGGAATGATCAATATAATTTATAGATTTTATTTTTTGAGAAAATTTTTCCTACAATTTCTTTTCAGCTACGCATTCTTTGTAATTTACTAGAGGGTAGGATGGCCCTACAGAGGGACCTGGACAGATTGGAGAGCTGGGCTGATTCTAATGAGATGATGTTTAATAAGTCCAAATGTCGGGTACTTCATTTTGGACACAACAATCCCATGCAGAGCTACAGACTGGGGACAGAGTGGCTGGAGAGTAGTCAGGCAGAAAAGGACCTCGGAGTGCTGGTGGACAGGAAGCTCAACATGAGCCAGCAGTGTGCCCAGGTGGCCAAGAAGGCCAATGGCATCCTGGCCTGCATCAGGAATAGTGTAGTAAGCAGGACCAGAGAAGTTATCGTTCCCCTGTACTCGGCACTGGTCAGGCCTCACCTTGAATACTGTGTCCAGTTCTGGGCTCCCCAGTTTGGGAAGGATGTTAGGATACAGGAATGTGTTCAGAGGAGGGCAACGAAGATGTTGAAGGGGCTGGAGAACAAGCCCTATGAGGAGCGACTGAGGGAGTTGGGGCTGTTTAGTCTGGAGAAGAGGAGGCTCGGGGGAGACCTCATTGCTCTCTACAACTACCTAAAAGGAGGTTGTAGTCGGGCAGGGATTGGTCTCTTCTCTCAGGTGACCAGTGGCAGAACCAGAGGGCATGGACTTAAGCTTCGTCAGGGAAAGTTTAGACTTGATATGAGGAAAAAATTCTTCACTGAAAGGGTGATTGGCCATTGGAATGGGCTGCCCAGGGAGGTGGTGAAGTCACCGACCCTGGAGTTGTTTAAGGGGAAACTGGATGAGGCACTGAGTGCCATGGTTTAGATGATGGTTGGTGTTAGTGTTGGTGTTAGTGTTGGGTTATAGGTTGGACTTGATGATCTCAGAGGTCCTTTCCAACCTTGTGATACTGTGATACTGTGTGATACTATGCACTATTCACATGCATAAACGTATCATCTATATGGTTGTGACAACAACATAATAAATTGGGCTAATTCTGTAAGGGTTTTGATTTAAATTCTCAACAGAAAGAGACAGTTTCATTTGAATATGATGGATAAAGCAAGCAAATAAATATTTCTTTTGTCCCAAATGTGGAATGAGTTATTTCCTTTCCTCACACAAATATAGACTTTCCTTCTACAGTCTACAGTGGAACAGGAACATAATGTATGATTTACAACCTAGTGGTAATAGGAAGGGTAAGACTACGTATATGCTGGCAATATCAGTCTGGAAATAAACAACAGTCCTTGCCAGAAAGGAGTTTACTTTATTATTTTCAAAAATCTTGGTGTAAGTGTGGGTACAGTACAAACAGGATATTTTTAGACAATTTAAAAAATACAAAGGAAAACAATAAGACTTTTCACTTTTCCATACTTACTTATGCAGAAATCTTGTACTGTTAGTATTAGAAATAGAAATAAGGTCTTTTATCTTGGTTATTAAAAAAAAAAAACCTCTTTAAAACTAGCAGAATTTTTCTCTACAATGTTTAATATATTCCAGTATAATAGACAAACTTTTGTGCCAGACAGTGTAATTTTTGCATCATTATTTATCGTTACAGTCCCAGAAAATGAACAATAGGAAAAGATGAAATGCAGAAGAAAAAAGTCCAAACTAACAGCTTCATTACTGTGTTATGTGACACCCCAAAGTAATGTTGATAATTTATACTAAAATGCTACATTTCCAAGCGCATACCTATTCCTGCAAGAAGTACAAGCACTGCTGCTTCAACCTGGTTTGCAGCTATGTGTTTCACTTTTTAATTAATGATTAATTTTAATTAATTCTTCAGAGGCACATGCATATCTCCAATGAGGACCCCTTTTTGATCTTTGTTATGCATGGAATGCAAGGTCAGAAATCAAATATTACATTGCTTCTATGTATTAAGTCTTTCCTTCAGGATTTCAAAACAGCCAGCTGGAAAACCTCAGGAAACTATTTAAGGATTTTCAGGGTTCTAACCTGAATTTTCTGAACTAACTTTACAATTAATTTTCACATGGATGACAATTTCTTCCCATCAGAGATATTTACTCTAAATATGAGGATACAGAAGTACAGAACTTATTCTGAAATATCTGAAGATCATCTAACTTTTTTTTTGTTGGCAGCACTTGTGGAACCTAGAGGAGTATCAGCTCACTATTCAAAAGTACATTTCAAAATATGCGTTACGACACAAAAAGATAAAGTCGGTACTGAAAGGGATCCATTTATTGTGGGTAGAAGATTTGAAATCAAAAACAATGAACATTCTCAACAGACTTCCAAAAAGTGACCTGTGAAGTTGCTTTGAAAGCTGGCAGCATCATATACAGCTGTATGTCCACTGAGAAGGGATATATTTTGAAAGTAGTTGAAGTTGATCTTCTTAACTTGTTCAAGAAGAGTCACCTGCACAGTCTCGTGCTTTTTGTGTCAGACCTCTATTTTGAGATAATTCAGGTTAGGACCCTGAAAATCTTTAAATAATTCCCTGGGGTTTTCCAGCTGACTGTTTAGAAATCCTAAAAGAAAGATCTAATAGGTAGAAGTAATTTAATATTTGACTTCTGACCTTGCATTCTATGTCACAAATCAAGAGGGTATCTTCAGAAAGCCTTTCCCAACTGGAAAAAAAAACCCAAAACACTAGAAAACTCCCATAGTCTATTGAAGAAGTTGTGGGGTGGCTAAATTTACTTTTACAAGACTATTAAGAAATCTCCAGTAAAACACTGAAATGGTCTGAATGAGCAACTATTTGTAGATAAACACTTCTAGTGTTTAGAAAGCAAGTTTGTAACATCTGCTGATCAAAGAAAGCTCTTGCTTTCAGATTCCAGATCTGATACTGAAATCTTAATGCAGCATTCTCTTCCAAAAGGACAAAATCTATAGGTTTTAATTTGCTAAAATTATTGATTGTAACTTCAAGTTTCTTACTTGAAGGCTTTTAGTAAGTTGACCTAAGTCGTTCTTTACATAGTTTGCATCGCTACCTGATCTTTCATGTGCAATGAAATCACAGTTTCTAAATCTAACAATGAAAACTTGTATAAGAAATTTTGTATAAGAAATTTTGTATAAGAAATTTTGTATAAGAAATTTTCCTTGAAAGTTTGTACCCACTCGCATAAACTTATGACATAATTCTGTGCCTTTCACTGTTCCTGGAAACCTGTTTCCTGCACATCCTACTTTAGAGTTTCATCCCTTTTCATAGTGTAACGAAGCTGGTCTTGTCAGCCATTTGCTAGATGTACAAAATATATACAAGCAATTTTTATGAAAAAGAGTTTAGAAAATTCATTCCAAATTTGAGTAATGCATTCCATATGTGATAGTGTTCCGACCATCTGGAAGTTACTTGCCTACACAATACACTGATGCAGAGCTATCTCACTAAAGAGAATACAGAGGACATTCAAATTTTGTTTAATGTTATTTTTTCCCATTAAGTGGTCTAAAAATGTATTATATGTTGAGACTAGTAATTAAAGAATTTGATTGCAATCATGGTTCTTTTCTATATAATTGCAATTTTGGTAAGTGTGTTACTTTTTGAAGCTTACTAAAATATTTATTTAATTAATAAATTAAAAATTGTCTCCAAAGGAGATGTAACGGAAATAAATGTTTCTAATTGGTGGTACTGTAATTTAGAAATAATATAGATTTCTTCAGAAAATGCTGATTAATTGAAACTGACATTTTCCTTATTCATAACAATACTGACCTTCTAATTAAATTATTATTTTCTTTTTTTACATATTCAATATAAAAAATGTTTGCCTTTCAGTTAGAAACAATCTTCATTTTGGATATTCATTGATTTTTATTGTTTTGTTTGGGAAGATAAAGTCTAAATTAAATAATCCTGTTGAGCAGATCTGATTCTTCGGAATTTTCCGTGTTTCAAAAACCCTCAAAAATTTGATTCTTTCAAATCCTAATTACAGTTTAACTTGTATTCTGAAGATCCAGACTGCAGAAAATAACTCAAATACTCTGCCTGTGTGTACTGCATAATAATAGCATGGTATTATCTTAATACAATAGTCAGTTTTGCTTGTCTAACAACAGATTCTACACCTTAAGGTATAAACGCACTTATAAATGCGTCTTGAATTTTTCTGTAGAAGTTAAAAAAGATTCCACTATACTCAGTTTTACTGTTTGGATTTTTTAATTATATTTTTTTAATATTTGCTGAAATCTTATCTTAGGCAAAATTCTTTGTTTAACATGCATTATCGAACAGTATATAAACTTTAACAGTCCACATGTGGTACATATTATTAAAATTTTGTTGAAGTACTTATATAAATAAAGAATACCCTTGATAAAAATTTAATATAAACCAAAACAACTACTTTTTATTCTGGAGAACTTTATATTCACCCCCAAAAAGAGTGAACTTTGCTTTGATTTCTGGTAGTTACAAGAATTTGGTTATTAACCAATGGTGTTCTCCTTCTTTTACCCCATCAACATCCAGCTCTTAATTGATGCTATCCCAAATTTACCAGATCTGCCTCCTTTTCTTAGGGCTGTTCACACAAACAAGTTATTCGGAAGGCAATAAAGGAGGGAAGAACCACTCTTTGCTGATCTCTTGCTTTTCCTTCAATGATGGTTTTATTTTTTGTTTGACAACATATGATTTCTCTGGACAACTTGTCACAGTACCTCACCACCCTCAAAGTAAAAAATGTTTTCCTTATATCCGATCTCATATATAATCTAAATCTGTCCTGTTTGAGCTTAAAACCATTATCCTGCATCCTATCACTGCACTCACTGATAAAGAATCTCGCCCCATCTTTCCTGTAGGCCTTGTTTAAGCACTGGAAGGTCATTTCAGGGCATCCCTGGAGTCTTCTCTTTTCTAGGCTGAACAAGACCAATTCTCTCAACCTGTCTTTATATGGGAGATGTTCTAACCCTCTGATCATCTTCGTGGCCCTCCTCTGGACTCACTTTAACAGATCTATGTCTTCTCTGTGTTGAGGACTCTGAAACTGAATGCAATACTCCAGATAAGGTCTCACAAAAGTGAAATAGAGTGGGAAAATCACCTCCCTCGACCTGCTAGTCACAGTTCTTTTGGTATAGCCCAGGATACAGTTGGCTTTCTGGGCTGCAAGTGTGCATTGTTGGCTCATGTTGAGGTTCTAATCCACCAGAACCCCAAGTCCTTCTCTTCAAGGCTACTCTGAATTAATTCTCTGCTCAGTCTGTATTTATTCTTGGGCTTTCCCAGCCCTGGTGTAGGACCTTGTACTTGGCCTTGTTGAACTTCATGAGGCTTGCACAGGCCGATCTCTCAAGCCTGTCAGGGTCCCTCTGGATGGCTTCACCTCCCTCTAGCAAGCCAATTGCACAACATAGTTTAGCATTGTCTGCAAATCTCACTGTCCATGTCTCCAACAAAGATGTTAAACAACAGTGTTCCCAGTACAGAATGACATTATTCACCAGTCTACACTTGGAGCCATTGATGACAAGTCGTTGAGTATGACCATCCAGCCAATTTCCCTATTCACCAAGTGGTCCATCCATCAAATCCAAGTTTATTGGCCAGCATGTCATATGGGACAGAGTCAAACGTTTTACAGAAGTCCAGGTAGATGATATCAGTTACTCCTCTCTCATCCACCAATGCTGTAACCCCATCGTAGAAGGCCACCAAATTTGTCAGGCATGATTTGCCCTTAGTGAAGCCATGTTGGCTGTCAACAGTCACCTCCTTATTTTCTATATGCCTCAGCAGATTTTCCAGGAGGATTTGCTTTGTGATCTTGCCAGACACAAACGTAAGACTGACCAACTTTGTTGAGTTATAATTCCCCTTTTCCATTCAGCTGGGACTTCACCGCACTGTCATAACATCTTAAATATAATGGATTGTGGCTTAGCAATTTCATCTACCAACTTGCTCAGGACTTGCAGATGTATCTTATCAGGTCCCATGGACTTGTGAACCTTTAAATTCCTTAGATGGTTTTGAAACTGATTGTTTCTTACAATGGGTGGTTCTTCACACTCCCATCCCCTGCCTTTGCTTTTCTGTTGTTTGAGTCCTTGCTGGTGAAGACTGAGACAGAAATTATGTTGAATGCCTTTAGCCTTCTCCATATTCTGTGTCACTAGGTCTCCCATTTCTTTACAGAGAGGGTCCATAGTCTCCCTTGCCCTCCTTTCATCATTGACATAGATACTTTACTTGTGTCTTGTCTTGCTCTTGTCATTCTTGGTTAGATTTAGTTCTATTGGGAGTTTAGCTTTCCTAGCCTAATCTCTGGCTGCTCAGACAAGTTCTCTGCATTCCTCCCAGACTACCTGTCCTTTCTTCCACCCTGTGTGGGCTTCATATTTGAGTCAATGTTTGTCCAGGAGTTCCTTGTTCATCCATGCAAGCCTCCTGGCATTTTTACCTTACTTTCTCTTTACTAGGATGCATGGAGCTCCTGAGCTCCTGAGCTTGGAGGAAGTGAACCTTGAATATTAACTGGCTGTCTTGGGCCCCCATCTTCCAGGAATTTTTACCATGGTACCTCACCATGTTGGCTGTCAAAAATCACCTCCTTAATTTCTATATGCCTCAGCAAATTTTCCAGGGAAGTGAGCTTGCTGTGTGCCCTCCTTGTTGCCCTAAGGATCTGTAGCACCACCATTTCATGGTCACTACAGCCAAGGCTTCCCTTGACTGTAATCTGTAACTTCCCTTCCATGTAATTCTATACCAGGAACAACAGTCAAAGTATTACCTCTAAGTAGCATAAACACAGTGTTTATATTTTGTATGTTGTATTTTGTATGATATCTATGTAATACTTCATGCTTCATATTTTATACTTTGTATTTTATATTAATTTTATATTGTATATTTATTAATCAGTTGTTTCAGACCACAAACTAGTAAAATTTTCTTTAAAACTTAATTTATTACTCTAATATATCCTCTCTTTTGCCTATTTGTAGAAAGATGCGCACATGTGATATACAGGAGAAATTAAAATACTTCTTTTTGAGTCAATGGTCCAATCTTCTCACATCACAGTAACATCAGGCATTGAGCATGTTTGATTTAGCATCCCACCAACTCTCCAATGCTCAGTGAAAATCTCTTCCCCCTTTATAAAAGAAAAAATATAGAAAAACTGAAATCACACTAAATATATATGTATTTTTACATACACACAGCCACACACGGTAAAGATATTGCGCAAAACTCCCAAGAAAGGGAAGAGGGGAAGGGAAAATGGGAAAAAAGGGCAAAAAGAAACAAAAAACCCGCAGGTATGTACAACTGAAAAACCTGGTAACTAACAAAGAACTAGCAATATCTCATCAATTCCCTTGAGAAAAGCAGAGCAGCCAAATCCAATCCAACACTCTTCCACCATGCGTGGGCAGACAACAGCAGTTGCCACAGGCCAGACAAGACCAATGCAACGGACCTATTGTTCCCAAGCCTCTCTGGAAGAGTGTGAACTCTCTTACCTATGCCTTATTTATGTATTATCTTACGTTAAAGGAAGATAATATATAAATGGAGTACTCCTGTAGATTTCTGACCTCCGTTGTTAAGGAAGACCTAAAAAAATCCAAAAGTCAACCCATACATTCTCCACCCCTTATTCCACATCATTTCTTTAACGCAACATCTGTACAGTGTGTTTGTCTATATCCTGCACATATACACATATATATGTATATAAAAATATATATCGTCCTTGTTTTATTCCAAGGTTGTCGTCTGTTGTTGAAAATCAGGTTTTATTTCAAGGCTGTTTTTTGTCATTGTATACCAACACCAACAGCAACTCAGTTTGGGTCATCGGCCCTTTAGTCACAGTCACAGTTCTGGTTTTAGGGCTGGCTCACTGGTCTGGGCTGGCTCATCATTGGATACTGGTATCCGCTCAGGTCTTTCTTGTCTGGTGTCTGATCTCCTGTAAAACTCAACTTAAGGTGAAGAATTAGTTTTTCCCCAAGGATAGACTTCCTTGAGGCACAAACTGGATCTCTCCATTCTTCCTTATTACCCACCAGGTATTTCCAGGCCCTTGAGAAAAAACAATCCCACAAATGCATTTGTCTTGGCCTGAAGAAGGAGTAATCCAAATGACCTTACCTAACATACCTCTCAGATGGATCACTGGAACTTTGTCTCCATCTATAGTGTGGAGGGATTCTGCTTGGGCAGGACCAGCTCGGTTGACAGAGCCCCAGGTGTTAACTAGCCAGGTGGCCTTGGCTAAGTGTTTATTGCAGTTTTTAAAAGTTCCTCCACCTAGTGCCATTAGAGTTGTCTTTAACAGTCCATTACACCTTTCGACCTCTCTAGAAGTGGGTGCATGATATGGAATGAGATATACCCATTCAATACCATGCTCCCATGCCCATGTAGCCACTAAATTGTTCTTGAAATGGGTCCCAATGTCTGACTCAACGCATTCTGGAGTGCCATGTCTCCACAGGATTTGTTTCTCGAGACCCAGAATGGTATTTGGAGGCCTTTGCATGTGGTACTGAATATGTTGCTTCCACCATGGTAAGCACATAAACTACCTTGGTGGGTCTGTGGCAATGTAATGTAATCAACCTGCCAGGCATCCCCATATTTATACTTATCCCAGTGTCCACAATACCACAGGGGCTTCAGCCTCTCTGCCTGTTTGATAGCAGCACAGGTTTCACAGTCATGGATAACCTGAGGAATAGTGTTCCATGGTTAAATCCACCCCTCAGTTATGTGTCCATCTATAGGTGGCATCTCGGCATTGATGACCTGAAACATCATAGGTCCATCGATCTAGGAACAATTCTCCCTTCTGCCACCAGTCTAGATCTACTTGTGATACCTTGACCTTTGCAGCTCGGTCTGCCTCTCTCTTGTTAACATGTTCCTCATTAGCTCGATCCTTGGGCACATCTATATGGCGGACTCTCGTATTCTGTTTCTTCGCTCTGGCAGCGATGACTTGCCACAGATCAGCAGACCAGATGAGTTTTCCTCTACGACTCCAATTCATCTTTTTCCACTGGTCTAGCCATCCCCATAGGGCATTGGCTATCATCCATGAATTGGTGAATAGGTAGAGTTTTGACCATCCGACTCTTTCTGCAACCTCTTGAGTCAATTGGACAGCTTTAAGCTCTGCAAACAGACTCAATATGCCTTCACCTTCAGTGGCTTCCTCAACTCGCTGGGTTGGACACCAAGGGGCTGCTTCCCACTTACAGCTCCTTCCTACAATATGGCAGGAACCATCAGTGGAAAGGGCATAGCGTGTCTCTTCATCTGGCAGATCATTATACAGCAGAGCTTCTTCAGCTTGACTCATTGGCTCTTCTTCTTCATCCGCCAGACTAAAGTTCCCACCTTCAGGCCAGTTAGTTATAATTTCTGCAATTCCAGGGCGATTCGAGTTCCTGATTTGGACACGTTGCATAATCAAAGCAATCCACTTGCTTCACATGGCATCGATGACATGATGCAAAGAGGGCACCTTCTCTTTGAACATCCAACTCAGCACTGGTAATCAGAACGCCAGGAAGAGCTATGCTTCGGTATCAATTATCTCTGAACCTGCTCATATGCTTGCATACACTGCTAAGATTTCTTTTTCCATAGGGGTGTAATTGGCCTCAGAACATCTGAAGCTTCAGCTCTAGAAATCCAGTGGCCACCCTCATGTCTCGCCAGGCACCTTTTGCAAGAGGTTTCAGGAGGCACATTTATCTCCAGCAGCAGTGCAATTTCTTGCTTGATCTGCCTGAAAGCTTGTTGTTGTTCAGGACCCCATTGGAAATCATTCTTTTGTTGGGTCACAAAATAATATTTACGGGCTCACAATCTGGCTATACTCTGGGATGTGCATCCTCCAGAAGCCTATGGTTCCCAGAAAGCTTGGGTCTCTTTCTTATTTCTCAGTGGGGCCATTGCTACAATCTTATTGATAATGTCAGTTGGAATCTGGTGCATTCCTTCTTGTCGTTTCACCCCTAGGAATTGGATCTCTCTGGCAGGTCCGTTAACTTTGCTCTTCTTTATGACAAAACTGGTCTTGAGGAGAAGGTGGATAATCTTCCGTCCGTTGTTGAATACCTTTTCTGCTGTGTCCCCCTATACAATGATGTCATCAATACATTGGGTATGTTCTTGGGACTTACCCTTCTCTAAAGTAATCTGAATCAATCTGTGACAGATAGTTGGACTGTGCTTTCATCCTGGGGCAGTCGATTCCAGGAGTATTGAATGCCGCTCCAGGTGAAAGCAAACTATGGTCTGCATTTTACCTCTACGGGAATGGAGAAAAATGCATTGGTAATGTCTATGGTGGCATACCACTTCGCTGTCTTGGACTCCAGTTCATACTGGAGCTCCAATGCATCTGGTACTGCAGCACTCAATGGCGGCTTGACTTCATTTAAGCCACGATAGTCCACAGTCAATCTCCATTCTCCATCAGACTTACATACAGGCCAAATAGGGCTATTGCAGGATGAATGGGTTCTGCTGACCACCTCTTGGCTCTCCAACTTCTGAATCATCTTATGGATGGGGATCACAGCATCTCGGTTTGTCAGATACTGTCGCTGATGTACGGTTGTTGCGGCTACTGGCACTTTTTGATCTTTAACTTGCAGTAATCCCACTACAGAAGGGTCTTCTGAGAGGCCAGGAACAACAGGTAATCACTTAGACTCCTCTTCAATCACCATGGCTACAACAAAAGCCCACCGGTACCCCCTTCAGGTCTTTGAAGTATCCTTTTCTTAGGTAATCCATACCTACAATGCAAGGGGCTTCTGGCCCCATCACAATGGAATGCTTTTTCCATTGGTCTCCTGTCCAGCTTATGTCGGCCTCTACAACTGACAGCTCCTGAGACCTTGCTGTCACTCCAGAAACAGAAACAGTCCCTGTGCTTTTGTGTTCCGATGGCATTAAAGTGCACTGGACTGTAATAATAATACAAGACTGTATTATTGAATGGGAACCGTTTGATTTTGCTAATAGAGAGGGTCAAATTCAAGTGAGTAGCAAGGGGGCACATAACATGTAAGAAATTAACATCAGGACATTGGTTACTTGTTTGGAGACAGGAAAGACTGAAAAATAATAATTGTGAGAGAATCATCAGACAGAGTAGTCAGAAAAGTAGAGGGAACAGAACGGGCTAAAGTCTTAGGTTTATTACTGAGATTTATCTGCAATATAGGCTAGAGAAGAACAATTTAAGGTTATTCACATTCTTCATATCACACATAGATGCAAAGTCATTCTGAGAAAACCAAATATGCTTCACATCAGCAAAAACTCACATTATCATCATCAACTTTTTCTCATAACTATTTCCCAACACCCTTCAGCTACGTTTCCTTATGCAGATGAGTGAACGGACTAGCATTTTCCTATACCCATCAGAGAAGAGCTAAAAATCTTTTCCCCTGATCTCACTGCAGACTACGAACTGAAATCTGAACAGTTGAAGACAAAGACTGTGAAGACAGTTGTCTTTATGTGTAAGAAAAAGGTAAACAAATCAGAATAATCCAGCGCAAAGGAAAGGAATAACCATGGGACTTCAATGCTTCAATAAAATTATAAAATGTTTAGTGATGTCTAATCAATCCCTTTCTTTTATTTTCATGTGAAGTACCAGAACAAAAAGGCACTCAAACTAGTAAGGAATAAATTTGAGACAACTGAAAAAAACCACAAGCCATTATTCACATGATAGTGAATATAGTCATTGCATAGAATTAATGGATACAAAATATCCAAATTAAAATAGTTGATGGGCTTTTAAACAGTTTAATTCATGCTAAAGTACCATCAGCTGAATTTCCTCCCATGAAATAAATTGAAACCACTAAGGAAAGAATAAATTAGTTCCTGACGTTCTTGTGAACACCAGTTATGACATGGGTTCAGAAATAATTTTCACACTTCATCAGAATTGTACAATTTTCTACTGCACTGTGAGAAATTTTCCTTAGGTCTCTTTTCCATCCTCTTGATGCTGTGACTCTTAGCTGATTTAACAAACCCACTGAACTTTCATGATTTTCTTAAGCTCAGAAATCAGAGAGATATCAGTTATTTATTTCCTTACAAAAACAGGCCTCTCAGTATCCCAGACTTTTAAAGCAAACTTTTAAAATGTCAATACTTATTCAGTCAAAACCCTAGAGACATGCAGTCTTTCCCCAAGTGAATAGATAAACATTTTCTTGAGCAAGGACAAAAAGCAGAAGAGTTTAAAAAGAACCAGTAACAGGTTCCCTAAAGGCAAGACCAACACCAGTGTGGAATGCAGCAGAACAAGTACTGAAAAGACAATGAAGAAATCATAATGACCCAATGTATATAGTGCTTAATAAAACAAAATGTGAATTAGTTCATTCACAGTACAGGATTTGCATCACCTGTATAGTCAAAAGAAATTTTATGCAAGTGGAATTATTTACGACAGAAGAGTAAACCCAAAGTGACACAGGCAGGACAGGAAGCAAGGAGAAATACTGAACCCTGACCTCACAACCCCGTCAGAAACCGGAATATATTTATTAGGACTACCTAGTGGAGATTTCCATCACTTGCACATAGCCTTGAGAATACCTATGACTTGAGCATTAACAGAATAGATGTTTAAGGTTCAAGAGCTTTAAATTTCTTCCAGAACATTTATTATTAGCTTTTTTTTTAATATGCATTCCTTTTTTTTTTGATTCAGGATTATTTTAATTAATACAAAATAATCGTTTTGAGATACATAGATTTTACTGTAGCTTGTGCTAGGAGCTTAAGTTTTCCCTTGTCTTTTCTTTCTTTTGTGGGGAAAAAACCCACAAAACCACCTAAACGAAACCCAAACAACTAAATAATAATAAAAAAAAAAACAAATGCAGAAACCACTGTGAAAAAGAGCTCATAAAAAAGTAGAATACAGTTCAAACTTTAGGCAGTTGAACGTGATGGTCATTGTAGAGCCCCAGACAAACCTCAAATAGATGTGTGAACAACAGCATTTGACCAGTGAAAGATTTTTCGCTGTTCAGGAGATCTCATGGAAAATGAGAAAGACAACATACCTAAACTTCTCCTCTCATAAACTGTTCCATCTTTTTTCTTTTTATACTGGTTTCAGAGTCTTGCACTAACATCACTATTGTCAGCAAACTGCATGTGATTAGTTGGTGTATTCATTTAAATAATAAAAAATCCTATAGTTAATTCCTTGACTACAGTTGGGTCATGAAGCAATTCTCATTAAGTGTTTATAAATTTCACCAGACAGAAGGCTTACTAATCAATAAATGGAAATTCCCAGAGATTTTTTTTTTCAAATTCATTCCTAAAATTTTATTTAGTTTAGCAGAGAAATTCAGTCTGCATATAACCCAGCCAGGTATTCAATTCATGGGATGTAAGACATTAAGCACAAATTCACTTCTTTTATTATAGAATCATAGAATTATTTGAGTTGGAAGGAATTTTAAAGATTATCCAGTGCCAACCCTCCTGTCCTGTCCTGTCAGAGACACCTTCCTATAGGTCATGTTGCTCACAGCCTTATCCAACTTGGCCTTGAGCATCTCCAGGAATGGAACACCTACAACTTCTCTGGACAACCTGTTCCAGTGCCTCACCACCCTCACAGAAAAAAAAACTCCTTCAGCTTAAAACCATTACCCCTCATTCCGTATCTACACTTTCTGACAAAGAGTCTGTCCTCATCTTTCCTGTAGGCACCCTTTAAGTACTCATAGGCCGCTATAATCTCTTCCCAAAGCCTTCTCTTCTCTAGGCTAAAACAAACACAGCTCTCAGTCTGTCCCCATATGAGTGGTGCTCCATCCCTCTGATCAGTTTTGTCGCCCTTCCCTGGACTGACTCTAACACCATGACTTTCCTGTGATAAGGACTCCAAAAAATGAGTGCAGTACTCCAGGTAAATTCTCACAACAGTGGAGCAGAGGGGCAAAAAAAACCTCCCTTGACCTGCTGGTCATGCTTCCTTTGATGCAGCCCAGTCATGTACCAACACACAGTAGACTTGATTACTATGTTTCAACTATACATTAATTATAATTATCTGAAAAATATCACTTATATAATTTTTGATATGTGTATAGTAAGAAAAACAAGATATGAAAGAAATATGTATTCTAATTTACATGTGTTAATTAGGAGAATATTAATTTTTTTTTAAGAAGTAATTAAGTATTTTGGGAAAGATTTGAGAGTATTTCCATTTACTTACATTAAACCATTCTTAAATGACAGAGTTTAATAATATTTCTTCTAGATCTGTTGAGAAAAGTTTAACTATAATTAATATCTTTGTGTACTGTTGATTGACCTCTGCTACATCAATATACGTTCAATTTGTTCTTCATTGTCTTCCCTCAGGCATGAGACTGGCAATTAATAAGTGTTATTGTGTTACCTTAGCTGTTAATGAAAAATTTGGGGTGTTCCCTTCATTAAACAGTGCAAACTCATACAAAAAAAAAAAATTTACAGGCGAACTCGTTATGAAAATTACTAATTATTTGGGAACAGTGTTTAAAAATCTCAAGTAATTTGCCATTAAAATAATGAATAACATAAACTGTAATTTTTCATAGTAATTAACTTGTGTCATCACCATTATTTTTCATTAACTATAAATGAAAAAGAATTAAAGATCACCTGCATGAACAGATGTGTGAAACTGTCTCTGAGAGTCTCTCGTAGCTTTTTTTAATTCTTCCCTTTAACAAGTTATATTGAGAATGGGATCTGGCCATACTAGAACGGAGATGGTAAAGACTGTCCAGGGAGGGCTGAGAAAGAGAATATTTAATAAGGCAGTTATCTATGAAGTAAAGTATTTTAATGAAAAATTGCAATTATTACTGGAAAAAAAAAAAGGAAAAAAAAGAAAGAAAAAAATGAAATGTTTTGTAGCTTGTAGCTGTAAGAAGTTAGTAAAACCAGTCTGACAATAATATTCATTGTGGCTTTTTTGTTCGTTTGTTTTTAATGGAAAGTCTAATTGCAGAGTTCGAAACTTTATGTCTTAGTTTAATTTAAGACTACTAACTAATTAGGACCACCAACAAATATCTCTTACATTCTCAAATGTTGTGGGTTTTTTTTATTGTTTATTTTAAGGAGGTCAATTGTGAGGATAAAAGAAAATTGAAGTTGTATATTTTAAGCAATCTCTCTGCTGTTTCTATATCTTCCACATATCTCTTACATTCATTCAATACACAACTTAATAAAAAATTTTGTTTACTATAGAGTTCTACTGAATTATGAATGGTGTTTTACAAAAGAGCATACAAAATTCAGTCCTATATCTTCACACAAACTGTCTTGTTTACTTTGTTACTAAACTACTGTATGAATGTCTACTAAACTATCATTAATAAAATTTGGCCCTTTCTAAACAGAATAGAAAGATAGAAAGATTTAGATTGGAACAGACTTATGTACATCATCTAGTCAAATTCCCTGCGCAAAGTGGAGATAACTTTAGAGTTGGAGTATGTTGATAAGAGACTCATCTAGCTGAATTTTCGATCATCTCCAAGGACTGAAATCACATATTTCTGGGAAACCTATGCTAGTGCTTTACTTCTCCATTGTAGAAATATGTCATAAAAAACAGTGGCTAACGTAGATGTCATTTAGAATAACTTTACTAGTTATAAACTAAATTATTAAAATTATTCATAATGTCTTGCAAAGAAAACTATGGTTTTGTAAGAATAACATTAATACTATGTATTATAGGTAGCTATGTATTTTCTTAAAATTTGAAAGTTTTTCTTAAGCAAAGAAACAATTTTTATAGCAGTATTTCAGATAATTAATGCACACTTTTAGGTAGAATGTACAGTCTAGGGTTACATAACCGTAAAGCCCATTCTAGAAGAGCAGTAATAGTAAATTAAACCTTTCAAAGCTGGTAAATTGTTTCACATACATACCTATAAGTTAGTGGATGTTCGTTCCTGCATATATGTACAAAATGTGCATATATTGAATCTATAGTCATTGACCTAAGGACAGAAAAGTTAGAGAACAAACCACCAGAAGGTCTTCGTAGTCTGGTACTTCCTCTCTGAAGGCATTCGGTAATGGACACCAAAACTAGAGCATGAAATATACAACTCTATGACATTTTCTTTCAGTTATCTTCCTAAGACTGCTTTTGTTTGTTTGACACAATGCCATATTGAACTAGTAAGTCTTAAAAGTCTTTCAAAAGATTTTTAACCTTATAGCATAAAATTTATTCTTGAAGTAGATTTGAAGTAACAAGTACATAACAAACATAATATATAGATCACTGATTTTGTAATATAGAGACTATTTCCTATATACTATCTATTGTAATACAGTTCATGAGTCACTAAGGAGGATATTTTTCTTAGTTAAATATTTCATACATTTATTTCACACATTACCCTTCTTTCACATAATATTATCTTTATATCTAGCTTCTGCTCTTTTGGTTTTGCTACAAGCATTTTTAATAAAAAAGGCCAAAATGTTATTAACTGGAATGCATAAACAATTCCTGATTTTGTTTGAAAATGGAGGTGAGACACATCAGGGGATTTTCAGTAAAACTGTGTGCAATATTGTACATAAAATTTCAACTCTCAAAATTTCTCCTCTCAAGGTCATTGCCCCTTTTTGAAGGAGTGTGAATCCTATGAAACTTTATATGTAAGGGAAAATTCTCGAGTGAAAATTATTTCAAATATGACAATAAATGGAAATAGTTGCTTATTTAAAACCTGATTAGAAGAATTAAGAAATAAACTAACAATTTAGATAAAAAAAGGCTATAGGGATAAAAAGAGGCATTAATATGTCACTATTTGTTTTTCTCATGTGGTATAACTAGTGCTTTTTTACTTTCAATTCTTCCATTTCCAACTGGTTAATATTTCCTTTCCTAGTAACAGCCAACATCAACACTCAGCTTCACAGATGTGCTGTGACTTTTTCCTTTCTGTGCCAAAAATTGTGGAGGCAAGTCTGTACCAAAAGACACTCCTCTTCCCGGGATGACCCCAGTAATGCTGTTCCCCTGGAAACTCACAGTCCCAGTGTCCCAGCGGACTGACTGGCTCCCCACCAGGCTGGTCAGGACCTGCCCCACCCATCCGCATGTTTGCAAGGGGAGAAAAAATTAAAAAAAACCCTGAAATTATAACACTAGTAGTCCACATCTTGGCATCTTGGTAGTTTAAACTCAGGTAATCATCTGTAAGTTTCGCAGCTTATGTCTGCTGGATCTGATTCTCAATACAAACACGTCTCCTTTTTAAGTCAGGAACGAATTGGAAAGAAGACTAACTATGCCTCCTTATTCACAGCCAAGTTTTGATTTTCCTAGCTGGTTAGGAGGAAGATGGTTCTAGTACCATGTATGCAGCCCATGAGTATAACATGCAAACTTGCCAAAAGTTTTGATCAAGACATTTAAAGAGGCTTCATAATCCTTATATTGATTAAATTTGAATATTACATTTCCCTTACTTGAATTAATTTCATCCAAAGCCTGTTTTCAACATATTACAATAAAATAAAAAGAGTGATGTGGAAAAGAGATAAATTCATACAGGTTATAATGAGGCATCCTCTGTTTTTTGCAGTACATGTCTAGCAATCCATTTTTCCATTAAAACTTGAGCCAAAACCTTTTTAATATGACCAAAGCAGATCAATAATGTTACTTACTGACAACAGACAATCCTTCTACTTATAAAAGGAAATATATCTTACAGCTACATGTGTCAGCTGTGGTTGTGAAACATGGAAACATTGAGTTTTGGTAGTAGCTGTTGTACATAAGATTAGTTCTAATAAAGTAATGTTACAGGCTAAATTTAATCCAGTATTTATGGTACTGCAGAATGTTTTGAAATCACAAAGAAAATTCACAATTATGTTTTTTAAAATAGTTTTGCCTTTACTATTTGGAAAAATTACTCTCATTGATATTCTTGATTATAAAGCCCCAAAGGAGACATTGTGTGATATTAACTGTTGCTGAAATAACAATCTCTCAAACCCAATTTGTCTATCGAGCTTTGAGCTGCAACATTCTACTGTCACAGCTTTTTTCAAAGATATCTAATAGAAGAGGAATCCTTCCAACAAATTACATGTCCTTGACATGGTAGAAAGACTTAAATGTTTTCATGAGCTTGACAACTATGATTACCAAGAGAACTAACGCTGAGTTAAATGTGTCAAATGTAAATCCTAAATGTAAGTAAACATTATGCTAATTTGGAGCTAAGAAACTTGTGTAATGCCTTTACCCGGATTAAAAAAAAATCAAACTTGGCATAGAGAAAGAAAAAGGGGGTAGCTGAAATCTACATAAATGTGAAATTATATTGATATTTAATCCTAGTTAGCAATAAAGAACTATAGAGTCACTTGTTTTCTTTCCGTAGTGGGATGGGAGAATCAGAAAAGTAAAAGTGATAAAACTTGTGAGTTGAGATAAAAATAGTTTAATTGGTAAAGCAAAATCAGTCTGTGTAAACAAAGTTAAACAAGGTGTTCCTTGACTCCTTCCTATCAGCAAGCTATCTCCTGTAAAGGATGACATCACCATATGTAACAATTATTCAGGAAGACAAATACTATAAATCAGAATGTCCTCCTTTTTCTTCTTCTCCGCCCAGCTTTATATGCTGAGTATGGTGTCATATGGTATGCAGTATGCCTTTGGCAGTCAGGGTCAACTGCTTTGGCTGTGTTTCCTCCCAATTTCTTCCACAACCCCAGTCTACTTCTCCATTGATGGGATGCTTTGAGAAGCAGAAAAGGCCTTGAGTCTGTGTAAGCATTGTTCAGCAAAAAATAAAAACTTCCCTGTATCAGTCACACTGTTTTCAGCATAAACCATATTAGCTACTATTAAAAAAAATAAGTCTATCCCAGCCAACACAAGCTGTGATGTGAACTTGGCAACTTTCGTACTGGTTGCCAAGGAAAAACTTACAGGAAAAATTACGATAAAGTAAATGGAAGTGGGTTTATTGCAGCTGTTTGTGTTATCAGAAACATCTACCACCGAAAGGGTCAGTAAAACAGTCTTAAAATCCAAGAAAATTCCAGAAATATGAGAATCATATCTTCAAAAGAACAGAAGGTAAAAGAAAAAGGACTGATACAACATATTTAAACAAATATGGGATTCTGGGAAAATAAGACTCAATACTTGAAAAATTTCAACAAGGAAAATGCTTGCAGTACAACTGAGAAATTAAACATCTGACTAATATCTGGCACTAATATGAAATTATGAGAGAACTGGCTATAAAAATAAAGATAATCACAATATGATCTGAAATCAAAGAGATTTCTGACTCTTAAATAGTGATTTTATGAAAAAGTTAATAGTCTGGTACTGTCCAAAGACATACAGAAGGTTGAAAAGGCCTTTGTGGACTTGAAGGTACTAGCAAGAAAAAAAGTATCTATAAAATCGATGGATCTGTATATAGATCTAGGCAATTATAGGAAATCACAGACTAATTGACAGATTATTGGGAATGTAATGCTATTAAAAACTCAATATTAAAATTTTAGAGCCAGTAGGAATGTGAAGGTGAAGAGAAATACAAAAAGTCCATTAAGTAAAGACAAGGAAATCCCAGGAATCTCACTAGGTGGACAGAGTTACAGCGCTGAAAAAGTTCAAGAATTACCTTTATCTCTTTGAAGGCAACTCCTATATTGATTGAATGAATCTTCCAACCAGTTCTTACAATCCCAACAATCTCAGTTCATAGAATCATTTCTTGAACACCTCCAGGGAAGGTGTATGACTTCCCTGAACAGCCTCGTCCAATGCTTTACCACTCTTTCAGTAAAGAATTTTTTTTCTAATGTCCGGTCTAAACATCCCATGGAACAACTTGAGGCCATTTCCTCTCATTTTACAAATGCTACTTGGCAGAAAGACCAGCAACCACCTCCCTACAACTGACCTTCAGGGAGCTGTAGAGAGTAATATAGTCTCCCCTCAGCCTCCTCTTCTCCAGTCTAGGCAATCCCTATTCTCTCAACCACTCCTTGTAACACTTGTTTTCCAGACCCTTCATTAGCTTTGTTGCCCTCTTCTGGACACAACCAAGCACCTCAATGACTTTCTTGTACTGAAGGACCTAAAAATGAACACGCCATTTTTTGGTGCAGTCTTGCAAGTGTTGAGTACAGAGGCACAATACCTTCTCTACTCCTGCTGGCCACACTAGTTTTGAAACAAGTGAAGATGCTGTTGACCTGAGTACACTGGTGGCTCGTGTTCAGATGGCTGTCATTCGACACCCCCAGGTCTCTTTCTGCCAGGCAGATTTCCAGTCACTCTTCCCTAAGCCTGTGGATTTGCATAGGGTTGTCATGACTGAAGTGCAGAACCAGGAACTTGACCTTTTTGAATCTCATACTATTGGCCTCAGCCCATCAACCCAGCCTGTTCAGGTCCCTCTGCAGCGCCTTTCTGCCCTCTAGCAGATTGACACTCCCATCTAACTTGGCGTCACTTGCAAACTTATTGAGGGAACATTCCATTCCCTAGTCCAGGGCATTGATTAAGATATTATACAAGACCAGCCCCAATTTTGAGTCCTAGGGAACACCGCCTATGACTAGCTACCAAGTGGATTTAACTCCATCCACAACACTTTGGGCTTGGCCAATCAGTCAGTTTTTTACCCAGCAAAGACTATGCCTGTCCAAGCCATGAACCACCAGCTTCTCTAGGAGAATGCCATGGGACACAGTGTCAATGGCTTTTTGCTCAAAATCCTACTGCTCTGCATTGAGTGTCTTATATCTTTACTCTGCCTATCCATTTACATATAGTTTTTAAGCAATTAATTGAGATCTAGCGTTCACTTTTTCATATGTTCTTCTAGTTATTTGAAGTAATTCAGATTATTTTCTTGGTTTTTTCGTAATCCTGAATGTGAGGATAAGCAGAAAGCAAGTATATCTTCTTTCTGAGAGTAAATGGGTAATATTCAGCATAAAATACTATCAAAAGATACAGGAAAAACAATGAATTGAACTAAGATATCTAAACCTTATGGAACAGGAGATAAAGAAAACTGTAGCAAATCACAGAGCTTTCCGGTTACATGGTCACAAATTGTAGGTTCTAACAGATCCTTGCATCTGGAAAGAAGGGGGAAATGAGAATACCAAAGGTTCTAGGGCAAAGAGTACACTTAGGACGGGACACTTGAGGAAGCTTGTGGAACTGCACAAAACCTATTATACCATGTTTAGAGGAAGGGCCAAAGTTTGGAAAAAGAAGTAATAGTGATTGATCAGGAAGGGAAATGGGACAGAAGGTGGTTTAAAAAGGTCTGCCTTTTAGTAAACATGCTGCTGGACATTCTGCTTGACTCAACAAACCTTTTACTTGGTCACTGCAGTCCACCCTGTCTTTTTAAACCCCACTGCTCACTTATTTTCATGTGAGCTTACTTTATATTCTGCATAGGTGCAAGTGTGATTTGTGGGTGAACTTCAAGCTGGATCAGTCAGCAAGGAGGAGGGAAGCTGCACCTAGAAACAGTCAGGATCTGAGTTAGCGACCAGGCAAAGAGTGACCCTGCACAGTTACTAGGCAAGACTTTAAGTCATTGAGTAATATATCAATATCCATGTGTGTAGGAATAAAGAGAGTGAAGGTGTAAGAGTTTTTCAGTAGGAGAAGTAAGTTCTTTCCAGGTGGAAACATTAACAGAAATGGACCAAAGTGGCTGAGCTTAGGTTTCCCTAAGTGCTGTTAAAGGCATTGCTCTCTGTGGATTTGCATGGATGACCATGTTCTCAGTGGCACCTTTGGGAAAACTACTCAGCCGCACACACCAGAGCAGCAGGAAGTACACAGAAAAAAAGAAATCTCTTCCCTCCTAGCATCTTTTGGCATTGGTTGCCCTTAATTTTTGATTTTTCTGCTTGTCTTAATGTGGATGTCACATTGAGAACCCAAATGCACAATTTTATATATGGCTATACACATAGTTGTTTCCCTTTTTTTAATATATATCTATATAAAAAGAAACTTATATGTACAGAAAGAGATTTAGATTGAGTACAAATGATATTTTTGCTGTTGAATTAATCCTCACCTGGCTGGTGCGATGCTGGATCTCTTAGCCACGTGATTGAAGGTCATGAAGCACAACAATTGGGATCTCTTGCGTGAGATCCTGTAAGAGAACAAGAAATGGCAAAGGAGAGAATGGTGTCCAGTGTTTGAATCTGGTTCCTCCATGCTATGAGGGTGAGATACTCGTTTAAGGAATATCTGGCGAGCTCTCCAAGGAAGTGGAATACTATGGAAGAAGGCATCCAATACCTATGGGATTTAGCCATGTTGGAGATCACCTATTCTGATCCATACCATTATGACATTCTAGCTAGAGAGGGTGTCCCCTGCATGCGGAAAAAAGTAATGTGGAAAAAAGTAATTAAAGGTGCCCCTAAACCATATAACTACTGCTTGATAACCACATGATCCAAGGATGGGTGAACCAAGCATGGAAGCCATGTGTGGTTGGATAAGGCACATAGCAGAAAGTCTCGAAGACTCCTCCAATTCCCTATACCGACCTACCTACAACAGGGAAAGAAGAGAGATAGTTTATGAATACTCCAGAAATGAGGATGATCCCAGAGACAGATGTTATAGAGAATACAGAGAAAGGTCAATGGAACGATCATGGCAGGATCAACCAAGACGACCAGCATCTTTATCTTGGTTTGATGGTACTGACCGGAGCTGAGGCCTGCGGTGGCTGCTGTTGTCTGCCCACATGTGTGGGCAGTTTGTGATAGAGGTTTGATTTTTTCACTTTTTAGGTCAGCGACTTGGAAAAGATGATGTTCAGTGCCTTGGAGAAGTTTAACAATCACACAAACATGAAGGTGGAAGAGAGCAGCTAGAGTTCAGAATGACTCAGAAAAGCAGCAGCTTCGGCTGATAAAGATGTTTACTAAAGCTAATGTAAAGTGATGAGATTTTTGACAGATAATTAAGAAAAGACCTGCATTGTGGCTGGGAGAAACTCTTGAATAAAATCTGAAAACTTCAGTACAGTGATTATTTAAGTAGTAGAAGGTATAACTGAAAAATCTTAATAGGGATGCTGACCATAATTTAATTTAACATGTGTTAGATAAGTATCGAGATTAACTTCACAACTAATATGGGATGGCATGGTGATGATGCACACTTAAAATTTGTTCTCTTTCTACCGGAGTTATTTCATACTTCTCTTTCAGCAACACAATGCCACACATGGAAATAATTCATAAATCAATTTCAATCACTAGGATGAACATTCTATATTCATGTAGATTAGGCATGAGAGATCACAAGAGGAGATATCAGGCTATAAAAAACTTAGGAGACAACAGAAAGAACAAATCTGTCTCTCACAAATCTATTAAAAATTTCTGTATGGACACTGCTTCATGTATTATTAATTTTAAATGTGGCTTCATTTTCCTCTGCCAAAATGACAATACATACCCACACATCTCTGACAGCAATTGCAGAGTAATTAATAATTTCACAATATGACTGTAACAGCCGGAAGAAAGTTCCACAAATTTGGTGAAGGCTGTTAATCAGCTTTCTTTCCTTGAAAAGAAATATTGTTCATTTTCCATGTTTCTCCATGAAGAACTACCAAGCAAAAATCGAGAAACAAGTTAGAGCTCTCTAAGCATCTGCTTGGCTATACACCAGGGATCTTCTCATGCAGCTTTATGTGGCCTGAACATAACACCGATACTCACAGGACTCACTAGCACTTGAAGAAGCTACTATGATAAAGCACTGTCTGACTGTGCTTGGCCATTCGAGGTGTATAACAAACATGACACATGGTGATAAAAACCCTGTAAACTTACTTTGTGTAGTTCTGCGTATATTTATTCTTTTTTTTTAAAGTCTGCTGTAAATGAAATAGTTGATCATGTTTCAACCACTGCAGAAAGGAGTTAAGAACATAACACAAAAAAGAGAACTGTATCTTGTTTCTGTATGCTTCATTAAAAACAATTTTTTACAGACTGTATACAAGAAAACAGTACAAATCAGTGCTCAAACACATTGGAGCATAGAATAGCAAAGAGTCTTGGTGCTGCTAATCCACATGCCAGTGGACGGTTTGTGAGGTCCACAGCTACCTGTTATCAAAGTGACTTAAGAATGCTATTTAACGGAAGGTAGCACATAGAAGCAATGCAATGAGTATTATTGAATTTTACAGTTACAGAGATTCTTTAAGAAATCAAAAAGACTTTTTTTCTT
This sequence comes from Tapera naevia, assembly GCA_033556795.1. Taxonomy (NCBI): domain Eukaryota; kingdom Metazoa; phylum Chordata; class Aves; order Cuculiformes; family Neomorphidae; genus Tapera; species Tapera naevia. The sequence continues at coordinate 1,780,018 of JAUMJJ010000016.1, forward strand.
TTTGCCTTTTATAATTGTTGCTATTCTTTTATAGTTTCTAAGATTAAAATATAATATAAGCAAGTAAAAACAAATACTAGGTATCTATTAGGTATGTGAACCTAATAGACGACTCAAAATCAACTAAAATATTTCTGTTGAAAAATGCTGTGTTATATAAAGAAATAAACACATTCAAATGAAATAACAGGTAGTAGAAGTATTTTGTTACTCATGACAACAGCATTGTTCAGTGTTTAACATTCTAAAGAACAGTTCATCTGCTTCAGTATTTTACTATTATAGACATTCTGAGATTATTATATGTTATTAAGTGTCTAGGGAGCATTTCCACACTTTTCTTTGGATAATTTTCGTTTTGATATTATTTAAAGGTATGTAAACTTTTCTCCTAGTCCAGACCCAGGCAGTGAGCAACTGATTAATGTACGTATCGTAACCTTTGTGTCACTTTAATGAAAACTTATGATAATTGGGAGACAAAAAGTAAGTAGGAAAACTTAAAATTATTTTGAAGTATTGATGCTTGAGATCAATATGCATCTTTCTTTCTTCTGACTCTTATTTTAGCAGTGTATTCAGTAGAAACTATTCCAATATGACAATTTCTGAGTATAAAAATTTTCTGGAGTTCTTCCTGGAGAATCAAAACTTGCTGGAAATATGAACATTACTTAGTAAAGAAAAATGCACTGTATTTATCATAGTATCATGCTTTTCTCACCAGAAAGTGCATATTTGTATACAAATCTGTAATTTTTGTGGAGTCATGGATGAGACATGCAACATCAAACATAAGACTTGCTGTCATGGATGAAAATACAGCTCAAAAAAGGATGAGAAATATACTGATGAGATACAGATAATTTCCTAATGCTCCTAAGGAGGAATTTTTCAGAAGAGTATTTTCAAATCTTTTCAAGAAACATTTCAGATTCTTTCATTTTGTTAATTTGTTTTCCTCTTTAAATAAAAAGCAGAGGGGAAGGAATGTTTAAATAAACAAGGGGGAAATGCAGTCGCTTAGAGATACTGCTCAGTCTTGTTTCATGCAACTGTATTAATACATTGCAGTTCTAATCTGATGAATTTCTACCACTGCTGTGAAATCATTGTTTAAATATGAAAAAAGCATATAATCTTTAGGGAAATTTTGTTAGGAAGATGGATTTTCATCAGGTTGTTACAGCAAGTCTATAAAGTCAATTTATCTTTCAACCAAAGAAAACAGCTAAATCTAATTCACTAGAGGTAAAAGCTGTTAGGAACAATAAATAATCAGAGATATTAATCCTCTGGTTCCTAGATTTTAAGATGTTTTTCTGTAACAATGTGCTACCTTTACCTATAGAAAGGTTTGATTATTTAATGTATACAAGTTAATCCTTAGACTGTCATCAGTAACAGATTCATCAAGCACGAGTAAAAACCCTGTACTCATTCCTATTGATATGTTTGAGCTTTGCCTTTCATCTCACTATTTCAGAGATTTTATTTCAGAGACTTAATGGTTCCATATAATTTATTGTTGAGGTTTCTGCAATCTTAAGTTTCAGTGTTTAACAAAAACAAATACTTTGAAGGTTTTTTTAAGTTCAGAACTTTTAGAGAAAATACATAAGGCAAGGAAAAGTTATAATAAGTGTTGGCCTAGCAGAAATGAATTATTTCTTAAAATGTTCCGAAGAGTTTCTATCTACTAAGTCACACGCTACAAATTAGATTTAGTTGTTCTAACCATTGCTGCACGTTCAATCTATGGTCTGTTAATAGTGCCATCAAAACTTATTCTGTTGTTCTTTTGTGGCCTGAAAATTCTAAGGATACTGAGAAAGTAAAATAATTTTCTTCCCATATCATACATGATATGAGGTTCTTGGACGATCCTTATAGTGTATGTAAGTCTACAACCAGCTCAGGCTTTCCACTCAACTTTATTTTAAATGAAAAATCAGAAAACCTCTACATTACATGTAGAAAATAGTATTTTAGTACTTATTAATCTACTGAAGTATTATTTCAATTAGAAATTATTTCAATTCTAATTGAAATTAAATAAAAATTATTTCAATTATGCCAATCCAAGTAATTTTTTTAGAAGTCTAGTAACTATTTATTGATAGACACAAGGTTTTTATGCATATTTAGGATTTTAGGATTTTAGGATTCATTTAGAAGTTCTATGCACTTATTTTAGGAAACCTGTTTCTCATTTTTGTCTTACAGTTGTAAGATTTTAGATCTCCCTACTAGAACGTACTGAAACAGCTTCAAATTTCTATGTAATGTATGGAATTAAGTTAAAGAATTATGATGAAGGTTAATTAAAAGAAAAATTCTGAAATAATGTTGTTTCTTTTACAAGTCATGGCATGTGGTGATCAAGAAAATCCTGACATTATTTTGTTCTCTAGCCATTATTTTACATCTAGAATGAATCTCAGGGCAGAAACAAAACAAAACCCAAAACCTACCACTGCTCATTTTAATCTTTGGATTAGAAGGCACTTTATAGTACACAGTGATAAATTGTTTCTTTTTATCTATTCCTTATTTATTTTAACTGAAAGAAAATTAAAATTGCCTGGAGCTTATCAAATGTCTTTTCTTTCATTCATTGCATGAGACGAGACAACTTCTTAATGCCAAATTGAAAAAAAAAAAAAGATGAGATCTGTAGTTTGGTGAAGAGACCGAAGTCCTTTCTCAGCCCCAGTTTTTTTTATTCACTTTTCTTTTAGGGTAAATGAACAAGGTTGTTTTGTGAATAATTATTCCTTATTTATACCGTAAGACTGCTAACTTTCCTCCTGCATTTTTATTTTTGGTAATTTTTGATAATTAAAGCCACTTGCTCATTTAGTATACCTGGAAACGATGATATTCCTTATTGTTTCACAATAGGCTCAAGTTTCAACTTCTGTCTTGAAACCAGTTTTTCTGAAAAGATACCTATTAAGCCTCTGAATGTCTTACATCACCTCTCCCTTTCTAAACCAGCCAATGACTCTGTTTCATAGCTATCCTTTTTTAACTGAAGAATATGTATAAATACTTAATTACTTGCCTTCTGTAGCTCAAGGTCTTGCAGAACTCCTGCACACTTTGATGATATGCAAGTGGTTATAAAAAGCGGAAAGATTTTTTGGAGTTACTGAATTTCTGAATACTGCAATCAGAGTTAAATAATGGAGCTAATTTCTGTGCTGTAGTGTAAACAGCCATGACTCAATGCAATGCAGAGCACGGGGTAAGATGGCCTGACTCACTTTCAGACTTTAGTGTCTTATAGCTTAATATTGTGTCTGCCTTTCAGACTTTAGTGTCTTATAGCTTAATGTTGAGTCTGTCTTTCAAGAATTGTGTTTTGCATTCAAGACTACATTCTTCAATGAATGATTTTCTCAATTATGAATATCAACATTTAAAGTTACTATTGGGATTATACAAATTTTCTCTAGTTATCAATCTGATAATTCTCTGCTTCTTAAAAAAAATGAGAAAGAGTTTGAAAAGTCACGCATATGTTTTGATATGCAGGTTTTGGAGATATTCCTTGTAGCATCTTAAAAGTCTTATTGGCATATCTGAAGAAAGATTAAATGACTTTGTACACACGCATGTGAACATAACAATATTGGTTTTGCTGATATGTATATGTGTTCATGTTGGATATTTCTATGTTTGCGTTTTCTATATGAAAGCTACCAAAAGATAAAAAAACATGAACACAATAGTTCATATACATGCTTACTAATGTTACTAAGATTTCATCTCCATCCTTTTAATATTTTAATACTTTAGTATAGGATTGCACAGTACATATGCAAACTTGTAAGTTTCATGAAATGAAATGTGATGTTATGACGGTAGCTAAGAAGGGGTTTGGGAGCAGAGTAAAAATTGGTGAGATTTTTAGGTTGATTGTAAACTAATTTTAATGCAAATATGAAATAAAGCTCAGTGAATATGCTCTGCCTTTCTAGGATTATTTTCTTCTTTATATATTTTTGCTTTATTTATTGAACAGAAAGTTGTAATGGATTATAAACCCTCTTTAAAAAAGTGAGTTGATCTTTGAAAACCAAATAGGAAGTAATTAGAAAATCAGTTTGGGGTCTTTTTTTGAGAGGTGTAACTTAAATCATTGTCTTATTATAGAGATGTTTGCATGGATAACATGATTTTGTAAAAAAGGAATGTAATTTCATTATTTTGGCCAAAATTTCAAGCAGAATACATAACCATGTTCTTACTTACATGAATGTAACAATTGCCCCTTGTTTATAGTGTATCATACATTTACATGGCTATAGAATAATCTGATGATTCACCTCTGGATATTTTATAAATTTCTCTGAAGCACAATTTAAGACAGAAAATGAATACTCACAATTTTAATTTTGTTTGAATGTAGGATGATGGGTGTTTTTGATCATAGAACTACGGAAATGATAGAATGGTTTAAGTTGGAAGGGACTTTCAAAGATAATCTTGTCCAACCTGCTGACATGGACAAGAGCACCTTTCATTAGATCACATTACTCAAAGACCCATCCAATACATCCGAACTACAAATGGGCCATTCACAACTTCTCTGGGCAGCCCGTTCTAGTGTCTTGCCACCATCATCATAAAATATTTCTTCCTTATCTCCAATTTAAAGTTAGCATAATTCAGTTTTAAAGCATTGTCTCTCTTCTTGTCACTACAGGCCTCAGTAAAATGCATCTCTCCATACTTGTTGTAAGACCACTTCAGATCTTGAAGCGCCATAAAAAACCTCACCCCAGTGCATTCTCTTCTCCAGGCTGAATGATCCAACTGTCTCAGCTCCTCTCCAAATAAAAGGATTCCAGCCCTCTGATCATATTCATAGCCCTTCTTTGGACTTGTCTTAACTTGTGTCTTATTTTTTTGTACTGGAGACCACAAAATTGGATGCAGTACTCCATGTTGAGTCTGCCGAGAATGGAGTAGAAGGGAAGAATCACCTGCTGGATATGCTTCTTTTTATGTAGCTCAGGATAAAACTGTCTTTCGGGGCTGCAAGTGCACGTTGCTAGGTAATGTATGATTTTACATCAAACAGTATCACCAGGTCCTTCTCCACAAGGTGGCTTTCAATCTATTAATCCCCAGTCTGTATCGATATTGGGGATTGCCCCAGCCCATGGGCAGGATCATGCACTTTGTTGAGCTTCAAGAGATCCTCATGGGTCTATTCCTCAAGTCTGTCGAGGACCCTCTGGGTGGCATCACTTCCTTGTACTGAAACAACTGTACTAGTCAGTTTGGTAAAACGTATAATCTTGCTTAGGGTGAATTCAATCCCACTATCTATGTCATTAATGGAGATATTAAGTAGTATTGGTCCCAATGCAAACCCTTGATAGACTTCACTTGTTACTGGTTTCTATGTTGACAGTGAGCCATTGACTGTAACATTTTGGATGCAACCATCCAACCAATTCCTTATGCTTTTGATAGCCTTCCCCATATCAGTTTTTCACTATTTCTCCTCATTATGGGCACATTTTCTTCAAACTTTATTTTATGAACAGTTCACTTGTGAAAGCTCTTCATTATTATTCTTCACATTCCTTGCCAAATTCAGCTCCAACTGTGCCCTAGCTTTTCTAATACAATTCCTAGACATTTGGGCACTTTCCTTATATTTTTTCCAAGGTAAACGACCATGTTTCTACTGCCTTTGCATTTCCTTCTTACAATTTAAGGGGCCTTCAATCAGCCAAGCTGGCCTCCTGCCTTCTGTGCCTGATTTATAACATGTCAGAGTTAAGATTTCCTGTGCACTTGTGCTCTAAGAAAAACGTCGCCAAAGACCTGGTAACTCTGTTTAGCTATTTTATCCCTGAAGGCAGTTTCCCAAGGGTTCCATCCATTATATCCTTACTAAAATATCTCTCCTAAAATTTAGAGTCTTGACTTCACTCTGCATCTGGCCCATATCCACCTATATATTGCAGATATGAAAAGACACTTTATGCATAGCATAGAATATGTTTACAGTAAATGATAATGTGTCAAGTCCACCTTCACTTCTCAAGAATTACATAGCAGTCAGAATGATCTCAGTAAGGAAGTAAAGAGTATGCATTCACAGTGAGAACAGCACTATCTTGAGCCAACACAGACATAAACCCCAAAATATAGTGGAGGTTCACTAGTAAAAATCAGGATAAAACTATGAAATAAGTAGGAGCTTTACAAGGTTAATCTGCTAAGAGATGCACTGAGGGTGTACTTCTCCTCCATGCCTGATGAACTATATTTATTTGAAAAACTGTGGCACAAATAGAGCATTTTCTGTAATTTGCTATTATTTACTTGTATGAGATGAGATCTGAAAAAGAGGAAGCAGGAGAAGAGGGAAGTATCATTAGAAGATTGCTGGGGAAAAGCTCTGAGTAAGAAAAGATGTGAAGTGGTCTATCCACCTTAGTCCTGGGTGGGTGAAAATAGACAGGAAAAATGTAGAAAGCTTTCTGCAGAAAATATTGTCCTACTCTGTCAAGATGTGGAGAAATAGGCAAAATGCAATATGTGTTAAAAAAATCTTATATAAATTATTGGAAGTTTTTGCTGCGGGCAGAGAAGATCAGTGTGTTCAAAAGTGTCAGGTTCTAATTCAGGTACCAGGATAATTCATGGACAGCAGGTCCATGAATTGCCCATCTAGACAAATTGGAGAACACAACAATTACCAGCCGCATCAAGTTTAACCAGGGCAAATACTGTGTTTTGCACCTGGGACACAGCAACCCTGGATATGCATACAGACTGGGCAGTGACAGGCTAGAGAGCAGCCATGTGGAAAGAGACCTCATGGTTCTAGTTGACAGCAAGTTGAACATGAGCCAACAGTGTGTCTTGGCAGCCAAGAGGGAGCAGCCACCAAAATCTAGTGTTTTAGTGGAGGAAGGTGACAGAGTTCTCTATCTAGGCATCTTGATCAAAATACAACATGAGTAAACTCGGCTGTCAGCTCACATTACTCAGCACTGGCAGCTGAGAAAGCCTCTAAGAGCAATTCATATCATCTGAGTAGGGCCATGAGCAGCTGATTGCTGGTACTTGAAAAAGCTGAAACAGAAACAACATTGCTGCCTACTTGACTGTCAAATCTGGGAGTAGACCGAGACTATCCCTCAAGACTTAGCTCCCTGATCTTTTCAGACTCCAATAAAATTCTCCAAAAGTCTTTTCTGCAGGTCTCTGTTCCAGCATGAGATATCACTCTCTGGGGGTCCATGATACTGTGGCTACTGCAACATGAAGTTATTGAACCTGATATCAGAAGACATGAGGTGAACGGGAAGCTACACATGGTAAAGAAGCACTGGAGCAGTTTGAATTTCACAAGACAAAACAGGCAGAATAAAACAAACTACATCATTGAAGGAACATTTTTTTCAGATGTCTCACCAGTAGAAGAAATGGAATGGTAAAACCCCACTTTTCGCTCATGAAAAAATGTTACTGTCATTCTGATTCACTGGAATATGTCTAGTGTTCTCTGTTCTGTCTTCTTTTAGAAGTAAGTTTTCTGTATGGGTTATATTACTTTTCTGGGAGTCATTCATGTTTATGGCATCTTGAATTTAGGGTTACAAAGTTTAAGATAGGAGCTTTAAGTGCCTCAGTTTCCGTGGAAGACTTTATGTTTCTAACTTCAAAAGTAATGTGTTTTTTAAACTTGTAGAAATCAGTTAACCTCTCTTACATATCTTTTAACCTAAGTAATTCAATTCAGGTTAAAGAAGCTTCAAAGCTTCTAGATTGTTTTTGTTAAGTTTCACTTAACAAAATGTGTACCTTAAGTGTCAAATCTTCACACCCCCCCTAAACTGTGTAGACTGTTTTCAGATGAAAAGAAAATTGGTTTCTGTTTTCCAGCAGAAGGTAATTCAGCTTGAAAATTCACACTCTGGCTATTAATCACTGAGTGCTTTCTAAGAAAATCAATAGACTCTAATGCCAAGAAAGGAAAGATTTTCCTTCCTTCCTTTCTTGATTGCTTGTTTGTTTGCTTCCTTCCTTCCTTCAACATTTTAACTCTAAACATTATAAACAATAACTGTCACATCAATTATTTAATCTCTAAGAACATAGGCACCTAAGAAGACTATAGATTTTGCCAGCTCTGAACAAACAACTTTTTAATGAATATGGGTCAAAAGGAGGTTTCCTCAGTTTATCAGTCATCTTTGAATAAAGTTTTATTTATTGGGATTTTTGTTTCTATTTATTTTAGAAATTGTAGTAAAGTGAATGCCACAACACTTTCTCCATGTTTTAAACATTCCAGTGGCTGATATTTACTGTGAGCCTATAAGGTGTTTCCTCACCATATGACTACATAAGCAATAGGTCATCACTGGTTTGGACGCATTTCAAAAGGAGAAGTAGCAGAACCCCGATGTGGTTGTACAAAGCATTGAGGAAGGTCAGGGAAAATCAAAGAATGGAAAGTATGAGGATTTCGCATGTGCCATCTTAGACACCTATTTGATATCTGCACAAGATCATTTAAGTATACAAGGCAGCTGAAACAAGATAAACTTTAAAAGTCTCTAGAGATAGTGTTTTAAAACAGATTAGAATGTGAATGAGCTCAAAGAAAATTATTAGAAGAAAAGATTGGCATTGTTTTAGCACAAGTGAAAAAGCCCCCCACAATTCTTCAGGTGTGTAAATGGATTGTTAAACCTGGGACAGAGAGGCTTAGGGAGACTCGGATGACAGTGAATAGGAGGAGGGAGTTGAAGAAATGTGTGACCACTTACAAAAACAGAGAGGTCCACAGCCCATCATGGAGGCAATTCCTGCTCTATGGTACACGTAATACCCTAGCAGGTACATAAATTTGTTGATTTGCAAGCTGAATTTGCCTGGAGATCCAAAGAGACAGAGACAGTATCTAGGGTGAGCCTCCCTTTGGTAGGAATAGAATTTTGTTGAATGATGTAGAAACCTTGGGATTTTGTGGACGTGGTGTTCTCCTTACAGAAGAGCCAGAAAGTGACCAATATATCAGAGGTGAAGTGGTCTACTGGGCAGGAGGAATACAACTGGAAGAGCAAGGGGAGCCAGTAATGATACATATGAAGGGACTGTTAGATTAACTGAGGGGTGCAGAAAGTATCTTGTATTCAAGCCATGCATGAGTGGGATGGAACAGGTTACCTATAGATGCCCCTTTAGATCTGAGACACCTTAGATCCTGAGGAAAGGGTTGCCAGATGCTTTAAAAATGTATCTATAAGGCTTAAAAAATGGATTCAGAGAGCCATAGGTGATAATCAGCAGAACGGAAGCAATACTAGCATTCACAGAATGACATTGGCAGAACTACTAGATTTGATAGTGACATACGGACAAGAAATGGGATGGACATGTATGCCTGATGAACCTGGAGAGGGGACATGAGTCAGGCAGACCCCTCTGAAAATGAAGAAAGACCACAGAACCCATACTAATCCTCCACCCTAGAAATGAGTGATTTTCTAGCTTTGACTGAGATTGAGATAGACTGCAGTGAAGGGCTGCCAGTCTGGGGATTCCCTGAGGCATGCTACGCATACAAGCAACCGAATATTTGCAACAGATCTTGGAGCTAGTGGAAAGATCTAGAAATGCCCTAGAGTCCAAATTAGCCACCTCAAGGCATGGTAGTGGGATGAAAACCACTCAGATGCTCTCCTTACTCTAGTATAAGAATTAAAGAGTTACCATCAATTAGGCCCACCTATAGGTCCTATAGTGGTGGAACGGGGTTTTGCCATCCATGCTTCATATTGTGGGATTTTTTAAAGGGCCAAAGGCTCAAGCAGACCCATGTTATTTCATCCACTTCATTTAAAGAAACCAAGCAGCAATACCCAGATTGGGAGAAAGGCATGCTGTCATTAATACAGGCTGTGAAAGTACGGAGAAATTATGCACAGAGAAAAAACATTGTAGTGCAAGCACCATTGCTATTGTCAGTCCCCAATGGAAAATCTCTGCCGGAAAGATTAGTTCAAATGGAAAATCTCCATAAATGATACTCTTATCTAGCCAGTCTACACTACTCAGTTCCTCTATCAGCAAGAGCTCCAAACTGCACCTGTTAACCTAGAGGCAGTAGTTCTGTGGCTACCCTCTAAAACCCTGGCAAATTCCACAGGCACCTGAGTTTACAGAATATTTTGAACAGAAAGCAGTCCAGTTCATAGATGTGTCCGCACGTAGGGAAGATAAGGAATGTTATTATAACGTTGCGGCATTAGAAACAAATATAGGTCAAGTGGTTACAGAAAATAGGAAAGGATATTTTAGGTTATGATAAGCTATATTAAGAGAACTGTGTAAAAGTCTGTCTCAACTGTTAGATTTAAGCTGTTAAATGTGTTATGTAATGTGCCTGGGACACCTTTGGATATCTCCAAGGAGGAGGTCTTGCACAAAGAAACCGCTCGAGAGTTGCTCTCCTTTTTAAACTTGAAGACAAGAGGTAACTGCCATACCACTTCAAGGGTACCAGTCAGATTGGGACTGTGGGACAAAGTGTAGCAGATACAACTGTCCCTGAGATGGAATTCATCTAGGGCATAGAGCCAGTGATATATGACTTGAATTACAAACACCGCCCTGATCCTGCCTTGGAGACCATTCCAGTCAATGAATATCACTGTGACTATTTATGACCACAAGCCCCAATCCAGCTTGGGTATAAATGTAGCCCCCCACCAGAGACCACTTTGAATCTTCCTGAAGAATCAGGCCTGCAAAACACGGTTGTCTCTACGGCAGGGATGCCTAGCATGCTCACCTCCTCGAGGCTGAGTGCCTCTTTTTAACAGATGGTAGAAAAATATTCCCTTCTTCTGAAACACTTATGAGTATGCTTGATGAGTATTGAATTTGCGAGCTGCAAAATCCACTATTGTTAAATTAATTTTATATTATTCTTTATATTTACCTTGTAGGCACAATATTATAACATATCATGCACAAGTGCTAAACATGACTAGACACAACATGTTCTTAAACATAGAAGTGAATAGTGACACTAAACTTAACATACTCAAAAATCCATCAAGCATAGTTCTGAACAATAGTTTAGTGTCTGAGTTAATTTTCCTTTAGAAAAACATCAATCACTTTATAACATTTAATTTTGTGCTTAATTAATTAAAGGTGATAGTGACTTTCACAATAACACACTTTTATTCTTTGGGACTAAGTCTGTTCTCTGTCACTATTAATATCTTTTCCATTTCCTCTGATTCTCAAACCTCATTTCCTCTGGGGGTTCATGGCTCACTACAACGATTTTAATTTACACTATATAAAATAACCCCAACAGGCAAAAATTCTTTCATGAGCTGAAGGAGGTGTGTTTACTAGAGTTTGATTATCCATCAAAACTTTCCCCAAAGCTGTAGGAATAACCTATAAATTAATGCCTAATGAAATCTGGGAAACATGTATAATCAAACATTTCTTGGGAGAAGTATGTTTCTGTCTGGTTTGTTTTTTTCATCTATTTCATAATTTTTAGCAAAAAACCTCTCAGCTTTTATAGTAGGAGGATTCCAGGAGGATTAAAGGAGAATCTATATATTCTTCCCACATTTGCAGTTGAAATTTCACTTACTCCATCTGTTAAGACACGATATGTGGAGACGTGTAAGGAAGGCTCTGTCCTACAAAATTATTTGATCTGAGACCTGAGGTCTACTTAAAGCATAAGGCAAATCTCTGTGGAGGATAACATCACAAGTGCCTAGTGCGTTAACTGCTTTTTCAGCAGAACCTATGGAGAAGATAAAGTCTCTTTATTCTACAGTATAAATAGCCCTGCTAGGACTCTAGCATAGAGGTTATGCCACCCTTTCAGAACTTGTGGGCTTAAAGGTTGTCTAAATTATATCTTGTCCTTGGATATTACGAATATTGTAGCTTTCTACGTATTTTGTTGAAGGCAAATCTTTTGCTATTACTTCATCTCCTAAAATCTCATAAAATGGTCAAATTGTTTGTCTTTTTCAGGGAATTTCTGCACTGTTCTGTAGGTGGTATATTGTTCAGGTCCATCTAAAAACTGAGGCTCAACTAAAATATAACAGCCAACCTGCTAATTGTAGTTTCTCAGCAGGAATATATGATACCAAGTCTTTATGATTTACATTGCTGTCAGTTGGCTTCTGGCTAAAGCATAAAGTGTTCTCAGAAGAAAGGAAAGGTAAATAGGCTGAGATGCCAATTTAAATAACAACTGTTCTTTCATATAAAAATATTAAAAAATCACTTCATACTTAAAGGCTGGAGAGAATTTGCTGACTCTCTGTTTGCCAGGAAGTGGGACTTAATATAATCTTCACGGTACCTAAATAACATGATCTTGTTTATTTGGGGGGCAGAGAGGGGTAGGGAAGTGAAGCTTGGACAAGAGAAATGGAAATTAATTGTTCACAAAGTTCTGCCAGAGGTCTAAGATCTGTGAGATTTGCTCCCAATTCATCATTTTCCTTAGTGTAACTAATACAATATTCAAAAAATTACCTGAGAAAATTTACAATTTGGGACCTGAGTTTTTCATTCCCCCTCCCTCTTTTTTTAGTATGTGAAATCAACATAAGTAAACAAAAAAACCCTTGTGTGGATATATGTGGTTTCATTCCTGATCGTATGAACTTTTGATAGATACCTTGAAGGCACAGAACATGTGAGTCTGAGGGAGAGGAAGAGCATCGAATATACTTTTATTTTGTTTCATAGTTTTATCTCTGTGTATACAGGCTAAACTTTCTTTGCCTTTGACACACTTTTGCTTTCCTCCAGTGTTTGATTCTGCTGTATTTGCATTTATTTGATAACTTGTGGTTTAGTATCTTTTACTATCCAATGGAGATCTCACTGATTTCTGCCATATGCTGCCTTATATCAGCAAATTCCTTTTCTGTCAAAACATTATTTTTAGCTGCTCAGTTTCCATACTGGAGTCATTAGACGTTTTATTTTATTTTTTTTCTTCCTTTTCAGCAATGATTATTTTCTCCCGGTTTTAACCCTTTTTTTTTACATAGCCCAAGGCCAATCAAAAGAGCCTTTGGGGCCTTGGGAAGTCTAGTAAAGGAATTAGGGGCCCAGCTGATATTTCCCTTTCTCCTTCCAGTTGTGGGCAGTGACACTGAAAGGAACAGATGGGCCGGGTCTATTAATACATGGCTGTGCGGCTGGTGTCACTGCAACAACTTTGTTTTTTTGATAATGGAATGACTTACAAAGCAACAGGTTTAGAGGTATCAAGTGGGAACCATCTTTCTCAGGAGCTTGCAGGGCTAATTGACAGGGCTTTAAACTAGAAGTGAAGAAGGATGGGGATAATATCAGGCTTGCCTATGGGAAGCTGCAGTGGACACATTAGAGCTAGAATCTTGGGCCCTCCGCCTGCTGCCCTGAGGTGTTCTGGGGATGCTGCTGCACAGTTGGAGTCCTGTGGTGATTAGCTGAGGGCTTCTGCGGTAGTAGGAGCCAACAAAGAAACCACTGTGGAAAACCTTAGGGGAATTGAGGGGTGTTTCACTAAGAAGGTGATATGGACAGCTGCCGAGCTCAAGTGCCTCTACACAAACACATGCAGCTTGGACAGCAAACAGAAGGAGTTCAAGATACTGTGCTGTTAGAAAGCTACGATCTGGTTGCAATTACTCATGGATGAATCCCACAACTGGAGTGTGACTATAGATGGCTACGTGTTGTTCAGAAGACATGGGTCAAGAAGGAGTGGGGGAGGTATTGCCTACTGTATAAGGAAATTGAAAGAGTTGGGGAGGCATTGCCCTCTGTATAAGGAAATGGATAGAGTGTGAAAAGCTGTCCCTGAAGAATAGCCACGAACAAAACGAAAACTTATGGGTAAGAATAAATTACCAAGGAAACAAAGGACCTTGTGGTTGGTGTCTACTACAGGCCGTTTGATCAGGGAGAGCCTACTGGTGAAGCCTTCTTCCTCCAGTTACAGGAATCCTGCTGTGTAGGGTTTCAGAAGAAAAAGGATATCTTCTGGGCAATTCAGAGCAGCAGGACCTTAGTTTGGCTAAGGCATAGAGACATTAGCAGGCTGTACAGGAGTGTCGTTGCTAGGATACTGCAAAAGGAATTTGGCAAGATAAACAGCCTAGCAAGTGAAAAACAAGAAAGGAGAGCGATGCACATGTGATTGAAACTAAGACCTTGAACAGGATCTGAACAAGATCTGAAACTTACAACAGAGATGCATGGACAGTAGAGACTGACCCATTGTAAACAAGCATTATTCGAGTGAACAGCACATGTTAACCAATCATTTTTATTGTTATGCATGAAAGCAGGTAAGATAGAGTATATAACCATTAGCAGTAAAGCAATAAACTCAACTTCTGTCTGATCACATTGACCGTGTGACTAGTTCATGACTTCCGTGTCTACACTGCCGGGGGACTTCAACTACCCTGACATCTACTGGAAAATCAACACAGTAATTAAGCAGTCCAGGAGGCAGAACGCAACTGGTACATAGTTAAGGATGCTTTCTACAGAGTACAAGAGCACTCAGTCCCCAAATCAGTAGGAAATCAGGCAGAAAAAAAGAAGAGATCAGCATGGCTGAAACGAGACCTGCTGTCAAAACTGAAAAACAAGAGGGAACATACAGGCAGTGCAAGCAGGGACAGCAAAACTGGGAAGAATATAGGGATGCTGCCTGGGTGTGTATAGATGAGGTCAGGAAGGCCAAGGCACAGCTGGAGCAGAATTTTTCAAGAGAAGCGAAGAATAACAGGAAGGGCTTGTATAGGTATGCCAACTAGAAAAGGAAGGCTAAAGAAAGCATATCCCCAGTGGTGAACGAAAATGATGATATCGTACCAACAGATGAGGAGGAGGCTGAGGTACTCAACAAGTTTTTACCTCAGTCTTCACTGGCAACTGCTCTCCTCATGCCTACAGCATAAATGAACAACAAAATGGGGACCAGGGGGGTTTGCCCCTACCACTGTAGGGGAAGATCCAGTTTGTGACCACCTGAGGAACCTGAATATATCAAGTCTGTGGGACCTGATGGGATGTATCCCAGAGTCCTGAGGGAGTTGGCTCGTGTGGTTGCCAAGACACTCTCCATAATATTTGGAAAGTCATGGCAGTCAAGGGAAGTCCCTGGTGACTGGAAGAAAGGCAACAGTGTGCTCATTTTAAAAAAGGGTAGAAAGGAGGACCATGGCAACTACTGACCCATCAGCCTCACCTTTGTGCCTTGGAAGATCATGGAACAGATCCTCCTAGGAGCTGTACTAAAGCACATGGAGGACAGGGAGGTGAATCAAGACAGTCAAGGGCAAGTCCTGCCTAACCCATCTAGTGGCTTTCTATAATGCGGTGACTACATTAATGGACATGAGAAAAACAATGGATGTAAGTTATCTGGATTTCTGTAAAGCCTTTGGTAGGGTGTCATGATCCACTCGGTGGACTCATGATGGTTCTTTTACTGTGATGTTGAAGCACAAAAATCAAGGTGACCGTGCCAAGGGATTAGACCATGCCGTTAACCCTCTTGTTTCTGTTCCAGAATCACCTGCACCATCATATCTGGGATTGAGGGGAATGGAGGGGGCTGTAGGAGTTAAATGGAGAGGAATTGTAAAAGATGCAATATTAGATGGAACAATGATACCTTCAGCTTTTCCTGCTATAATTGATGGGGGATAGAATATTTGGGAATCTCGAAAATTTTGAAGGAAGCAAAATCAGTAGTGTCTCAATATGGGTTAAAATCTCCATATACTCAGTCAATTTTGCAACGTATTTTTTCAGGTAATCTTTTGGTACCCCATGGTTGTTGTATGATTGCACAAATGTTATTGTCTCCTTCACAACAGTTACAATGTTTTCGCCATTGGCAATTATCTTGTGAACAACTAGTGGCAACCCGGACAATTAGTGATAGCAGTGATAAACCCTTTTTATGGTATACAATCGGAAACGTTAATGGATTTGGGTCATTTGGCAAGGGCTGATTGGCAAGTGCAGTTTATTATTGAAGTATTGCAAGCTAGTCAAGATGCGGCATTTAAAACTATGATGAACACTTCTGATGACAAGATCTGCCCAGGTTTTACTACAAATAGACAAGGACTGAATGAATCTTTTCCAAAATTTGTAGATAGATTACATGCTGCCATAATGGCACATCCTGATTTACATGAAGATATGAAAGCCAAAATATTGGGTATGTTAGCCTTTGATAATGCTAATGACAAAATTAAGCAGTTTCTTAGCACACTTCCTCAAGGCTCTGAAACCGCTGTGGTCTTTGAAGTGGCAGAATGCGTACTTTTTGTTATTCAAGCCACTGTTATGCATTGGAGTAGCAGTGCAACCACTGGTTGAAAAACAAAAAAAATGGCAGATTTTAATTATTGATTTGAAACATTGTTTTTTTACAATACCATTGCATCCTGAAGATGCAGAAAAATTTGCTTTTACAGTGCCATCAGTGGAAAAAAGTGAGCCAGTAAAAAGATATCATTGCGTAGTTTTGCCACAAGGTATGAAAAATTCTCTGGCTATGTGTCAAATGTTTGTGGCATGGGCCTTACAATCATTTCGACCCAACAATCCGGATCTATTAGTGTACCATTACCTGGGTGCTATACTAATATCTGGAAAAGATTTTGATGCAGAAAAGAATAATCAAAGAATTAACAATTACTTTAGAGGAGAAAGGGCTAAAAACTGCCCCAGAAAATGTTCAGAAAATGAACATTGGTTGTATTTGGGATGGATCATTACAGGTGGATGTATTAGATCACAAAAATTGAGCCTAAAATCAGAAATAAAGACTCTTACAGATGTCCAAAAATTTTTAGGAGACATACATTGGGTAAGACCAATGTGTGGTATTACTAATGATGACTTATCCCCATTAATGCCTTTATTGGGTACTACTAGTAATGCCAATGAGAAAAGACAATTGAATGAGGAACAAAACCAAACATTAAACCTTATAACTGAAAAGGTTCAACAAGGAATAGTAGCAAGAAATATTGTAGAGAAACCTTTACAGCTAATGATTCACTCTTCAAAATATTGTAAATATGCTTTAGGAATAAATTAGTCAAGAGAATCATAATAAATGGTCAGCTTTAGAATGGATTTTTACAGCATATACTCCAAAGACTACGATAACATATATACAAGTAATATCCAATTTGATAATAAAAGGAAGACAACGAATCATTGATATATCAGGTTTAGACCCCAAATCCATATATATACCTATCAGTAGTACTTACTTAAATTGCTTATTAGCAAATTCAGAATTAATACAAATAACTTTAGCTGACTACCAAGAAATCGTTACTGCACATTATCTTTCCAAAAAAAGGCTGTCATTAATACAATCACAGGATTTAGAAGAAGCACCATATAGATCTGAAACACCAGTGAATGGCTTGACATTTTTTACAGATGCAGGAAGGAAATCTAAAAGAGGAGCAATTACTTGGCAAAAAGATGGTCAATGGCACCATCATATTTTAGATGGGGATGTTGAAGACTCTCTGCAAAAGTTAGAATTACAAGTGGTTGTATGGATTTTTCAACGTTGGCAATCTGTACCGATCAATGTAATTTCAGATTCATTATATGTTGTAGGTACTGTTAATAGGCTAGAGAGCGGAATGGTTAAATCAGTACAAACCAAAACTTTACATATGTTGTCTTACAATTGTTACATTTATTATGTCAAAGGTCTTGTCCATGTTTCCTTGCTCATATTTGGAGTCATCAATTTAATAATGGGTTATCTATTGGTAATAATATTGCTGACCAGTTGGTAGCAGATGTCCAAACAAATTCGGTCAATTTATTTGCGCAAGCCCGTTTGTCTCACTAATTTTTCCATCAATCGGCTAAAATGTTGGCCAGACAATTTAATTTGTCACAGAATGATGCACGTGGTATAGTGCAACCTTGTCCAACATGCCAAAAAGAAGGGTTCAGCTTGGGCATTGGAGTTAACCCACGTGGATTACAAGCCTTACAACTATGGCAAATGGATTTTACTCATATCCCAGAATTTGGACGCTTGAAATATGTACATGTATCTATAGATACTTTTTTCTCATGCAACATGGGCAACTGCACAGACTGAAGAAGCAGCCAAGCACATCATTAAGCATATGCATGCAGCGATTGCTGCTTTAGGTGTCCCACAAGAGGTAAAAATGGATAATGGTCCAGCATATTTATCTCAAATGTTTGCACGATTTTGTCAAACATAGGGCATTCACCAACTCACTGGCATTCCCCATTCTCCGACTGGACAAGCCATTGTTGAACATGCTCGCGCCATGCTGAAATTGCTTTTGCAAAAATGAAAAGGGGGAACTGCACAGGAGGCTCCCACAGAACGACTTGCAAAAGTGCTGTATGTGTTAAACTATTTACACTTCACAGAAAACTGAGTATCACCATCTATTATAGTGCATCAAGTATCAGTACAATCAGGAATTGAGAATTCAGAGTTAATTAAAGTACAATATAAAGACTTGCAAACTGGAGAATGGAAGGGGCCAGTGGAGTTAAAAAATGACTGGTAGAGGATATGTTTGTCTTTTAAGAGATACTGGTCCAAAATGGAATCCCGCACAATGGGTCCAATGTTGGCGATCCTCTTGATTTACAGTGTGAACACAGCCATTCTCTGGGTGGTTTCACAACCAAAGATGAATGTATGGGCAACAATAACTAATGCCACAAACCAGGATACATTATGTTTATCAATGTCAAGTCCAGAAAATCCCTTTTCTACCTGTTTAGTAGGAATACCCATAGATGAGTGGCCAAAAGACAACTTCGGAATTTGTAATAGATCACAAAAAAAAAAAACCAACCAAAACCAAAAAAAAACCTACCCAAGAACTTCAGGAATTGGAACTGTTAGGATCAGTAAAAATGAATGCTTGTGTAATGTTTAATTATAGTTATAATCAACCATTGATAAGGCAGGCGCAAAATGATAATGCTATGCAAGAGATTTATAGAAATGAAACAGCTTGGTGTAATTATACAAGTTCAAACATATCTCGATCAAGTAATGTACCTATGACATTACCACAAGTTGTGTGGAGATAGGACCTGGGAGGTATCCCATCAAAAACTGGTGGAGGCTCATGTAGTCTAGGTAGGCTAACTTTATTAACTCCCAACACAGTCATGATACATGATCACTTAAAGAAATCACAGAAGATTAGGAGAAAACACGACACATGCATTTACCGCAGATTGTAATGGGAATGTTACATTTTGAGATACCTCTCAAATTTGGGCAGCATCGTTTTTTGCACCTGGAGTAGGTGCTGCTGCAGCGCTGTGAAAATTAACTAATTTAGGTTGCTAGCTTAGCAAGCAAACTAATACCACTTTGGTAGTTCTGTCATTGTTAACAAATGTTGATAGTTTTAGACATGCTACATCATAAAATAGAGCTGCTATAGATTTCTGATTACAAAGTAGAGATGATATAGATTTTTTATTATTAGCACAAGGTCATGGATGTGAAGAATTTGAAGGAATGTGTTGTATGAATTTATCAGATCTCTGAATCAATTCACAAGGCAATTCAACAGCTAAAGAATGGGGTTAAACAGCTACAGATGAATAATGATTGGCATTTATCTGAATGATTAACATCAGTTATGAAAATGAGATTGATTATTTTAGTCATGATATTAACATTAATGATGATTGTACCATGTTTATTGCAATGTTCAATACGAATGTTGGAAAAAGCAATGATCTGGATTGCCCAAAACCAAAAAGGGGTATTTGAGGGGTTTCAGAAGACCAAGGATATGTTCTGGTCAATCCAGAGCAGCAGGACCTTAGTCTGGCTAAGGCATAGAGACATTAGCAGGCTGTGAAGGAATGTCGTTGCTAGGGTACTGCAAAAGGAATTTGGCAAGATAAAGAGCCTAGCAAGAGAAAAACAAGAAAGGGGGGTGATGCCCACGTGATTGAAACTAAAACCTTTAACAGGATCTGAACAAGATCTGAAACTTACAACAGAGATGCATGGACAGTAGAGACTGACCTATTGTAAACAAGCATTATTCGAGTGAACAGCATATGTTAACCAATAATTTTTATTGTTATGCATGAAAGCAAATAAGATAAGAGTATATAACCATTAGCAGTAAAGCAATAAACTCGACTTCTGTCTGATCACATTGACCGTGTGACTAGTTCATGACTTCCGTGTCTACACTGCCGAGGGACTTCAACTACCCTGACATCTACTGGAAAATCAACACAGTAATTAAGCAGTCCAGGAGGCAGAACGCAACTGGTACATAGTTAAGGATGCTTTCTACAGAGTACAAGAGCACTCAGTCCCCAAATCAGTAGGAAATCAGGCAGAAAAAAAGAAGAGATCAGCATGGCTGAAACGAGACCTGCTGTCAAAACTGAAAAACAAGAGGGAACATACAGGCAGTGCAAGCAGGGACAGCAAAACTGGGAAGAATATAGGGATGCTGCCTGGGTGTGTATAGATGAGGTCAGGAAGGCCAAGGCACAGCTGGAGCAGAATTTTTCAAGAGAAGCGAAGAATAACAGGAAGGGCTTGTATAGGTATGCCAACTAGAAAAGGAAGGCTAAAGAAAGCATATCCCCAGTGGTGAACGAAAATGATGATATCGTACCAACAGATGAGGAGGAGGCTGAGGTACTCAACAAGTTTTTTACCTCAGTCTTCACTGGCAACTGCTCTCCTCATGCCTACAGCATAAATGAACAACAAAATGGGGACCAGGGGGGTTTGCCCCTACCACTGTAGGGGAAGATCCAGTTTGTGACCACCTGAGGAACCTGAATATATCAAGTCTGTGGGACCTGATGGGATGTATCCCAGAGTCCTGAGGGAGTTGGCTCGTGTGGTTGCCAAGACACTCTCCATAATATTTGGAAAGTCATGGCAGTCAAGGGAAGTCCCTGGTGACTGGAAGAAAGGCAACAGTGTGCTCATTTTAAAAAAGGGTAGAAAGGAGGACCATGGCAACTACTGACCCATCAGCCTCACCTTTGTGCCTTGGAAGATCATGGAACAGATCCTCCTAGGAGCTGTACTAAAGCACATGGAGGACAGGGAGGTGAATCAAGACAGTCAAGGGCAAGTCCTGCCTAACCCATCTAGTGGCTTTCTATAATGCGGTGACTACATTAATGGACATGAGAAAAACAATGGATGTAAGTTATCTGGATTTCTGTAAAGCCTTTGGTAGGGTGTCATGATCCACTCGGTGGACTCATGATGGTTCTTTTACTGTGATGTTGAAGCACAAAAATCAAGGTGACCGTGCCAAGGGATTAGACCATGCCAAGGGATTATGCTTCAGTTAAACAGTGCAGCTTTATTGTTTTGCCAGTAAAGCGGGGTGCAATAGAGTGCTGAGAAGGGAAAAAAAAAGATAAAGTAATAAGGGAGGAAAGAGGATTACAGCTACAACCACGGGTCCAAGATGTCCCTATAGTTCCAGGCCCAGATCGCGTCCTGCCGGTCCTTCCGATCGTCATGATCCTTTGTGGGGAAAACCTTCATCAAAACTTGGTTAGGAATCATCTTCTATGCTAAGCAGCACACCTCACACGTCCTCTGTTCCATGGATTGTAGCCAATATGCACCTTGCTCTGCTTGCCAACACTTCACTGCACAGCCTCAGTAGGTGTGGTTTTGGGAGGAGTTTGCCTCAGAGGCAGGGAGGAGGTGGGTAGTTTTTGAGCAAGAGGTGTGTTTTCCTATTATAATGAAGAAAAATTCACCGAAGGTTCAAGTCTTGATGAGGCAGCAGGTGCAGTCCGTCTTCGGAGTTGCAGCTATGCAGCCTTATCTTGGTTGTTATGCATACCCAGATATCAGAGAGCAGCACAGTACTCCCTGTACCACACAGTTCTTTCTCTCAGGGTGTTTGCTTCTTTGGTGTCTCTCGAAGGCCCTGATGGTGATGTTGAGGCAAATACTCTTCTTCGGACCAAATCTTAAACATGCTCCCCACAGGCCCCACAACATCTTTCTCCGTAAATTGGAGGGCTATGAATATGATGAGTGGACTGTTGGGTACATGAGGAATTGGTTGGATGGTTGCACTTAGTGAGTAATGGTCAATGGCTTGATGTCCCAATGGAGATCTGTGACAAGCAGTTTCCCTCAGGTGTCTGTACTGGGACAAGTACTGCTTAATATTTTCATTAATGATATAGACAATTGAAATCAAGTGCATCCTCAGTAAGTTTGCAAATGACGCCAAGCTGAGTGAGGTGGCTGTCACCCCAGAAGGGCAGGATGTCATCAGAGTGACCTGAACACGCTGGAGAAGTGGGCCTGTGTGAGCCTCATGAGGTTCAACAAGGCCAAGGGCAAGAACCTACACTTGGGTTTGGGAGGATGGGGCGTGATGTGATTAAGAGCAGCCCTGTGGAGGATTTGGGGGTGCTGGTTGATGAGAAGCTTGACATGAGCCAGCAATGTGCATTTGCAGCCCAGAAGGCAAACCATGTCCTGGGCTGCATCAAAAGAACTGCGGTCAGCAAGTTGAGGGAAGTGATTATCCTCCTGCAGTCTGCACTTGTGAGACCCTAACTGGTTTATTGTGTCCAGTTTTGGAATCCCCAACATAAGAAGGATATGGAATTGTTGGAACGGATCCAGAGGAGTATGATAAAGATGATCAGAGGGCTGGAGGACCTCTGCTATGAGGACAGGCTGAGTGAGTTGAGCTTGTTCAACCTGTAGAAGAGAAGGCTGTGAGGAGACTTCATAGCGGCCTGCTAGTACCTGAAAGCTGGTTATAAGAAAGCTGGGGAGGGACTTTTTAAAAGAGCATGTAGTGGTAGAGCAAGGTGGAATTGCTTTAAATCAGAAGGGTGAAGATTTAGATTAGGCTTTAGGATTAAATTTTTCACGGTGACGGTGATGAGACACTGGAAGAAGTTGCCCAAGGAATTTTTGGATGCTCCCTCCCTGGAAGTGTTCAAGGCCAGGCTGGATGTGGTCTTGAGCAGTCTGGTCTAGTAGGAGGTGTCCCTGCCCATGGCAGGGCAGTTGGAACTAGTACATCTTAAAGTTCCCTTCAAACACAAACCATTCTATGATTCTAAGATTAATCTATGATTAGTCCTTGTTAATACAGAAGATAACTTTTCCAGGCTTTTATGATTTATTGCAAGTTAACTCATTCAATCTTTTTTTGCTTAAATTTCAGTGTAATTAGTTAAATAAAATCAAAGTCGGCATTTTATACTTATGCCTATGTGGGTAGCTATATATGATATTCTATTTAATTTCTTTTTCCTTATGTTTTCAGAAAAAATATCTATTGATTTTTTTTTTTCTGCAAAGGTTGTCTACTACAATACTATTATCACCTCAGTTACAATCAGCTTCCTAATTCTTTTATTAAGGCTACCATTGATAAGACCAATACTACAACTGAGGAACACTGTTCACAGAAATTGCCTATGCTAGCTTTATTTTAGAGGCTGTCAATATCATTAAAGATGAACATTAAAGATGACCAGCATGCCAAGCAACCTTACTTAAGAGCAGGATAGCTAAACTCACCTACTATCTGCCAGATCACAGTGGGTCGGGCGTTGGCACTGGCCAGGTGCAGTAACCCAACTGCAACTATCATTAAATATATGGATTATATTTTAATTGCTGCAACATCAGGGAGTCAGGTGGACCAGCTGGTGTCAAAGGTTTCCGAAACTCTAAAGGTACATGTGTTCAAAATTGTGAGCGTGAAAATTAAAAGAGGAGCATGTGTAAGTTTTTTGGGAGTGGGCATCACAAGTTCTTACGTAACACCCTGCCCCAAATAAAAATTAATCGGGACATTAAGACACTCCATGATATGCAACAGTTAGTGGGGTCCTTGCAATGGCTCTGTAACATTGTCCTGATCCCCCCTGAAATCATGACCCCTCTGTATGATCTTTTGAAAGGAAAGAACCCATGGGAACAAAAAACTCTGACGACAGAAGCAATGAACTCTCGATTTTATCAAACAACAGATGTTATCAAGCACGCACGCTAGGTGGAACCTGAACATACCACTTGATCTGTATGTGCACTTCACGAAAAGGGTGGAGTAGGAGCACTAGCCCAGGGCCCTACTGAAAACGCTCAACCAATATAATGGATAGTCCAGGAAAATGGATAGTCTAGGAAAGCCGTCATGTGCACTCTCTCCTGGAATCGAGTGCCTTGGTAATATCATCATGAAAGGCAGAAAACTCACCCTAAGACATCGAGGTATTGAACCCGCCAGGATATGGTTGCCCTTCCGCAAACAGCTCCCAACACAGTCAGTGGCGATGTCAGAATATCTGGCCATAGCTCTTGTCGGATTTGGTGGAGAACTTTGTTACGCTGCAAAGACCCCCTGGACTCAAATGCTGGCAATAGTTAACATCGACCTTCCATGTAAGATCATGGACCGGCCCCAGCCGGGACCAACAGTGTTTACAGATACATCCTCAGCAACTTCAACCGCAGCAGCAGTATGGCAATCGGAAGGAGAATGGCACTGCATTAAAATGAGCGATTGTGATCTTTCTGTTCAGCAACTACAAGCGACGGCCATAGTACTAGCGTGCGGACTCTTCCCAACAGAACATCTCAACATAGTAACTGATTTGATATTTGTGGCTAAACTTTGTTTGGCCATGTCGAGGCCTGGCGTGTCAATGTCCACAGTAGCCCTAATGCTGGAAGAAGTACTTTTTTCTCGAAAGGGCACCGTATCGGTCATCCACGTCAATAGCCACAGCCCAATTAAAGGGTTTTTCCAAACCGGTAATGACAAAGCAGACGCCGCTCAAAAGGACTGTGGACATTAAGAGACGCCTGGCAGTTACACGAGTCTCTTCACATTGGAGCTAAAGCGTTCGCAAAGAGATGTGGGATTTCAGTCACAGATGCAAAACATACGGTGGCTACATGCCCCCACTGTCAGAAAGTACCACTGTGGTCCAGCGGGGTGTATCCTAGAGGTCTTAAAGCCTCCAAGGTGTGGCAGACAGATTTTACACTCTGCCGATTGCTGAAACCTCAAGCATGGCTAACGGTGACTGTAGACATATATAGTGGGATGACTGTAGCCACTCAGAACCTTAGGGCTGACTCCAAAGTAACCATTCAACATTGGCTGACAGCTATGGCTTGGCTTGGCATCCCTAATCAGATCAAAACAGATAACGGTCCAAATTTGTCTAAATCAGTTCAAGCATTTACTCTGAAATGGGGTACTACATGGTATTCTGTATAATAGCACAGGACAAGCTATAGTGGAACGGGCAAATCAAACTCTGAAATCTAAATTGGAGGTATTAGCAAAAACAGAAGGGAGACCAGGCACACCTCCTAGCGACTGCTCTGCTAGCGCTAAATCAATTCCCCAGGGGGGAGGAGGCGAATAGTCCCACCCAGAAACATTGGGCCACTCAAGCACTAGAAGAAGGCCAGTCAGTCATAATTAGAAATGAACTGGGAGAATGGGAACGAGGGTGGAAATTAGCCCTAACAGGGCAAGGGTATGCCACTGTCAAAAAAGATGGTAGAGTTAAGTGGTGCCTGCTTAAGTCTATCAAACCAGACCTTCAGAATAAAACTAATGAAAACTGTGAGTTTTTATTCACAGGACCAGATCATTGGGCTCCCCACATTCCAGTGGTAGGAGAAGATGATCGATCGGCAAGCACCATGCCTACACCTAGGGCTCCCACGTCAGCAGGATCCGAACAACACAAGAAGTACTCCCACAAGGGAGGGTCGCGATGTCTTTGTATAATTTTATTTTTAGCACTTGTGTCACCATCTAGCAGTTTGTATCAACATCAATCGTGGGAATGGGTGTTAGGGAGGTGGGACAGCCGTAACAGCCACAACGATAGCAACACTGGCCTGGGAGTAGTCGGTACGGCCATAGGAGTGACCTGTCTGGTGACCCAACAGCGAGGCCTATATCAATTACAAGCCATTATTGATGAAGACCTGCTAAGAATTGAGAAATCTGTATCTCCTCTAGAGCAATCCCTTTCCTCATTTTCAGAAGTAGTTTTACAAATACACATCATTTCTCAAAAGTCAGCTAGAAAGAGTTAATATCATATTTATAGAACACCAACAATTGCTCTAAAGTGTGCCTTATGTTTTTCCTTTAAGAAAAATGTTTCTCAGATCTACCTCTAGCTATCATTACTATTCCAAGTTGCACTTTATTAGTCCTAGTTACCCTTAGTAATCTTCAAGCTACCTTATTAACACCATTCGCCCCTTAACTCCCTTGTTTCTTATAAGTTTATATATTTTACAAGTTTATATATTTTATGTTTGTAAGTTTTATAAGTTCATAAGTTTTGTGAGTTTATATATTTTATAATTTTTATATATTTTATAGGTTGGAGGAGAGGAGAGGAGAGGAGAGGAGAGGAGAGGAGAGGAGAGGAGAGGAGAGGAGAGGAGAGGAGAGGAGAGGAGAGGAGAGGAGAGGAGAGGAGAGGAGAGGAGAGGAGAGGAGAGGAGAGGAGAGGAGAGGAGAGGAGAGGAGAGGAGAGGAGAGGAGAGGAGAGGAGAGGAGAGAAGAGAAGAGAAGAGAAGAGAAGAGAAGAGAAGAGAAGAGAAGAGAAGAGAAGAGAAGAGAAGAGAAGAGAAGAGAAGAGAAGAGAAGAGAAGAGAAGAGAAGAGAAGAGAAGAGAAGAGAAGAGAAGAGAAGAGAAGAGAAGAGAAGAGAAGAGAAGAGAAGAGAAGAGAAGAGAAGAGAAGAGAAGAGAAGAGAAGAGAAGAGAAGAGAAGAGAAGAGAAGAGAAGAGAAGAGAAGAGGTAGATAAGTCCTTTATTTAATGTGTCTTATGTCTCTAATAAGTCTGTGATGTACAGATTTTAGAATTGTTATATAGCGTAGCATAAGCTAAGATTATAATATTTCTGAAATTGTTGTATTCTAACCAATTTAATTAAGAACGGGGACACGGGAAGTATGGGTAGCTAAGGTCCGGCAGCTGGAAGAGATAATGTTGTATGGAAAGATAGGGCCCCTCTACTAGTAGCCAATAATATTTAGTTCATGAATGTAAGCAGGTAGGAGTGACGTAAACCTTAGCTATATAAATCTGTTTCATCCATCAATAAACGTCATTTGCCATCCGCCACATTGGTTTCTGTGAGCCGATGGCCCAAGCGGCCTGGGGTTGGTCTCTGTGCCGTTCCTGAACCAGGTCGCCATGCCTCGTTGAAGGCAACAGTGTGATATTCAAAAAAATTTTGGTTTATGTTGGTGGATATCAATGAAAGTATGCTGAATTTCAGAGGGAGAAGCCATAAACACTTGCCAAAGGAAATAACACATGGGACTGCTCTCAGACTATATGGTGTTACTACAGTACTTTTGCCACCTAAAAAGAAAAATGACCAAGACAAAAGGCAGAAATGTTGCATTTCCAAGGGAAATGAAGAGGCAGAAAAGCTTAAGGTGGGTTGAAGAAAAAGGCGGAAAAATAATAATAAAAAATATATATAAATTAACATTCTCTTTAGCAGTTTTGTGTTGTTTTGTTTTATTTTCAATTCAGGTGAAATTATTTGCAACTGACCTGTCTGATAAAATAATTAACAATATACTCATACTTCTAAGTACATCTTTTTTGTGGGTGCATGTTAAAGTGAGGTCCAGGGTTTATTTTGTATCTTTTTTTTAACAAAAGACATGGAAATAAAACATATGCAATATACATGTTTGCGATATACATGTGCCTTCTTTGCCAGTCTCAATTAATTCAACTTGTAATTGGTTTTCCTTTATTCTTCTGAATATGAGATTCTACATTGTGAATGACAAAAGTATATTAAATGTGCACCTTCTGAATATATGGTGTCTTCAGTTTGGTTTTACACCTCAAAAAAAAAAGGCTATTTAATAAACAAAGTCTTAAGAATGATACCTGGAAAGTGTTCTTACTTTTCAAGTTCATTCTGCCTGTCTTATTTAAACTGGTGAAGAGAACTGGGCAAAGTGAACTTATTTTCTGATTTTTTAAAATTACAAAACTATTTTGTTAATGAAGATTTCGATAAATTGAAAAATTCTTGTTGTTTCTGATGGTAAAGAATATGGTTTTACTGAGTGTAATCATCTCTTTGATACATAAATTATCACTTAAGCAAGTGTGTGGTAACAAATGGGAATTCTACATTGCTTTCTTGAGATCACCATTGTCATTCTGATTTCCAATAGCATACAACTGATCTACATTTTTTTTTGTAAATATTTACCTGTGTGAAGCTCTTTCCATCTGTTGTACTTTCAGATCTTTCAGAGAATTTTTCTCCACTTGCCAACATAGGGATTCGTGGGGGTGGGGCAGTGCCCAGTTGGACAGCTTGGGGCTGAGAAATGTGGTCAGCACCAGCTGGATTTTTCTGCAGACTTTCTGTACTTCCCTGTCCCCCCACTCCCCCTTTCCTTTTTAAGTTATTTAACAGGTGAGTCTCCTTAACTCTCATAGTGCTTCTCATAAGAGCAAGAAGGATACAGAAATTAAACACTGATCAAATAAATTAATATTTTGCTCGTCTCTCTATATCAGTGTTGCCCTCCCTGCAGTCTTTACAGAACAGTATGTGGTGGAACAGAGTCCACTTTCAATTCTGTCCACAGTGGCATGACTTGTTTTGATGCTCTTTTTCCAATTTACGTTTGAACCTGCATATAGAAGTCTTTCAACTTTTATCTGCAAAGAAAGGCCTTCTTCACTTGGGATGAGAGAACGTAGTGAAGGCTTAAATTAAACCTTTTTTTATGGTTTTACAACCAACTTCATCAAACTTTCTCATTTCTAGAAATAATTCCAGTTTCTAGAATAGGTAAAGGATATGTCCAGTTTTTAAATTGCTATGTGTCAGACACTTCTAGTCCGTGCTGTTGTTGTGCGGACTGTTATTTTTTTCAGATTCTTTTAAGAGAGAATGTAAGCACCACAGTTAGTGTAACTTTTGCTCACTCAAGTAAATTCCTAGAAGGAAAACTACCCATTACACATCTCCCTTCTTTACAGAGGATGCTAGTGAGTGGGCAGGACAGTTCAAGATGACTGAACAACTATTCATTCCGCATTCCATATGAGCATATGCATGTCTTCTTGTGGTACAAAGACACGCTTAAAAGAAATTTAGTTCCATAATCCTGAAGACAATTTTGATAGAAGTATCTAGCAGTCATCTCTCCTTAGTAAGACCCATTATCAAGGGCAAATTAAAGTTTAAATCTCCTCAATAGACTAGTGTTTTCTGAAAAGAAATATGACTGTCTTTGTTGGACTGGACATCAACTTTGACCAAAGGTCTGAAGGCTGGAAACAAAACGTGGACGTGCACTGAAAACAAACATAACCAACTGGCAAAAAATATATTGAAGATCTAAAAAAAAAAATCTGGTTAAAAAATATCTTAGTGTAGTAATAATTAGTTGTTAAAGTCACTTAAAATATGGGGAGTAAGGATACCATTGAGGCTCCTATTCAAGATTTTCTCTGACGTCTTGAAACCTGCCTTCTTTTGCTCATGGAATACTTTGTATGCTTACTTGATAGTGGAGCCATGGAGGAAGTTGATCCCACCAAAAGTCTTGTTTTGGCTTTGAGGAGGCAGTCAACATTAGAGATTTAGGAAGGAATGATATAGATTACTTAGAATTTAGCACTAGTCAGAGAGAGAGGGGTAAGAGAGATAGAATGAATAATAACCTGACTCTCAAAATGTCGAAACAAACAGCAAAATAATTCAGAAATGATTGCTAAGAATTATAGCACATGGAGAAACTAAGATTTCTGAGACAGGTAGTCCTACACTATTCTATGTCAATGCAACTGTCATCAGATGTTCTTTCTTTATGAAAAGTGTGTTGCCTGAAAAAGAAAAAATTCTGTCACTACAATTTCAAGTTTGCCTTGGTAAAGAAGAATTGCACTTGTCTGAACTAATACGAGGGAGTGGTACATCTACATCATAGCTTGGACTATGTACCCTGCAGGTTGTGCTAATGAGTAGTGTTGTTCTGAGACCAGTCAAAAGCCAAGAGCCCTCAGTTTTTTGCATGTGCAAAACCCCCTCACACTTACTGTGGGTTTTTTGGTGGGTAGTAACCATGATTTCATTAATAGGTGTACAGCTAAGTGAGGTAGATAACAGTTAAAAGAAGGAGCATGAGTAAAACAATATCTCAAATACTATGTCCTATTAGGGAATTCAGAGATCTCTCATCTGAGATGAGTATAATATTGCAAGAGAACAGTTGTGTGTTTTTAAAGAGATAGTTTCAGTACACATTAGCACCTCTTTAATTCTGGATATAAATAGTCTAAATGAATAATAACTTCTCTGTTTTTTCACAAACAAAATAACCGAATTATTAGGGACAAGTAGTTTCAATCACAAGATTTGGTAGCCAAGACTTTAAACAGCAAAGGAAAGGGAACCTGGGAAGGGAAGTAGTAACTCTGTAACAACATATATGGAGAGGCAGGAGCTGCAGACCAGCTCTTTGCCAGCTTCTACATGTGACAAGCTTACACGTCAAGTACATCATATCCCAATAATCCAGAGCTGGAAGTTAATTCACATAAAGGTATCCTTAAAATCTTGACAGCTGTGTTGAGGATCCTTTTATTCTGTTCGCTATGGACACTGTTATCTCTGCCAAAGATCTAGAGGATCTAGGCAGTGCAGTAGAGATCAAGTGGTTTGTACTAGTCTTTTCTCAGATAACCTATACAATAAAAGCTAATAGAAATACTTACCAGATAACATGTATAGAATCATAGAATTATCTGGTTTGGATATAGTAATAGTTTTGACATAATTAAACCAAATTTATGCCATCCTGTGCTTATTTTTTATACTAAGGACACACATACAGAAACAAAAATGCCTCCAAACTTCATAAATACTCATGAAGGAAGTGTGCAGGACATACTTCAAATAGTGCAGTGATAGCACTTCAAACAGATTGACAAGGATTAATAGAAAAGCCTATGAATAACAGTCATCCTTTTAAAAGAGGAGTTTTATACCTAAGTAGAGACATTAAGAAAGGTGTCTTCTACATTTGTATCCTTTTGTACTTTATAAAGACATACACAAGGTCTTTGGCTTTTCTAGGTACTGAATACCCTTGAGGTATGAATATTAAATCTTTTTTAAAGACGCTATAAAAACTCACAAAAACCCCATAAACAAACAACTAAACCAAAGACTCTAGCATTGCATCCATTAGATTCGTAACTGTTTCCACACTATACAATGTTGCCAAAAGTAGACATATATCAAACAATCCTTAATATTCGTTTGGAATACTATAAAAGCTCTCAAATGTGAGAAATAGTTAAAAAACAAAAATCCTCTTTATTGTGCAATATACAAGGTCCAACTCAAAGAACCCCTGAGACTAAAGCTATACCTCCTGAACCAAGAATGGGAAGGGAGAGACAAAACATGGTTATAGAACATATTCTCATCAGACACAGTGACAAAAGGCTCAACTCAGTCACTTAACTCACTAGGAGTGAATGTGTTTTTAAATACAGACCTTTTTTTACTGTCAATCCAAAAATGTCAGTGTGCACCAACACACAATACTTTGTCTACAAAGTAGTTTTTATATAGTGACAATACCAGTGTGCTTCTGCACCCATCCTGTTTGCCAGACCTGGCTCCCTGTGTTTATTACCTCTTCCCATTGATCAATTCGGTGCTCAAAGGATCGCATTTTTTTGCCAGTAGGAGAGTAAAAGCTTTTCAGAAAATGATCTATGAAATTGCTTTGAACACGGGCAGGACCATATGCAACTTGGAAGGGAACTATTTTTGAGGTGGGTTTTTTTTTTTTTTGGAGGGGGGTGTTATTTGATTTGGTTTGGTTTGGTTTGGTTTGGTTTGGTTTTTCAATCTATTGCAATTGTGTGTGTGTCAATCATTTTTTTAATAAGTTTTCAACATTCTTTCTTGTTTTTTTGAATCACTATCCTCTTTTATAACATTCTTTCCTGCAAATTCCTCTGACTTCCCCGTATTTCCTGTTAAGTAAGAGTTACACTTTACAAGTTCATAAAAAAATACCAGTATTTCAGACTGAAATTCATTGTTATACAAGGCTGTATATCACATTCTCTGCTATTAAATCTGTGCGTTAAACCAAAAGGGAATATCCAGTATCAAGAATTACGGGCATTTAAGAAAGTCATTAAGTTTTCCTTCAATAGTTAAAAATATTCTCAAAAAACAAGCCTTTGGAAGCTGTTCTTGGGAGTTGTATATTTTTTTCCATCATCAAAGGAGGAAGATATAGAAAGGATGATATCTCCTTGATAGTTAGTTTATTGTGAAAACATTCTGCAACTGTGACTAAGACCAGCATTAATATTCACGATAATATTAGCAAATGATTTTTATTTATAAATGAAATACAGTGTTTTGAAGACAATTTCTGCTGTAGAGTAATGTCAACCCAATTCCACGGTAGTGAGATCATGTTTGCAAATACAAAATAAAAAAAAAGGCAAAAAAAAGAGACCAAATAAAATAGATAAACAGAACCTCAGAGGAACAATAAAATAAATAATATAAAATGTCAAAAAAAGGAAAACAAGAATAATTTTTCTGTACCCCTCATCTAACTTGAACTTTCTGAAATAGTAAGGCTTTATGCTTTAATGCATAAAAAGATATCAAGGCTTTTTTCAAAAAAAGCCACTAGGAGCACACTTTAAGATTAAGTGGAAAAGAGTAACGAGCAGCAAGATTTTAGCAAGAACTGTGTTCTGTATATGTAATTGTGTAATTTTATCATGGGGTTTAGGAACTGCTGGAAACTCAACGCCATTTTAATAACAGATTGGAAAGGCAATTCATGGAACACTGTATTACAAATGCATGAAAATCTCAAACAGACTGACAGTCCATGAAGGATCCGCAGCCCATGAAGAGCCCAGGCTATGTCTATTTTGGTCGTGATGGTAATTGGTGAGTGATCTTCCTGTCTTTATTTCAGCCTATGGGCTTTTCCATCCTATCCCATCCTGCCCCATTCTATTGAGGAGGAAAAGGGAGATATAACCATTCAAACTGAATTGAAGTTTAGCTATAAGCTCGTGTCAGCATATATTTTACCTGTCTTGGACTGCTTTTAAGAATAATGGTAACTTTATTCTTAGCTGTTTAAATGAAGAGACAGCTCAAAAATTAAGAACTGATGTTTTTATCTCTGTACTGTAGAAGGAAAAAAAGGTCCAAATTTGATATTTATTCTTATATATTACATATGAATATATTTCAGGTTAGTTATTTATTTTTGTCTGCAGATTTAGCCCTACTGAATGGAGCAAAATATTTCTCTCTATACTTACACATTATTATGTCTAACTTTCTTCTTCATTTATACTCTTCCTTCTTGTATATTAATGTAAAGAAAAATAACTCTGAGAGTATGCTGTTTCGACAACAGCAGTCAGACAACATCCAAGCGTGAGGGAACAAACTACTGAAACTGAGAGTCTTGAACATGAATTCCAAATCTTCCTGAGAAAAAGACCAGATCTAGCCTCTGGATAGAGTAAAAACACTGCTCTAAGTGATTGGACATCCTTCCCCAACTAGTGTAGCTAAATCTAGAAAGTAATTTTAGTTCGAATTAGTTTCTGTGACAGAAAAAACACACTTTACAGTAGGCAAATTGAATTTCTCTGGTTCAGTAACCACTATGGTACTGCTCCTCTCAAGATTATTGAGGGCTGGTAGGCTTCCTTGTAAATAGCCATAGGCAGCACACACTGCAACTTAACCAATCCCTTGTCTGCTACTATTAAAAAACCCTATAACATTCTGTTTATATATACAGAGTCACTTACATATGAGAATACACACCCCACTCCCTAAGGAAAGAAAAATGCAAACATTTGCATAAAATGTTATTTTTCTTCGGCTGAGATTATTCTATACAGCCTGAAAATTCCAATAATTTTTTTTTTGGAGAAACTTAGGAACAGTATCTCTTATTATGAAATGCAATATGTTTTTAATGGAATGAAAAGGCTGAAATATTTACTTACTTTAAATACATTCGTGAATGGAGAACTGACACTGTGTGCTTGGGACGATTAGGTTAGAGGCTAGTGCCAGCCATATCATGAAAGGAATGTCTGAATTTCCACAAACATGTAATGTTTCATCATGAGTATCACGGAGTTTCCATAAGCCAGTACTGAACATAACCTCCAAATATTTTCCTTATTTTATTAGACTGACTTGATATATACAGCATAAAACTAGTGTCTGTACCATATATGAAACACATTTTTCTGCAGTGTTTGCAGAATCATTGGCACATTCAAGAATAAAATTCACACTTATCAAAGTCTCACAATTAAGACTGCAAATTTACCCAGTCACTATTTGTTTTTCTAAAGCTCATTTTTATTCTTCCCCAAGAAAAACAAAATTGTAACATTCCCACATTTTCATGGACAGGATTATTCCTTTAAATGAAATCTTTTTCATGGATAACTTCTACTTTCTTTTTGCTGTGGATCTTAACAAATCATCAGCACAGGATACAGAGGTGTAGAACATGCAAGCGAATAAGCATTTTTATTATTATAAATAGTCAAGAAACAGTATCATTTCAGAACAAGGAAGACACAGAATACCTTCACCGAACTTCAGAGCTGCTCCTAAATCTGTATCAGCAATACTGTTTTCTGATGAAGAAATACAGCACTGTAATTTTGAAAAACATGGAAAGGGCAGAGTAGGGTTCCAACACAGTGTAGGGAAACACGAGTCTAACAAAAATACATGTTTTTGTTGCTTCTCATATTAATCTGCTATTTAGGGCTCCTTTACTTTACCCCATCATTGCAGCAGCAGTACCTCTTGGATGGCGTATTATGCATACAGCTCTTTGGAGAGCAGGTTATTATGGGTGCCAGCAAAAAGCTACTTTTTCATTATTGTCTAAGGTTAAGAGGCTGTTTTATGAACTGGTGAAATAACTAGGAAAATCTTAAATACTTTAAAAAGAAAATGAGAAAAATGTTTCTGGATGCAAAGAAAGTACAAGAATATTATACTCAAGCACTTCAGCTCTTGTCTTTCAGAAATCAACAGTTACAAGAATCATTTGGAAAATAAAAATACACAAGCACATGCACATGCATTTTAAAAACATTTCAACTATAGGAAAAAGATAAAGACTTTATTTCAGAGAGAAAGGATAGTTTGAAAACTGCAATTTTAAGTGATGAAAGAAACGTGCTTCAATATCCTATTTCAGTTGCTTTTCATAAAAATGAGTGTTAGATTACTGTGGTTAAAAAAAAAATTGTGACAAGTTTTTCATTGACACACACCTTTTTTTTTGCTTATTGTTACTGAAAAATTTGCCAAAATTTTTTGTCAAAGGTCTTTGTCTTTTTTTTGTCTTCACATAAGGGTAGCCTCATGCCTTTGAAACAATGTGTTTTTCTTTCCTGCATGTAGTAGACACCAACCACAAGGTCCTTTGTCACCTTGGTAATTTATTTTTACCCATAAGCTTTTGATTTGTTCATGGCTATTCTTCCGGAACAGCTCTTCACACTCTATCCACTTCCTTATACAGAGGGCAACCCCTCCCTCCCTTCTTTCTCGCCCATTTCTTCTGAACAACATGTAGCCATCGACAGTCACACTCCAGTTGTGGGATTCATCCCACAAAATCTCTGTCATTGCAACCAGATTTTAGCTTTCTAGCAGCACCAATAGCTTCCAAGTTCTCCTGTTTGTTGTTCAAGCTGCATGTGTTTGTGTAGAGGCACTAGAGCTCGGCAGCTGTCCATATCACCTTCTTAGTGAAACACCCCTCGTTTCCCCTAAGGTTTTCCACGGTGGTTTCTTTGTTGGCTCCTACTACCTCAGGAGCCCTCAGCTAATCGCCACAAGACTCCAACTGTGCAGCAGCATCCCCAGCACACCCCAGGGCAACAGGCAGAGGGCCAATGATTCTAACTGTAATATGTCCACTGCAGCTTCCCATAGGCAAGACTGATATTATCCGCATCCTCCCTCACTTCTAGTATAAAGCTCTGTGAGCTGGTTTAAGCTAGCTTTCCCAAGCTCTCTAATGGTCAGTTTAAGCCCCTTTCCCAAAACTTCCCCCTTTTCAAAGAAAAAAACTATAGAAAAAACAAAATCACACTAAATATATGTATTTATATATTTTCTAAATATAAGCAACTACATACAGTAAGGTTATCGTGCAAAACTCCTGAGAAAGGGAAAAAGGGAAGGGAAAATGGGAAAAAGGACTAAAATGAACTAAAACAAACAAGCATGCACAATTGTAAAAGCCGCTAACTAACAAAATAAAGAACAAGCAAAATCTCACCACTTCCCTTGAGGAAAGCAGAACAGCTAAATACAACCCAGCACTCTCCCCTGATGCATGGGAAGACAACAGCAGCCGCTGCAGGTCTCAGCTCCAGACAAGACCAGCAGCAGTGGAGCTCCTGCTCTCCAGCCTCCCTGAAGAAGAAGAGAGCGTGTACCCTTACCTACACCTTATTTATATGTTGTGTTACATTAAAGGAAGGCATGGAATACTTCCATGGATCCTGACCTCCGTTGTAAAGGAAGATCTGAAAAATTCAAAAGTCAATCCATTACACTCTGTCAATTGGCCCTGCAAGCTCCTGAGCAAAGACCCTCCTTTCTCTTTGAGAAAATGTCTTCCATTTGATACTTGTAAACCCAGTGCTTTGTAGGCCATTCCGTTATCAAAAAACCCAAAGCTGTTGCAGTGACACCAGCCACGGAGCCATGTACTAATAGACTGGGCCCATGCCCATCTGTTCCTTTCAGTGTCACTGCTCACAACTGGATGGAGAGAGAAAAATATCAGCTAGGTCCCCAACTCCTTTACTAGACATCCCAAGGCCCTAATATCTCTTTTGATTGCCCTTGGGCTGCATTTTGCAGCTGTGTCTCCTCCCACATGGAAGAAGGAGTTTGGTAACTCCCTAGTTTAGTAAGGGAGTTTCTTAGTGACATGCCTAACCCAGGTTCTGGGAGGCAGCAGACTTTACTATGAGTGGGGTTTGCTCAACATATTTGCCCTTCTCTTCCCTTCAGCAGGGAGTCTTCTATGACTATGACCTACCTTCTCTTTCTTTAGGGAGTTGCAGTTATCTGGGGTGAGTCATTTTGGTTTTGGCCCCTCCTCTGTAGCAGATAGATGGATACTCAAATTGACCACTGATTGATCCTCCACAGATAGAGCCTTGTATCTATTGTGCAGAGGCACCTGGGGGGAGTGGATGCGGGGAAAGAAGGGCTTCACTTACTGCCCTGTTTGTGGACTACCTTACACTCACTACTCTCTAAGTCCCTGTCTACTTCCTGTTGGGAGGAGGGTACCAAATCTCTTTGACTAAGGGCTTTCTCTGGTGTTTATTTTTGTTCATGTTTCAGAGAGATCAGTCTATTTCTTGCTCAGACTCCCTGATGTTCCTTAGCCTATCTGCTTCTTCTCTCAACTCTGACGGAAGGCTGAGGAGACAGTTCTTATCACACCTTACACAGCTGCTGCCTTTGCTGCCCTCTCTTTCCAGTGCAAGCTGGTGGCACTGCCTGCAGCCAAGGGCCTGGAAGGCTGTGTGTTTACCTGGGAGCTCAGTCTGGGATGATGCATCCCTTGCAGCTAGTGTAGAGGATACAGCCTCTTGCTGTGCGGATACCATGGCTAGGGTCCCGCTCACCGTCTGATCTTACCTCCTGTGTACGGAGAGAGACTGTGCCCTCCCTGTGCCCTGCCTTCTTGCCTTGCCTTTGCAAACTGCCTTAGCAAACTTCCTTGCCACACCCTTCTGACAAGCCACATTCCTGTTTGCCCGCTCCTGTTCACAACACTCCTGTCGACATTCCTTAGGGGCTGTTTAGATCTGCTGCCGATGCTTCCACATCAGGGCCCACATGTGAGCTGCCATTTCCACAATTAAGGAATCACTGCCCCCTGGCTCTCCCCTGGGCTTTCCCTCCCTCAGGTGATTGCTTGCCTGCCTAACTCTAGCAGTCAGCTGCAGAATTTACCATTCCTTCTGCTGATTCTCACGTATTGTCGTGAATTTTCCCTTCTTACATCATAGTTACGAAGTATGCTGGCTTCTGGAACAGGATAACCCTAACAACCAGTAAGAATGGTGGAAAACAGAAATTGTTATTACCTTCTTAAGAGACTCATAAGCTTGGGAAACAGAAGTGACTCTTCTGTTCCAAGGAATGTTATGGAGGTTTATTTGAGCTAAAGGGAATAAGAGGTAAGGAAATTATGTAGCTGTTATTTAAAGAAGAATAAAAGATTCAGCTTGC
The DNA here is from genome assembly GCA_033556795.1 of Tapera naevia. NCBI lineage: Eukaryota > Metazoa > Chordata > Aves > Cuculiformes > Neomorphidae > Tapera > Tapera naevia. The sequence goes on from JAUMJJ010000016.1 coordinate 1,818,524, forward strand.
AGAATCAGAACTGTTGCAGAATTTTTAGAGTAATACAAAGTAGTAGTACTAAAGTCTTTCAACTTGAGAACCTTCTGTATGAGTTTTGCCAGCCCTTTGGGTGACACTAAGCTGAACATAAGCATTTGTCTGTGTGAGGGTAGGGAGGATCTACAGAGGCATCTCAACAGGCTGGATCGATACGCTGCCACCAAAGATATGAGGTTCAACAACGCCAGGTGCCGAGTCCTGCACTTGGGGCACAACAACACTGTGCAGGTCTACAGGCTTGGGGAGAAGTGACTGGAAAGGTGCCTGTCACAGAAGGACCTGGAGATGTTGGTTGACAGACAGATGAATATGAGGAATAGTGTGCCCAGGCGGCCAAGAAGGTCAATGGCATCTTGACCTGTATCAGAAACAGATGTTGCCCTTGTACTCAGCATTGGTGAGAACACATCTTGAATACTATGTTCAATTTTGGGCCCCTCACTACATGAAGGACATTGAAGTACTGGAGTGTGGCCAGAGAAGGGCAACAAAGCTAGTGAAGGGTCTGGAGAACAAGCCTAATGAGAGGTGACTGAGGGAACTGGGCTTGTTTAGCTTAGAGAAGAGAAGGGTGAGTGGAGACCTTGTCACTCTCTACAATGACCTGAGAAGAAGTTGTGGTGAGGTGAGTGTTGATCTCTTTTCCCAGGTAACTAACAGGATGAGAGGAAACGGCCTCAAGTTGCACCATGGAATGTTCAGATTAGAGATCACGGGAGGGGTTAACAGTCACTGGCACAGGCTACAGAGGGAGGCGAATGAGTCACCATCACTGGAGGTATTTAAAAGAGGGGTAGATGAAGTGCCCTTGGATATGGCTGGGCTTGATGATCTCAAAGGTCTTTCCCAACCAAATGATTCTATGACTATGATTCTATGATAAAAGCCAAAAATCTTAAATGATGGCAATCCTAGAAACAGACTGCAGAGTACATTTACAAGAAATGCCATCTCATCCCACTGGTGTAAAAATATAGTAATAATTCCCAGTACTCACAGCTACAAGCTACTTTGTACCAATCCTCTATCCTTTATATGAACTTGTTAATAACATAAGTGAAATTAGAAAACATTTAGATCTTCTGCTTAATTATAATGATTAATTTCCATGTTGTTTTTTTTTTCTCAAATATTGGTATCTGCTTACATTATCAAGAAATATTTAGAATGGTTCTATTAAAAAAAAAAACTTTAAATCTCTCATTGCATACTAGACAGAACCATCTATGAAGCTCCAGTACTTATTTTTCCACTCACAGAAAATGAAGACTATAGTGACACTCTTTGCTCAATGAATTTGGATATTAACAGTTACTAAATCTGATATTGTAAATCAATTTTAATATTTCAGTTGCAGGGAAAGGTATTTTAAGGTTGCTCAGTTATATTTTTATCCATAAACACACTTTTCAACAAAAGGAAATATTTTTCTAAGCAAAAAATATTATGTAATTAAACTATGAAGTAATGCTGTTTTCTGAAGTATACATTTCTTTATGTATTTCACTTAACAGGAGCCTGGGGAACCATAACTCTAGAAATGTCTTTAAATGTTTGTTTAGCTTTGGTGTATGGTTAGAAGTCACATCTCCTTTTACAGTCAAAGAACAGAGAGGAATTCCCTCTGAGCAGGAGCCTAAATTCAAAGTTCCTGACTTTTTCACTAGAGCAGTTTATGCCTCTTCATTGCATATGCGGATGGTCTAGCTAATATATGATTACGAATATATAATTTTACAACTTTATCTGATATGGTGTGAATATCCCGCACAGCTTGAATTACTTGTATTTAGACAAGCTATAACTATCATTACATTATTAGATAAGGAACATGCAATCAAGCAGACAATCCAGGAACAAATAAATGTATCTCAGCAGAACTGATGGCTAACTTGGTTATATTAAAAAATATAATACTAAGAGTCTATTTACAGCACTGTCTAGGAAAAAAAAAAAAGGAAGTTATTAGAGACTAATAAGAAAAAATATATAATTTTTTTACATATAACAAATTATTGTTACAATTTCTCACTAATAATATCCCTTCATTCCAAATCATTCATTGATTCCTCCACAGAAGTATTTTGGATGGAGGGCTTCTACGGTCAGAAAAAAACACCATCTTTGTTGTAGGGTGTTCAAGTGGGAGGATATTAAATCTGGCAGTTTCAATGGGCATTAAAACCAGCAAGCTATGAATTATTTTTTCTTTACATTTCTGTATTCATGTTAAATCGTACTTAATGGGCTGTATTCCATAGAATAGATGAAAACAGTTTTAAAAAGTCAAACATAAAGAAAAGAGCAGGGAAAAAAAAAAGAATGCTGCTGTTGTAAACCTGTAATTCACAGGGATTACAAAAGTACCTAAGATCCCCAAGCAACCTTAGACCACTCCTTCAGATAAATTCAGAAAAAAAAAGAAGCTACAAGCAAGAGACAGATCATACTGAAGAACTTTATAGAAAATGCATGGCCACGGAACTCCTTGTGTAAATTAAAGAAATCAGCTGCAATTCCTCTGTTGCTAGTGCACTGCTTCAATATTGTCCTACATGGTACTCTCTTATAGGCACGTTCTAAATCACAGAGAATTGTGGATAGCAAGAGCTTAATTCCATGTGGTGTTGGCAGAGAAAGCAGCAGAGATGTGAATGTCTTTGTAACACTTTGATGTCAGAAGCAGATAGCATTCAGTGGTTGCTTCAGCTCTCAGGATTTAAGGGCTTCAGCTCTTCTTTCACAATACTACTTGTATGAGAAGACTGCTGCAGTGAGATTAGGATTTTCAAAGATGCCAATGGCTTTGCAAAATGGTACAAGAAATAAGCTTTTTTATCTAGACTTGCAGTCACAATATTCCAGGTGTGGTTTTGCTTGCTGGTAATCCATATTGATAAATGACAGGTCCTTCAATGATTCAATAGATGAAAACCTTAGATTATACTGGACACTTCATCCAAATGCCACCAGTAGTCCTCTCTTTAAACCTTCTACATACTAACTTGCTGATTATAAAGAGGAGTGTGACTTCTAACAAAAATTTTACTTACTACATAAGTTTCATCTACTCTGAGTTAAAGTGAATCATGTCAGGTGGGACTGAAGTACGAATTTCAATACAAGAGGAAAGAATCAATATTATCTAGTAGTAGATCATTTGACAGTGTGAATTTAAACATCCAAATAGACTAAAAGTGTCTTAGTTTAAAGGAATAATTAAGATATCTGTTGGGGTTGTATCTCCCACAAGGATATCACCACAGCCTGTTGCAATTAATAGACTTTAATCAAGAGGAGAATATGAAATTGTATAGGAAAATATAACAGTTCTCAACTGCAAAAATATATATGTAACCAAACACAGAACCGAAGAGACAACAATTCTGTAATCCAACAGTTCAAAACCCAACACCTCAAACGAATTAAATAAATCCTCTGCAGTCCTGCTGAGCTCTGAGGCTTAAGCAGAACTCACACAGGGGAAAAACAGTCACAAAGCGGGTTGGAAATCCACTCCTACAAGGCACCGGGGTCGAGGAGGAAGGGAACAGGAAAGAAGTCCAGAAAGTCCACAGAGAAATCCAGCTGGTGCTGACAGCACTACTCCTCCTTACTCTCTCTCTCTCTCTTTCTCTTTCTCTCTCCCTCCCTCTCTTTCTCTCTCTCCCCCTGAAGAAAACCAGCACAGAAGCCGTGGAGTGGGGCTAATGATCCCAAATGCTGCTCTCTCCCAGCCACTGCACGTGAGCCGCAGTTTTCTCCTTTCAACACTAAAAAGTATGGTGGCAAGTCTGTACAGGAAGCCAGCCCTCTTCCTGGGATGTCCCCAGTAATGCTGCCCCCCTGGAAACTCGTGGTCCCAGCGTACGAACCAGTCCCCCCAGTGAGCTGGCCAAGCCCCACCAGTCCACATGTTGGCAAGGGGAGAAAAATTCTGAAAAACCTGAAACTACAACAGAAACAAATATTTGCGTAACCAACCACTACAACCAACTTACTTGCCAAACCTCCCTACCCCAGCTGTTTCTGTCGACTTTCATTTTTCAGAACAACTTTGTTGGTTTATGTATAAAATTTTCTCCTTCGATACACGGCTATGTGTCAAAGCCTCCCACAAAGGTGACAAATTTTGAGCACTCTGAGAGATGGATATCATAATTTTTACTTTCCCTAAAGTCCCCCTTGGGAAAATAATTCAGTTTTTAGGCATCTTAAACTATCTCATGTTCTACGTGGCCTGTTGCATGAGAGGATGGTGAATAAGCCACCAGAAATTAGTCCTGTTTTGATCATTCTGTTACTCTAATACATGTTTCTTAAGAGCAAGTAAGTAATTGCTCCTTCTTTCTTCCCAGCTGATATACAATTTTTTTCAAAGCAGATGAAATATTTTTCTAACCTTTCCCTATAACTTCAGCTAGAGGTTAGTGTATTATGTAAGAAAGTACCTGTAGCTCTGAGATGAATGAATTTGAAAGTATAATAGACATTATACTAATCAAAAACAAACCGTTCATAAAGATTACCAAAAAAAATTATAGTGTTATGTTATCTCTAACTTAAAATACAGCATTATTTTTAAAAATAAACGTGTTTATATATACAGAGATCAGTTATGTGTTTCCTTATGACATACAGACAGAGAAACACTGAAGAGATCATAGTAGTGTAAATATTTTAAAATCAAATAGAGTTTCATTGATTACATCAGCTATTGTTTTGTACCAAGGTGAGCTATTTAGTGAGTTAACATGAGGAAAGTGATGAATTGAATATATCATATGAGTTACAATGTGAAATTACAAATAATGATATATTAATAACAGTTCGCGAAAGTTCGTTCTCTTTCTGGACACAAAATTTACATTACAGAACCAATTAATCAGACTAATGTGTAAGTGAAGCTGCTGTGAAGGACTCTACCCAAGAAGCATAGGGATTCTCATTTAACTGTGAAAAGCCTTAAAAAAAATGCAAAAGGAAACATTGATTTAAGTCACAAGAAATATTGCTGAATTTCTGATCTGGAAGATATATGGATCACAGCAGATCTTTGGAAAGAGTGAAACCGCATATGTTCAGACAGAACAGGTACCAATGCTTATCATCATAATTACTTAACACTTTCTATTACAGAACATTGTTCAGGATGGCAAGTATCAAGTTTTATATGTAATCTGGAAACTTTTTCACTTCATATGTATTTTCTGGTGTTAGACTGTGTGAAGTGTATTTTACATTTCTCTCACCAAAACCATCTTAAAAATCTACTACATACTTGGGAATATTTTGCTATAAAAATTATTAATGTATGAAAATCTAAATTCATGTTCAAATTTGAATAGTCTAACAGTGCTTGCAACACTGATACACACTCCTGGCAAGTATTTTACAGGTAGACAATGAGATTGAGTTTCATTTGCTTGGAGACAACCATAAGAAACAGGAAAAACGGAGAATCACACGGAGTCCCTGACAGTGATCTGCTTTACATCTAGTGTAAATTGCTTCTTCCAAGTATTTTCTGAGCATTGAAAAAAAAACCTAGTAACAACATTCCCCCAAAAAAACCCAACCAAAACATCTTTAATTTCATATACATTGTAAGAGAATTTGGAACATTTCACAGATTACATACATTGCAGTTTCCCATATTACCAGAATTGCTTCCTTATTTGTTTACCTATATTTTTAAGAAAATTACTCTAACATCCTCTTATTCTAGTTATGTGAGGGGCAGTCTATGCTTTCTAATTGCTGTGGTTTAAGCAGGCAGCTATGCTCCACACAGCTTTTCTCTATTGCTCCCCTCAAAGTGGTGAGGTAGAAAATCACAAGGGTGAAAGTTAGAAAACTTGTGAGTTGGGATATAGACAGTTTAATAGGTAAAGCAAAAGCTCTATGCACAAGCAAATCAAACCAAGGAATTCACTCACTCCTCAGCAGGCAGGTGTTCAGCTGTCTCCAGGGAAGCAGTACTTCATCGTACATAATGATTACATGGAAAGGCAGGTGCCATAATACTGAACTTCCCCCTTCCTCCTTCTTTCTCCAGCTGAGCACAATGCCACATGATCTAGGGTATCCCTCTGTTCATTCGGGGTCAGCTGTCCCAGCTGTGACCCCACCCAGATTCTTTTGCACCTCCAGTTGACTTGTTGGTGGAGCAGTCTGAGAAACAGAAAAGGCCTTGATGCTGTATAAGCACTGCTCAGCAATAACTGATAAATCCCTGTGTTATCAACACTGATTTGGTAATAAGTACAAAAGATATAGCACCATATGAGGCACCATGAAGAAGATTAGCTCTATCTATCTCAGCCAAGATCAGTACACCGTTTTAAGTGACTTCATATCAACATCCTGCTGTATTGAAGACTTTACCACAGCAGATATACTTAGTGTCAGATTCCTACATTCAAGATTTGTAAATAATTTCTGAAGGTCAGGACTTTCTGGAATATTCCACTAAAACAGATGCTATGGCTATAAAACCGTGTTACTAATTTGACCTCCTATCTCTGGATAAGTTTTGGAACAATTGTAACTATATGGTATATTGGGAGTGAAATATTTACACGGATTTAAGATTCTTAATTCAAAAAATCTGAATAGGAGTGTGGAATCCAAATGTTAAACTTTTAAATGCTTAAAAAGTATACGAAAATAATAAACAAATGAGAACATTTTGGATAAGGAATTTATTTCAAATAGAATCATAGTTGCCTTTCTCATGTGAAAAAAATCCTTTTCTGACATTTTTGCTGATTTTTTTTTCACAGAGTATTTGCAGGATTAGTTCCATCTTAATAAAATTTAACATGAACAGTTCTAGCATTTTCCCAGATATTCAGCTTCAAAAGACAAAGGAGATCTTACTAGAACAGACAAAACTAGCATACATTAGACAAGAACAGAACAGAATACTTCACTTACAAGGGACCTACAATGATCTAGTCAAACTGTAAGTTGAACAAAAATGACAGCATGCTACTAATGACATTGTCCAAATGCCTCTTGAGCACTAGGGCATTGACCACTTCTCTATCAAGTCTGTTTCAGTACTCTGTTTCAGTACTCGACAAACATTTCCATAAAAAAATACTTCCTAGATCAAGTCTGAACCACCACTGATGCAGCTTTGAGCCTCTGCAAGCCATCCTGTCACTGGAACCCGAAGAGAAGCGATCAGCAAATCTTCTGCACTTCCTTGCCTCAGGAAGCTGTAGAGACCAATGATGCCACCCCTTAGCCTCCTTTTCTCCATACTAAACAAACCTAGAGTCCTTAGCCTGATCACAGGACGTGCTTTACAGTATTTCCATCAGTTTTCTTTTTCCCTCCTCTGGACACATTTAAGTACTTTAATATCCCTTTTAAATTTTGATGTTCAGAATTGCACACAGCACTCAAGGCCACACAAACACTATGAGATGTGCTAGGAGCACACGAAGACATGTTTATGGGTAAAAGACAGGGGAAGACCAACAAAAGAGATATCATGGTGGGAGACTGTCCAAACAAGATGAAGAGACAGATTAATTATTCTGTAAGCAGTGGTGAGAAACCACATGATCACTTGTCTTTGTGGAGAACTTCAGTCTATCAGATGTCTACTGGAAATATAATACAGTAGAGGAGTCACAGTATAAGAAGTTGCTGGAGTGTATGGAGGATAACTTCCTTACACAGCTGGTGAATGAGTCAACCAGCACAGACATTCTGCTGGACCTGTTTTTTACGAACAGAGAAGGACTTTTGGCTAATGTGATTATTGAAGGCTGTCTTGGGCATGGTGATCATGAAATGATAGAGTTCTTGATTCTTGGAGAACTGAGAAGAGGGGTCAGCAGAACTGTACCTTGGACTTCCAGAGGGCAGACTTTTACCTGCTTAGGAGACTCATCAACACAGTCCCACGGGAGGCAGCCCTGAAGGGCAAAAAGGCTAGGATGGCTGGACATTCTTGATGGAGGAAGTCTTAAAGGTGCAGGAGAAATCTGTTCCCATGCACTGAAAGACAAGCGGTGGGAAGAAGACCAGCCTTGCTGAACAGAAATCTCTGGTTGGAACTCAGAAAACAAAGAAGGGTTTATGACTTTTGTAGGCAACTCAGCAGGACTACAAAGATTTTGTGAGGTTGCACAGTGAGAAAATTAGAAGGGTTGAAGCCCAACTATAAATTTATCCGACTACTGAGGTAAAGGAGAATAAGAAGTGTTACCTTCAATGTATCAGCAGCAAAAGGAATGTTAAAGAGATCCTCCATCCTCTATGGGATGTGGGGGACAGAGTGGTGGAGGGGGTTGTAAGTTAATGACAAAGGATGAGGAAAAGGCTGAGTTACTTAATGTCTTCTTCATTTCAGTCTTTAATTGTAAAAACAGTTGTTCTTGGGGTACTCATCCCCTGGAGCTGGAAGAGAGACACCGGGATCAGAATGATGTCCTCACAATCCAAGGGGAAATGGTTAGTGACCTACTACATCGCCTAGACACATCTGTGGGGCCAGATAGGATCCATCCAAACAGTCTCTGCTAAATAGTTTCAAAATTTGAATCGGTAACTCAAAAAAACTTGGAATGAAACTAAGGCAATTTATTTATGGAAATTATCTTATCCTTTAAATGATATTTGAAGAATTGTAACATATTCCAGTATATCTTTTTAGAGAACCTTGAATGTCTCTGAACTGTCAGATAAAATAAGTTTTCAAATAAAGACACATAGAATCATAAACAGGTTTGGATCAGAAGGGACCTTTAAAGATTATCTACTTCCAATCCCTTTGCAATAGGCAGGGACATCTTCCACTAAAGCAGATTGCTAAAAGCCTCATACAACCTGGTCTTGACCACCCCAAGTGATAGAATATCCATGATTTTTCTGGACAACCTGTTCCAGATCCTCAACACAGTAAAAAAACTTTCCTCATATCAAATCTAAACCTACCTTTTTTCAACTTAAAGCTATTACTCCTTTTTCTATCACTACATGCCCTTCTAAAAAGTTCTGCAGCTTTCTTGTAGGCCCCCTTTAGGTACTGAAAGGCTGCTGTAGGTCTCCCTGGAGTCTTCTCTTTTCCAGGCTGAAAACCCTCAACTTTCTCAGCTCCAGCCCTCTGATCATCTTCATGGCCGTCCTCTGGACTACTCGAACAGATCCATATCCTCCTTAGGTCAGGGGTCCCTGAGTTGAATACAGTACTCTATGGATGGTCTCATTAGAGTGGAGTAAAGCGAGAGAATCATCTCTCTCAAGTCAATTTTAATACAGCCCAGGTTTATTTTCTGGGTTGCAAGTGTACATTGCTGGCTTGTGTTGAGCTTCAAATCTGCCATTACACCCAAGTCCTTCTCTTCAGGCCTACTCTCAATCAATTCTCTCCAGCCTGTAATTGTGCTTGGGATTGCCCTCACCCAGGTTCAGGACTTTGTACTCGGCCTTGTTGAACTTCATGAGGTTTACACAGGCCAAGCTCTGAAGCCTATCAAGGTCCCTCTGGATGGCATCACTTTCCTCCCACAAGTCAATCGCACCACACAGAGGGTGTCCTCAATCCCACTGTCTATGTTTCTGACAAAGATGTTGAATAGCGCTGGTTATCACTAATCTCCACTTGGACACCGAGCTGTCTGCCACAACTCTTTGAGTTTGATCATCCAGCCAATTCCTTATTCATTGAGCAGTCCATCTGTCAAATCCATGTGTCTGTAATTTCAAGAGATGTGTGTCTGTGGGACAGTGCCTAGTGCTTTGCAATAATCTAGGAAAATGACATTGGTTGCTCTCACTGTATCCACTAATACTGTAACCCCAACACAGAAGGCCCCCAGATTCATCAGGCATACATTTTCCGTGTGCTTTAACATGGTTTCCAAAGTGATCTCTTCAATTTATTTTGCCAGTCACAGAGATGAGACCGATTGGCCTGACACAGCTCCCTGGGTCTCCTTTTTTTTTCCATTTAAAAAAAAAAGAATGTTTCCCCTTTTCTAGTTAGTGGGAATTTCACCAGTCTGCTACAGCTTCTCAAATAAAATGGAAAGCGGCTTAGCAACTTAACCTGCCAGCTCCCTCAGGACTTGTGGATGCATCTCTTCAGGTCTCATGGACTTGTGCACCTTCATGTTCTTTAGATGATCTTGAACCAGATCTTCTCTTATAGTGGGTCTTCATTCTCCCAGTCCCTGCCTTTTCCTTCTGTGGATTAGGAGTTGTGGCTTGAGCCCTTGCTGATGAAAACAGAGGCAAAAAAGTCATTGAGTACCTCATCCTTCTCCATATTCTATATCACTAGACCTCCCGTTTCCTTCTGGAGAGGCCTCACATGTTCCCTGGTCTCAACAACATACTTGTAAAAACTTTTCTTGGTGCTCTTGATGTGTCTGGCCAAATTTGATTCTACCAGAGCTTTCATTTTCCTAAACTGATCCCTATATTTCTCTGTATTCCTCTCAGACTATCTGCCCTTGCTTTCAACCTCTGTAGGCTTCCTTTTGGTTTCCAAGTGTGTTAAGAATCTCCTTGCTCATCCGTGCAGGCCCCCTAGCATTTTAACCCGACATCCTCATTTTGAGGTGCACTTCTCCTGAGCTTGACTACTAACCAGCTTTCATGAGCCCCTGTTCTCTCCAGAGTTTTATCCCACAGTACCCTATCAAGCAGACCCCTGAAGATGCCAAAATCTACTCTCCTGAAGTCCAGGGTAGTGTGTTTAACTCCCACCCAGATGCCCTCAGGATTGTGAACTCCACCATTTAATAGTAACTGTGCCTAAGGCTCCCCTTAAGCTTCACATTTCCCATCAACCTCTCCTTGTTGGTGAGAAGGTCCATCATAGCACATCTCCTCATAGGCTACTCAGTCGCTTAGAGAAGGAAATTATCATCTACACATTGCAGGAATATTCTGGATTGCTTATGCACTGCTGTATTTTCCCTCCAACAGATTTCAGGGCGGCAGAAGTTCCCCATGAGGATCAGGACTTGTGAACAAGAGACTAATATAGACATTTAAATAAATATATAAAGAGGCAATTTTATTAAACAGAACTGCAGCAGATCTAAGAAGTTGATTTTCTTTTTCTTCCTTTCACTTAGAATTTTACAGAAAACTTCCAGGTAACCATGCAATTTGGTCTTTTGCAATATTTATTAACTTGTAATACTACATTATGTCTGTAAGAGATGATAGAAGACTCAAGGAATAAAGTAATTATTGATAATTGAGGGATAAATGAGGGAAATAATTATGGCTGGACAGATAAACATAATATACCTTCATGAAAACAGGGGAGAGAAAATTACTACATGAAGGACCATGCTGCTTTCTTTCAGTGGATAATTTACATTAAGCAATAGAAAACTCGTTCTTTCTGCTTATCCACCATGGAAGTAAACACTGTAAAAAAAAAAGTGATAGAAATTGTGTGCTATGAAAATATATCTGATGAATTACTCGCGAACTATGACTGTTACAGAAGCCAACAGGGTTGCGATGTTATAGTAAGTTACTAATAACACACAGAAGATAATCTTGTGGCAACTTAGTAAGAGAAATAGCTACCGTTATACGGAGTCCTCCTTTTTTCTCCTCCATGATGGAGCTCCAAGGAGCTTATCATTGTTTAAAAACTAAAGGAACACTCAGAGTTTACTTGCAAGACTTTGTGCACTTCTATGTGCACAAATAACTCCAAATATTAAAAATGGACATTTTTTAGATATTTTATCCAAATGTTTGGTCATTAGTTGACCTTGTTTAGTAGTCTTTTCTAACAGTCACGTATTCCTGACAGGAGCCAAACTTTCCCTTAGAGTTACAAGTAGTAAAAAAAATATTTTTCACTTGAGTGCCTAATACGATTATTTTTCCACATCTGACCTGGGGGAGCAACAAAATAAATTACATGGACATATCTACATAAAAGAGTGGCAATATTACAGTTTGGTACGGAAACGAAAGTGGGGAGAATGCATTCAGCTTAATATGGCTTGGAAACTTCTCTGCTGCGTTTGTGATGCATTCAAGGATTTAATGTATAAAGCTATCCTCAATTTTTACTTCAGAGTTAAATGTTCTCTATTCCACTGCGATATCCATATCAAGTGCCAGATCTGGAGCCAGATCCTTGAACTGCTAAACTTCTTTAAAATCTTCTCTTTCAAAAAAATACCAATCCCAAACACTGGGAAAGCAGAACTGCTTAAAAACATAAAATCTAATTTCACTACAAGGTAGAGGTGTAATTATACAATACAAATGTAATTCTTCTTCATTATGTAGCAAATAATCAATTTGAGGCAGAATGAAAATGTGGTGGCTGTGGCTTGTTGCAATAGACTGTTGTTACTTCAAATACGCTGAAAAAAAAAATCATAAGCTCCCCAGGTAGGCTGCACTTCTTGAGCCATTTGTCACAATGCTAATAAAAATTTTGTTAATCTTTTAGGGCTGGGATTGTATTTTAAAGCCTATTATTCCTGCTCCTGTCTTCTACAAAACAAATATGTGAAAGTGATATGCTCTTTAGCACTTTCATATTTTCTTATGAAAAACAATAATAAAAAAAAATCTGTGAATGAATGAGTTTCTCAAAGATACAAGTAGGTAATGTTTTCTCTGAAATATTCAAATTTCAGAGGGAACAACTTTCTACAGACAGCACTTGAAATAAACATAAGGTGTCCATTAAATTTCATAAATCATGTAAAATTCTGTGACTTACTTTGCAGTTTGTAGAGTATAGCAATGTTTTCAAAGAAGAGAATAAATATTTATGTACTGAAGCTAATTTATGCTGAATATATACTGATTATAACTTCAAATGTATACTAAATATATACTGAAATTAATGTATTATTTTAGAAGTTGCTCCAGTAACCACTTTACATCCTTTGGACTATCTTCTATCAACAATTCTCAACAATTAGACCTTTTTTATACATGCAGTAGACATGCAAATAAAAGAGTTCTGACAAGGCGAGCTATATGGAATCAATTAAAACAAGAAGCGGTATTCTGCCTTTCTCACTTTCCCACAGATCTTAGCTGTCTGAAGAAACTCTTTTGTTTTCTTGTTATTTCTTTCAGGGTTTCAGCTAATGAACTGCAGATCTCCAGACCCTTTCACTCCTTTTCAGTACATATTATGGTGCTGAACGTTTTAGAGTCTAATCCTGAGTAGCATGCTACATATCTATCTGAAGAGATATACTGATGAGTAGGTGTAGTTCCTTAGAAAGATATCAATACAGATGGATGAAATACTCCATTTAGCAGACTAGAAACAGGTTAAGACAGTGTCTCAGTTCAGATACAAAAAGCTGGAAAATATAGACTGATGAATTCAGAGTCTAATTTTGTAGCAGAAAAGTTAATTTATGTGTCACTTCAAGTCCATAAAATATGTAAATATTTGTAGAAAAGAAAATAGCCATATTCTATTATTATAAATGGAACTAAAAATTTCAAGCCCCAGCAACTCGGAACAGCAACATTTTTCCTGAGTAAATCATGATGCGTTCTCATCGCTGTGTGCTAAATACTTTTAAGTAATATCATATCAGAAGCCTAAGAAAATCATTCCAATTTTCATAACTCTGTATATCTGAAAGCATGTTTATCCAACAATTACATTATGGTACTAAACTTGAAAAGTTTACTATACTTTTCTTATAGGAACTATATATATAAGTGAAATTTTGGCTAAACAAGAGGTATGATGCATTGTATCTGCCAGGGTTATGTGGCTACCAGTTCAAAGGCAAACAATATTTTTTGTCTTTTATGTAAATGGTTACCCTTGGTGTACTATCAGGAAAGCTAATAAAACTGGCTAGCGGGCAGACCTCAGCTTCTTCAATTCATTGCCTGTTGTTTGGTTTGTTAGAAATTTCAGCAGCAGAAACAAATTCAGAAGTTGTTTCTGAAAGTGATGGGGCTTATATATTTCTTACTTCTTGTTGAAATGAGTTGTCAAAGATGCATAAAATTCCTTCATATCAACCTTTTAAAGAAAAATAATGACACTGTGATTCACCAAAGTTACCCTTCCCTTTTCCTACAGATTTTTGGATAAATAATGATGATTACTATGTATATACTACGTATATAAATGTGAAATACTCACTGTTTTGTTTTCACATCTACATCTTTCATTATTCACTTACAGACTTCTTGACTACCTAATGAAAATCTGTGTTTCATAACCTATTGTAAGTTCAGACTTATTAAAGTTGTCATCCAGCAAGTGTCTTCTTCTTATGATATTGTTGTTTCAAAAATGAAAGTAGTAATGAATAAAACCATCTTTATGAGTTCATAGTTCTTCGTATATCTCTAACACTTTCTGCTTCAGTTCATATTCAATTTCCATTTCCATTCTGCTGGCTAAAATTATCTTCTGTAAAGCATGAATGTGTTTTTGACATATACTCTACCACAGAATTTTGGGGTTTTTTTGATTTTAGTTTGCTTGTAAAGTAAATCAATGATAAGTAGGCATTGTGTTTTGGACAGAAATGATATATGTGTACAGAAGACTTCCTAGAGGAACCGACAAGAACTTCAGTACCTACCATATGGTCATTTGGTAATTGGTAATTTGCTTACTGATTTCCTGTCCTAGAGAAAATATTTTTCGTGTTCAGGGACTTCATTTGCGGATTCCCTGCTTATGGTATGGCCAGTAAGCACAAGAAGCAACCTGTTATTATTTTAACATGCCCAAGAAAACCTTATAATTCTTCCTTCAACTCAGCTTGCCCTTATTTTCTTTCTCTGTGCTCCCATAGTATCTTTGTGAATTACTTGGCAAAATCTGTGGGATGAAAATAAAATTGACACCACCCAGAAAAACAGTCACTTTGAATATTATTGTTTCTAATTATGAGTAAAAATATCAGTATCTTTCATAGAAACTTTCATAAACAACGCTTCTTTAGGTGACACCTAAAAAGCATCATAGTTTTCAAGCACATCTGATATAAAATATTTTTTTAGCTCCTACTGTTATTAGAGTGTCTCTGGAAGAATTGAGTTCTAGCTCTCCTATGCAGTTGTTTCGATGAGTTGATGTAGGTTCTGTTTTAAAAGAATCTGGGTTTATGCAAGTTCTTATAATAGATCATTGATGTTATTAGAGCCAAGAAAAACAGGATAAATTTACACACATAACACATAAGTACTTAGAACACGTCTGAAGAATGGGTTCTGCTAAAGGAACGTCTTCTTCTACTAAAGAGAGTCAGACCTCTAAAATATGGATATATGCATAAAAATGAACAAGTTGTTTGGGTAATAGAATCAGTCATACCATAGTTACAGAAGGTCTAAAATCTGAAGATTTCTTCTGAGAAAGATGACGTGTATCTACACATACTGCCATGACAATGACGACTTTAATGATGGGAAAAAAAACCCTCAGAATTAAGGAGAACAGACTAATTTCTACTCCAGATATACAGTGTATAATATCTACTCACTTTGAGATTAATAATCCCTTCAAATAATTTTCATAATTAGATGATTTTATTTTGAAATATACTAGGACTCCCTCTCTCCTAAATGATAGGCCACAGGTCAAACTACCACACTGTTTAAATGCAGCTCCAAGGATTAAACCACTATTCTTGACTGGTAAAAATGACCAATCTTCCACTAAATGTAAGCACAGGGAGCACTAAGAAAAAATAATGCCCTAAAAAATATTTCGCTCTGAGTCAACTGCCATGCCTAGTTTTTTGTTTCTGTCACATTGAAGTGAAACATTTGGTGGGCTGAAAAGTTACATCGACACTACCGCAAATTGAAGCAGATGTGTAACTAATAAAAAAGCAGGAAGGCAGGGAGTCAGGCAGGAGGGAGGGAAGAAGGCAGGAGGGAGTGAGGGACAGACGGAGACAGGAAGGCAGCAAGTAAGGCAGGCAGGAAGGAAGGCAGGCAGACAGGAAGGCAGGCAGGAAGGCAGGAAGGCAGGCAGGCAGAAAGGGAGGAAAGGAGGAAGGAAGGCAGGAAGGCGGACAGGCAGGAAGGCAGGGAGGGAGGAAGGAAGGAGAGAGGAAGGAGGGAAGGCAGGAAGGAAGGAAGGCAGGAAGGAAGGAAGGCAGGAAGGAAGGCAGGAAGGAAGGCAGGAAGGCAGGAAGGCAGGAAGGCAGGAAGGCAGGAAGGAAGGCAGGAAGGCAGGAAGGCAGGAAGGAAGGCAGGAAGGAAGGCAGGAAGGAAGGCAGGAAGGAAGGCAGGAAGGCAGGAAGGCAGGAAGGCAGGAAGGCAGGAAGGAAGGAAGGAAGGAAGGAAGGAAGGAAGGAAGGAAGGAAGGAAGGAAGGAAGGAAGGAAGGAAGGAAGGAAGGAAGGAAGGAAGGAAGGAAGGAAGGAAGGAAGGAAGGAAGGAAGGAAGGAAGGAAGGAAGGAAGGAAGGAAGGAAGGAAGGAAGGAAGGAAGGAAGGAAGGATCATCTTTTAAATATTCTCAGTAACTCAACTTTTGGTAAAATTGCATAAAATACAGAGTGTTTTTAAGCAAAAAATAAGTTTCCACAAAGTAAGTATTCAGGGGCGTCAAGCAGAGCTTGTCTTCCCTAAACCCATGCTGACTAGTCCTCGGTGTCCCGTATGTGCTGTATGGTAGCACTCAAGATGATTTGCTCCATAACCTTCTCTGGCACTGTGGTCCGGCTTCCTCGGTCCTTCTTCCAACCTTTCTTGGGTGTAACATTGGCCAAACTCCAGTCACCAGAGACATCCCTGATTTGCCAGGACTGCTGATATATGATTGAAAGTGGCTTGGTGAGTACTTCTTCTGACTGTTTCCCCTTGGATTATGCAGGCTTCATTCTGCTCCATGTCCCTACCTTCCAGCTTCGGGGGTTGAGTAAACCAAGAAAATCGGTTTCCTATTAAACACTAAGGAAAAGATGGTATTAAATACCTCAGCCTTTTCCTCAGCATTTGTTGCTTTGTTTCTTTCTGTTTTCAATAAAGACTGGAGATTCTCCTTTGCCCTCCTTTTGTTATTAGTGTATTTACAGAAACTTTTTTTTGTCTTTTAGAGTGGCCAGATTAAGTTCTAGTTGGATATTGGGCCTTCTAATTTTCTCTCTGCATAACCTCATGAGATCCTTGTAGTCCTTCTGAATTGCCTCCCCACCGGCTTGTCTTTGAACCTTACAGGGACAGCCTGCTCTTGCGTCTTTAAGATTTGTGCCTTGAAGAATTCCATCCTTCCTGCACTCCTTTGCCCTTTATGACTGCTTCCCAAGGGACTCTGTCAAGCAGGTCTCGAAACAGGCCGAAGTCTGCCCTCCAATAGTCCAAGGTTGCAGTGCTGGCAATGCACTTTTTACTTCTTCAAGAATCAAAACTTATTCAAAGAAAATATTTTCATTACAGTGCCCCTAGACAGCTCTTAAGATTTGCAACTGTCTCTCTCTTAGCCTTATAGAAAATGTATGCATATTTTCCTTCTAAAATTTTTCCTCTATGCTATTCTCCACTGCCTTGATATTTTTAAGCTTTTTGTTGAACTTCTTAGAGTTTAATTATGTCTTTCTTTGAAGAAATTCTTCATTTTTTGAGAGATCTCCAGTACTCAAAACAGAGCTATAGGAAAAGGAGAACTCTTATTGTACTTTTGCATATGATGATCTACTGTTTCTAAATTTTACTTTCCCATGTTATATAATGATCATCTAAGAAGCTATCTAAATTGCCAAACTATTTCCTAATGGAATTTCACTTAACACACATCTATTTTAAAAGCATTTTTTCTGAAAGAAGAGCCAAATAACAGGATGCCTGAAGGAATTGATTTATCATGGTAGTAGTAATACACGAATAGCAAAGTTGTTAAACTTATAATTGACTGTTTAATTCAAGCTACTGCTCTGTGTCTCTGCTGCAGAGCACTTGCTGTATACTTATATCCCATCATACTGTGACCCTACCTAAAAAGAGATACCACATAGAAAAATTTCTGCAAATGCAGCGTATGTCATTACTTCTCTGAAGTTCATTACTTCTCTGAAGATCGTTACTTTCATTTGGAGATTTTTCTGGGGTTTAATTTACAGACCCTTTCCCTGATAGCCAATAAAAGACTGATAAGCAAGAAAATCACCTGGTTCTGAAAAAATAATTTATTGAATCCTACCCAGAGCAAATGATGCTTGCTCTAGAAACAATGCTGTCCCAATCTTTCTTAACCATGACTTTACTGTCTCTATTCATGATATGAATCTGCTCTCAAGTGGAACTAAACGTTCATTGACAGAAATAAAAAAATAGTGGTGACTACTGAAATTATGTATATCATATTATTTGATTAAGAAAAGTGCAAAGAGCTTAGCTTTGGAACTGCTGATAAAAACATACTTCTCTTTAAATAAGGAGTTATAGCCTCAAACCTTTATTTTGCAGTGAAAGATTTTCAAATCATACTAAGGAATCTTATTCTGGTTTTGTTTATTTTGAAATGTAATTAAATATCCTCCAGAAAAATTGCATTTTGGGACATATATTAAAATCTTCTTCTATCTATATAACATTTTCCATCTGTGTGGATGAATTCATCCCTACTTGCATTTACATTGCTGCAGCTGTGCTAGCCCTGTAGTTTAGAGTATCCTGTGCTGCATCAAAACAAGTATGACCAGCAGGTCAAGGGAGGCAATTCACCCCCTACACTGCTCTTGCGAGACCTCCTCCAGAGTCCTGTGTTCTGTTCTGGAGTTCTAAGCACAGGAAGGACATAGAGCTGTTAGAGTCAATCCAGAGGAGGGACACTGAAATGAGCAAAGACCTGGAACACCTCTTCTATGAAGAGAAGCTGAGAGAGTTGGGATTGTTCATCCTAGAGAAGATAAGGTTCTTGGAGACCTTCTAGCAGCCTTCCAGTGCTTAAAGGAGGCCTACAGGAAAGATGAGAATGGACTTTCTTTCAGAGTGTGCAGTGATATGTTGAGAGGTAGTGGTTTTAACCTGAAAGAGGAAAATTTTTTTTACTAAAAGATTTTTTACTGTGGCGGTGATGAGGCACTGAAACAGGTTGCCCAGGGAAGCCATGGATGTCTCGTTCCTGGAGGTGCTCAAGGCCAGGTTGGATGAGGCTTTGAACAACCTGATCAAGTGGAAAGCGTACGTGCTCATGGCAGAGGGATTGGAACTAGGTGGTCTTTACTGTCTCGTCCAACCCGAACCATTTTATTATTCTATGAAATTGAATTTTTGGACACATATACAAAGAATCATGTATCTACATAATCTATTCCATCTCTGCAGATGAATTCACTCTTACTTATATTTGCATTGTTGCATCTTTGCTAGATTAGGGTAGGAGAAATATATCTGCAAATATAAATAAGAACGGATAATAAACAATTCACCACTGTCTCTTTTTATAATTACTTTATTTTAAAATATATTTTTATTTTTAGTTCTTTAGTTTTCTCATAAAACTGTCTTTGGAAGGCTGCTCTGCAAGCGTCCTCTTCTGGACTATGGGAAGTTTTCTAGATGTATCCATAACAGAAAAACTATCTTTGAACTTGACACATCTTCTTCCTTCTTCTTGTCCTGCCTCCTCCTTCCTCTCCTCCTCCCATCATCATCAGCAAAGGGCATGCATCGCATGCCTGTAACATTTTAGTACACAGAATAATCAAGAATAAACCAATAAAACTTTGGTTTTAAGAATGATCCTTATTCCTTCAGGTCATCCTTCTTTGACTGAACAAATCACAATGTATTTAGACTGTCCTAAAAGGAGTTTTATCAATCCTGTTTTTTTCAGAACTATTTTTCATGATATTATTGTACAGATAATAAAGAAAACTGATTACTTTTTATCATTTATTGCTTTTAATTACGAATTTGATTTTGATAAGGTTGAGTTCAAGGTACTCTAAATGTATAATTTGTCATCTTAATATTTTTTTAGTTACTCCTGTCAATCATTCAGGTTTGAGTTTGGAACTTTGGGAGATAAATGGGGATAAACGTGTTAAGTATTAAAATCAGAACACAGAATTATTTCTGCTATTGAAAACCGAATTTCAACTAAATATTTCATGGTAAAAGATGAACTAATGATGTGTGTTACATTTCTTAATCATCAATATAAAATCTCTTAATCTGCCAGAACAATTAAAAAAAAAACCCAAACAAACAAAAAAACAAAAACCGTAGCCCCAGAATGTTTCCAAATCATTTGGATCTTCCTATTCCAGCCAATGACTCTAAACAAAAATAACCCTGCTTTATCGGGACTGCATTTGCATGTCCTAAGGTTGCACAGCACAAAATACAAATGATGTATGCATAAACATTTCATTAAGCATTTTATACAGCTGAGACCTACCGCTTTATCTGATCATTGATGGTTAAATAAAGGATGCTAATGGTAAGACGGGACTATTAATTTGCACTATCTACTTCATGATGAGATGCCTGTCTACCAGCAGCAAATGCATTGTGAAGAATATATTCAAATAAAAATTAAATTGTCTCTCAAAACTCTGGGGCTAGTACTTAGGCAGGTTCTCAGGATCTTAAGAACTCTGAAGACGTAGAGGCAGAGCACACACAGTGTGATCTAGAAACACTTGTATTGACCCAAAAACTCTTGTGAAACTTGTTGGGGAATTTTTATGATACGATTGAAAGTGAATTAAATACATAATTTTGCTTACGTATAAACAAAAAAAACTGAACAACACATTGGGAGAGAATCCTACCCCAATATGGTGTTCAATAAGGAGTCTTCAAAAAATGTGCCACAAGCAGTTTCCTTACTTGCACCAGGACCTGCTACATGGGCACCTCAACTCAGTCTTGGGTTACCAGGGATACCATGTTCATTAAAGCTATTTTTTACCCTGGTAAGATACAGTTAATTGACTGGAGAAATAGGAGTAATTTTTTATCAGTAGTTGGTTATGATTTGACTGAGAAATATAAGATGAATTTATGTTTCTTTTGAGTTTACTTTCTGGATTCAAATAATAGGAATTTATCAAGATATAAATTTGATGCAATATTTTTTATTTCAAAACCTGTACTGTTAATCCTTTCATATAATTAAAAACATTACAACTAAGCAAAACATAACCTATGTACCACATTTATTCAGATAATCTGAGGTTTCTGCAGTGAAGTCTCTCAAGATGCAACTATCTTTTGAATCTTCACGTATCATATTAATTTTTCTCCTTTCGGCAAAAAAACCCCAGTTGTTAATTACAGGAAAAAGAGAACATTGGCTCCACTGTGATCTATCTTTCCTCTGGATAACATAACACCCAGCCCCACCCAGTCCAGTCCATTTCAGTGCAGTTAAGGTTCGAAATTTGAATTAAAAAGTGGTAGAATGTCTCCTCATCCAATACACTTTTGTTACAATTAGAGTATTTTTCCAGGATATTTTTATCTGCCTCTCAGAGTCATTGGCAGTGTATTTTATGGTGACATAAAATTCTCTTAAGGAAGTTTCTCATATAGGGCAGAATTTCCAAGATAATGAGTACGCCCATTCTTAGAGAATGGCAGAAGGCTAGAACATAAGGAGGCTGAGGGATTCTTCTCTAAACAGTATTACAAATATCATCTTTCTTTTTCCTACATTTAAAAAATACATATTTGAAGATGCTATTGCCATGGTAAAATGTTATCTTTCAAAAATATTATGAGAGCAACATATATATGGCATTGAGAAAATGAGTGTCTTAAATTACTAAATTTCTTCCATCTCCAATTTAGGCATTTTATTGTATTATTTATAGTATATTCAGTGCATTAGCAAGTAATAGTTGATTGATGTGGCCAAAAACATATAGGTAACTTAGCACTTTTCTAACAGTCAAAGTACTCCAGAGCAGGGGGCAGAAAGGGAAGTCTATGAGAACAAACGCAATGTTGTTTTGAGTTCTAGGTAGACCATGTTGTGTGCTACACTGGACAGAATAAAGTACTGAAGAAGGTGTAGCTGTGTAAGGAAATACAATGTTAGTTCCCAGCATTTATCTGTCTGATTGATAAAACAATGATCTGAATAGCAGCAGATGTTATTAACGCTTTGAGCAGAAGATGAGTCTTTTCATATCCTGCCTCCACTACAAGTAACCCTCCTAGCCGAGAGCTAAGATGCCATTAATAAGATAATAAATGCTTGTTTGTGAAGAGGCAGTGAAACAGCTCCAAAATGTGTTACTTCAAAAAGAAAATTTTGGAGTCTACGTGCAATAATGTTCTGGATTTCAGACAGGTGGTACTGCCTCAATACTATCTGAGTCAATTTTTTAATGCTGTCATTTAAATAAACAAACAAATACATAAACAAAAGCTTGAGCTGAATATTTAATGAGTGTTTCAGAAAGTTTTCGTTTGGAAAAAGCAGCAAAATTCTGCTTGAATAATATGTTACTACTGACTTCTGCTCTTTCAGTTACCTGGCCTTGATTGTATGAAGACTATCACATGTACAATTCCTAAGGTACTCATCTGTACAAACCTCTACAAACTGGGGCCTGAAAACACCCAATTATTATAATTATGTAGATAAGAACTCTTTACAAGATTATTGTATAGTGTGGTGCTGATTATTTTACAGCATTCCTGTTATAAGTTTCTGCATACACAGCTGTGCTTTGTTTTATCTTTCAAAGCCCTTGCTACTGCAGTTGCACTACTGTAGCTATCCACTGAAATAAAATCCGTGCTGTCATCCAGACCTTTTTAGAGAAGATTAAAAAAAACTTAAGTGGATCTGAGTTTTGTGTAGCCATTTACTTGTCTGTTCTACCTGGTTCTCTCCTCTGTCTACTGTAACAATTGACTCATTTATTAGAACTAGCCTGGTAATTGACAGCTTATTTTGAACAGGAGTTCTACAATGAATGCAAAATAATAATCAGTCCAGGTTGCTCCTTGAATACTTTGCTCCATGACCAACATAGTCATGATAAACAATGAATATCTGTTAATGTTGTCTTAAAGTGGACATTTGACACCTAGAGAAAAATAAGGAGGAAAGTGAATGAAACAGTGGATACCTTCGCAGGGAATGAAGACAGTAGATTGCAAGTGATAGGTTCAATTACTGGTTTGTGGACCAATGACACTTCTAAGTAACACATTTTTTTAAGGGATCTTCAAAAGTTCTGAGAATATTTTCATCAATCAGTGAAAAAAAATCCAATTGATACAGCTAAGGATGAACACATGGTCCATGCTGGCTGGTTTCTGAATATTGAGGGCTTTGTTTCATTTTGTTTGGTTGGGGTTTTCGGGATTTGGGCTGGTTTTCGTTGGTTGGTTGATTTGGGTTTGGGTTTGGGATTTTTGTGGTGTTTCTGTTTTTTTGTTTGATTCCTGCTCTTAGTGTCCTGCAGAGTGCATCTATATTATTGTCAGTAGCTTTTGTCAGCATGGATGGCTAGATTTACAAAGCCTTGTTACCACACCTGTAACAGAGAGATCACTCTTAACTGCATATTCACTATGAGACTGTGAGCAATATTCAGGTATGCTGAAGTCCACACTACTACAGATTCACTGGTAGCAACTTTGCGTTGAAGTATGATTAAAGCAGACCTATTCTCAGCGTATTGCTCTCAGAATCCTACTCAGTTTGTTCAGTATGAACTGGGGGATCACCAAAGGGAAACAAACAAACAAATAAACAACAAACAGTAAGCAAGTGAAATGTAGAGAACATATTTATTCCACAGAAAGGCATAAGTGTGATCGGCGGCAGGAACCATAAGTACTGCAGCCGGGTGCTCAATCTGGGCGGGTGGAGAGTTCCTGGGAGAGGCAAAAGCTCAGGAGAGGACCCCGGCAGGGCGACTCTCTCTGAACTTCAGAAGCGGCAACTGTCACGTGGGCCGACCGCGTGGTAGGGGGGCGGTCCCGGAAGAAGCCGCGGGGTATTTAAACGAGACCAAATCAGCTCCCAAACCAGATTCAGTGTGATCGGCGGCAGGAACCGTAAGTACTGCAGCCGGGTGCTCAATCTGGGCGGGTGGAGAGTTCCTGGGAGAGGCAAAAGCTCAGGAGAGGACCCCGGCAGGGCGACTCTCTCTGAACTTCAGAAACAGCACGTGGGCCGACCGCGTGGTAGGGGGGCGGTCCCGGAAGAAGCTGCCGGGTATTTAAGCATTGCCCTGGGAGCGCCAGCGACCGGAGCGCGGCGAACAGGGTCACAGGACAGGCAGTGTGCGCGGCGAACAGGGTCACAGGACAGGCAGTGTGCGCGGCGAACAGGGTCACAGGACAGGCAGTGTGCGCGGCAGTTCGCGCAGGCAGGGCAAGCAGGCTCTCGCTGACAGGTGGTTGACTTCCCACTCCCCTGCTGCAATGGTGACCAGGCGTGGTAAAGCCTCTGCCACCAGGAGCATAGGCACCCAAACGGAAGCAGTATTACGAGACACAGCTACCCAGACTCGAGACTGTAGGGAGTGTCTCAGCCTACCTGTGGCTCCTGAGGACCATAACAAAAATATAAAAAATGCTTGTCTGAGATGTGAACAGATTCAGGATCTGCTCCTTATGGTTGCAGATCTGAAGGATCAGGTGGAGAGGTTGAGAAGTATTCGCGAAAGTGAAAGGGAGATAGACTGGTGGAGTAGAAACCTCTCTCCTCCCAGTAATCCTCCCCAGGAGGCTGAGGAATACCATATTCCTCAGCAACAGGGTAAGGAGAGTGACCTGGCTGGTGAGGAGGACTGGGAGCAGGTCTGCTCTCGTGGGGGTTATAGACCTCCCTTTCAAATGCCAACTTTCCAGCTGCCCCTTCAAAACAGTTTTGGGGAGTTGGAATTTGATGTTCAGTTGGAGGATAGTCTGACAGAGAGCTCACCTGAAGAGGCTGACCTCACATTGCCCATCGGACGGGTCAGGACCTCAAATAAGAAAAAGAAAAGGAGGGTCATTGTGGTGGGAGACTCCCTTCTGAAAGGGACGGAGGGCCCTATTTGTAGGATGGACCCAACTCATCGGGAAGTCTGCTGCCTTCCCCAAGCCCGGGTACACGACATCGCCAAGAGACTCCCGGACCTAATTAAACCCTCAGATTATTACCCGCTTCTGGTGATCCAGGCTGGCGGTGATGAGCTAGTGAAAAGAGGGTCAAGGGTGGTTAAAAAGGAACTCCAGGAGCTGGGATGGTCGATAGATAAGGCAGGAGCACAGGTGGTGTTCTGTTCAGTTCCCCCAGTGGCAGGGATGGATACAGACAGGAATAAGAGAATATATGCAGTTAATAGATGGCTTAGGGGCTGGTGCCGCCAGAGGAATTTTGGATTCTTTGATCATGGGGAAACCTTTATGGCACCTGGCCTGTTCGACCCCGATGGGTCTCGTCTAACTCCGAAGGGTAGGAGAATTCTAGCTCAGGAGCTGGCAGGGCTTGTTGAGAGGGCTTTAAACTAGGCATGAAGGGGGAGGGGGGAGTTACTAGGCTCGCCAAAGATGTCCCCGTGGAGGATGAGCCATCCCAAAAGGGGTTGTCAGTAACCCAACTGAAGTGCATGTACACAAATGCACGCAGTATGGGAAACAAGCAGGAGGAGCTAGAAGTCCTGGTCCAGCAGGAGAGATATGATATAGTTGCCATCACGGAAACGTGGTGGAACGACTGTCATAACTGGAGTGCTGCCATGGAAGGCTACAGGCTCTTCAGGAGAGACAGGCGTGAGAAGAGGGGTGGAGGGGTGGCCCTCTACACTAGGGAAACCCTGGATACTGTTGAAGTTGAGATCGGTGATGACCAGGTTGAGTGCCTATGGGTAAGAGTCAGAGGGGCAGTCAAGTCTGACCTCCTGGTTGGAGTGTGCTACAGACCGCCTGACCAGGAGGAGGATTTGGATCTTCTGTTGTTTAAACAGCTGGAGGCTGCCTCTAGATTGGCTGCCCTTATTCTTTTAGGAGACTTTAACCTTCCAGATATCTGCTGGAAACTTAATACTGCTGAGAGGAGGCAGTCCAGGAGGTTTTTAGAGTGTATTGAGGACTGCTTTTTGTCACAGCTGGTGAGTGAGCCCACCAGGGGTGAGGCTCTACTTGACTTGCTGTTTACAAACAAAGATGGGTTGGTGAGTGATGTTGTTGTCGGAGGATGTCTAGGGTCTAGTGATCATGAAATAATTGAGTTCTCTCTGAACAATGTAATAAGAAAAGCCAGGACCAGAACATCGATGCTGGAATTTCAGCAGGCAGATTTCAGATTATTTAAGGAACTGGTCAGGAAAGTACCCTGGGAAATAGCTCTTAGTGGCAAGGGGGTCCAGGAAGCTTGGATATACTTCAAGAATGAAGTTTTGCAGGCGCAGGAGCGGGCTGTCCCTGTGTGTTGTAAGAAGGGGCAGACGACCGCCCTGGATGAGTAGGGAACTTCTGAAGGAACTAAGTAAGAAAAAGAGGATGTATCATCGTTGGAAGGAAGGGGATGTATGTCAGGTCATGTTCAAGGATGTTGTTAAGTCGTGTAGGAGGAAAATCAGGGAAGCAAAAGCCCAGCTGGAGCTCAAATTGGCCATTTCTGTTAAGGACAATAAGAAGAGTTTTTATAGATACATCAATGGCAGAAAGAAGGGCGGCAGCGACCTCCACTCCTTGTTGGATGTGGAGGGAAATATAGTAACCAGAGATGCAGAGAAGGCTGAGGTACTTAATGCTTTCTTTGCCTCAGTTTTTAACAACAAGGATGTCAGCTCGCTTGACAGTTGGCCCTCTGAAGTGGTTAATGGGGGCAGGGTGCAATATGGCCCTCCTGCAATCCATGAGGAGGAGGTTAGAGACCTGCTGAGCCGCTTGGACCCTCATAAGTCTATGGGGCCAGATGGGATCCATCCTAGGGTGCTGAGAGAGCTGGCGGATGAGCTTGCTAAGCCGCTCTCCATCATCTTTCAGCGGTCCTGGCTCTCTGGAGAGGTCCCGGAAGACTGGAAGTTGGCCAATGTGACACCCATCCACAAGAAGGGCCGTAAGGATGATCCAGGTAATTACAGACCTGTCAGCCTGACCTCGGTCCCAGGTAAAATCATGGAGAAGATAATCCTGGGTGAAGTCATGCACCACCTGCAGAACGGTCAAGAAATCAGGCCCAGCCAGCATGGATTTAGGAGGGGTAGGTCCTGCCTGACCAACCTGATCTCCTTTTACGACCATGTGACTCGCCTGGTGGATGAGAGGAAGGCTGTGGATGTGGTATACTTGGATTTCAGTAAGGCCTTTGACACGGTCCCCCACAGTAGACTCCTAGGGAAGCTGGCAGCTCGTGGCCTAGATGGGAGCACTTTGTGCTGGGTTAGGAATTGGCTGGATGGCCGAGCCCAAAGAGTGATGGTAAATAGTGTTTCATCCAGTTGGCGGCCGGTCACCAGTGGTGTCCCCTAGGGATCGGTATTGGGTCCCGTCCTGTTTAATATCTTTATTGACGATTTGGATGAGGGGATTGAGTCCATCATCAGCAAATTTGCAGATGATACCAAGCTGGGAGGAAGAGTTGATCTGCTAGAGGGTAGGATGGCCCTACAGAGGGACCTGGACAGATTGGAGAGCTGGGCCGATTCTAATGGGATGATGTTTAATAAGTCCAAATGTCAGGTACTTCATTTTGGACACAACAATCCCATGCAGAGCTACAGACTGGGGACAGAGTGGCTAGAGAGTAGTCAGGTAGAAAAGGACCTGGGAGTGCTGGTGGACAGGAAGCTCAACATGAGCCAGCAGTGTGCCCAGGTGGCCAAGAAGGCCAATGGAATCCTGGCCTGCATCAGGAATAGTGTAGTAAGCAGGACCAGAGAAGTTATTGTCCCCCTGTACTCGGCACTGGTCAGGCCTCACCTTGAATATTGTGTCCAGTTCTGGGCCCCTCAGTATGGGAAAGATGTTAGGATACTGGAATGTGTTCAGAGGAGGGCAACGAAGATGGTGAGGGGGCTGGAGCACAAGCCCTACGAGGAGCGACTGAGGGAATTGGGGCTGTTTAGCCTGGAGAAGAGGAGGATCAGGGGAGACCTCATTGCTCTCTACAACTACCTAAAAGGAGGTTGTAGTCAGGCAGGGGTTGGTCTCTTCTCTCAGGTGACCAGTGGCAGAACCAGAGGGCATGGACTTAAGCTTCGTCAGGGAAAGTTTAGACTTGATGTGAGGAAAAAATTCTTCACTGAAAGGTTGATTGGCCATTGGAATGGGCTGCCCAGGGAGGTGGTGGATTCACCTACCCTGGAGGTGTTTAAGGGGAGACTGGATGAGGCACTGAGTGCCATGGTTTAGATGATGGTTGGTGTTAGTGTTAGGTTATAGGTTGGACTTGATGATCTCAGAGGTCCTTTCCAACCTTGTGATACTGTGATAAGTCTAATCAGCAATCCTAATGCCAATATTTATGTGGTCTCTAGCTCCACAGTAAATGTTTTTACACACACAAGCCATATTCAAGAAGAAATAATGATTCTGACCACCCTTTTCTGTTCAATCCTGGCAGATAAAACACTTGGGGTGTTTCATCAGCTAATTTGCAAAAGTCACATTGCACATACTCCTGCTGTCATCATGTATATTAACAGCAGGAAGAAGACCATTTCTATACCTATCCAGAAGTGGGCATAACTTCCTTCAAAGAACTGAGCTTGATGAGCACAGCCAGGCCTTTCTGTCTATATAGAAAGTCTAGGATTTTTTTTTTAAGTTCGTCCTATGCCTATTGGCTTATTTCTATTTTTTTGTATGCAAGTACTGCATTTACTAATACACTAAGATGAAAAATGTAGCTGTTTACACAAAATTTGTAATTCATGTAATACATTAGTTTCATACATATATATGGAAGAAAAAACTTTTTTTTAACTAGTTAGTGCTATCAATATAGGTAAAGTATTTTAGAAGGAAAAGTTTTATTTTAATATACAATATCTTAATTACCTTTCAGCTTCTGTTTGTAAACATAAAAATGTTGGGTTTTTTTCTATACCTCAATTAGTGCTACAATACAACTGCAAGAGAAATGCTTGTTATAAAAAGTAAAAGGTTTATGTCTGTCAGCACTGAGAAATGTTTTGTAACAAGTAGGAAGTAGTGGTCAATGGGATCCACTGCTGGCTGCCTGATTCCTAAACAACCTTGACATTTTCCTTGAGGCTACTGCACCTGATGACAACTGCCTGCAGGACATATGTCACAGAAATTGTCTCTGGGAACTGTGTTTCTTTTCACCTATTGCCTTGCTGATTTTGTCCTGCTCCTTGCCATACACCTATACACGTATACACTGGGAAGGTGAAGATGAGGGAACAAATTACAAGATTTATATACTCTTCATGAGTGAATATTAGCCACAAAAGTTTAGTTTCTTTTTCAACTACCTGAACAGCTCAAAAAGAATGGGATCACAGCTGATCACTTACTACGTTACATAAGTATTTTTTGTAGATGTTGTCACTTGTTTATTTTTTGTTTGTTTTTTTCTGGGTATGTTTTATCAAAAGTTCCTTCTTGGGTAGAAAATTAAAATTCTTTCAGCTCTGCCCAGGAACCTGCAGTTCTGAACTTCAAGACCAAAACTTAAAAATATTATGAGAAAAGAGTAGAAAAACATTAAAATCCTCATGGATTCCAAAGCATTTTCTTTTATGTGCAAAATATTGCAGTGGTGTAGCAACGTTGACATTATGTATGTCATCACCCAATCACCAGCAAAATGCTTGTAAGCTGCACCATATCCTTCCTATATAAGCATAGTCCTCTCAAAAGCGTCAGCAATGCTCTCTATTAAACTGAGCTGGTGACACAGTTGCTTAGTGTCTACTGGGTGCCAAACTGTTTCCCAATGCAGTTAACATCAGGACTCATCATTCCAGATCTTTTCAGGTTATTTCTTTACACACTGAGTGGCCTAAATGTTCTTGCACAACATGTTTTCTTCCCCTAGTCACTTCTGCACAGTCCATAATTTAACCTAATTTCAGCTCATGTCAAACCAGTTCCTGTAATGTAATAAAGTTTTTAGAACACAAGGGCACTCACATCTAAAATTTTTCCCAATTATTAAAATTAACTTTCCACTCTCACTCCAGCTGATCATAACTGTGGTACTAACTTTTAAGCATAGAATAAACCTAGCTTGTTTACATACAGATGATACTTTGAACAATTACTCATTTACTTGACTGAACACAATTTTTAGTTTCTGAATACGTGACCTAGTATAACACATCTGTCCTTGTATCTGTCCACTGTGCCTGGCATTTCTACAGAGATCAGTGAGTATGAGATTGTGAACCAGCAGCAAGTAATCTGTAAACCTACAAAATGTTTTGCTAAGATGTGTAAAAAGACCAAATAATGAGTGATAATAGAGGTGAAGGGCAGGAATAACATAATTGATGCAGTACGCCAAATTTCTACTTTATAATGTGAAGATAAATACTAAAACCAAGAGTGTAAGAAATATCTTCAGATTTGTGCAAGCTTGATAAGCCATTTAACTGTATTATAATATAAGTAAAGATTCTGAATCTGTATTATATATGTATATATGCAGCTTCTCTCAAAATACTTTTCCCCAGGTTAACTATATCAACACATTTTTTCTTCTGTCATGCTTCATTCCCTGGAAGCAAAGATGACATTTTTAAAATATGCTGGCTTGTAATACAAGATTCATTGCAATAAAGTAAGCTGTTAACCTACTTTTCTTCAACTTAAGTATTTTATCTAAAATTATGGGACATACTTTGTTCAGAGGAACTTTGTCTGCAAAACTAGTTTAGTTCTACTGCATTAAGTCCAAAAGGGACACAAGAAAGTCGCACAGAGAACCATAGTTTCTGAGTTGTTGTGTAATTTTTCTCCATAAGGTAATTACAGATAAAACTAGCAAGACTTTCCAGAGTGGGACATCTACATGTCTTTTTCCTTGTGTGTACCTTTCCAAGAAAAATGACTTAAAGCATTCACCTAAGAAATTGACAGGACTCTGTGACATATTTTGACAACCAAGATTATGGAGTGGTTCATCTTGAATGTGCTCAAACAGGCAAGTACAGATTAACCAGGGATCAGACCCAGCCAACACGGGTTCATGAAAGGCAGGTCCTGTTTGACCAACCTGAACTCTTTCTATGACTAAGTGACTTACTTAGTGGATGAGAGAAGGGCTGTGGATGTTATGTACCTGAATTTCAGAAAAGCCTTTGACAACTGTCTCCCACAGCATTCTCCTAGAGAAGCTGGCTTAGACAGGTGTACTCTCCACTGGATAAAAAAACTGCCTAGATGATCGAGGCCAGAGAGTTCTGGTGAATGGAGCTGAACGGAATTTGTGGCCAGCCACAAGCAGGGCTCACCAGAACCCAGTGTTTGGGTCAGTGTTTCTTAGTATCTTTATTAGTGATCTGGATGAGGGGATTGAGTGCTCCCTCAGTAAGTTTTCAGATGACACCAAATTGGGTGGAAGTGTTGATCTGCTTGAGGACAGGAAGGTTCTACAGAGGAACCTGGACAAGCTGTATCAATGGGACAAGGCCGATTACATGAAATTCAATATGGTCAAGTGCCGAATTTTGCACTTTGGTCACAGCAACCCCATTAAACACTACACGCTTGGGGAAGAGTGGCTACAAATGTGCCTTGCAGAGAGGATTTGGGGATGTTGGGTGAGAGCCCACGGAACATGAGCCAGCAGTATGCCCAGGTGGCCAAGAAGGCCAACAGCATCCTAGCCTGCATCAGAAATGATGTGGCCAGCACAGGAAGAGAAGTAATAGTGCTCCTGTATTCGGTGGTAGTAGGGCCACAGCTATAGAGGGCCTCAGTACAAAAAAAGATATTGAGGTGCTGGAGCCTGTTCAGAGGAGGCAAAAAAGCTACTGAAGGGTCTGGTGCACAGATCTTATGAGGAGTGGCTGAGGGTATTTGGAGAAGAGGATGCTGATTGGAGACCTTATTGGCTTCTACAGCTACCTAAAGGGAGCTTGTAGTAAGGCGAGTGTTGGTCTCTTCTGCCGAGTAACAAGTGATAGGCTGAGAGGAAATAGCCTCAAGTTATGTCAGTTTACATTGGAGATTAGGAAAAAGTACTTTATTGAAAAAGTGGTGGAACAGGCTGCCCGGGGAAGCTGTGGAGTCACCATCCTTTAGAGTGTTCAAAAAATGTGTAAATGGGGCACTTTGGGACATGGTTTAGGAGGCATGTTTGTGCTGTGTTGATGGTTGGACTTGATGACCTTAGAAGTTTTTCCCAACTTTAATGATTCTATGATCCCATAATTGTTAAGTATGAAGTACTGCTCAATAAGACTGAGTTGCTCCTTGTATTCCTACGGATTCATATTTTGAGCCACGTGATAAAGCGTGGGAACTCAGTGACACTGTGACAAGAGGTCATTTTCTGCCTTGAGAAGGTCCTTATTAAGTTTCAATTATTTTATCCATTTATACTACAGTCTTTCTGTTCTCCTTACATTCCTAACACATGTAGGTGGCTATGTTCCTTCACATATGTTTCACAACATGTTCTGAATCACTACAGAACTTTACTAAAAGTTCTTCTTCCATAGAACATTTAAATATGACCCCTGTTGGTTGATGTGCCTATACTACTTGGTAAGAATCACTGAATCAAGCACTGCATTGAAAGAGGTGAATAATAGAGGAAATTGCTTTTATCAAATCACGTTTTAAACTACAATAAACTACACAGTAGGTGTACTTCAACAAAACTAGCTGTTTACTGGGATGAACAAGAAAAACTACCCTTTTTTTCTTTTGCAATGTGTTGAGAATTTACACTTTGGTTTGTTTTTGTAAATAGGCTAGAAAAAACAAAACAAACCACTCATTTTTTTTGTGTTCAAGTTGGAGGGCAAGGGGATAAGAAAAATAGGAGGATGAAAGTGCCTCCTTCTTGACTGGATCTCTTGCCTGCAGTATGGAAAAGCCACATTTAAGGCTCTGCCTGAATCACTGAAGTGATTAGTTGTCACATATCCCAGGCCAGTCACTAAGCTAGGGTGTCCTGTGGGCTCTTTCCTTGTGGCTTATATCTGAAAGATCAGTCTGTGCTTTTCAGACACCATAATAACAATTTTTTTCAAAAATGTGCAGGTGAAATATTCCTGACTAAGTATATTTATTTTACTAAACTTGTGTTTACTATAGATCTGAAATGTATATGAAAAGGCCTGCACCTATGTCTGTGATACTTTGGCATGTGCAGCTCAGTCTGCCTATTTGTTGTTGCAATGTTCCTTATTGGCACAATATTGGGACATGTGTGCCTCTATGTGGTGGACTCTCATGATCAGCTTCTCTACTCAGGCAGCGATGTCTTGCTATATATCAGCAGCCCAGATGGTTCTTGCTCTGCATTCCCAATTGGTCTTCTTCCATCCCCACCACACTTTCCTTATGATCTATGACTTGGTCTAGAGGAAAAGCCACTGACCAGATACCTGAAATCTTTCTTTTCCTCTCCTGACTTAGTGTCAGGTCTCTAGCATTAGAACACATTCATTCTCTGAGACTGAAATAGAATTTTTTTGCAAGTTTTTATTTTCCAATAGGATTCTGGAAGGTCTTTTCCTCCCTCTTTTCAGTTATGTGGAAAAACTTGTAATTTCAATATCTTTTAGTGCTTCATGAATCAAACTTGTAGACTCTAGTCATTCAACAAGCTTTAAATTGTTTAACATCAAATCAGAATTTATGCAAATAGTTGTATAATGTCACCAACTGAGAGCAATAAACTGCAACCTACACAGTGAGAAATAAAAGCCTTTGAATGTGTTAGGGAAAATAATAACTTTAGTAAGTCCAAATTTGCTAGTGATTTTATGAAAGCTGTAACTTATTTATTAAGGAATGCCATTGCTTCTTCCCTATTTAATCACCAGGCAGAGTTTTATTTGGAGTAGAGTGTATTTCTATACAGTAGAATATATGAATATTGCTGTCTTTTGGATTTGAGATGACAACAGTGTTGATAACACATTGATGGTTTAGGTACTGCTGAGCAGTACTTAAACAGTGTTGCAGCATTTTCTGCTTCTCAGAATGCCATATCCGCAAGAAAGCTGGATGTGCAGGGGAAGTTGGGAGAGGACAGAACTGGCATAGATGACTCCTGCTGACTTAAAGGGATATCCCATATCATCTGACATCATGATCACTGATAAAACCTGAGGGAAAGTATGAGGAATTAAAAGCTCAGAGTTATGATGCACACCTTCGCAAGTAACTGTTACCCTTGCTGGAGTCCTGCTTTCCTGGAGATGGCTAATCACATACCTGCTGATTGGAAGGAACTAATTAATTCTGTATTTTGTTTTGCTTGCCTGAGTAGCTTTGATTTTATCTGTTAAACAGTCTATATCCCAACACACGAGTTTTCTCACTTTACCGTTCTGATTATCTTTCTCACCTCTCTGAGAGAGAGTGAACAATGGGCTTTGTGGGCCTTAGTTGACTACCAGTGCTAAATCACAACAGCTGGAGTAACATCCTCTTCTGATTATTTGGGTTTCTGTATTTTTTCTTTTTTTAAAAAACAAAATGCAGTGTAAATATTCCCTAAATATTCAAATACCAAATGCAACTAAATATTACTTTCTAAAGCTAAATAATCAGCAATATATTTTCCATGTATAAAATACTTATTTTAAATATTTTTTCTGACATGATTTGTGACTGTTGAGATCAGAAGATGAAGGAAAACAGGGGAAAAAAAAGCCAGAATATTTAATGCCTAAGGATTATTCAAAGCTTGAAATGTCTTCTCGATTTATTATCCCATATTTTAACTCGGAAACTGAATTAATTTTGGCTGACATTTTGTGTTTAAACTGTATATAAATTGTAGCTTATATTGATATATCACATAGCACTACAAATTTTGTTCAAAGAAGTATGAAAAAATTCACAAATTCCCTATAAACCTATAGCCATGTACCAGTCATGATTGTTAGTCACGACGAAGTGCTGAAATACATTAATTTGAGTAAACCTTTAAGCAAATCGACTATGAATCATCAAACCACTCACACTGTTAAAATAAAGCATTTGCTTCTGTTCTTTCTGGAATTGGAAACCTAATGTTCAAAGGGAAAATGAAATGTGTTGGGTTTAAAAGTAAGTAAGAAATCCACTATAGTGCATGTGGTTAGACTGTTAAGTTCTATTTAAATCACTTTGTGATAACACAAACATTTTGCCCAAAGGTGTTTTCTGTCTCTTGCTTTGTTATTCTTCACTAGATATTATGCAGCAATGAGTCTCACTCATCATGCTATTATTATATGATAATTGCAATCAAAGTTTTTAGAACTGTGTGAAGACAAAAATGTATTTGCATTAAAAAAAGGTTTTGTGATAAATTGCTTTTTCATATTGTACATTCGCATATGACCATATCCTCTTACTATCTGTTAAAACAGCAGTGTGAATACTTTATAGTTAAAATGAAGAAAAAAATAAACCATGTAACAAATTAATGCAAAATATCTTGGAAGATATTTTTAATCACATTTCAAAAAAGCACTCACTTGTATGCATACAAGCAGACAATTAAGAAGTAAAAGCAATACTGCTTTTTGTCAATGTTTTTATTATTTCCTACTCAATGATCCTTAAATGGAGCAATGCACCATTGTGAAATGCAGTTCTCAATTATGTATTTTAGACTGTTACCTTTATAAATCTGTTATTGACGAATGAGAGTGACAAAAATGCAGTAGTATATCTCAGAATCTGAAGAAAAATAACTTGGATGCAAATACTTATAAAGAAAGTGACCTGAATCAATGCGGTGAGGCTATTTTGACTGTAACAGAGAAAGGAAAATATATTTACGTTAAAAGGTAGTTGTCAGCTGTCGAATTCCTTTTGTCTAAAATTAATTTTAAATACTAGGCATTTTAAAATGTCATTTGCTTCAGCACATGAGAAGCTGTAACAGAACAGCAATATTAGCTTTCACAATCACACCTGGTGCTATAAAATCTAACTAATTTTTTTACTTTCAAAACGCATATGTAAATAAACATGAAGTGAAAGCTATTAGAAGTAAAATTTTATTTTTAGTAGCAGTCATAACAACTGGAATAGTGGAGGGCAGTGAGGTTTTCTCCTGGATGTGGTTTCTGTGATTAACCCAGTATTATAATTCATTTCCTTTTCACTTGTTGTTGGTTTCCTGACATTTTTGCCTGGTTACTGCTGAGAACCTGTCTGCACTTAAATAGAACGAGTACAATTTTTGCAGAAGGATGTATTTGAATCTGCCTTGTGAACCCTGACTTAAGATCATATACATCAAAAAAATAGTTTAAAAACAGTAAACTTCTCACAAACCGTTACCTATCTTTTACAATCTTAGTAGTTTTAGGGAGCATATAATTATGCAGCCAAATTTTCACTACACAGGGAGGATTCAATTTGCACCACAGAAGTTTAATTTATACCATGGCTTATAATGACCCTTATTTAACTTGAGAAAGATAAAGGTGTGCTTGAAAACTAATCTTTCATATCCATTCTGGGTAAAATAGAAGGGTTCCTAGAGGGCAAATTTCAGGAAAATTCAGGAATTAGTGATGATTCCATTAACTCCTTCCATTTCTGACACTGTCAGAACTCACTCTGTCACTCACATAATGACATAAAATTATAGAATATAAGAGTTTTCTCTGTTTTTTAGCGACATTTTCTCCCAGGGTTTTTTTTATCAATTTATGGCTGTATCACATACATTCTGATTTTACCTTCAATGAGACTTTCTAGGAATAAAAGTAAATATATAGATACTATAGTATTAGTTTTAAATAATTCAGAGCATACAAGTCTATATTAAGTGTACCTTTTCTCCTAAATCTGTTTTACACTATCTGAAAAATCTCTTTTTCTATAATAGTATTTATGAAGGCTTTTTCTAATTCTTTTCTATTTCTTTTCATGGCATACCTTTCAGTTTTATAAACAGAGAAGAAACTCACATTCTCAGAAGTTCAGATTCTAATTCTGAGTCGTATATAGAAATCTCATCTCTTCCCAGCTGCAGGCATTCTCCCTTTTAACATATTTAGTCTGTGACACTACAGCAAGTATACAACCAGGATATTCCTAAGGACACAAGAGTTAGTGGTCATATGAAAGAACAGCAGAAGCTGATTTTATGTAACACAGAAACTGAGATATTTAGAATATACTTTATCAAGAAATGCTTGGAAGAAGAATGCAGTTTTCATTTTAGAACAGAAAAAAAAGCTATAAAGGTTGGATAACTCTTTATTTTAGAAGAAAGCTGTCAACTTGACTTGCTATTCACTTGCAGGAGTGACTGAAGGTGGAACTGAATACTTCAGATGTGCTGAATGTCTTTTTTCATCCAATGTAGTGGAAAGTTTTCTTTATGTTAATATCCCTTGTTGCAAGGGCACAAGCACCACCTCTTAATATATGTCTTGCAGAAATACAGCCTTACTTTAGCTCTGACACCCATCAGCTTTCCAGGCTCATTAAAACTGAAGCAAAGAATGGGAAGAGGTCAGTTACATTATGGTAAGCCTTTCATCTGGAGATCACCAGTTCAAATTTAGCTGAGGTTTTACCCGTGAAAAATAATTATGATGACTGGCAGTCTGTATGAAATGCTATTGACTTCCACATCACAAAAGAATTTTTTTGCTTAGGTTGTTTTCTAAGGGATGCTGTTGAATGAGCCACAGTTGCAGCTGTGGCACGTTGAGACCTATAGGCAGACAACACGGGGATACAGGCTTCATTTTTACTGAGCTGCTTATATGGATAAAAGGAAATTCTGGTCTGCAGTGCACTTAAAACTACCTTTCATAAGCACCACATTGATCAAAATTATATCAAGTTGTTTGTCTTCCATACAGACATACACAGTACTTCAATTGATGATTTTCATTTGTTTGTTTCATCTCAAAGCAATAATTTTGAAGTTTCAAAGACAAAGATTTTGATACAAATTTGGGTTTTGTTTGTGTGTTTATTTCTTTTTTTCTTAGAGTAACTGCATCATAGATAGATAGAAAAAATACACCACTTAATTGTGCTAGGATCAAACAAAAAGTTGTGTATTGAAACTATATTAAAAATTCTTTGGAGTTTGGTTTGGCTTTTTGGGGGAGAAGGGAGGAGTGGGTCTTGGTGTATGCTCTTTTAACATCGTTTATTTTTCTGCTACAGGATCTGAAAGCTGTATTTTATCCTCAAAAATTGTACTAAATAGTAATGATTTCATATGACAGAAAAGATTTTAACATAAAAAAAAAAACCTCAAGAATTTTATTTCGGTGATTCCCGGAAATTCCTGTTTACTTACTTATTTGATTTGCTTCCTTCTTTGTGCATTATAAATATACAGAAAGATTAGAACCTCATCTGTACAGCCTTGAAAACATGGTGGGGATAGGAAAACAAAAGGTATAAAAGCAATTTGTAGAATTCAATGTAACCTATACTACATCTTTTGTACCATCTTTCATAATATTTGCCATTAAAAGAAGTGCTGAAGTACATACTGACTAGAATAATTACAGTGAGATAAGCTGAAAACTAAGTGAATTGCCAGGCTTGAACAGCTGTGGTCAGCAACACAAAGTCCACCTGGAATCCATTCATTGAATAAGTACCCAGTGATCAATTCTGGAGTCAGTATTGTTATCTTTTTGTTAATGATCTGAGTAATGCTGTAGAGAGTAACCTCAGCAAGTTTGCAGATGGCTATAAACTGAGAGGAGTGGCTAATGCACCAGAGGTTCATACTGCTATTCGGAGGGACCTGAACAGGCTGAAGAAATGGGCTGATGGGAATCTCATGCAGTTCATCAAGGTGAAGTATAAAGTCTTACACCTGCAGAGGAACAACCCCACATACCAGCACAAGATGGACACCTCCCAGCTGGAAAGCAGCTTTGCAGAAAATGGTCTCAGGGTCCTGCAGGCCAACAAGCTGACCATGAGCCAGCAATGCAAACTTGTGGTTCCCTCCGAACATCAAGATCCACTTCTTCACTTGGGGAAACTGAGAACTGATGCAGGTTGCCCAGAGAAGTTGCAGATTCTTCATCCTTGCAGATATCAAAAACATGAATGGACATTGTCCTGGGTAGTCTGCTCTAGTCATTCCTTTGCTTAGAGAAGGTAGCCAGCCAAGTTCATCTGCTCCGTGATACTATGATACTGTGATTTTATGCTACCAAGTGTCCGTTAAGATAAGTATGGGTGAAAGGATTCAGGATTTATGACCAGTAATCCCATATTGTCTGTGTTTCCTCTTACATCACCATATAATTGAAATATCCAGTATCTTTCCTTAGGTTAGTTGTTAAACATGTCTTATATCAAAGAAAGCTCTCTGGAGCCATTTCTGTCAGGAGTTAGTAACCTTTTCCTACCTGAGTAAATTACTACAGAATAATATGTACTCAACATTAAAAAAAAAAAAAAAAAAAAAACAAACATAAATCTAGGAATGAACTGTTTGTGTTTTTAATAGTGATCCTTACAGAACACTCAACTTTCCTCCCTTTTTATTTCTTCTTTGCAGATTAGCTGAAAGAGTTCCTCTTGCCTGTGTCTGTAAGCTTGTCTACATACCTGTCTACTTATATTTTCCCTGACAGTCTGAAAGTAAGTAAAAGAATAATTCTTCTGCAACCCTGGAGAAAACATGAAACTTCTTTTTAGGCTTGATTTTCTCTATTGAACACATTCTTTGTGTTTGAACTTTGTGATATGTCATTATCTGATGACATGGTTGTAGCAGATGCTTCAAACTGCTGTGTAGAATTACTAAGATAAATGGGTAAATCTATATGCAAAGATAAAAATAAGGTAAGTGGGTAAGATGCTTACCACAGAGAGAATGTTGAGCTTCCCAGGTGATCTCAAAAGGTGGTGTGTGACTTATGCTGCTGATAGTAAATCACCAGGATAGACAAAATAATCAGATGTAGGGACAATGAGCTGCGTTTAGCATAAGAAAATTATAGCATGACTAAATAAATTATGACCTAAACTTAGGAAAATACTTATCCATGCAACAAATGCCAGAGCTAGCCAAGGCAAATTCCAGCACTAAATTTAGATTTTTAATAATTTTTTTCAATAAAAAATACTATGCTAAATGTCATTTTTTCCATGCGTTTGTTGTGGATTTTTCCCACACAACAGATAGTAAGTCACTGATTTAGGTGTCAAGATCTAGCCCTGATGCGGCCCAACTTGACAGCTAAAATGCAAGCAGTTATGGTCCCAAGTCCTTCTCCCAACCTCTTCAGGGAAA
Organism: Tapera naevia; assembly: GCA_033556795.1. Classification (NCBI taxonomy): domain Eukaryota; kingdom Metazoa; phylum Chordata; class Aves; order Cuculiformes; family Neomorphidae; genus Tapera; species Tapera naevia. The sequence goes on from JAUMJJ010000016.1 coordinate 1,858,863, forward strand.
GGGAAAGGAGAGGAAAAAGACTTCTGTGTTGGAACCAAAACCAAGTGGCTTTAATGAAAGAAACAACAACAAAAAAAAAATAAATAAGATAGTTGTAGTAATAACAACAATAATAATTTTCCTGCTGAAAAAGTAGCAAGGCAAGATGTAGGCTATCCAGGAGACTTGTAGAGGGCATACAAAATAACTTCTTAACTGAGATAATAGACACCCCTGCCTGAGGGGATGAAATACTGGTGCTAATAGTCACCAATGCAAGAGAGCTCATCAGTGATGTCAAGATCAGAGGCAGCCTGGGCTGCAGTGATTATCCACTGATGGAGTTCAAGATTATGAGGGATATGAAACAGTCAAGGAGTATACTAAGAACCCTAAAATTTAGGAACATCCAGCTCTTCAAGGAGTTAGTCAGCAGGACCCCCTGGGAAATGATCCTTGGGTATAAGGGAGCAAAACTGAGTTGGCAAATATGCAGAGCAGTCAACATAGGTTTATGAAAGGCAGGTCCTACCTAATCTCCTTCTATGACAAGTTTACACATTTATTGAATGGAGGAAAGGCTGTGGATGTGGTGTACTTGGATTTTGGTAAAGCCTTTTTATGCCGTTTCTCAAAATATTCTGCTTGAGAAACTGGCTGTCCTTGGCCTGGGCAGCCACATCCTCTACCAGGTTAAAAACTGGCTGGATAGCTAGGCCCAAAGGGTGATGGTAAGTGAAATAAAACCCAGTTCACCATTGATGTTCCCCAAGGCTCAGTGCTGGGTCCAGTCCTGTTCAATATCTTAATCAAAGATCTGGATGAGGGAATTGAGTTTACATTTAGTAAGTTTGCAGATGACCATGAGCTGGGTGGAAGTGTTGATCTGTTTGAAAGTAGGGAGGCTCTGCAGAAGGATCTGGACAGGCTGGATCAATGTGTTGAAATCAATAGGATGAGGTTCAAAGCCAAGTGCTGGGCCCTGAACTTGGGGCACAGCAACGCCATGCAGTGTTACAGATTTGGGGAGGCATGGCTGGACACCTGCCTGGTGGAGAATGACCTGGGACAGTTTGTTGACAGCTAGCTGAATATGATCCAGCAGTGTGTCCCAAGTGGCTAAGAAAGCCAATGGCATCTTGGCCTTTATCAGAAACATTGTGGTCAGCAGGACCAGGGAAATGATTGTGCCCTTGTACTTGGGCCCTGATGAGGTGCATCCCAGAGTCATGAGGAAACTGACTGATGTGGTTGCCAAGCTACTCTCTATGATGTTCATGAGTTATGGCAATCAAGGAAAGTCCCTTGTGACTGGAAGAAGGGCAACATTGTGCACACTTTTAACAAGGATACAAAGGAGTATCCTGGCAACTAGCAATGTGCCAGCTTCACCTCTGTGCCTGGGAAGATCATGGAACAGATCCTCCTAGAAACTATGCCAAAGCACATGGAAGATGGAGAGGTGAGTTGAGACAGCCAATATGGCTTATCCAAAGGCAAGCCCTGGCTGACCAACCTAGTCGTTTTCTGTGATGGGGTGACTGCATCAGTGGACATGGGAAGAGGAATGGTTGTAATCTCCCTGAACATCTGTAAAGCCTTTGACATGGCTCCCCACAACATCCTTCTCTCTAAATTGGAGTGATCACGATTTGATGAGGGGACTGTTGGCTGGATAAGGAGTTGCTTTGATGGTCGCATTCAGAGAGTAGTGGTCAACAGCTCAACGCCCAGATGGAGACCTGTGACAAGCAGTGTCCCTCAGGGCTCCTTAATGGGTCCAGTGCTGCTTAGTATTTTCATTGATAATGTAGGCATTGAGATCAATCACACTCTTAGCAAGTCCCCAGATGACACTAAGCTGAGGCGGGCAGTGATCACACCAGAAGGCCAGGATAACACCTAAAGGGATTCTTGAGGTTCAACAAGGCCAAGTGCAAGGTCCTACACCTGCATTGGGGGAATCCACTGTTTCAGTACAGGATGGGGGAATCCACTGTTTCAGTACAGGATGGGGGAATGATGTGATTGAGAGTAACCTTCCAGAGAAGGACTTCAGGGTGCTGACTGATGAGAAGCTCGACATGAGCTGGCAATGTGCACTACAGAATACCAACCATGTCCTGGGCTACATCAAAAGAAGTATGGTCAGCGGGTCAAGGGAGGTGATTCTCCCCTTCCACTCTACTCTCATGAGACCCCACCAGGAGTGTTTTGCCCAGTTCTGAAACCCCAACTTAAGAACAATATGGAACTGTTGGAATGGGTTCAGAAGAGGGTTATGAAGACGATCAGAGGGCTGGAGCATCTCTGCTGTGAGGACAGGTTGAGAGAATTAGTGTTGTTTAGCCTGGGGAAGAGAAGGCTCTGGGAGACCTTATAGTGGCCTTCCAGTACCTGAAGGAAACCTACAAGAAAGCTGAGGGGGGACTTTTTTACAGGGGCATGTAGTGACAGAACAAGGGGGAATGGTTTTAAATTGGAAGGAGTAAGATTTAGATTAGATATTAGGAAAAAAAGTCTTCAAGCTGGAGGTGGTGAGACACTGGAACATATTGCCCAGGGAATTGGTCGATGGTCCCTTGCTGGAAGAGTTCAGTGCCAGGTTGAATGGGGTCTTGAGCAGGTTTGAGCTAGATGATCTTTAAGATCCCTTCTAACCCAAGACATTCTATGATTCTATGAATAATAATAAAATAAACCACTGTCAACATGAAAATAATAACATATATGGAAATACATGAAGTTGTGACACACACTGCCCATGACTATATTGCCACAATTGCTGCAGAGAAGATACTGGAAAAAGGTCAGTGACAGGAGGGAGTTGGGCTCAGAAAGTGAATTCAGAGACACACAGATCGGGGATCAGGGCCAAAAAGACAGACAGTATTCTCACTGGTTGTCGGGTGTTGAAGAAGAGAGGTTGACCCCAGTGATGCCTCACTTTTATATGCAATATGACCTGAATGGGATAGAATACTCTGTTGGTCAGTTTGGGATCATCTGCCCTGTCGACCTCTTCCTGCAGGTGTGACTCTTTTTTGCTTCTTCGTTTTACAGCATTGCAATATCTCAAAGATGACCTTGGTGTCTGTAATAAGCAATGGCTTAATCCAAGGGGAGATTACCCACTTGAGGCCTACAGTTCTTAAGAGGAACCAGCTCAAACCAGCTCTCCAGTGGGACCTCATTTATATCATGTCAAGACTGGGTTTTGGTCAGGTCTAATTGGCTGGGGACACATATCTTCTGGAACTGTGTACCTGACAACAATTCTCTACCTGTCCCATATTGGCAGCATAGAGATGAGGGGGTAATGTGCATTTCAAGATTTCGCTGCTGACCATAGTGTTCTCTTCAGTGGAAGAACTTCTTTCCCCAACTCCTCCTTGTAGTCTGAAAAAAACTTTATCGGGTTCCAACAGGAAAACCACAGTCTTTTTGTCTTTGGCAAGCCTGATATTTGTTATGTCCATTGCAGACCTCAATCCTTTCCAAGTCCTTGTCATATCCTAATTTTTATCAGGTTCTTGTCAGGCCAGGATCTTTATCAGGGTTGCTACACCTACAAAAATACCTTAAAATCCAACCTCTTTAATAAGTATAGGGTACTCTAAAGTAAATTGTAGCAGTCATCGGAAAATGAGAGATCCACCTGCACACCGTTCAACAATCACAAAGCTTATCTCTATAATGCTGCTTCTTCCAGTTCTTTTCAGGTCATTGATACTTCTTCCTCCTCCAGAAAGTAGTATTGATCTTCTCTTAGCTGAATGTATACTATTTGTAAAAAAGCACTAGGAGACAGCATGCACTTCCAAGAAACCAGCATAAAAAAAAAAGATAAGTGATTAGCAAAATAAGGAAAAGAAAAAATAAAACTTCTCTCCTTACTGATTAAGTATGACTTGTTATTTATGAGTTTATTTCTGAATTCAAAATTAAGTTTGTGAAGTCTGTAAGGAACAAGCTGTGTTTTCACTAAGAGATAGTTGTCTGCATACACTCTCTGTAATGATAAATACATAATTCCCATTCTACGGGGTCACATACAGTATGGTTGTGGGCATTTACTCTGCTTACAGAGATACTGAAATGTAAGTAGAGTGAAGACTGGAACAATTAATTTTTAGCATTGGACTATATATTCATAGTGTCATCATTCCTTATGATTTGATATATTCCGTCATACAAAAGCTCTAATCTCTCCTGACCAAGCTATTCTACAGAGCTCCATCTCAGAATACAGTAACGTTTCATGCTTAAAGCATTCAGAGGAGAGTTAGAGAAGACAACTTTAAATACTGTGTCTGTAGGATTTAAAGACAGAAATGAGAAACATCATCTCTTGCCTCTTGGGAGTAACATAAACTGTACTAGGTTATTGAGTATTCAGAGGTGGAATTCCTCTCATTCCTCAGGATAAAAGTAATCCAATTTGTAGAATATATATTAATAGTAATCAATACCAAGAACCTAAAGAGAGAGGGGGAGAGAGAGAGTAAATTCCAGCCTGGTGGTCAGATGAGGAGGTGGGAGGTGGGACACCTATACCAGACTTCAATGGTACACGACACACCTATACCAGACTTCGATGGTACACGACACAGTATTATTTGAAAATGGAATTATATGAGTGACGCACTTCATCTGAATATACAAATGTGTGAATGGTATTAATGAAGTTTGTACAACAGTGTCTTTCATATTGTCTGTTTACTTCCCTAACGTTTCTCTCTTTCCACTCAGTCAGCAGAAAGGAGTGTTATGGGATCCTTTCTGTAAGGACTAAAAAGAGGCAACATGATGTAATACGTATTGTGAAAGGAGCAATTTATATTGATGCTTGAAACATTCAAAATGTTACAGATTCTTCTGTTGATATTTGTTTTAGGGAGAGGGTCTTCAACTAGATGACTTTAACATTGATGGAGATGAAGATTCTAGGAAAAAAATGGAAACCAAAGGAAATAACTTCTAATTAAGGTCAGGGAAAACAAAAAACAAACACGCAAATCAGCAAAGTAACAAAAGATAAAGTAAATGTTTTCTGTGTGGGAATGAACAGAGTGGGTGAATTATTACTCGTATAATTCTTAACTGCAGTAGGTGAATTAGAATTGAATTACTTCAGTCGTTGCTTGATTTTTTTCCACATTAAGAATTTTACAAGATTATTATATTTCTTTTTGAAAGAAGAGAAGAGAAACCAGGACTCAAGGTTGTCCTTTCACTAATCATTTGGGATGCAAGAAAATAATTTCCACTAACTTTATGCTCTAGTTATTCCATCGCCAAAAACATGGCTGGAGGGCAAATCTCCTTTGGGCAGTTGGTAGACTCTTACCATAGTCTAGCTTTTTATTCTTTGTTTCTTTGTGATTTATCTATCCAGAATTATCCAAGGGAATTATATATTTTTTTTTTTTTATATAACAAAGTAACTGTGTCTGGATTACATGTATACATACGTGCCCATAAATACACATGAAAAAGATGATCCAATCAAAAAAATCCTCTCTATTTCAGGGTTTGAGGTGGCCCTGACAAGATGTAGTTTTGAGACATGGTAGCAGACAGAGTTGCAAGATCTTTAAGGATAAAAAGTTTATCTCTAAATAATGGTGCAGTGATAAACATAAATTTAACATCCATGTGGTAAAGACAGAAGATCCAACTACTCACCGAGGCTGAGCTGAACTTACTGTCCAGGCAGTATCATGTCTAACAGGCAAGTAGGAAGGAAGCAGGACAAGGCAAGACTATGGCTTCAGAACAAATGCAGATATTTTTTCATAAAACGTATTTGGCGGCTCTTAAATATCTCAATCAGTTTGATTTTTCATCTGTAATTATTTATAAACAAGAGTTTTCACTTTTTTTGAAGTGTCTATTCTAACATCAAGGAGGAGCATTAGTCATCATAGAATTTAGAATAGAATTCTATGTTGAAAGATTTGTTTACTTTTTGTTTGTTATTGCTATTAAGATATTTGATCATTTGTAGGGTACAGGTGATGAATTTGGATCACAATTTCTAAATTTTATCAAAAAACCTTGACTCCCTAAGTTTCAAAGGAGGAAAAAATTTCCACTGAGACAAGGCAACGTATATGCTGGGCAAAAGAAGGCATGTAGATATAAATCTCTGTTTCTGAACATCACCTTTTGTGTAAAAAGGAAAAAGCAAGCGAATAGCTAGGCAAAATAGAGGGGTTGCCTTAACTCACATGAAAAGACTCAGGTGTTTTGATTCCCTCTGAAAGAAATGCCTAAATGTCAAAAAAATATGATCTTCCTACTGAATACATTGTGTGCTACAGGTGAGGAATACTGTCATATACTACTCACACAGAGAGCATCTACACGTTACTCAAGTAAGTGCCAACACAGTGACTTTCTGTTCAGAAGTTACATTTTAAGAAAATATTAATATACTGTGGGCAATGTATTTCTGCAAAGGACATTAGTTTAGCTATCAGAACTGTTGAATACAGGAATGTTGTTGTGGGGTGTATTATTTTAAGTGGCTACAGCTTTCAGTTGAAATGTTAGAAATTGAAATGGAATTACTTTGGGTTAGAGTTGTAAGACTCCATGCTGACTACGATTTACAAAACTGGTGTCCATTGAAAAATACAGAAATAGTAAAGCTTACACAAGCCAAATCATTAGCCAAATCAGACTTCAAAACAATGAAGTCATTGAACAGGAATATCCATGATAGGACACAAACGTCTCAAAAGTTTTCTGATAAGCTGGAGGCTTTTGTGGTTTTGGCATATGAAATACCATGCTGCACATTAATTGCATACAGCTATTTAAAATGTATATGATTATTATTGTGCTGCTGTACTCGGCACTGATGAGGCCACACCTCAAGTACTGTGTTCAGTTCTGGGCCCCTCAATACAAAAAGGATATTGAGGTGTTGGAGTGTGTCCAGAGAAGGGGGATGAGGCTGGTGAAGGGGTTGGAGAACAAATCCTACAGGGAATGGCTAAGGGAACTGGGGTTGTTTAGCTTGGAGAAGAGGAGGCTGACGGGAGACCTCATTGCTGTCTATGGCTGCCTGAAAGGAGGCTGTGGCAGAGTGATTGTTGATCTCTACTCTCAAGTGACAGGTGATAGGGCAAGGGGAAATAGCCATAAGTTGTGCCAGGGGAGGTTCAGCCTAGATATTAGGAAGAATTTCTTTACTGAAGGGATGGTTAGGCACTGGAACAAGCTGCCCAGGGAGGTAGTTGAATCACCATCCCTGGAGGTTTTTAAAAAAAGTAAAGACGACTTTTTGAGGGATATGGTTTATCGGATAGCAGGTGCGGTTGGACTTGATGATCTTAGAGGTCTCTTCCAACCAGAAGATCCTATGATTCTATGATTTTATAATTACCTACTGTACTTTATATGGGCTTGACAGTATTTTAGGTTAGTTTCTATATAATTCTTAACAGTGCTAGGACTTGTATTTACAGTAACAAATAACAGCACTGTCCCTTTATTATTGTCATTGGTTTTTATTATTCCTAATATTGAATTAAAGATGTGAATAACCCCAACTGCGACTAGTTAACATGAAGTTACTTGAACTTGGTTTGCTGTACAGAGGCTCTCAGTTAACTTGTCTGGTAATTTTTGTGTATGCACACAATACCACATAAACCCAGCGCAAACAAATACAACTTAATACGTTTATCTAAAAGGTAACTATGGAATACAAGAGCAAATCAATATTCTATGTGTGGGTAAACAGATAATATACACTAAAAAAATCACTACAGACCCAGACTTACTGCTTTTTTTTTTGCTGACCTTTAATTGCCTTTATTGTTAAATACCAGATTTTAGGAAAATAGATCTGAATGCTCTCAGATTTATCACTTAGAAGTGAATTTCTCAAAATACCACTGACAGATTGAGTAATATGAAATTAATTATCAGAAATACTATTCTTCAATAAATATTATCTCTTGTGATTCTGTACCACCTTACTTGATGGTGTCCTGCATCTGATTATCTTCTGTAATCTCCCTGAAGTCAGTAACAGACAGAACTCAGTATTGTAAATGTAGATTTCTGAAGAATAAATAGCAGGCAACTGTTTATGTAAAAAATAGAACTAATCATAACATAAAATGAATATGAAGAATGATTAATTTTACCTGAATATTAGAGAAAAAGAAATAGTATTACACAAAAGCACAATAAACCACAAATATTAAAACAATGAGAAAAAATGTGAAATATAGAAATTTGATTTTTTCTAACTTCAAAATGAAGAAAATAAAATTCCCTCTGTAACAGTCTTGCTATTCCCTACATATTACAACAGAAAAAAACCCTAAAATCATATACTCTCCATACATAGTTTTATAAAAAGCAATGCTTTCAAGCTCCATACAAGTTAATTTTAATATTAATCAAATGTACATTTTAAATAAAAGAGGAAAAAATATTTGTTATAACATCTGGCATGTAAGTATATATTTATTTCTCTATATCATGGAGATTTTAATTAATTACCCAAAATATGCCAATAAGACTTGTTGTGACTACAGCATATATTGCACTCTTTTCACCTCTTAAAAACTTCCAATATCATCTCTAGAAGAAGCCAATGTTTTAATAGAGAAATTCAACAGGAAATACAGTCATATTAGGAAACAAAGTGATATCCTGCATATATCTTTCTTTAACTAGTATTGATATTTCCTTTTAATGAGTGAAAAACACCAAACTGAATGTCCTTTAGGATTTTGTTTTTATTAACTACTCAATTCATATACTGAGAAATACTGGAAATTCAAGATAATGATGACAATGTCTATATTTTCTAGTTCATTATTGTTTTGAAATATTCTGAATATAAGTTTGTGTCTAGTATTGAATTTTACTGTTGAAAGCCTAGCTAAGATGGGCCACCACTGTGCTCATTCTTCTATTGTAGGACATAAAGACCTTTGGAATATCTCCACAGACAACATTCGAGCAGTTTTGTGAGGACCAGTCTAGAAGGTGATTTTGCATAATATTTTGATTAATGAATCTAGACAAAATAAAGCAGCAAGATAATTAAGTTTGTCATGGAATATAACTGAGAGTTACCTGTTAATATACATCATAAGAGAGTAAAAGTGAATAATTTTGATGACAGAGGGATGATAGATATGGGGTGGAACATCTAAACAAAGTAATTCTGCCCGAAACTACTAACAAGAACATTCTCCTAAAAATGACAGCTCCTTAGCTAAATATGATTGGAAATGAAAAAAATCCTAATCGTACGATAATGAAAATATAATATTTCCTTCTGTGTACAAACAAGACATTTCCAGTAGAAGAAAAGGAGTCATCCTGATATAAATGATGAGGGGAAAAAAAAATCATCTTCATGAAAGAAGGAGTTTTTTGTTTTGCATAAATAAGAACAGCCAAATAACAAGATCAATCAAAGAACGACCACAGGAAGTCTCCCTGCTGACATGGCAGAGATCCAATCGCTTGAGATTTTCAACAGGCAACTGGACAAGGTTCTAGATAATATTTTCTAATCTCCATTTGCCACAACAGCTTGGATCAAGTGATCTTTCAAGGTCCTTTTCAAACCAGGCTATCCTATAATTCTACAAAATCCTCTGAAACACAGGACCTGTTCTTAATATACTCTGAATTAAAACAGGAATAGGTGAAGAAGAAACCTGCTGGTATGTTTAAGACACTGCAGAGACACTTATGTAACGACCGAAAAAGAAACCCAAAAGGCAAGGGATATACTTGTTTGAGCTAGTGAGTGAAGGTAGATGAAAGGAAGAAGAAATACAGAAAAGAAAATGCTGGTGAAAGAGCAAACAGGCATAAGCTGTTCCTCAGTTAGTTTAGACTGGGAATTAGAAGGTGTCCAGTCATCAAAAACATCGTTCCTAGAATAAAAGATAATGAGCTCAGTGAGATAACACCCTACACAGTGACATGTTAGCTTGATTAGTTTTGTGAAGTTATTATAGGATGCTGTTACCTCGAACAAGAGAAGTTAGATTTGATGACCTGAAACAATAAGTTTCAACTAAAGTTCAAGGAATTCGTACGACAAAATGGTAGCAGAGATATACTGGATACTAGATGAAGCTTTAATCCTGTTTTCATTTATGTTTTCACTGATGAAATTAATGCTAATTTGGTCAAGATTTTTTCCTCTGTTATGCTGTGTGAAACATACAAATGAAATGGAAATCTTATTCAAGATTTCATATCAGAGAAGAAATCCAGTGAATGCATTAAAGCAGTTCTAGAACACAGTTTTGTTGTGCCTTTTTTTTTTATTAAGTCCTTTCAAGTCCTGTTGTCAGTTTTCTTCTTATGAGTTATTCAGCTAGAAATAGAAGTCTTAGTAGTTGAATAGGTTGCAAGCAATGTGGAAAAATTAAAATTACTCTGGGAAAGGTGTAGAGCAGTGCACTCAGATACAATCCCTGAAGCTTAGGTAAATCTATATAGCTTGGTGTTGATTTGTCAGTCGGAAGCAGGTTGTCTAAAGTTACAATCACACCTTGTGATGGATGTTATTTGCTTTGTATTTACTCTGAAGAATACGTGACACCAAAGATACTGGCTTTATTGTCCATGGGTATAAAATTAACTTTAGCTTTTGTCTCAGGAGTCAGCACAGTCAAATTTTGCTCATTCATGTAAAATGAACACAAATCAAACAGAATATGATCAAACATTCCAGAACTTCTACTCAGTTTTCAGAGTATGTAGGTGGAAAATAAAGGAACTTTGAATGGAGTAAATTCTTCCCTTCTTTCAATACAAGATAGTGTCTCTAGCTCCTGACAACAGATTCTGACATGGAATCAGGCTGAAGTCTCTGATTGCAACCACCTCCCGCCATCTACTGCTGCCTCCCATACATGTGTTCTGTTCATTCCCTCACAGCAAACTGCTTTATTTTCTGCTGTGGTAGTCCTAATCCCTGTCAATGTCCTAGCTGTTTCCCAATATACTGTCAACTTTTCACTCTGTCTCCTGACTGGCAAGAAATGACCAATGATAAGCTAGGTCTGACTGTAGGGTAATCAGATAGTACATGTAGGCTCATCAAGCAGACAGGTAAACCAGGCATCTGTGAGTTAATGCATATCATAATACTTGCTTTCCAAAAGCAGCACTTGCTAACTAACACACACAAAAAAATCACGTGTTACAAAAGACCTTTCCACTGCCAAATATATCTGAAACACTCAATTCTTCAAAAGTTACTTGAGAGCACTGAGGGACAAAATGGTTCGGTGCAACACAGTCCTCAGGAAACCATGCTAAAAAATAACACTGAGTAATCTTGTATTTCCTATCTCAAAATTGTGCCGTAATTTTCTTAGTAGGCCAATTCTCTTTTTATTTTTCAGCTCTCTGCTGTCATTGTATTTGAAAGACTCTTCATTTTGCCGTTATATGTAACTCAGCTGTCAGTATTTCATTTAATTTAAAGAAGTTATTGATTCAGCTTCTGCATATTTTTTGTAGATATACCTATTCTTTTCTTTACAATGCTGTGCATATATACTTCTAATGTTGTTCACATCTTGCTTGAACTGCTCATTTGTATCATGATCTTACTTAATCATGTTGGCCTGTTCTGACTTTTTTGCTATTTAGATTTAAACAGCAATGGATTTCTATTGCATTTTACTCAAGTATTCCTTAAATTTTTACCACTTCTCCTTAGTATATTTTTCATGAATTATAGAACTTCTATCAAAATCACCCAAGGTATTTTACATTCTTTCAACTTAACTTTTCCAGAGTAGAAAATAATTAAATAAAATCATAAAAACCATGTATATTTTTCTTTAAGTGCTTACCCTCTGAGATGTTAAAATTCATTTATATTGTATTCTTAAATTCTAATATCCTTTGACTTGAATTTGTTGTATGTTATGGTGTTAATTTCCAGTGAAAATATAATTCATGAAGGTCAGAGAGTCAAGCTATCTGCATTTTTTTCCTCATTTTGATGCTACAGATACTGCATATTTCAAAACCTAATGCTTCTCACATCATATATTCTCTATAAAATCTTCTTAGTAAATATTCCTAAATATTCCATACAGTGAATCAATATTTACATTCACATAATTGTGCTTTTTAGAGACTTTGCATTGAGAAGAAACTGTTAAAGGGATTGATGGTTGTGGTATCAATGTAAGAGCATGAAATAATTATGAAATCTAGAAATCAGTTATGTCTTCTTTGTAAAACTACATCATATTTTAGAGTAATTATTTTCTACTTGACTATTCAGGTCTCTCTCATTCTCTATGTATTGGAATACCTTCATTTCACAAATGAGTTACGGTAGTCTGAAAAGTATCTATTGTAGACAACGTGATTTTTCTTTATGTAATTCTGTTTCCCTTCTTTTCTCCATGGCTTAAATACAAAATTCTGAAGAGTCATGATACCTCAAGAACAAGAAGACTTGTACATGACATGAGAGACTCGAAGTCCAGATCTGGACTTTCATATGAACAAAAAAGTCTTTGAAATTTAACAGACAATATGTGAAAACTATTAACACAAAATCATATAGAAAATCTACAACATGAAAATTCAAATTGAACAAGTTCCTCTGTTTTCATTCCATCAGAAGTCAACTCTTCTTTATCTGTAAAGTCCTGTCCAATACACATGAACTTTGTGCACTCTATATTATTATTCTTATTTAGTGAAATTATACAATCAGTGGTTGTTGGATCAAGGATCAAGAATGAAATCTAAGATCTGGGCTCATAGTGCAGCATCTAAGACTGGCTTTGCTAGCTTAGAATGCACTGGTTCTAAATGCTTGTAAGTCCCAAATTCATTTTGCAGGCTGCACAGGCGTCAATCATTCTGTGTCGGAACAGTGTCCAAATCTCCCAGGGTTTAAGGACATCTATGGTAAACGTGAACACAAGAAGAACATGATTTAAAAGTAATCTCACAATACAAGGTAATTGTTATCTTTTTATATTTTTTTTAACTCCTTCATTCATGATTTTACCTGCAGTAATTTACACATTTAAAAACCCAATACCTAATTAATTTAGCTTGATGAAAAGTCAGTTTCAGTGCACATCTGGAAAAAAGGAACCTATGGAATCTATAACCATAAAATAACATACATAATTCAGCAAAAATTCTGACAAAACTAATTCAACTGTTTCTGGAAGAGGCTGTAAAATGCCATGAGTTTGTCATAAATATCTGTGTGATGATGTTGCAGATTGTTTCCCTGAACATTTTGGGAACATAAAGAGACACAGTGAGACTATGGAAGAAAAAAAAACACAATTAAATTACATAAATTAACAACTTCTTCCACCCTCCCAGAGAATTACTACTTTATTTTATTGGCTGCCTTATGTATGAAAATATAAATGATTAAAAAAAAAAAGGCCACAAACATAAATGAAAGCTGTGTTAGCTATGTTATTACATGTTTATTTCAATAAAAGAATCTCATCTTCAGTAACAAAATGCATGTCTAAATGAAAAATATGCACAAATATTAATAAATCCACAAACTAAAATAGAGTATCTCACATAACAGTAAAATATAGAACATCTTACATTTTTTAAATTTCTGCTTTTGGCACAGGAATTTTATGAAATTTCTCTTTGTGTTTTTCCAGTGCTTATGAAAACTCTTGGAATTCTTAAAACATAAAAAGGCTGTAGTCACATTAATGTGCTCAAAGAGCTTTTAACAACCTGTAAGGTAAATCAGACATAAAACCACTCATAGACTGGTCTTCTTGATGGAGTTTGGTTTCACACAAGCTAAGCATATGCTCTTACGGTAAACAGAGTTCAATATCTGACTACCTGTCCTTTGATATTCTTATAACCAACCTGATACTGTATGTCCAAACATGATTCCTGTTCCAGTTAGCTACAGGTGCTCATTTGCCTTTATGTCTTCAGATAATATTTACAGCTCTGAAGCAATTACTGCAGATGGCAATAAATTTTGGAACCATGGACAGAACTCTGTCTGTCCTTGCCTTTTTTCTCCACCAGTCCCTTATTCTATACTAGGTTACCAGGTGACCATAAATGGCAGTTTTAAAAAAAAAAAAAAAAAAAGAGAGATTTTTCCTCTGTGTTTATTAACTTCTAGAACCTAGTGGCTGAAAACTCATTAAGAAGAAAGCCTCCAGACAAGGTGAAATAAATTGTGAATCTTCTCCCAAGATAACTATGTTTTCCCAAAAGGACCCCTACAAATGTCATTATATTATAAAAAGTCTTTCAATTTGAGAGGAAATGTTCTCTTAGAAGGTTTTATTATACTATACTGTACCTAAGGAGTGAATGAAAGACTTTTTGGGTGAATAGCTTTGAGTATTTATAATTTCCACCAATGCTGATTATAGCTAAAATTCCTATACTATGTTATCCCAACTCTTTCTTTTCGGGGCAATGTGAGTGGACTACCACGTATAGTCAAAATTCAGTTATTGACCTCCTCCTTCTTATTTTAATTGCTATGTTTGTAGTTATCACCTAGGAAAGCACAAAAATAACAGTTCATCCCATCATACTAAACAACTGAAAATATACTGCATTTCAGAATCTTCAAATTCTAACAGAGTTTACTTTTGGAAACAGCTTGGGACAGAGTCCTCACAACTCTGCTATGCATATTCTAGCTGACAAACAAGTAAAGCCACTGCCTAGGTTTTACTGCCACTCTGGCTGTACGTGCCGCAAAACTGTGTATCTCATGAGATACTAGATTACTGGCATTCATGTCTATCTTTCTGGCACAACATTATGTCAGCAAGAACATTATGTGAAACAGAGCTAGATTTCATGCCAGGCAGAAAGAATGTAGTGAATAAATACGGTAGATGAATATATCTGGAAACGATATATGCTCCCAGCACATTATTTTTATTTTCTTTCTTACAGCAGCTGGAGTGAAAGGGAGAGGTGAAGCAGGTGGAAGAGGGAAGAACGATCTTATGACCTCCTTTTAGTATATTTGGTTCATGTTTCAAAGTATTCTTGTAAAACATGAAATAGACTCATTTAGGATTAGAAGCCGGGAAGATGTACTCGGGGATACACCTAATACACTCCAAGTGCTAACATGTAAACAGTCTTTAGTACCAGACAAGAGTAAGCTAGCAGAAAAAAAGCCTATGCTGTGCACATTATGTTGCCCCAAACTCACTCTTCTAGTCTTACCAGCTGCATTACTTCAATAACACCGTTGTTGAAATTCAGATGAGGAAGCAGTAGTCTCTACAAGAGCAGTTCCTAATGCTTTAGATCTGTCAAACTGAACTCACTGCAATGATCTGACTATACCCTAGAATACACTTTTAAATGTACTTACAATTCATGTGAGGGACTTAAGAAGTTTGATAGTATTATTGTAAAAGTGAACACAAAAAAGTACATCATGTAGTTCTAAATTTTTTTCAGAAGGAAATTTTTTAATTGAGTGACAAATATAGCAGGTTTGTAGGGCATTATATTCAAGTTATCTTGGATAATTAGTGGAAAATAAATTCAAAACTTGATATTTTTGCAGACACAGTTTCATTAGAAATGTCCCCTCGTGTACTAGATAACGCCTCATCTCTTGTGGCAATACTGCATTTAGTAGAGACAGAATTTCAAGTCATTCAAAATCTTTCAAGAAAAATGGCAGAACAATCTACAGAAGAAAACAGAGGGAAGGAATAGTATTTTTCTGGTTTGTTTTCCAAGCTGTTTGGGTTTATATCAGTTCAGATACTTTAAGTTGCAGTCAATGACACCAGGGACATTTTTTAGTATATATATACATATATATATTTACGTAAGCAAATAGTATTTTTTCCTCCCCATCTGTAGCAACTATTCTTCAATCATATTATTTTGTGGGGCTTAATGCTATAAAAAAAATATGAGTATATTCTTGATAATTTTTGCTTTAATTTAAAAGATGTTGAAAATTCTACTTAACAGATGTTTTATTGAGTTCTGTGTAAAATTTCCTGAACCTAAGAAATCTTTTTATGGTAAACAAAACTTCATTGGAATTAAAGTGTCCATCACATAGTTTAATTAAATTAATGAGCTTCTTTAATCAAAAGATTCCCCAACTAAACAGATATTACAGCAATGCCATACCCATTGAAATTGCGTTGTTTTTTTTTTTTAAAAAAATGGTTCTTTATGTCCTTTAGTAATATGGTATAATGCACATAATAATGCTGGAATAGAGCCTTGAGGCACTGTACCCAGTATTAAAATTTCAGTGTCCCTTAGGCAAAGAGGAATGTGAGATCATACGACACTCTTGGATCTCAGCTTCAGCTTGGAAGCTTAAGTATAATTAATGAGGGACTTAGAAAAACACATTGGGAATAAACAAATAGCCACTTGGTAAATAACAAAGCTCAGTGTGATATACCTTAGCCTAGGATTTGTGCTCCAGTTCTCCTATGGTATAATTAAGTAATCTTCATGGAATTATACTGAAGGCATTGCCAGAAATTTTTATTCAGTACAAAGTAATTTCTGCAAAACTATGTATTGCCATATGTTACAGGAGGTATAAATTAAGGGTGCAGTACTTTTAATTTCTTCTGCTTTTCTCAAATGTTTTATCTAACTACATGAAATTGTCAAATGCTTCTTTAATCAGAAAGAAAGAAAGATTGTTGTTGTTGTTTGAAAATAGGTAGTCTAACTGAGTTTCTTGTTACGGTTGGCCATACGTAGCTTCTGAAGTAGCCAGAAAATCAGATACTGAGGTAACTGATTGTCACATTT
This sequence comes from Tapera naevia, assembly GCA_033556795.1. Taxonomy (NCBI): domain Eukaryota; kingdom Metazoa; phylum Chordata; class Aves; order Cuculiformes; family Neomorphidae; genus Tapera; species Tapera naevia. The sequence continues at coordinate 1,875,657 of JAUMJJ010000016.1, forward strand.
TAACCCCAGCCTGGCTTGAATTGGTAGTAAACATAAGCAGTTGTCATGGTCCCAACACTCACCTCTACTCCCCCAGGGAAAGAGCAAAAGGAGATGAGGAAGAAAGATTTTTGGTTTGGAAACTAAGAGTAAAACAATTTTAATGAAACAATAATAATAATAATAAAGTACTATGAATAATAAAATAATACAAATATATTAAAATACATATAAATATACAAAAGTGCTCTTCCCGTGATGACTACATCATTACAAATTCTGCAAAGCAGGAACAGAGAAAGGTCCCAGGTTGGACCTAGAGGCAGGAGGAAGCTAAACTAAGGAAATTGATTCAGGAATGAATGGTTCCTGGATCAGAACAAAAAGATGAACATCATGTTTCCCCGTTACAAACTTGGCCCTGCAGGTTCCCTTGCAGAATAGATATAATGGTCTGCAAATGGAGCCAGACCCCATTATTGACAATTCTTATAACTTGGAAATGTTTCCCAGCTTAAGAAACCCGAAGCCATCAATTAAAATGGCATCTGTAAAGAAGAAGAGGAGGGTTGTACTCACTGGGGACTCCCTCCTGAAAGGAACAGAAGGACCAATATGCAGACCTGACCCATTATATAGGGAAGTCTGCTGCCTACCTGGGTCTTCTGTCAGTAACGTATAAAGAAAACTCACAATTCTATTTAAGTCCATGGATTATTATCCACTGCTCAGCTTTCAAGTAGGAAATTATGAAAAACAAGCTAGAAACCTTAGAGCAATTAAAAAGAGCTTTAGGACTTCAGGATGTATGGCAAAGGATTCAGGTGCGCAGATAGTTCTCTCTTCTCTCAGAGGGAATGGAGAGTGAAGGTGGGGAAGAGCCAGGAATTAAATACCTGGCTCTGAATCTGGTGTGAAGAACAAAACTTTGGGTTCCTCAATAATGGACCAGCCTACACGCCAGGCCTACTGTCAAACGGTGTGGTACACTTTCCCCCAAATGGCAGAAAGACAGTTTCCAAGAAGTTGGTGCGTCTAATTAAAAAAGCTTTAAAACTAGATCAAAAGGGGAGAGGAACACCACTGGGCTTGATAGAATAAAGCACAGGAATGGTACCTCACGTTCTGAGAGACAGCGTACAAGTGAGGGCTACTGGTCTGCCACTTCAGTGGAAGTAGGGGAAAGCACTCCAGGTGGTAGCCAGAATTCAAAGGGAATTCTTGGGTTGCAAACCACAGCTAGAAGGCACTTAGGACTTACAGCTATTCCGCTCAGGAAAGAGGAGAAAACAACAGCCCAACTGAAGTGCATTTACACTAATGCATGCAGCGTGGGCAACAAACAAGGGGAGCTAAAAGCCATTGTGAGGGAATAAAACTACAACATAACTGTCATCACGGAAACATGATGGGATGATTCACACAGCTGGAGTGCTGCCATGGGTGGCTATAAACTCTTCAGGCAGGATAGGCTAAGAAAGAGAGGTGGTGGGGTTGCTCTCTATGTTACAGAATGTTTTAATTGCATAGAACTCAATATCAGTAATTGAGTGTTTGTGGGTTAGAATCAGTGCAATGCACAGAAAACCAAATATAGTGGTAGGAGCTTGTTGTTGGTTGCCCAGCCATGACGAAGAAACTGATTAACTGTTCCACAAGCAACAGGGAGAAGTCGCTAGCCCTTGCTCTTGTGGGTAATTTCAAGCTTACAGATGTCTTCTGGAAGTATAATACTGCAGAAAGGAAGCAGTCTAGGAGGTTTGTTGAGTGTATGGAAGTTAACTTCCTGGCACAACTAGTGAGTGAACTGACTAGAGAAGGTGCCCCACTGGATCTGCTGTTTGTGAATAGAGAAGGTCTTGTGAGAGAGGTGACTGTTGGAGGACACCTGTGGCACAGTGATCATGAGATGATGGAATTCTCAGTTCCTGGAGGAGTACAGAGGGGTGTCAGCAGAACTGCCACCTTCTACTTCCAGATGGCAGACTTTGAACTGTTTAGAAGGCTACTTGAAAAAGTTCACTGGGAGGCAGTTCGAAATGACAAAGGACCACAAGAGGGCTGGATGCCCCTCAAGAAGGACATTCTGTCAGTGCAAGAGCAGGTCATCCCTCTGTGCTGTAAAATGAGCCAGCAGGGAAGAAAGCCAATTTGGCTGAGTAGAGAATTTTGTATTGAAAATACAAAGAAGAGGAAAGTTTATGAGCTTTGAAAGACAGGACAGCCATCCCACGAGGACTACAAGGGTGGGGTGAGATCACATAGAGAGAAAACTAGAAGAGCTAAAGCCCAGCTGGAACTCCAACTGGCCAGTTCAGAGAGAGACAATAAAAAATGTTTCTTCAAGTATATTAACAAGAACAGGAGGATCAAAGAGAATCTCCCTCCTTTACTGGATGCAGGAGGTACGGTAGTTATGAGGACAAGGCAGTAGTACTTAATGCCTTCTTTGCCTCATTCTCTAATAGTAAGGTGAGTTGTTCCCAGGATACTCGGGCTCCTGAGCCAAAAGACGGTGAGAATAAGGCACCAAACAATACAGGAGGATGTGGTTAGAGACCTGCTTGGTCAATTAGACATACACAGGTCTATGGGGCCGGATGTTATCCACCCAAGACTATTAAGGGAGCTGGCAGAAGTCCTCGCTAAATCCCTTTCATTCATCTAGCAGCAGTCCTGTATGACTGGAGAAGTGCCATTTGACTGGAAACTGGCAAATGTTATGCCCATTTACAAGAAGGGTTGGAGGGAGGATCCAGGGAACTACAAGCCTGTCAATCTGGTCTCAGTACAGGGGAAGGTCATGGAGCAGATCATCTTGAGTGCTATCATACAGAACATACAGGACAATTGGGTGGACAGGCCCAGTCAACATGGGTTTATGAAAGGTAGGTCCTGCCAGACCAATCTTACCTTCTTCTATGACAAAGTTACCAATTTAGTGGAGGAGGGAAAGGCTGTGGATGTAGTGTACTTGAATTTTGCTAGAGACTTTGACGTTTTTTCTCACTGTACTCTGCTTGAGAACTAGCTGCCATTGGCCTGGACAGGCGCACCCTCTACTGGCTGGATGGCTGTTCACTAAATGGGTAACCTTGTCGTAGAAGGAGATCAGATTGGTCTGGCAGGACTTACCTTTCATAAACCCATGTTGTTTGGGCCTGATCACCCGATTGTCCTGCACTTATGTATCGAAGAGTCGAACTACTGAGGAACATCAAAACCACCAGCAAATAGAAAAAGCTGCTAAAGTGTTTCAAGTAGATTTGGACTGGTAACATAAAGGTGAATGATGGTGAGCCGATGACACTTCAGGTCATCAAGAAAGGGATGTAACCCATAAATGGGCCCATGGCTGAGGGATGAATTTAACCATGGTGTAACCATTTAAAATGGTTACTTTGCAGGTTACCAAAATTACGAAACATGCTGCGATAAACAAGTTAAATAGTTAAAACATTTGTGGCATGAGGTATGATGGTTGAACTATGAGTATGGGGAAGTCTGGTAAATTGAGTACATCATAATCCCTCAAACCCAATGGGGTAACTGTAATGTGTTTACAATGGTGGAAAAAAACACCGGATGGCTGGAAACATATCTTTTGCCCCATGCTGTTGCCTGTAACACTCTCCTGAGCCTTGAAAGGCAAGTACTGTGGAGGCACAGCACCCCAGAAATAATTGAGTCAGACAATAGTACTCCTTTCAAAAACAATCTTACAGATACCTGGGTCAAAGAACATGGTTTTGAATTGATATATCATATTCACAATCATGCACCTGCTTCAGGAGAAATTGAACAATAAAATGAATTATTTAAAAATACCCTGAAAGTAATGGGGGTTCGTACATTTAAAAATTGGGATAAGCATTTGACAGAAGCCAACTGGTTAGTTAACACAAGAGGATCTACAGATTGAGCCAGTCCTGCTCAATCAGAACTTATATACACTGTAGAAGGGGCTGATGTCTCTGTGGTGCATGATAGGAACTTTTTGGGGAAAATTGTTTGGGTTTCTCCTGCTTCGGGCAAAGGCAAATCCATTCATGATGTTGGTTTTGGTCAAGGGTCTGAATATACTTGGTGCGTAATGCTGAAGGATAGTGACGTTTGATGTGTACCTCAAGGAAATCTGACTCTGGGTGAGAATGCTCATTCTTGAGCTATAGTACTAAACAGTGTTTACTGAGCATTTTTCAGGATAAGGATTTAGTTTCACCATGTGACATCCAGTGATCCTTTCAAGGCTGACACCTCTGGGCACAAACCATGATGAATTCTCATAGCACTCTTCTTGCAATGAGAGATGGCTATAACGCACAGACATCCACAATTATAAACTTCACAAGCATTTATACAAAAAAAATTAATGAATTTGCAATCTGAATGTCCATATATGTGTGTGTTTCAAGATATAAGAATGATATGAGCGTGACATAAATGGTATGGAAAAAAGGCATAGAATGTTCTTATTTCAGCTGAAGTAGAATCAGTTTTCTAAATTCGTCTTAATGTCATCTAAGTAACCCTATTTTCTGAAACTTCACTTCATGGTTTTTAGACAGTGTTTCTCTCCAGAAGTTATAACACTGGGCATTGGTATGCAGAAAGGCCATTGCTTGTATTTATTCCTATAGTAACCAAAACCCTCTTCAAGCTTATAGAACACCATAAGTCAAAGGCAAAAAAAGGGTCGCATTTATAGGGAGGGACAGATAGGACAGGTGAACTCAAAGTTGCCAACAGAGCATTCCATCCAATATACGTCATACTCAGTATAAAACTGAGAGATCACACAAGTCTCTGTCTCTTTGATGGTCGATGTCCAGTGAAGATCTTGTCTATCTATTTGTCTTTGACCCTGGATTCATGCATTCCTGAATCCATTTCCTGATTTCAACTTCCATCTGCCACTCACCTACCTGTGCTTGCTCTGCAGCATTCATGGAGACGTGTAGTGATCAAGGGGTGGGACAGGAGTGGAATATTTTATTAATTTCTTATTAATACTGTTTTCTTCATAATTATGATAGTTGTTGTTATTATGATGATGATAATGATTATTATTATTGTTATTATTTCATTTAAGTTGTTTTAGTTCTGTTTTCCAATTCAGAAGTCTTTCCCTCTCATTTATCTTTCCTATTTCCCTGGGTGTGGGGAGGAAGGGAACTGGGACAACAACTGCTTGATTTTAGCTGCTGAAATTGGCTGTGCCAGGGCTAAAACATGATGATTGGCTAACTGAAATTAGCAAGGAATTGAATTAGAGTAAATAAAAAAAAAAACCAAGACTAACATGTAGGACCTGAATAATCATCTGAATTTTCCCGTAATAGAGAAGGTGTATAATTGCCTGGTATCTGCATAATGGAAGAAGAAGAAAATAGTGTGTATTTCTTCAAAAGAATAGATGTCTTAAAGCTATCCATCTTGAAATCTTGCAATCATGTGAGAATTTTTTTCAATTATTTATTTATTCCAGGACAGAATATTCAGATCGTATTAGGTGGTGTGTTATTGAATATTCCAAACTTTTAAAGTCTGAAAAGTCTGAGAATAGAGTCGTACAAATTGGAATCCAAAATTTTACAGGTGAAAACATGTAATAAATAAAAATCATCACTAGTAAAGTCTGACTTGCTATGACTGAGGAGTATGTTTTGCATTAAATATATGGCATAGGGATTCCTTCTAATACTGGGATTAACCATTCTAAAGCCAATTAATATTCAATTTGAAACCCAGATTTCATTAAAACCATAATTAAATCCACTACTGGGTTATTGATTACTACTGTAAAATATAGTGTAGGTGAGCCTCAGGGAAGAAGTAAGGGATCTCCTTAGGTACCTTTCAGTAGATGATGTTGAAGTGAAAGAAACACGGTCTGAGCCTTAAAAAGTGGAAAACATTGCCATTGTGATCTGAAAGCTTTAACTAGAGCTTTCTTTACCTGCCCATTCTTTGAGGAAATGCACAATGACCTAGCATTTTTGGAGTTTAGAAAAAAAATCTAAACAAAGCAAATGAAGTAACCTCAAGCAGTTTATTATACATAAAACTCTAATTTATGTATCGTAGTTGTTATTCAATTAAAATTATTGGGAAAATATGCTTGGCTTCAACTGTACAAAACAATTCATTTTGTTTCTCTGAGTTCAACATTAATTACAGCAATTACCTAGTCTATGAGTTTTGCTCTTTCTGAGTTATGTGCTTGTTCAGTGTTCTGTTTGTCAAAATGTTAACTGTGATTCTGTAAGCAATGATGCTATGAAATGAGTGCCATGATAAGGAAAATAAATTTCTCTTTCATAAATGTATTACTGAATTTCAGAGGATGTCCACTCTACCTATAAAAATCTTGAAACTCAATAAAAAAATGCTTAAATCATCTTAACAGTAGTGTGTCTTGGAATGGATCTACTCTTGCATGTACAGGAACTACAAAGAAAGGAAATAAGAATAGTAGTCTCAAGTAAAACTATGTAAATAATGCATTTTTCAGCTCAGTGGCTAAATTTCACCTCTTAAAAGCTAATTAATTCAATGGAGACAGCTTTGATAAGAAATCTGAAATTCTAAATGTTTCCTCAAGTGGTTTTAATATTCTTTTTTTCTTCATAAACAAAATATACTCATTAAATTTAAACTGATTAAATGAATGTAACTATTTTGGTGGGTCTTTTTTACATAATTAATATTAGTAGTTCAGAAAATAATGTAAATCCCCAGATAAATTGAAAAATAATGTAAAATATAAGCGGAGTAAATATGACAACATAAATGAAAATGTAAGTTGTTAACAAAATTATTAGTATACTTGTTTAGGACAAAAAACTTGCAAATTTTTTGCGGGTCTTAAAATGGTAGGAGAAGAGGTTGCAACTAAGGTTAGTAGAAAGAATGGTTGTCAGTTTTTTCAGACCTGTGTCCTGAGGTTGTCAACTGCAAATCAGTGGTGTAGAAATGTAGCAGTTATTTTAAGAGCTCTGCAATGTGTAGTATGTAATTGATTCTGAATGTTCTAGATGGTGATCTGTTAAAATGTCAGAAGTATAAAAGCCCTCTTGGGTAGAAAACTACTTTCGTAAAAATTTGCTGTCATACTACTTCTTACTGTATGTTGATCTGGTAGCCCAAGAGACCAGAGAATAAGTAAGTCCTTCATAAGACTTGATCTCCACATTGCTAGCAATGTGAAAGTGCAGTTATTTGACCTCAAAAATTGGAATCTGATTTAATTTATATGCTCTAAATCACATCAAAGATGAGGGACTTGACCAATGTAAATAAATATTCTAGAAGAAAATCATAATTTACCTTCATGAAGTTCTTCCTCAAACAGAAAAATGGGGGGTGGGAGTACAGAACATTTCACTGTAAAATTCTAATTTCCTTTCTTTGTGTGTAGATATACATTATGTACTCCAGCAATGTTAGTAGCTCCCACATAATATGCAGGTCAGGTGGTTGAAAATGTCTATAGAGATATGCTCACTGGCATTAATGAGTGTTCTTCAACTAAGTAAGCCACTCTCAAAACAAACACGTTCATCTAATATCTTTATATTCTTAGTAACACAAGTTATCTCCCACACAATTTTTTATGACAATTGCTAGCCTCAGAAAGCCATTTAATCTCTTTTCACGTAAGGGCTAGATAACATAGTCTCTAAGTGAAAACTCTACTACATACTAGCTGTCTGTATGTTGTTTAACAAAGGATGATGGTGAAGTCACTGAATTTAGCATCTTTTATGCGCGATGCTGTTTCTACTGCATACAAACTATGAACAAATCCTAACATTGAATCTCAGAATGTTTGATTGTCTGAATTCTCCTCATTCTTTTGGTCAACTGGGAATCATCACAGTTACTTTCTAAAGATATATAGTTCCCCAAGAGAGGGAATGTGATGCAGATTTTCCTCGAACGCCTCAGCCCATAATGTTAATTTCCAATTTGACTCTTTTCTTTTTACTTGGCTTCTGTGCTAGTTATTGTTTTATTCCTAAAACAGACAAACCTAATATATTTACAAAATAAAATATCTCTAAATTTTGTATATAGCTGTAAATAGACATAGAGATATGTAAAGTCCAAACTGAATTTTCCGTAATCCAGACAATAAGTACTTTTATCTTCTGAAGACCACAAACCCACAGTGCCACTGTATACAATTTTATTACATAATTCTAAGAAAAAAGTAGACACCCAACCCCAAAAAAATCTAAGACTGGAATACATCTGCCTTAATTTTATTTTCATTAAAGGTGCAATGGAATGCGCTACATTTGTTAACTAAGGCAACAATCTCAGACTTGCAAATAGAGAGAACTGTGAAATATTGTATAAAAATACATAAGTTCAAACACTGACTTTATACTGAAGATTTTTTTTCAGAAATACAGTATGAAAAGTTTGCTTTGGTTCAGCACTTGAAAGGAGAAGTCCCAAGATTTAACTCTCCACTTATATTCTCCAAAGTTCCTCAAGTCTGGAGTTAAGGACATCAAATTTTCAAAAAGATGCATCATGAATGTAAATGCCCAGCTATATTCCGGTACCATTAGGAAAACAAGAGAAAAGAGAAAAAACATTTTCAGATTGAGAAAGTACCATCTCCTGTATCATCAGTCCAGAATGGGCATGGCCTGTAAATCTTCTTTAATAATAGCAGTAATTTGAGGGATGGAAAGTGTAGACATAAGAGGGCTTTTTTAAAAAAAAAAATTGCCTATTTCCAAACTGTTGTAACAGAACTTGCAATTGAACTATTCAATTACAATCTAATTAACAATTACCAGTAAATTTAAAGTATGTTGGAATACTTTTGGTTTAGATTTCACTTAAATTTCCTTTTTTTTAAGAAAAAAAAATGCTGTTGCTTAAATTCAGGAATAATTTTTTTGTTCTACTGTTTTTGATCAAGCAAAAATCTCTTTCATTTGAAATGAAATCATTTGCCTTCTATAATTTTGAAATATCAGCAAAATGAAACAAGCAACCTAGTGAAGAGAACCCATTCTATTAATCAGTTTTCTTTTACTGAAGGACTTCCCGTGTATTAACAGTCAAAGTACAAGAGATCTCACTGAGTAATGAAATGCCTATTTGATAAATTTGTGCTTGTACCCTGCAGCATATTAAGCAAATGAGAACGTAAAGAAATATTGCTCTCCGTTACACTGCAGATTTTGGAGGAAAGTGTTACCAACAATTAAAAATTTAATGTCAAAAAAAATCTGATCTCTAAAAAATCCTTCTGTATTTTTTGAGAATTCTCTAGTCCTCCCTATTTTGAGCCACACAGTCATCTGCTGCAAAGGTTCATATCTACACTAAGTACCACGCTGCTTCTGCTTTTTTTACTTAGATTGAGTGGAAGTCAGTCCAGTTCGACTCATAGAATCATAAAATGGTTTGAGTCAGAAGGGACCTTAAAGATCACATCATTCCTATCCCCCTGCGATGAGCAGAGACATTTTGCACTAGATCACTAGATCAAGTCACTCAAAGCCTCATCCAACCTGGCCTTGAACAGTACCACGAATGGAGCATCAACGAGTTCTCTGGACAACCTGTTCCAGTGTCTCATCACCCTCACAGTAAATAAAATTCTTCCTAATATCTAATCTAAATTTACCCTCTTTCAGATTAAAATCATTACCCCTTGTTCTATCCCTGCACTCCCTGATTAAGATCCCCTCTCTAATTTTCATGTAGGCCCCCTTTAAGCACTGGAAGTCTACTATAAGGTCTCTCTGGAGTCTTCTCCAGGCTAAACAATCCTAAAATTTTCAGTTTATCCTCATATGAGAGATTCTCAAGCCCTCTGATTACCTTTGTGATCCTCCTCTGAACTCACCCTGAGATGTTATTTTAACATAGCATAGTGCCATACATGAGCCTTTTTTCAAGCGGTTGCATGAGAATAGATTGAGATGGAAATTCTTGCAAATTTCAAAAAGGCAGATTTTTTTTAAGTACGTGAATCCACATCAACTTTTAACTTTCTTATTCTTCCAGTTCCTTGTCCCCTTCTCATGCAAACTCTAGTTATTCTCTCAGGAACAACACAATTTCACCTGATTTGGCTGAAATTTTCACCTGGCTGTCAAGAGATTTTACTCCAAGGCATGCTACAGGAATTGGTTTGAATTGACTAGAGCTTATTTTAAAAGTGAGGTGAAAAATGAATGTAAAATTAAAGTATTTGTTTCTTAATAGACCCTCCCTGAAAGTATTTCAGCATATTGAAATCTAGCTGCAAAATTCTGTATCAGAAAAAGAGAATAATTTACTGGGCATATTATAAGAGTTGGAAATTGGAACACAGCAGCATCTGAAAGCTGATGGACCTCTTCAGAATGGTACTACAAGTATTAAAATTAATGCTATTGAAAAGCTGGAGTAAAACGATTTTGCAAAACACTGTCACTGCTTTCTAAAATCAGAGGTTAGACCACAACCATAAAGAACACAGTAGTTGTTGGCTGCCCAATATAAATCTTAATGTGAATGGGAATTATAGGCTCGGTCATTCAAGCACTCAGATTTATTGAGAAGCAAGTTACAGAAACCAGTCTTGCAAGCCTACCTTCACACAGACCTTCCCTCAAGTGCACAGTTTAATAACATTCTGTTACAGAATCAAGCCATTTGCTGCACCTACACAAATTTCTTCTCTTCCAATTTAGCAGCTATTAGAAAAGCAGAAAGCCATATCAAAACTATATAGAGTTTCTTCTGTAATGTTCCTTTGAATATGTGTGTTATTTAAGAGCAAAGCAAGAGATATTTTTAATTTATAATAATTAGTTGCTTATACTGTTTATTAAGAAATGAGGAGCAATTAGTCGTGCATGTCTTTCAGGACTTCTGCTTCTGAAGATTTTTCTCTTGTGATTTGGTTTGGCATTTCACAGTAACAATTTATACACTCAGAACATTATTTATAATTGGTAATTACTTACATCTCAGTTTTTATTATAACACCCGTTAGGAGAGATTAGTCACTAAATAATAATTTTATTTTTAGCCATTTTTTTCAAAATTATCTGTGAATATGAAGTCCTGTTGAGTTATGAGATGGAAAAGTTCAGGTTAGTTTTTATATACTTCCTTGTCTGATTACAGAAGTAAATTGATTGCAGTTTGGCCCTTGAGACACAGATTTTTTGGGGTAAAATCTTTAAAATACAATTAAAAAACAAATGTATTTGCTGTCTGATTGAATAGCAAACTTGATCACTAAACTTGAGATCCAGTCTCGAGAAGATACAAATCTCTTCTTCCACCCAGAATGGAACCATGTCTAACATTGTTCAGCTCCTTTTATTAATAAAATGAAAGATTAACTATCACATATGATTCTCATTATTGAAAGGCAGAGAAATGTTAACAAAATTTCAATTATATTTGGGGTAAAATTATTATTCAAATGGCTTTAAATATATTCATCTGACTATTCAGCCAGATCCAGTAACAGACGTGGCTTTGTCTCGTGGTTCTCCTTTCCCCCTAATTGCCATCATTGTTTTGTCTGCTGATTTTAATGGTATGTGTGGCAATACCAAGGAAGACATACATCACTTTAAACAAAAACAAAAAATATGGTGAAAGGATCCCATACAGAAGGTGTTTCATTCTGAAGCTTGAAATTCCTTATTGATTTTAAGAAACAGAACTGAAGTTTTCACCTATACTATCTTCATTGTTTCAAAAAAGAAAACCCTACTAAATTAAGTAATCCTAAAATCATCTGAAATTGGGAGATTGAAGGAAATAGGTGGAATTTTGTTTTTCTGATGTAAGCAAACTGGAAGGTGCATTTCAACAGTTACATTGTAAAAATATATTAATTAAGTATATGTAATTATTCTTGAGAGAGGTAGATTTTAATTCCAATTGGCAGAAAATTTCTTGTAGCAAAATAATTTCTGTTAAGCAGATAGGTGCTCCCAGCTAAAGGTTTTTTCTCTTAGTGAAAGTTCAAAGTTTCACCTCAGTTTTCAGACCAGCATATTGTTTAACTGGTAATTTGAATACTGCTTTCATGAAGATGGTCTGCTTTTTTTCTTCTCTAAACAAATGACAGTTTCATTGAGAAAGTGTCAGACTATCGAATGCAAAATAGATGTTCTATCACTAAGGAAAACTTTCTAAAACAAAAACTGTATGAAAAAAACACAAAATATTTACATTTAAGAACTCATAATTTTACTTGGCAGGATCATTTCTCAGTATGAATTTAGGTATCTGTTTTTCCAAAATGACAATGTGTAGTGAAAAAATACCTCCATTTCATGTGAATGATTCTATATAAGCCTAAGGTTTATACTAAGCATTTTTGTGACCAGATGTTTTCAAAAATATTAGGAAGTCCAATAATTTCCGCTATTCTTTGTATCTAAACCCAAATTTCACCAGCTGTCACAGGAACGAGCTTGCTTTTGACCCTCTGGCATTTCCTTTGGATGCAGAATTAGCAGCTGCAGTGGTTTTGTAGTCTGACGTTAACCTTTGAGTCATTCAGGAGGGACATCTTTGGGGACATAAAGTGCTCCTTAGCCTAGTGACCAACACAGACTGCTTTTCGTTATGTTGATGAACTTTAACAATGACAAGTCCCTACTTCTTCTTACTTGACTATTGGGATATAATGAGTTATTCTTCAAGGAACCAAGAGATGCCTCTAAGTCATCTGTTCTTGTCCTCAAAGGGGACTTCAATTTATCTGATATCAACTAGGAGTACCACACATCTGGAACAAACAGGTCCAGATGTTTCCTAAGGTCTCTGGATGATGATTTCATGGTACAGGTGCTGAGGCAACTGACCAGGAAAGGTTACCTCCTTAATTTGTTCCTGGCTAACAGAAAGGGTTTGTGGGTGAAGTGGTAGCTGGAGACTGCCTTGGTGACAGCAACCACAAAGCAGTCAAGTTGAACACCTATGGCAACAGCAGGAAAACTGTCAGCAAGATTCCAGCTCTGGATATGAAGAAAGCAGACTTCAGGTTTCTCAGGGAACTGCTTAGCAAGGTCACCTGGGAAAAATCTTCTGAATGTGCTAGGGTCAGTCAGTGCTGGTTACTTTTTAAATATCACCTGCAAAGGACAAGGCAATTCTACAATGCCAGAAGTCAAGCAAGGGGGGCAAAATGAACTACACTTAAAGTGTTTCTATACAAAGGTATGCGGTGGAAGGAATAAGCAGGAAGAGTTAGAAACCTTGGACCTGTCCAAAGATATGATATTATTGCCATTAGCGAAACTTGGTGGTATGAGTCCCGGGACTGGTGTGTTATGATTAGTGGTTACAGGCTGTTAAGGAAGGATAGACAGGGCAACAAGGTGGGGGGGTTGCATTGTATGTAGCAGAAGGGCTGGAATGCATGGAGTAGGTAGTTGGAAATGGTACAGCTGAGAGCTTCTGGGTAAGCATTAAGGGGCAGGCAATTAAAACGAACGTCATCATGGCAGTCTGCTATAGGCTGCCCAACCAGGATGATGCCACTGTTGAGTTGTTCTTTAAGGAACCAAGGGAAGCCGTCTGTCCTTGTCCCCATGGAAGACTTCAATCTGCCAGATATCATTTTTCTGGATTTCAGCAAGGCTTTTGATTCTGTCTCTCATAGTATCCTAAAGAGAATGTCCATCACACAGCTGGCTAAACACATAATTCAGTGAGTGAACAATTGGCTGATGGGTCAGGCTCATAAGGTCATAGCAAACAGGGTTACATCAGTCTGGAAAACAGTCATTAGCAGAAATCTGTCTGGGGGCCAGCGCTCTTTAATATCTTCATAAATGACGTGGATCCAGGACTCGAGGGCTCACTACCTAAGTTTGTTGATGACATGAAACTAGGGAGAGCTGGTGACGCTCCAGTGGGCAGGGGCACCCTGCACAGGAATCTGGACAGATTGGTGAGCTGGGGAATCAGCAATTGTATGACGTTTTACAAGGGCAAGTGCTGGGGTTTGCATGGCAACCCTGGATACCTGTACTGACTGGGGAGTGAGAGACTGGAGAGCAGCCCTGTGGAAAGGGGCCTGGGTGTTCCGGTCGACAGCAAGTTGAACATCAGCCAACACTATGCCTTGGCAGCCAAGAAGTTCAACTGTGTTCTGGGGTGCATCCAGCATGGTATTGCCAGTCGGTTGAGGGCGGTGATTGTCCTGCTCTACTCTGCACTGCTGAGGCCACACCTCGAATATTGTATTCAGCTTTGGGTGCCACAGTATAAAAAGGACATCAATTTGGAGAGTGTCCAGAGGAGGGCCAGAGACAAGAAAAAAACATAAATCATGCGGATGTAAAAAGAAAAGGAGCCCAGCAAAGTCACTTCAGCCTTTAAATGCTTCTTTTTGTAAACAGACTATGCAAGCATTCAAAGCAGAGCAAAACTAAGGAAAAAAATAGCAAAATAGAAAAGGTTGTGTTAAAATATTGTACAATGGCTTTTTTAAAAAATATTCAAAAAAATTATTTCCTTGTACTACTCGCTGATTTTTCTTAGTATGAGGACTGTTAAGCGATGATCATAAAATACCTCATACAAAGACATTTTTACTTAGATAGAAAATACTTATATTTAACATCGTTCATTGTCTCCAGAAATAAAAACTCATGGCTTTACTTCATGGAGAAAAAATGCTTTCCTTGATAGAGAAATTGCTTTGTCTTATGCACAATATAAAGAAGAAATAAGATAAATTAAAATGTTGGAAGCAATTTTTACAGGAAAAGAATTCAAGAAAATACTGAATATTCTTCTCTTTCAAACAAATACTTGAGTTCTGGAGCCGAAATATTTCAAACATATTGTTATATTATTTCAGTTTTTATCTACAAAGCATACTATTACTCCTATGAAACACTCAATAAACTAGTTGATTTGAAAAATTGGAAGAAATAAATTCCCAATTAAAAAAATGTTTCTAGAGATACTTCCTTGAAGTATCCTTAAATGTGACAATACAAGCTTTAAAAATGTCTTTATATTTCAAATAATTCATAGGATATCATCTATATTGGGCATAATAATGTAAAGCCAATTGCAAATTGAAACATCATGCAAATGGTTAAAAATAAATCTATTTTCTGTGGATTTTCCTCCCCTTGAGCATAAGTCTTAAGTTTTGTATCAGTGCAGCAAGATTAGAATGCATCCCACTGGAACCCATTGATGATCATTTTCTTGGCGCAATTTACTTTTTTTTTTTTAATGTAACACAGGAAAATGTAAGTAGCACTTTAAAATACACTGTATGAGATCAGTATACCAGAACAACCAATGATTCACTTTTTATATAAAGAAAAGCTGTGAAAGAACACAAAGTACTAATACTCAGCAGAATATTTAAATCATCTGAACACTTACCTCCATTCTCAAGTCAATTTATAAAATATATAAGAACACATTAGAAGGGTCTATTGATTGATTAAGTATAGAAGAAAAATATTCCAAGATGAAGTCACTTTAAAAAAATTGTCTTAATTTAAAATTTTCCATTGATTAAATACCCACCTATAAAAAAGGTATTTGTGATGAATTCTGCAGGTTAGCAAAATATTTGTGAGGTATAAAATGACTTTGATTTTCCCTTAAAACTGGAAGAAAAAGTTTACTTTTTATACTTCAGAATACATTTATGTTTACATAATACGTATTTGAACAAATACCAAAATGGCACAATTAAAAATGTACAAGATAGCTGTAAAATAAGGTGGATGCAATACACCTCAGAAAATGTTGCATGTATGACTAAAGGAGTGAAAAGAAGTTTGAAAAAAGTCTGGTTTGTTTATGCTACTTTTTGTGTATTAGCATACACATTATTAGCATATTAACATTTTTGTATATTAGAATATTTTCCCAGGACAGACGTCAATTGGTTAAATTCATGCTTCCATATAACTCTCACAAAAAAACCCCACTCCTCAAAACCACCGCTTTCCAAAAAAAAGCCCAATTAAGTATACACAAAGTAGCATTTCACAAAAAAAAAGTCAGTAAGAAACAATGGCATGTAAGTTTAAATATATTCCTCTAATTTAAATCTGCCTCTTTAGGAGCCAGACCGACATGTATATGGAGGAAAAGTGTAGTAAATTCTGAATGACAGTGACCTTCAGTAACAGACCTTTCCTAAAATTTCCTAAAAACAAGAAAATGAAGTCTAAAGTAAGTTTTACTTACAATTAAAAAAATCGAGGCAGACGACCTTAACCTAAAATTAATTTAATGTAGGTACATGACTATAACGTACATGTTTCTTGTTTTTATAAACAATATATATTAAGTTTGCTTTGACTCTTTTTGTTATCAGTAGTCTTGTGTGAAAGCCATTGAAATAGTTAACTGAAGGAGAATCCCATGGAGATTTTACTATAGTGGTTGCATTTGCGTTTTGATTAAAACCTATTATTGCTGTTCATTGCAAACCTGCTCTTTGTTACAGCTTTCCCCTCACTCCTCCAACTTAGGAGTGTCATCATTTTTACTAGATATAAAAATGCTTTATTACACCAAATATCATTTCATTTTCCATAGTGAGGCAAAATCCTGTAAGGTTAATCATGACATTGTAAGTTGCCCTCAGATATCCTTCTCTATCAATTCTTCAGTAACAACAGCAAGAGGTAGTAATAAAATAGCACTCTGTAACAGAATTATTTTTAATCAATTAAATGTCATCTGTTGATTTTCTAGGCAAAGATATTTGCTTAACACAGACCCATGACCATTTCTAAAGATTTTGATACGAACAGTTACCCAATTGATTTTAAAACCGTATAAGCCTGCTATACTGACTCATTTAAATTTATTTATCTGTGACAGAAAAGAGGAAGGGGTTGTTAAATTTCACTAAAACCTATGTGTATGACACTCTATTCTTTGCAGTTTCTAATTTTGGAAATATACTTTAATCTCAAACTCTCAAAATGTGTGAAACATTTGAATCCAATTGTGTTAAACATATTAGAGTCCTAGTAACCTGATTTAATGTGCTACTATTTGTCCTAATACCATTTGTATGTGCACCAAGTTTAGTATCATTTCTAGCTTCGATGATTATTTTCTGCAGTGGTTGGACATGAAAGTGGACTTGAAGAATGAATAGTGCTGCACAAATGAAAACGCCTTGTCCTACTGGCCTTTCATTTGCTCATAGACATTTTTAGTAGCTCTAGAATGAACGAACATGTGATAAATTAGCTGAGATCATACACAAACCATTACTGAAATTAATACAGAGTCTCTTCCAAGAAAAATAGCTTGAGATTTTTCTGCTACTTATCTGTCTTCAGAGTACAGGCAAGAATTAATTATATAATGCTGTCTTCTGAACTTCTCTTGTCTTTTTTTTAACACAACAATGACTTAGACCTAGCAGAATAACCTCCACTTGTCTATAAGAAATATTCTTTAGAACTGAGAATCCTTCTCTAGGATTATTTCACCTTCTGGAAATAATCACTACAAACTGTAGTATGTGCTTGAAACTCCTCTGAGTTTCTGTGGACAGGGCAAGGCAAAGATTTACCTTTCCACATCTTGAAGAATGAAAAAGTAGGGGGAAAGAAGAGAAGGTTTCTGAAATATGTTTGTTCAGGTTCTCCATGCTTCAGCCTTATACCCACAAGGAGAAGAGAGAGGAAATCTCTGCTGCTGTATTTTCTTATTCTGCAATGCATCAACGGGAAATTAGCTGGCAGTGCCTTGCCTTTGGGAGGAGGCATGACCAGATGAAGACTGGAATTGCAAATACAAAACTATCTCAAGATGAGAGATGTGATATAATTCAATTCATAGTTTATCTAAGGAGCAGAAGAGGATTGCAAATTGTTGTTTTCCCTACACTGAAGAATTGAAGAGTCCTTGGTGCTTTTAACTGGCGTATATGGAGATCTAAGATAACTAAATATTCCATCAATATTTGCCTCACAGTTTACAGATACACTGATCTCTCATGGTTAGATAGTGATACAATGACACATCTATAGGGCATGGATAAGACATTTAGTACATTAAAGAGTAGGATTCACTTTAGGGATAGATGTTGATAATTAGATTCCCATATTTAAGTCCTGTTTGACTATGAAGTGCAGGATAGAAAAGATTCTGGCTCCCTGAGGCAGGCATGCTTGGGGAAACCCTCTTGAGAATATGACCATCTGGCATATATTTTGGTGACATTTCAGCAGACTTGCAGGGTTTCTGAAAAAGGTTTTAGGTGTTTCAGTAGGAAGAGATAAAATAAATATCTGTGCTACCAGAATTTATTCTGTAGTAAGCTACAAATAGGTCTGAATCTTGTTCCCTTTGGAGTCAAATTGCAGCTGAGTTTAGCTGAAGAATAAGTCCCACAATAGGACGGGAACTGTTCCTGCTATAACTGCCAGAATGTGGCAAGTACATAAAAAAAAATTCACGATGAGAAGAAAATGCAAAAACAATTCTCTTAATGGTAAGGGTTGAAAATATTCATAAACATTTTTGTAAGGAAAATAGAGATAAGATATAAATATTCCATAGTTTGCCTGCATTAATTCTGCCAATGATGAGGAACAGGAATTTGTGCCTTCTGTAATATGCGTCGATGGAACTTTACTGATGTGACTCAGTGGACCTTATGCAGATTGACGTATGTAAGTCAGTAAGTCATAAGTTTAGAGCCCTACACTTAACTAGTTTCGTGTTCCCCTAGGAGTCTGGCTATATTCAGGATATTTAGAATTTTTAGTCCTACTTTGACAAGTACACTATCACTGTCTCTCTACATTGTTATTAGGCCTGAATATCACCTCAGTATCTTCTGTTATGCTTTAACAGTCTCTTAAGTGCTCTGTCCTTACTTCCTAATGAACATTTACATCTACTTCCTGCTATCTTTTAATACTCGGCAGAAATTTGCTTATTCTGTTTCAAACTTTTCAATTTTTTTTCATTTTGTTGAAGAGTTTAAATTTCTGAAGTCCTTCAGATTCTCATTTCTTTCTAAAATGAATAATTTTTCTAATCCTATACAGGTTGTAAAGGAAAGAAACTGTAAAACTTTCCACTAGGACAGGAGAAATTGCTCAAATTTTGTTTGTTTGTTGTCCCTACAAATGATTATTAACCCTAAGACACTTTACCAAGGCCCACCCCTGCCCCCCCCCCCCCCCCCCCCAGGTTGCTCCCTCCACAGACCTGCCTTGTCAGGGAGAGAAGTGTCCTTTGATGTCTGTGCAATGAATTGGAGGTGGCAAATCTCCCACAGTAAATTTAAACAATGTGTATTACGGGTACAGCAAAAAAAAAAAAAAAAAAAAAAAATCACTATTTGTTTTGGACACAGCCAAAACAGCAAATCAATATTCTGGGCACAGGCAGAATACGGAATAAAATACTCAGGTGCACTCCGAGTTTCAACTTCATAGAAGTTGCAAAATACAAATCCCAATCTGTTCAGATCCCAATCTGATACCCACAAGGCAGCTAGACAAAACAACATAACTCAGATCCGATCTGATGCACAGTAGTTCCATGGAAAACAGAAGAGATAGAGATGAGGGAGTTGGGGTGGGGAAAAGTAAAATTGTTACCATTCAATGGGCCTCAATAATGTGGTGTTCAGGAGCATGTAGTTCTGCAGTTCTTCCGCAGCATCTTTTCAGGTGGTTTCCATGGGATGGTGGGAGTGCAGCACATGCCTTCTTGTCAGGCTTCTGTATTTAGGAAAAATCCATGCCCCCTCCCTTAGCATGAAGGATGGTCTTGCTGCAAAATTTCTTGAATCGGCACATGCGCAGAAGCTTTTGGGGAAGGTCCTGGAATTGGGTCTGGGAGCTCCAGGGTCACTGTCTGTTCAACAGACCCTTGCCAGTGTAACCTCTGCCTGAATCCTTTGGGTCTGCATGCACAGTCAGTTGTGTTGGGGGCAGCACCTGCTGCTGCACCTCCTCCCCCTCCTCTGCAGTGGTACAATCACCCCATTAAGAGTGACAGCACTCAAGAAGATGTTAAAGACAACAATAAAAGCAGTCAGATGATGTTTAGGGCAATATAATACAAGTAGAATCAGTTGATGTTCAAGACAATAATAGAAGTAGTCAGGCTCTACACCCTTGCCCTCCCCTCCCCTGCCCTGCCCTTCCCTGCCCTTCCCCTTCCCCTCCTTTTCTCCCTCCCACCTTAGTAATCTCTTCTAATTCTAGACCCATTTCTAATTTAAAGACTCTCCTTGTCACCCCTCAGGAATCACATAACATTAGTACTCCTTTCAGTTCCTGCTGGATGAGTTCCCTTAAACGTATTTCATTAAAGTGGGTGTGCCTTGGAGCAGTGTTGGCTGCTGCAAGCTCTCATGGCTCTTTGGAATAGAGTGCTTTGCTGAAAACTTTAATGTTTTATAGTGATCACAGGCACCCAACCTGGTTCATACTTCCCAGAAGCAATAATCCTTTTGACAGGCTTGGCAACTCACCGAATTGTGCTAAACTCAGACTGAGGACTGAGAAGAAGATAAAAAGGAGTCAGTTGGCAGTCATTTTTTCTGCCTTTTGAAACCTCTTGCTCTGAGTTAGGCTTCCTGTAAAGATAAAAGAGTGGAAGGTTATAAAGGCTTATAACATTAGGCAGGTACCAAGAGGTATGTAGTATAGTTCTTTTTCTCTAGTTTTTGAACATTATATGCCATAGTTATTTTAACATTGCAGTCTGAATGTAAAATATACTAGTGACTTAGAGAATACAGAAAAAAAGAGTTAAGGAAGAAGTCTCATTGTCCCTTGCAGGGGAGACTTAAGAGGTCTGACACCTTAGAGGGTAACACAAAGGTCATCACATGGACTGAAATTAGTGTTTTTAGATATCCAAAACGTTTTCTTCTGGTTGGTTTATTTGGGTTTGTTTTTTTCATTGTTTTTTTTTGGGGGGGGGGGGGGGGGCGGGTTGTATTGTGGGGGGGCAGGGAGTGGGATTTTTTGTTTGGATGGTTGTTTTTTTGTAAATAACTGACTATAAGCACCCTATTCTTGATATCAGCAGTTCAATAAATTGTTCATAAAATAGCCCAGAAAGAGAATCTAGCTATATTTTCAGTCATCACCGCATTTACACAGGAGTAGCGCTCTTATTCAACTCTTTCATCAAGTAAATGCTTCTTAACTATTTTAGTTGGAATAAGGAAAAAAAAACCAGCATATTTGAGATCATCACGTATTTATAGAAGACAAGTTTTGCCTTTCACCTATACTGTATCCCAGTGAGTGTTTATTGTAAAGACACAGTGAGATCTCTGGAGTGCTATGCACCAAAAAGATGGATAATTTCAAAGTAGTCTAACAAAACAGGGAAGCTCTATTAAAGGCCATGTACTTTTGAGCAGCTCAGAAACAGTTTTTCACATTATGGGGAATTTTAGAAGCAAAAATACAGGCTTTTGCATAGCTTGCATCTCAGTTTTGGTTATAGATACCTATATAGATAGCTAAGGCAGGTTGCTTCCACTCTATAAAAAATAATCCAGTATAATTCTGAGTGCTTAATTAAGAGATAAGACTTGAGAGACAGTGTGAAAAATTAAAGATAATATACTAGTTTGTCCTAAAGATTAGATTTTTTACAGAGATAATTTCGCTTCAAGATACGTTGATTCATTGCTTTTCTATGTCTACATGTAAATCCTAAAGAAGTGATCATTTTTAATTAGTTTGCATTTAGGAAATTAGTTGTCAAGTTGTTTCTACATTAAACCTTTACGTATTATTTTACAAACATGACCTTCAGAATCAAAGATTCGCTTCAATAATATGAGAATTAGAGACTGAGGTAACAAAGGAAACCTTGTGGTTAGTGTCTACTGCAGGCTGCCTTGTCAGAGAGTTTACTAATGAGCATTCTTCCTCCAGCTATGGGAAACACCACACTTGCAAAGTCTTGCACTGGGGGACATCTTCTGGAAAAATGCATGGCAACATGTAGGCAATCCAGAAGACTCTTGGAGTGCATTGAAGATAATTTCTTAAGACAGGTAATAGACACCCCTACCCGAGGGAATGCAATATGAGACCTGATGGTCACCAGTGCAAGTGAGTTCGTCAGTGGTGTCAAGTTTGAAGGAAGTCTGGGCTGCAGTGATCGCACATTGGTGGAGTTCACAGTCCTGAAGGATATGGGACACATGAGGAGTATGGCCAGGACTCTATATTTTAGAAAAGAAAAATTCCAGCTCTTCAGTGAGTTAGTCAGTAGGACCCCCTGCGAAGAGGTCTTTAGAGATGAGAGAACAGAATGGATGCTTAAGGATGTTTTCCATAAAGTGCAAGAGCATTCTGTCCCCAGTTGTAGGAAATCAGGCAAGGAAGGGAAAAGACTAGCGTGGCTGAGTTGAAACCAGCTGGTCAAATTGAAGACTAAGAAAGAACTTCACAGGTAGTGCAATCAGGGATAGGTAACATGGGAAGAGTATAGGGACACTGCCACGTTAGGTATGGATGGAGTCAGGAAGGCCAAGGTGCAGCTGGAGCTGAACTTGGCAAGGAATGAAAAGAATAGCAGAAGGTCTTCTGTAGGTATGTCAACCAGAAAAGAAATATTAAAGTAACTGCACTTCTGATTGATGAACAAGAATGGAGACCTAGCAGCAAGAGACACAGAGAAGGCTGATGTACTCTACAATTTTTTTGCCTCAATCTTCACTGGTAACATCTCTCTTCACCCCTCCGGAATTAATGGGGATAGGAACCAGGGACATAAATCTCCACAAACTGTAAGTGAAGATCTGGTTGTGACTACCGGAGGAACCTGAATATATAGAAGTCTATGGGACCTGATAAGATGCATTCCAGAGTCCTAAGGAAATTGACCAATGTAGTTGCAAAGACACTCTCCATAATATTTGAGAAGTAATAGCAGTCAGGGGAAGACCTGGTGACTGGAAGAAGGGAAACAGTGTGTCCGTTTTTAAAAAGGGAACTACCAACCTGTCAGCCTTATCTCTGTGCTTGGGCAGATCATGGGACAGATCCTCCAAGAAGCTATGCTAAAGCACAAAGAGGATAGGGAGATGATTTGAGAATGCCAACATGGCTTTACCAAGAGCAAGTCCTGCCTGACCAATCCAATGTCTTTCTATGATGGTGTCAGGGCCCACTGCTGCCCAGGGTCATTCCCCCTCAGACCTGCTCAGTCAGGGAGAGAAAGGTCCTTTGATGTCTGCGTGGTGAATTGGAGACAGCAAATCTCATAGGGTAAATTCAAACAGTGTGTATTTTGGGCACAGCCAAAACAACAAATTGCTATTTATTTTGGACACAGCCAAAACAAAAAATCAGTATTTTGGGCACAGCCAAATTATGCAATCAGTATTTATTTTGGAGATGGCTGAAACAGCAAACAAGTATTTTGGGCATGGTAAAATATGGAATCAGTGCTCATTTTGGACATGGTCAAAACAGCAAATCAATATTCTGTGCACAGCCAAAATATCAAACAAAATACTCGGGTGCACTCCAACTTGCAGCTTCCCAAATGTTGCAAAACCAGATCTCGAACTGTTCAGATCACAATCTGATACCCTCAAGGCAGCTAGGCAAAACAGCACAACTCAGATCCAATCTGATTCACGGTAGTGCCAGGGAAAAGAGAAGAGGAGAGGAGAGGAGAGGAGAGGAGAGGAGAGGAGAGGAGAGGAGAGGAGAGGAGAGGAGAGGAGAGGAGAGGAGAGGAGAGGAGAGGAGAGGAGAGGAGAGGAGAGGAGAGGAGAGGAGAGGAGAGGAGAGGAGAGGAGAGGAGAGGAGAGGAGAGGAGAGGAGAGGAGAGGAGAGGAGAGGAGAGGAGAGGAGGAGAGGAGAGGAGAGGAGAGGAGAGGAGAGGAGAAGAGAAGAGAAGAGAAGAGAAGAGAAGAGAAGAGAAGAGAAGAGAAGAGAAGAGAAGAGAAGAGAAGAGAAGAGAGAAGAGAAGAGAAGAGAAGAGAAGAGAAGAGAAGAGAAGAGAAGAGAAGAGAAGAGAAGAGAAGAAGAGAAGAGAAGAGAAGAGAAGAGAAGAGAAGAGAGAGAAGAGAAGAGAAGAGAAGAGAAGAGAAGAGAAGAGAAGAGAAGAGAAGAGAAGAGAAGAGAAGAGAAGAGAAGAGAAGAGAAGAGAAGAGAGAGAAGAGAAGGAACAAAGAGAGAGAGAGAGAGGAATAAAATAAGACTAGCAGGGGTGGGAGGAAGAAGAAAACAGTCACCATTTCACAGTCCTCTGGAAAATGTGTTCTTCAAGAGCATGTAGTCCTTCAGTTCTTCTGCAGCATGTCTTGAGATGGGTTCCATGGGGTCGTGGGAGTGCAGCACCTGCCTTCTTGTCAGGCTTCTATTTTTAGGGCAAGTCAATGCTCCCTCCCTTAGCATGAGGGATGGTCTTGCTGCAAAAATTCTCAAATTGGTGCATGTGCAATAGCTTCTTTGGGAAGGTCCTGGAACTGGGTCTGGGGGCTCCAAGGTCACTGTCTATTCAACAGACCCTTGCCAGAATAACCTCTTCCTGATTCCTTTGGGTCTGTACGCACAGTCAGGTGGGCGGGGGGGGGGGGGGGGGGGGGGGGCAGCACCTGCAGCACAGTCAGGCCCATCAAGAACAACAGCACTCAAGAAGATACTAAAGACAACAATACAAGCAGAGTCAGATGATGTTTAAGACAATACAAGTAGAATCTGCCGAAGGTAAAGACAACAAGAGAACTGAAATCAATCTCTACAGATGGGGTGACTGCATCAGTGGGCACAGGTCAAGCAATAAATGTCATCGATCTGGTCTTCTGTTAAGCCTTTGACACAGTCCCCTACAGCATCCTTCTCTCCAAACTGGAAAAATACGATTTTGATGGGTGGGCTGTTCGATGGATAAAAAATTGGTTGGATGGTCTCATCCAGAAGATAGTGGTCAATGGTCACATCCAGTTGGCATTTGTCAATGGCTTGATGTCCAAACAGAGACCAGTGACCAACAATGTCCAGGAGTCCATAGAATCAAAGAATCTTCCGGTTGGAAAAGACCATCGAGTCCGACTGCACCCATCCTCCCCTAAACTACGTCCCTCAAAAACTCATCTATCCATTTTTTAAACAGCTCCAGGGACTCAAGCACTTTCCTGGAAAGCCTGTTCCAGTGCCTAAGACACTTCAGTAAAGAAATTCTTCCTAACATCTAGTCTGAACCTCCCCTGGCGCAACTTATTGTCATTTCCCCTTGTCCTATTACTGGGCACTTGTGAGAAGAGATCAACACTCGCTCTGCCACAGACCCCTTTCAGGCAGCCATAGAGAGGCGATGAGGTCTCCCCTCAGCCTCCTCTTGTCCAAGCTAAACCACCCCAGTTCCCTCAGCCATTCCTCCTAGGACTCGTTCTCCAGCCCCTTCACCATCCTCGTCTTTCACTTTCTCTGGATGCACACCAAAACCTCAATGTCCTTCTTGTACTGAGGGCACCACAACTGAGTGCAGTACTCAAGATGTGGCCTCACCAGTGGGTGAGTACAGGGGTACTGTTACTTCCCTTGTCCTGCTGACCACACTGTTTTTGATACAGGCCAAGATGCCATTGACCTTCTTAGCCACGTGGGCACACTGCTGGCTCATATTCAGCTACTTGTCAAACAACACCCCCAGGTCCTTCTCCTTCAGGCAGCTTTGCAGCCGTTCCTCCTCATTCCTGTAATGCTGCCTGGGGTTGTTGTGCCCCAAGTGCAGGACTCGGAATTTGGTCTTGTTAAACCTCATGCTGTTGTTCTCAGCCCATCAATCCAGCCTGTCTAGATCTCTTTGCAGTGCCTCCCTTCCTTCAAGCAGATCAACAGTGCCACCCAGCTTGGTGTGTAGGAAGTATTTTAGAAGAATCAGGGCCTTTTGTGATCCTTGAAGCCTGTATGCACAACCCTGCCTACGTACAGTGACCTTGGCATGTTGTGAGAAAATGGAATGTTAGCTTATAGATAAGAAAGAGAATGTGAAACAAGAGGTTTCAGCTACAAGAGAAGGGGGGCTGCAGGATATCAGGTAATGGCACACTTACAACCCTCATTGACCAATGATGAGATGACAAATGGTGCCACTTAAGCGCACAGAAAAGCATTTATATATGTTGTAAAGAAGGCAATAAATGTCTCCTTCGGCTAGCTCATATTGAGTCATCTGATGCTTTCCACAAGCCTGTCTCCCACATTGGTGTAATCTGCAAACTTGCTAAGGGTGAACTTAATCCCTTCATCCAGATTATTAATAAAGATATTGAACAGGACTGGACCCATAGTGAGGCCTATGCTGTTTAATATTTTCATCAATATTATGGGTGGTGAGATGGAGTGCACCCTCAGAAAGACTGCAGGTGACACCGAGCTGAGTGGTACAGTTAACATGCCAGGAGATCATTCAGAGGGACTTGGACAAGCTAGAGCAACGGGCCTCTAAGAACCTCATGAGTTTCAACAAGGCCAAGTGCAAGGTCCTAAACTTGGGTCAGAGCAATCATTGGTTTCAATACATGGTGTGGGATAATTTGATTTGGATCAGCCCTGTGGAGGACTTGAAGGTACTAACGGACTGAAAGCTGAACATGAGCCAACAGTGTGTGCTGTTAGACAAGAAGGCCAACTATAACTGGGGCCACATCAAAAGAAGCATGACCAGCAGGTCAAGGGAGGTGGTTCTGTCACTCTACTTTGTTATAGTGGGACCTCACTTGGAATAGTGTGTCCAGCTCTGGAGTCCTCAGCACAAGAAGGACATGAAGCCATTGGAGTGGGTCCAGAAGAGGGCCATGAAAATGAGTTGAGATCTGGAGCATCTGTCCTATGAGGACAGGCTGAGAGGGTTGGGGTTGTGGGAAAGATGAGGAATAGACTTTTTAGAAAGCCTCACGTGACAGGACAAAGAGTAATGGTTTTAAACTAAGGGAGTGTAGACTTAGTTGAAATAAGGAAGAAAATTTTACAGTGATGGTGGTGAAACAGTGGAACAGGTGGCACAGGGAGGTAGCGGAGCCCCCATCTCTGGAAACATTCAAGGTCAGGTTGAACGCGGCTCTGAACAACCTGATCTAGTTTAAGATGTCCCTGCTCCAGCAAGGGGGTTGGATTAGAGGCCTTGTAAATGTGTCTTCCACCCCAGAGCATTCTGTGGTTTTATGACTGTTCTGCAAAGATGCTAATACAAATATAGTACATCAGGATTGTCTAGTTGTAATCTACATGAATTTGCAGCAATTCTTACTTGAATCTGTAAATTAAATGAATATTCTTCTTGAGAATGTCTTTTTCACAGTCTTGACATGCATCTCTAACTATTCCAAAATTGAACAGAATTTTGTTAATAATCTGTGCTTGTTATTAGTTTTTCTTGCTGTTTTATTTCTACCATTGAAGCAGGAATATCATGGGAAAAAAGATATTCCCCAAGCATCTTTTGCCTAATGTTGCAGCTGGCAGTGTGGAAAGATTACCTTATTCTTATCCTGTCATATTACAGCCACTGATTGAGAAGGAAGAAAAGTTTTTCCCTTCAGTGATCTTTGCTCTTATTGCATGTATCTTCAAAGTTAAAGACATAATCATGGCAGACCACTGGTCCACCTTTGTTTCTCTGAGATCAAGAACAAGACATTTTACAGATCCTGAGGTCCCAGGAAGTTCAGTTCCTGTGCCCATACTTCTGCATAAATTAGGCAATCCTCTAAAAGCTATGGGCATTTTCTTCAACTCTCCAAATAAAAAGATGTAAAACCCCTCAGTTTTGCAAACAATATGTTCATGTCCTTACCTAAATACATTCAGAATATATTTAACTGACGCTGACTGGCAGGTGTCTTGATTTTTGTCTCTATGGCTCTATTCAAGTCCTGAAGGCAGAATGTTCTAATGGGCATGTGTAGATCACAGAGGCCTGCATTAGCATCATCTGCACAGAATAATTCACCCTCCTGAGGTTTACGTGTGGAATTTTCACAATGTGTTGCCATATACCAAGCAGATGTCCCTCAAGAAACAGTCTATCTGAGACGCTTCTATGCACATAGGAATTGTTAACTAATCAGCTAATATTGTCATCTGAATTCAGACGTAAACACTTTCTTGCTGTAATCTCTTCATTCCACAAGCCTTACACTTTTGTCTGATTTAGTACAAAACAAACTAATTTTCCTTCTCAACTACATTCTTGAAAAATAGTATTTTCCTCATTGTTGAATATTTCTTTTTTTTCCTTTCTTCCTACCATTACTTATAGTTTCTGTTCTTTCAATTAAAAAAAATATTTTTTTAATTGAAATGATGTTCAAAGGACTTTTTTGAATCTTCCTCATGGAATCCTAATCAACACTAATATATTATTCTATTTTTGGCTTTTCTTGTCTCTTCTTTGTTTCTTACACAACTCTTTTTCTCAGGTACTTGCTGATTCTTTGCTGATCATCTCTTCAGAAATCACTTACCAGAACTACTATTTTCTGATATTTTTCCTTCTGTCCCTGGTTCCATTTTCATGATCCAATATCGAGAATGTTCTGATGTGATCCCCCAGAATTAGATTAAGACACAAAGCCAGATGTTGTACATCAAAAGTCTAGTTTATTATCAAAGGAACAAAAATAATGATGATAGTGATAGGATAGAGTACAGTAAAGGTAGAAATCAAGAAAATATTAGGGATCAAATCACAAGAATAGTCACCACCATGGATCCATTATGTCCTGAGGGTCCAAGTCTTCCTATGTATCAGTGGTGGGTGATCACACTGGGCTTGACTGACAGTTCCTTTCATATCCTTTTTGGTCAAGGTAGTCACTACAGTGGCATGTACTGCACATCTCCATAGACCTGTACGTACGCACACATTGCATGCACCTCCGGCTTGATATTCACCCAGCTGTCAAGAGTCTCACTGTCTTCTTGTGGTTTGGCAGTTCCTGTGTTGCAATCAGTATCTGCTAGCAGTCTTTGAGACATAAAATAGCACAGTTCAGCCCCTTGCATTCCATGAGTAAGGGTTTCAAAGTGCGTACTAGAAGTGCGTGAAGAGAACAGCAAAACTTAAAACCACTACTAAGGAATCTCTTCATCTAT
Source organism: Tapera naevia (assembly GCA_033556795.1). Lineage (NCBI taxonomy): Eukaryota > Metazoa > Chordata > Aves > Cuculiformes > Neomorphidae > Tapera > Tapera naevia. Next base: position 1,904,738 of record JAUMJJ010000016.1, read on the forward strand.
GAGCTGAATGTATCTCTCAGGTGAAAGGTAGCATTGGGCATAAGTTTTTGTTTATAGCTATTTTAACATATTTAATTACGCAAGTATTCTTGGCAAAGTTTATTACAAATCCACATATTAATGTATCTAATGAAAATGTTCTTACTGTTTTTATTTCATTTCTTTACATAGCCAGCTTGTTTCCTGGCCAAGAAAATTAACATGCTTGTATTATGAGTTGGTTTTTTGAATCCCTTTCTAAAGGTTTTCAAAATCTGCCTAAGTATCTCTTTCTTCTAACCAGGAACTGAAGAACTACACGTAAGGATTCATCTATTTAATAAACTCTGCTTTTTTTTAATAACAATCATATGTCAGTCTTCACAAATTTTTTTATTATTCAGAATTTAGTGTTTGAGGAAAGTATTAGATAGGAAGGTTATATAGAGGATATAAAGAAACCATCCATAGAATGAAGACTTTCTTCGAGGAACAAGGTCAGATGCATAAATAGCATTGTGGATTTAAAAAAAACGTAAGAATTTGGTTTGGACCAAAAGAACTCGTTTAAGTGCCATTTAAGTGCCAGCATTGTTATGTGGTAATATGGAGGGAAGGAATTAGACTGAATGAGATCTAGTTTTTCTGTGTTAAAATGTATTGTAATGTGACATAATGTAATACAAAATAATACAATATATTAAGATATGATATGATATGATATGATATGATATGATATGATATGATATGATATGATATGATATGATATGATATGATATGATATGATATGATGTGATGTGATGTGATATGATATGATATGATATGATGTGATAGGATAGGATAGTAATGAGTACAATACAATATAAATACAATAAAATGTAATAGTTGTGCGACAGTGTGCAATTACTATGAAACATTTATTTAAAATTATTTGCTGCTAAGTATTCACAATGGAGGAATAAATTACTTCTCACAGAACAAGTGAGCTTAAGAAATCTACCAGATCATGTCAAAGTTTCATGAAGAAACAAAAGCACGTCAACTGTAAATCAACACCAACAGAGGTTTTCAGACACTTTATAAAAGCTGCTCACATTTTTAGTTCAAATGCCAATATGCTTTTAAAAATAGCAATCTCACAACTACACCACTCACAATCTGGACAGACCAAACTCAGAATTTATCACCCTTTTTAGTGACAGACAGAACTTCTATAGTGTAACAGAGAAGAGTTAATCTTCGTTGACTAGAAAAATGCTTTTTAACAACCTTTTAAGCTCTGATGACACATTTTAAATTCCTTTAGTTTTAATAATTCTATACACTGTCTTATTTTCTTTTTTAGAGATACTAAGAAGATCAGCTTTCAAAGGTTGTTGTGACTGCCAAAGTGACCCTCCTTCCTACAAATCATTCTCTTTTTTCTTTTATATACTCATGAACTCACTACACAATTCACAAGTCCTCTGAAAAACTGTTCATTCTCTCCTCCTAATTACTATTAGGAGGTTTGTTACAATTACAAGGGACTTCTTTAAAAGTGTCTCCCCAAAAGACCTTGCTTACAGCAGGCTTCTGTTACAGGATAGGTCAAAACAGTTTCATAAACACAGAGGAAACCCTCAAAACCACCATAAAGTCTCTCATACAGTAACTTCAGACTTCATACTAATTTCTTTCAAGTTCTGACAACCAATATCAGAACCAAATACTGCTTGTACAAGAAAACCTTAGCATAAAAAAATTACATTTGTACAAGTTGAAAAGTAAAGATCTTTCTCCTCGAACTAAAAATAATTATGTCAGTTTCTTTATAGCATTTAGCTACAGTTCTTTTTAGATCCTATTTAAATGAACAACATACTTGCAAGAAGTTACAAGTCATTAGATCATGGCATTCTTATATCTCATCTGTACAAATCTTCCTTTTCCCCATGGTTTCCACTCACCCAAAAGCTATTGCCAGAAAGAATGTGGAGACCCAGGTGGAGTTCCAACACAAACACACAGCTGTACAAGTCTCCAGCTTCAGGGAATACCTGTCCCTGTTATGAGTTCTAGAAGACAGCAGAAACAACAACTGTTTTCAGTGCAATCTTGTGAATCGTGTCCTCAGCCTGATGGTAGGGCTGAAAGAAGAAATTGAGTATGAGGAAATGGGAGGGGGAGATAGACTGGTGGAGCCACACTGTTGTAGTTTCAGATTTTTTCAGAGAATTTTTTCTCCCCTTGCCAACATTGGGACTGATGAGGGTGGGGCCCAGAGCGGGATCAGCTGGTCCACTGAGACCATGAGTTTCTAGGGGGGCAGCATTACTGGGGACATCCCAGGAAGAGGGAATGGCTTCTGGTACGGATTTGCCACCACACTTTTTGGTGGGGGAAAGGAAAAAGCCATGGCTCACGTGCAGTGGCTGGGAGAGAGTGGCATTTGGGACCATTAGCCCCACTCCATGGGGACTGTACCAGTTTTCTTCAGAGAGAGAGAGAGAGAGAGAGAGAGAGAGGAGTGTGGAGGAGTGTGGTCAGCACCAGCTGGATTTCTCTGTGGACTTTTTGGACTTTTTTCCCATTACTTTCCTTCCCCCCCACCCCCCCCGCCCCTGGCACCTCCTCAGAGTGGATTTCCAACATGCCTTGCAGCCACCCTTCCTCTGCATGAGTTTTGTTTTGCCCTCAGAACCCAGTTGGACCACAGAGGACTTTTTATTAATTCGTTTGAAGTGTTGAGTTTTGAACTGTTGGGTTTGAAGTGTTGGGGTACAGCATTGCTGTCTGTTCAGTTCTGTGTTTGGTTACATACATATTTTGCAGTTGAGAACTGTTATCTTTTCCTATACAATTTCATCTTCTCCTCTTGATTAAAGCCTATTAATTGCAAAGGGCTGTGGTGATTTTCTTGGGGGAGATATAACCCCAACAGACATCTTAGTTTTTCCTTTAAACTAAGATACGAACTCAACTATTTGCGAGACCAGCATGTGGAGGCTCCAAAAGAAGCTGAGGATCCCCCACCTTCTTGCTACAGAGCAGAAAGAGGAGACTCAGGAGATGAGGTGGAGATTGAAACAGGTCCCTGCCTGGTGCAGCAGGCTAATCAATCCCCTCTCAGACTCCTTCACCTTACCAATTGCCCTCACATGACAGATATGACGCTCTGGAACTCCAGGGTCAGGTGGATGAGGTTGTAGGTGAAGGTCCATCCAGGAGTTTGCTTAAGAAGAGTCAGTCAGCCCCATGCATTATGACTGCCTCCAATACAGAAAAAAAAGGAGGGTAATTATCATTGGAGATTCTTTTCTGAGGGAACATAGGACCCAGTATGCTGACAAGACCCGTTCCACAGAGAATTCTGCTGGCTCCCTGGTGCCTGGGTTGTAGACATTATTAGGAAACTCCCTGGTCTGGTACAGTCAGTGTACTGTTTTCAATTTTGGGCCCTTCAGTACAAGAAGCACATTTTGGTGCTGAAGTGTGTCCAGAGGAGGGAAATGAAGCTGGTGAAGGATTTTGAAAACAAGTGTCATGGGTAGCGGCTAAGGGAACCCGATTTGCTTAGCCTGAAGAGGAGAAGGCTGAGGAGAGACCTTATTCCTGTCTACAACTATCTGTAGTGAGGTGGGTGCTGATCTCTTCTGCAAAGTACCAAGTGATAAGACAAGAGAAAATGGTGTTAAGTTTGTACCACAGGAAGTTTAGACTGATATTAGAAACAAATTCTTTACCAAAGTGTGGTCAAGAATTGCAACAGGCTCTTCAGGGAAGTGGTGGACTGCTCATCCCTGGAGGTGTTCGAAAAGTATGTAGATGTGGCACTTCGAATGTGGTTTAATACACATGCTGGTTGTAGGCTGATGGTTGTATTTGATGATCTTAGAGGTCTTTCACAACCTTGAAGATTCCATAATTCCTGAACCTGTGACCAAATAGTATTGAAAACACTACCATAATTTCTTTGCTAGAACTTTTCCGTATTTTCCTGTATCCAGATATGTCCCTGCACACATAGAGATTGTATTCTATTTTTTTCTGTAAAACATATTCACATAAGTATATTATTATTATTATATATTAATATTTTCATTGTTGCAACTTCTTTGACAGTTCCAAAAGACAAACTTTTGCAGTTTTTTTTATAGATTTAAAGGCACAGCCTGCTTATCCTGGTGGTTAATTCAATCTCAGTGACAATATTACACTGATAAAGCACAACAAATGCCTCCTGGTCAATTCTAGCATATGTTGTGTCACTGGAATTTAAATAAGATACTTCATGAGGACTGTTAGGATTTTGCTCTACTTCCATCCATGCTATGAAAAGGTAAGGACTAGGTCTAAATCAAGCAAATACTTCGTACAATTCCTGGTTTAACTACATCTCCTATGTTAACAATTTGTTCCACATTCCATGGCAGATTTCATGCTACATTGCAAGGCAATACAATAAATGTTTGCCATATCAGAAACTTCACAGGAAAAGCTTTTAAGAATTTCTGCCCGTGAGTCAAAAGATCTTTAGAAGTAGGGGGTTAATTTATTCCACCATAGTTATTATTTTTGAACAAAATGTTATCTAGCAAATGTATTAAAAAAAATTTTATATCATTATATATATCTACATCATTATAGATTACCATTATTATATCATTATATACATATATATATATATATATAATATATATCACTATATCATTAACCAGTGTGCTGGTTTTGGCTGCGATGGGGTTCATGGCACTGGTAATTTCCATGGTTCAGCAAGTGACAAGAAGGAAAAGGGGACTCCTGTAGCCAGGGAAACCCATGGTCCACTGAGAGACCAACTGGGAGCCAGTGAAGCTGACTTAGAGGGGGTGTTCCCAGAAGGACAGAACCCCTTAGGGAGCACCACGATCCAAGGCACCACAACCTGGAGAATGCAAACAGGGGCATAGCAGGTCAGAAGGGTGTGGCGCGTTAGTTTGGGCAGTCAGGGCTCTACCAGGGAGCTGAGAACAGCAGAAGCCATGGTATCTACCCAGCAAAATGCTGTGTCCTCAGTGTGCCCCAGCCAACTACAAGGATCAATGCAGTCACCCAAATTGAACCCTACAGGGTCTAAGCCTCAGGCTGCAGGGTCTACCCAAGTTTTGTTGCAGTGTTAGAAGATGACAAAAAGTGACAAAATGACCTGTGGGAGATACAAGTGGAGGAACTACTCAGCCTTATGGCAGAGCTTCGGGAGGATGTAGCCAGGATGAGAACTATTAAGGAATGTGAGATAAAGATTGACTGATGGAATCACACCCATCAGTCTTCAGGTGAGACGCACCTGCCTAAAACACCTCAGGAGACAAAGGTCTCCCCACCCTTCCCCCACCATCAGGTAGAGAGAGAAAACCCTGGAGATGGGAAAGAATGGATTAAGGTGACCACTCAGGGTGGCAGAAGAATCTGCTCCCAGCCTGCCTCATCTTCCTGGGTGCTTGTACACAACAGGTAAGAGTGCCTGGCATTAGAGGGACAATCAACTGACAATATGGATGAAGCAGCTTCTGGGAGGGAGGGGTCATCCAAGCAGTCAACCCCCTGTATAACCACCACCCACATCAAGGTTAAAAGAAGGGTAGTTGTCATAGGAGACTCCCTTCTGAGAGAGACTGAGGGCGCTGTATACTGTCCAGACCTATCCCACAGGGAGGTCTGTTGACTCTGTGGGTCCAGAGATAGGGACATCACCAGAAAACTCTGGACTCTTGTAAAGACCTCAGATTACTATACACTGATAGTATTTCACATAGGCAGTGAAGACATTCCAAGGAGAAATCCTGTAGCCATGAAAAGGGGTTTCTGAGCCCTAGGACAGCTGGTTAAAGGCTCAGGAGTGTAGATAGTATTTTCCTGAAGCCTTATAGTAACTGGGGAAAAGCTAGAATTAAGCAGGTCGATTGATCAAATTAACAAGTGGCTTAGAAGTTGGTGTCATTGGCAGAACTTTGTTTTTTACAACCACAGGGTAGTCTATTCATCACCAGGTCTTCAGGCATCTGATGGCTTGCAACTCTCACAAAGGGGCAGAATGATATTAGCCCGAGAGTTAGTGGGGCTCATTTATAGGGTTTTAAAATAGATTTGAAGGGGGAGGGGGATATCAGTAGGCTAGCCTGCGATGAGCAATGGGAAAGCACACCAAAACCTTCTGAGGTTCAGACTGCTCAATAAAGAGGTGGGCAAAATGAACCATACTTGAAGTGTTTTATCCTAGTGCACGCAGCATGAGGAATAAGCAAGAGATAAAAACCTCGTCCCTGTCCCAAAGATCACACAGTATCACAGTATCACAAGGTTGGAAAGGACCTCTGATATCATCAAGTCCAACCTATAACCTAACACTAACACCAACCATCATCTAAACCATGGCACTCAGTGCCTCATCCAGTCTGCCCTTAAACATCTCCAGGGTTGGTGACTCCACCACCTCCCTGGGCAGCCCATTCCAATGGCCAATCACCCTTTCAGTGAAGAATTTTTTCCTCATATCAAGCCTAAACTTTCCCTGACGAAGCTTAAGTCCATGCCCTCTGGTTCTGCCACTGGTCACCTGAGAAAAGAGAACAATCCCTGCCTGACTACAACCTCCTTTTAGGTAGTTGTAGAGAGCAATGAGGTCTTCCCTGAGCCTCCTCTTCTCCAGACTAAACAGCCCCAACTCCCTCAGTCGCTCCTCACAGGGCTTGTGCTCCAGCCCCTTCACCATCTTCGTTGCCCTCCTCTGAACACATTCCAGTATCCTAACATCCTTCCCAAATTGGGGGACCCAGAACTGTACACAGTATTCAAGGTGAGACCTGACCACTGCCGAGTACAGGGGGACGATAACTTCTCTGGTCCTGCTTATTACACTATTCCTGATGCAGGCCAGGATGCCATTGGCCTTCTTGGCCACCTGGGCACACTGCTGGCTCATGTTTAGCTTCCTGTCAACCAGCACTCCCAGGTCCTTTTCTGCCTGACTAATCTCCAGCCACTCTGTCCCCAGTCTGTAGCTCTGCATGGGATTGTTGTGTCCAAAATGAAGTACCTGACATTTGGACTTATTAAACATCATCCCATTAGAATCAGCCCATCTCTCCAATCTGTCCAGGTCCCTCTGTAGGGCCATCCTACCCTCTAACATGTCAACTCTTCCTCCCAGCTTGGTATCATCTGCAAATTTGCTGATGAAGGACTCAATCCCCTCATTCACATCATCAATAAAGATATTAAACAGGATGGGACCCAACACCGATCACTGGGAGACACCACTGGTGACCGGCCGCCAACTGGATGAAACACCATTCACCACCACTCTTTGGGCTCGGCCATCCAGCCAATTCCTAACCCAGCACAAAGTGCTCCCATCTAAGCCATGGGCTGCCAGCTTCCCTAGGAGTCTACTGTGGGAGACAATGTCAAAGGCCTTGCTGAAGTCCAGGTATACCACATCCACAGCCTTCCTCTCATCCACCAGGCGATATGATATTATTGCCATTAGCGAAATTTGGTGGGATAAGTCCCGGGACTGGTGTGCCATGATTGGTGGTTATGGGCTGTTAAGGAGGGATAGACAGGGTAGGCAAGGTGGGGGGTTGCATTGTATGTAGCAGAAGGGCTGGAATGCATGGAGTAGGTAGTTGAAAATGGTACAGTTGGGAGCTTCTGGGTAAGCATTAAAGGGCAGGTAATTAAAACGAACGTCATCATGGCAGTCTGCTATAAGCCGCTCAACCAGGATGAGTTATAATCTCAACTGATGGGTTATTCTTTAAGGAACTAAGGGAAGTCCTCTGTCGTTGTCCTCGTGGGAGACTTCAGTTTGCCAGATATCACCTAGAAGTACCATACTGCTGGACCAGACAGGTCAAGAAGATTCCTGAGCTCCCTGGATGATAACCTCCTAGCGCAGGTGCTGAGGGAACTGGCAATGAAAAGGTGTCTTCCTTGATTTATTGCTGGTCAACAGAGAAGGTCTGGTGGATGATGTGATGATCACAGGCTGCCTTGGTCACAGTGACCACGAAGGAGTCAAGATTAACATATATGGTAACATGAGGAAAACTGTCAGCAAGACCTCAACTCTGGACATGGGGAAAGCAGACTCCAGGTTGCTCAGGAAGCTCCTTAGCAAGGTCCACTGGGAAAAAGATTTTGATGGTGCTGGGGTACATCAGTGCTGGTTGCTTTTGAAGTACCACCTCCAACAGACAGAGGACCAGACAATCCCAACATTCTAGAAGTCAAGCAGGCAAGGCAGAAGCTCAGCCTGGTTGAGTAGGGATCTCCCACTCAAACTGAGGTGGAAGAAGATGGGGTATTGTCAGAATTTTTCTCCTCTTGCCAACACAGGGACCAGTGCGAGTGTGGCCTGGCTGGACCACTGTGGGCCATGAGTTCAGGGCAGGAGGGGCAGCACCACTGGGGACACCCCAGGAAGAGGGGCTTGCTTCCAAGGTGGGCACTTCTTGTCGTGCTGTGGCAGGAGGGAGAAAAACCTCTGTTTGTCATGCAGTAGCACATTGCCTTTGGATCATTACCCCTGCTCCACGCATGCTGTGCCGTTTTTCTTCAGAGAGAGAGAGAGAGGAGCGCCAGCTGGATTTTTCTTTCAGGTGACTTTCTGGAGTTCCCTTCCATTCCTCTTCCCTTCCTTCCTTCCCCACCCCCTTCAACCTCCCCCTTCCCCTCCCCCCTCCCCTCTCCTTTGAATCATATTATCATAGAATAATTTAGGTTGGTAGGTACCTTAAAGATCATCTAGTTCTAACTGCCATGCTCAGGGGCACCTTCCACTAGATCAGGTTGCTTAATGCCTCATCCAACCTTGCTTTGAACACCACAAGGGATGGGGCTTCCACAGCTCCTCTGGGCAAACTTTCCAGTGCCTCACCACTAACAGGGAAAAAAAAAAATCTTCCTAATATCTAATCTAAACGTATCTTCTTTCAGCTTAAAACTCTTACACCTTGTCATATACCTACACTGTCTGTTAAGGAGTCCCTCCCCATCTTTTCTGTAAGTACTGGAATACTGCTACAAGGTTACCAGCTGGGGTTAAATAACAACATCAAGATAGCTCTGCTTCTGAATAAGAAACTTAGATATTGAGGGATTTTGAAAAAATAATTTCTCACACTCAACTAGATTACAGTACAATTTCTAAAAGAACAGAACATGTCAGGTTAAAACAAAAACAGGCATATATCTTAGTCACTCAAAGATAAAATCTTCATATCAATGGAGGCATGAAGGCAACAGTAACGAGTTTGTATCCATATATTTGCATAGTGAATGGATAGAAAACTTATTTTGCATGTATGCCAAAGAAAAAATTGATAAACTGTTCAAGAAATACCAAAGGATGACTAATCTGAGGATGCAATAGGATGTTTTCACTATGTGTGCTTCTTTAAATATAAACTAACAGATTTTTTTAAAAAAGAACTTTTTAAGCATGTACAAAACCAAATACTTGCAAACATTTTGTGGTGAGTGTTACAGAATATAAATTGCAAGTAACATATAAAGAAGAAACTCAAAATAATCCTATGATTATATGGTGTAGCTGTTGATTAGGTTTGTGTGCACATCTTGTGTACTTAGTGATTCTCTGAGTTGTTCAGATACGCTCTTCTCAATGAGGTTCTGTAAAGGAGACATGGTGGGCTGCGTTGAGACACAGACAAAGTTGAGAAAAAAGCTGCGTGAGCTCATAGCAGCCTTCACTGCAAAGCATGGATTGATTATTGCGGAAGCTGTCCAGGTGGGAGCAACCCCAGATTAACTCCAGCAGCCTCTGTTGGGCCCCAACTAACCATTGACTAACACCCTGGGTGAAGAATTTGGGTGGCCCAGCAATTGCCCTGGGGAATCTTGCTTCATAACAGGTCAGGCTGCATCCAGATGTCTTCCTGTTAATAGTTGGTAGAGAAGGCTCCTGTGAATGTGTAATAGGTAGTAAACATAAGAGTTGCTGGCCTAAATGAAGCACTTAGCCAAGCATACAAAAATGAAAATATTTAGAGAAAAAAATCTTAATTTCCTTCATTTTTCTAATCTAGTAATTTTGTCTCTTATTTGTTATACCAAGGCAGGAGTAGAAAGAAGAAAGCTGAAGATTTGTTGAAAGAATCTATAGAATTACTCAGCAATCACAATGGATGTGGTGTAAATGAATGAGATTATTTCTTACAGCCTACAGTAACAAAAGGGAATAAAAAAAAAGAAAAAAGAAAAAAGAAAAAAAAAAAAAGAAACCACCAAAGCTTACAATGAAATTTGGAAAACAGCATTATTATTACCTCCAAGATATCGCTTCACTGAGGAACTGCTGAGTATCCAAACTGCTTTGATTTGATCTGTTTAAGATTCAGAGGACTGACATGTTTTATCGAGTTCAAATACCATTCTGTAAATAATTTTACTTGATTGTTACTTTGATACAGCTCATATTTTATAAATTCTTTCAGTAGAGTTTAGTCTGCTTTTTAGAAGGAAATACATCAACTTACCAGGTAGTTTTTGGTTTGGGGTTTGTTTTTTTTTGCATATTATTTCAGAATAAGAAGAGTCTCGGTACATATTCCAGACAGCTATTCAACTGATTATTCTAAACGAACAGCAGTAGTAAGTATACTGAAAGCTTGAGAACATGTAACGAGCTAACAAACAAGAAGCATACATACAAACATACATACATACATACAAACATACATACATACATACAAACTAAGAAAACTTGCTGGCTTCAGGGTTTAAATTCCTGCTTTGTTTCACTTCCAGCTGTAAAGCAACACTAAAATCGCACTGAAGTGGATGTAGTTGAACATGATTTTTTTATTCCTAGATGGAATTCATGGAATATATGTGTCCTTATGCCCTTCCACACTTGTTCCAGCCTCTTCCAAATGAATGACAAGAAGTTGCCATTTTAATCCTTAGTCAATGATACTGTAGTACACTGATATTTAATAGTGGTATTTTTCCGTCCAACTAATTACAACAGCTAAATAATTACTGGATTTCAGCAAGAGGAGATATATAAATATTACTATCCCAGAACAGGCAATGTGTAATCCATTCCAAACAGCTAATGGGCAACAATTTTTTGTCTTACTTTTTTTCCTCAGACTCCATGTAGATACAGAACACTTTAGAGAGGGATTTTTTCTGTGTTAACAGTTCTGTCTAACAAGTCACATTTCCGCTGCTGAGAACTCCCATTCTTATTCCATGTGAAGCTGAAAACCACATCTCCCGCAGAGTCCAGAGAAAATGTTTGCAAAATTTTACTCTGCACTTTGTACACATCAGTTCACAGAACTGGAAAGATGCACTCCTGAGATCAAATGGCAGTTTTCTGTAATCCACTTGAAGCTTTAAGAAATTGCTGCTATCTCTCCATTTCTTTTCCACTCTCCCTTTAGTAATGACTTTATAGACACATATGGGTATTTAGTCTCTACATTCATGAAATCATGGCCTTTACTAATGACAGATAAACACAGAGGCCATACTATAAGAACACAGTTAGGCACTGCAGGAATTAATTACTTTTCCATTTGCTCACTCATTAAGATCAGTGAAGAACAGCAAATACAACAGCAGAAAACTGCGCAAATGATAGACAACATTGATTAAACTATCACAAGGGAAGACTCTTTCGCAGTTTCCCCATACTAAATGCTACAAAAAAAAAAGGAAACAACGTATGAAAAGGAACCTCTGAGAAATTACTCCAAAATCTGTCATTGAAGTGAACATCTGTCACTAGGAACTGTGCTGCTATGCCTAGGAGTTGAAAGCACTATAGTATCATGTGGCTGATCTTATCCATTACTTGGAAGAGAAATAATATCCACCAGGGCACTTTATTCTACATATCATATTGAGGCTACTTATGGTGGGTGGACATCAGAGAAACCATCCTCTTTTTGTGTTTGTGTGTGTGTGTTGTTTTGAGAAAATAGATTTTAAGGAAAGGTACAGTATTTGGTGCAGATTGAAATACAAATGAGAAGCTTTGTGATTTGTTTTATAAAGAAGCTACAAAGTAAGACTCATTAAAGAGTAAAATCTAAACAGAGAAAAATAAGGCAGTAGAATAATATATTTATAACAACTGAAAAATCTTATTAGGATTTCGAGAAAAATCTTCCAATACTCCAAAGGTCTTTAAAACCTTTTCTGTTTTTTTACTCTTTAGAACCTCTCAATTCTACATTTGTTCATTAGAAGTAAAAGATAAAATAAATTATTAAATAATTTAATAACTAAAGACATAAAATGCCTTTAATTGTGTTGAAAAATACCGCTGTATTCACTTCGTATCATTTCAGTTTTCACAAAGCGCTATATACATAGTGGGGGAAAAATTAATAATTGCTAAGACTATCGGGATTCAATCTTAAATGGTTCATGGGATTTGAAATATTATTTCAAATTTTAGATACTTTCTGGTCTAACAATCAATTTTGGAATAATTGAATGGAGAGTCCAGATTGTAGAAGGTATAGCAGTTATACTGCATGCTTCCAAGAAACAAAAAAACCAAAATATATCTATCTAGCAATTTGGTAAAGAGTGATAAATTCAGCTTCAGGAATTAAATATCCTCTTTATCAAAGTAATGCCTTACAACTAGCCACATGAACACAATAAATTATGTATATATATATAAAAAACTCAGTGCAAGTTGTAACATGAATGATGAAGTCAACACACAGAAAAATACACCTTTCTAATGAAAACATATTGTCAAATCTCTTAAAAGTTTTCAAAGTGAAAACTTCTTTGATTTTTATTTAACACTAGTGTACCTAATATTTGCAACTCATTATGGCAGAATATGGTGCTTCAATGATTTTGAAAGTAGGTGCACCACTTTCTTCTTCATATCACATACTATTGTTTCAGTACAGTTGAAAGTTGAAGATCTGCAAAATTAAATGAGGAAAACAATAAACCTCTGTACGTTTAAAGAACAATTTTGGTAATGTCGTGCTGGTTTTTGGCTTACAGACGTAACTCCACAAAGTACTTGCATATCTGAGAGGATTAATTTAAAAATTGTGGTCATCCACTTCAATTAATCACCTTGGCATTGGCTTTTGATGTTTTTTTTTCCAGGTCTTCCTTAAAAATGGCCTTTACAGGTTTTCCTTAACAACGGAGGTCAGGATCCATGGAAGTATTCCATATCTTCCTTTAACATAATACAACATATAAATAAGGTGTAGATGCGAATATGCTCTCTTCTTCCGGGACACTTGAGAGGAGTTACTTCCTGCTGGTCCTGTCTGAAGCTGCAGGCCTGTGGTAGCTGCTGTTGTCTGCCCACATGTGTGGGAAGAGTCCTGGGTCAGATTTAGCTTTTCTCAGTTTCCTTAGTTCTGCTTTCCTCAAGCGAAGTGGTGAGATTTTTGTTAGTTCTTTACTTTGTTAGGTACCAGGTTTTACAATTGTGCATACATGTTTTGTTTTAGTTCCCTTGTGTCCTTTTTTCCCATTTTCCCTTCCCTGCTTCCCTTTCTTGGGAGTTTTGCATGATATCCTTGCTGTATATAGTTGTTTATATTTAGAAAATACGTAAATATTTAGTGTGATTTTGGTTTGTCTATAGACTTTTTTTTTCTTTGAAAAGGAGGAAGCTTTGGGAAAGGGGCTTAAACTGAGCATTAGAGAGCTTGGGGAAGCTACCTCAAACCAGCTCAAGGATCCTAGGTCTTCTGTACAGCACAGAACACTGCAATTCAGACAAGGCTGTTGAAAGCGAGCTTGTCTGTCAGTTCCTATACTTGGAAATCCTATCTCCCTTTAGGAGGTAGCAAAGCATGGCTTGTTCTTCTCCATTTTTATCTGGGGAGGCATAGACTGCCATGGTCAAATTTACACAGAAAAGAGAAACTTTCCTCCATGCACTTGTGCTGTACTGCACATTTCATGAGGGTAAACTTCTTGAATTTAAAAGGAGTTGCGTGATCTGGACCATGAGAACAGGTTCCATGTAGATAAGTGAAAGAAACTACTGAGCAGTTTGTTTTACATCTGTGGTAATGATTACCTTCTCACAGCAGCCTTACTTTGAAAACAACCCCTCAGACACAATAGCACATTTTTCCCTTTGTATTAGTTAACAGTATGATAATATCCGTATCTGTGATAAAGCATTATGTTTGCTGTATTTTTTGAGCGCGTAAGTATCTTTTAGTCAAGTTAATAAAATTATTTCCCTTTTTTCACTGGAATATTTCCAGAGGTCTTTGCCTATAAGGCCAGAGAATTTTTACAAATGTATAGACGTGTAGGCACATATAATCATTTAACTAGGACAGAAGAGTCATTTTTAGTTAAGTTTCTAATAAGAAAATAATTAATAACTGAAATTTTGTACCCAATGTTAATTGTTTTGTTTAGAGGGTTTTTAAGCCTCTCAAGAGTGGCAGTCAAAAATTAGAGTAAAGCTCTTGAGCCTATCTGTTCATAACTAATTTTTCTCCTAAGAAGATGTCATTGACTTTAGCAAAGAAGTGCGTAAGACAGCACTGATTAAAATGGCCTGAAGTAAGTAAAAAATGTAATTTGTAACATTTATGTCCCACAGTAATTATCACATATGATCTCATTGGCATCATGAGGGCATGGTAGGATGGATCCTATGATTGGAGTGTAGGGATGGAGGGAGGTTGTTTAGGAAGGACAGACAGAGGAGATAAGGATTGTTGCCCTCTATGTGAGTGACCAGCTGAAGTACATGGAGATCCACCTGTGGAGAGACAAGGAGGTTACCAAGAACCTATGGATAAGGATTAAAAGGAAGGCAGGTACAAGGGCATTACAGTGAGGGGTCTGCTACAGACCACCAGAACAGATAGACTGAACAGCCTCACATTCATAAGCCTTGGTTCTTAACGGACTACTCCAGCATCTGTTGAAGGGGCAACACAGCAAGACATAAGCAATCCAGGAGGTTCCTGGAGTGCATTGATGATAACTTCCTTCTCCAAGTGATAGTAAAGTTAAGTACTATGCTGCACCTTGTTCTCACCAGCAAGGAAGGGTGGCGAATGTGGAGCTCAAGAGAAGCCTTGTTTGCAACGACCAAGAGATAATGTAGTTCAAATTCCTTAGGGCAGTGAGGAGGATGCACAACAAGCTCACTACCCTTGCATTCAGGAGAGCAAACTTTGGTCTCTTCAGGGATCTGTTTCGTAGATTTGGGGAAAAAGCCCTGGAAAGAAAGGGGTCCCAAGAAAGCTGGTTAATATTCAAGGACCATCTCCTCCAAGCTAAGGACCAATACATCCCAACAAAGAGAAAGTCAGGCAAAAATACCAGAAGGTATGCATAGATGAACAAGGAACTCCTGGAAAATCTGATAAAGAACAGAGGCCTACAGAAGGTGGAAGCAAGAGTAGGTAACCTGGGAGGAATACAAAGAAATTATCTGAGCAGCCAGAGGCCAGGTTAGGAACGCTGAAGCCCTGACAGTGTTAAATCTAGCCCGGCATGTCAAGAACAACAATAAAAGCATCTATAGGTATGTCACTGATAATAGAAAGACTAGGGAGAATGTGGGCCCTCTCCTGAACGAAACAGGAGACCTGTTTGCCCAGGAAATGAAGAAAACTGAGGTACTCAATGACCTTTTTGTCTCAGTCTTCACTTGCAAGGGCTCAAGCCAAGCTGCCCGAGTCACAGCAGGCAAAGGCAGTGAGCAGGAGTTGAAGAAGGTCAGGTGCAACACCATCTAAGGAACCTGAAAGTGAATAAGTCCATGGGACATGAAGACATGCATCCATGAATCCTGGGAGAATTGCTGGACAATGTTGCTAAGCCACTACCCATCATACTTGAGAATTCGTGATAGTCCAATGAAGTCCCCACTGACTGGATAAGGGAAAACATAACTCCCATTTTTAAAAGAGGAAAAAAGAAGACACAGAGAACTACAGGCCATTCAGTCTCACCTCCATGTCTGACAAGGTGATTGAGAAGATTCTTCTGGAAACTCTGCTGAGACACATGGAAAATATGGAGGTAATTGGTGACAAGCAACATGGCATCACTAAGGGAAAATTGTGCCTGGAAATCTTCATGGCCTTCTGTGATGGGCCTACAGCACTGGTGGATAAGAGAAGAGTAATGAATTTCATCTACCTGGTCTTGTGCAAAGCATTTGGCACTGTCTTGCATGACCTTCTCTAAATTGGTTATACACAGATCTGATGGGTGGACCTCGGAGGATAAGGAATTATCTGAATGGTTGCACTCACAGAGTTGCAGTCAACAGTTCAATGTTCGAGACCCATGGTGGCAGGCAAGCCTGTGCTAACCTCATGAAGTTCAAGAAAGCCAAGTGCAAGGTCCTGCGTATGGGTAAGAGAAATTCCAAGCAGTTACAGGCTGAGCAGGGAATGGATTGAAAGTAGCCCTGAAGAGAAGGACTTGGGAGTGCTGGTGGATGAGAAGCTCAGCATGAGTTGGGAATGTGCACTTGCAGACCAGAAACCAACTGTACACTAGGCTGCATCAGAAGTGTAACCAGCAGGTCAAGGGAGGTGATTCTACCTCTCTACTCTGATCTCATGAGACCTCACCTGGAGTACTGTGTTCAGTTCTAGAGTCTTCAGTACAGGAAGAAGGTGCGTCTGTTAGAGTAATGTCCAGAGGAGGGACACAAAGATGATCAGAGGTCTAAGCACCTCTCATACAAGGGTAGGATGGGAGAGTTGGGCCTCTTCAGCCTAGAGAAGAGAAGAAATAGCACCCTTCCAGTACTTAAAGATGACCTATAGGAAAGCTGGGGGGGAAACTCTTTATCAGGGAGTGTGATGGTAGTTTGAGGGGTAATGGCTTTAAGCTGAAAAAGGGGACATTTGTATTTGATATTAGAAAGACGTTTTTTACAGTGAGGGAGGTGAGGCACTGGAACAAGTTGTTCGGAGAAGCCATGTATGTGTTCAAGACCAGGCCGAATGAGGCTGTAAGCAATCTAATCTAGTGGAAAATGTACTTGCCCATGGCAAGGCAGTTGAAGCTATATGATCTTTAAGGTAAACTCTTCTATGATTCTATGAATATTATACTTCCACTTGAAGAAATCTAAATTTTCTTCTCATGAATTGAAATTCAGAAAAATTTCAATGGTGTAAATAATGCTTTATCTAAAGATAAGTATTGTAAATATTTCTACTGACTGAAGTTTTATACAATATCTTGGCTTTCAGATTTATATGCCTATTCTCCTGTAAGGTTAATGCGGTGGATTCGAGTGTTTTCTTGGGTTTTGGTAGATCATGAATAAACCTTATGAAGTTCACACAGGCCCACCTCTAAAGACTGTCAGGGTCCCTCTGGATGTAAGCTGGTTTGAACTAGCTTTCCCAAGCTCTCTAACAATCAGTTTAAGCCTCTTTCCCAAAGCTTCCCCCTTTTCAAAGAAAAAAATAGAAAACAAAAAAATCACACTAAATATATGTATTTATATATTTTCTAAAATATAAACAACTATATATGGCAAGGATATCATGCAAAACTCCCAAGAAAGGGAAGAGGGGAAGGGAAAATGGGAAAGCGCACAAAAAGGAACTAAAACAAAACAGGTATGCACAATTGTAAAACCCGGTACCTAAGAAAGTAGAGAACTAGCAAAATCTCACCACTTCCCTTGAGGAAAGCAGAACAGCTAAATCCAACCCATCACTCTCCCCCCACGCGTGGGCAGAAAACAGCAGCCACCACAGGCCTGCAGCTCCAGACAGGACCAACAGCAACTGAGATCCTGCTCTCCAGCCTCCTGGAAGAAGAAGAGAGTGAACTCTCTTACCTAAACCTTACATATTTTGTGTTATGTTAAAGGAAGATATGGATTCTGACCTCTGTTGTTAAGGAAGACCTGCAAAGGTCTTAAAGGTTTTAAAAAAGATCTGAAAAATCCAGAAGTCAATTCGCTACATTCTCCACCCTTTATTCCATATAACTTCTTTAACGCAACATCTGTATATTGTTAGTCTATATCCTGCGCATAGACACACACACACATATATATAGTCCTTGTTTTATTCCCATGTTGTCTGTCATAAAAGATCAACACCAACAGCAACTTGGTTTGGATCCTTGGCCCTTTAGTCACAGTCACAGCTCTGGTTTTAGGGTTGATTCATCATTGGATACTAGTATCCACTCTGTTCAGGTCATTCTCGTCTGGTGTCTCATCTCCTGAAAAACTCAAGACACAGAATTAGTTTTTCTCCAAGGTTATATCTCCTTGAGGCACACATCTCCTTCGTCATTACCCATCAGGTATCTCCAAGCTTTGTGTTCTGCAAACTGACTTGACCTGCCTTCACCTTAAATGGCTTCCACCACTCATCAGGTAGGACTCCAAGCAGCTGCTTTCCACTTCCGGCTCCTCCCTACAATACAGCAGGAACCATCGGAGAAAAGGTCATAGCATGTCTCTTCATCTGACAGATTACTATATGGCGGAGCTTCTTCAGCTCGAATCACTGACTCCTGCTCTTCTTCGTCTGCCAGACTGAAGTTCCCACCTTCAGGCCAATTAGTTATAATTTCCAAAATTCCAGGGCGATTCAAGTTCCTGGTTTGAACACGTTGTGTAATCAAAGCAATCCACTTGTTACTCATGGCGTCGGTGGCATGATGTGTGGAGGGCACCTTCCCTTTGAACATCCAGCTCAACACTGGTAATCGGGGTGCCAGGAAGAGCTGTACCACATAGAATCTTTTCTACTTCTCTTTGTACTCTTCTGCTCGTATGTGGAACTGCTCCCACCTCCTCTATGTATCTCTCAGGAAGAGGTGGAGATCGAGTATGTTGTGGAGATGGACTTCTATGTCGTTCATGCCGTGGAGATAGATCATCATCATCATTGTTGTTGTTGTTGTTGTTGTTGTTTTTGTTGTTGTTGTTGTTGTTGTTCTTCTTCTTCTTCTTCTTCTTCTTCTGCCATGCATTCCAGGTGTGGAGATGGGTCTGTAAGTTTTACTGTCTCCCTCACCAACGTCTTCATTTTCTTTATAGGAGCAGCAACAACTTTCCCAGTTTTAACATGAGTCACAGTTCTAGTACACTTAGTAGAGACGTCTTTAACTTGAAATTGTGTTTGGATGCCAAATTTGCACTTAGGCCCAATAGGGACCTCACTGGTGGCATGGTTTGGGTTTCTGTCTCAACCTTAGTATTGAGAGCTATCATCACTGGTTTCAGGTGGCATGGTTTGAGTTTCTGTCTCAACCTTAACCTTCTGAGAGTGATCTATGGCAGCTCGGTAAGCATTAGCCAAGACCCAGTACAAAGGAAAGAATTGCGTGTTTGGGTCATCATATGAAAGACACCTTTCCCTTAAACAACGTGTTATCAGGAACGAACACCTGTTCTAGCATAAAGTCCCAAATAATGGGAGGTGTCACACATCCTACCAGTTTACCAAAATCCAATCATGCTCCCTGCCATCCAAAGACTGGTCTGTCCAAGCTCCTTCCCAAAGCTCCAGTGATTCCTCTCAAGGTTCAGCCTTTCTTACAACAAGGAAATTAATGCAGCACTACCTTTACAATTTTAAATAGTATTTTAGCTGCCTTCACCACTAGCATCATTGTCGCAAAACTATTTAGGTATGGGTTAGAGCTGATCTTAGGAGTCTTCGCTACCAAACCTTGAATGTCACCGTTATGGATACTGGTTATTAGGACATCAACGTCGATATTAAGGAATGGAAACCATTTGTTCCATCCATCTGAACAGCAGTGGTCCTCAACAGGATATCCTGGGACAGGACAAAATCAGCTAGAATCATAAAAGGAATTAGTAAAAAGGCCAGTGTTATTATTCTTCTTCCTTTTTTCCATTCATTCCATCCATGTAAATGAAAATTTGAATTCATCCAATAGGTGATGTAGACTTACAAGATGATATACACTTACAAGATGAAAATACACATTTTTTTTCCATACGTGCCTAGGATGACTGATTAGTAAAGTTAACTGCTGAGTTAGTAAAATTTACTTCTTTATCTTAAAGACTTCTTAAAATTTTCATTCATGTGTCCCATTTTCTAGTTACACATGCTAATTTTATTCTCTTTTCATTAGAAGAATTTATTCTGAATTACACTGATGTGAGTTGGGAAAAATATAAATCTTTACAAACACAAAGGGAGGATTTATCTGAATGTGATTTTGTTCTAATGACTATAAGCAGCAGGTGAGATCATGTAGGCAATAAATTAGAAGGGCTAAAGCCCAACTGGAACTTCAACTGGTCAATTCAGTGAAAGACAATAAGAAACGTTTCTTCAAGTATATTAACAACAACAGGAAGACCAAGGAGAATCTCCCTCCTCTACTGGATGCAAGGGGAATATTAGTAACAAAGGATGAGGACAAGGTAGAGGCACTTAACACCTTCTTTTCTTTGGTCTTTAATAGGAAGGTAAGATGTTCTCTGGGCTCCAATCCTCCTGTGCCAGAAGACTGTGAAGACCAACCCTCAATGTTCCAAGAAGACTTGTTTAGAGACCTGCTCGGCCAATTAAACCTCCACAAGTCTATGGGGTTGGATGGCATACACCCAAGGATATTAGGTAAGCTGACAGATGTCCTTGCCAAACCCCTTTCCCTCATCTATCAACAGTCCTGGTTGACTGGAGAAGGGCTGCTCAACTCGAGACTGGCAAAGGTAACTCCCATTTACAAGAAGATTTGGAAGGAAGATACGGGGAAATTATAGGCCTGTAACTTGACCTTGGTACTGGGGAAGGTCATGGAGCAGATCATACTGAATGCTGTCACACAGCACATGCAGGACAGCCAGGTGATCAGACATAGTCAACGTGTGTTTATGGAAGACAGGTCCTGCCAGACCAATCTGATCTCCTGCTATGACAAGGTTACCAGTTTAACGGACGAGGGAAGGATTGTGGATGTGTTGTAGCGTACCTGGACTTTTGCAAAGCCTTTGATACCATTTCTCATGGCATTCTGCTTGAAAAACTGGCTGCCATTGGCCTGGATGGGCACATCCTCTGCTGAGTGAAAAACTGGCTGAATGGCCAGGCCCAGAGGGTGGTGGTAAATGGAGTTAAATCCAATTGGAGGCCTGTCATGAGTGGTGTACCCCAGGGTTCATTTCTGGGTCCATCCTGTTCAATACCTTTATTAACGACCTGGACGGAGGGATCAAGTGCACCCTTAGCAAGTTTGCAGATGACACCAAGCTGGGTGGCACTGTTGATCTGCTTGAAGAAAGGGAGGCACTGCAAAGAGATCTAGACAGGCTGGATCGATGGGCTGAGACTAATGACATGAGGTTTAACAAGATCAAATGCCGAGTCCTTCACTTGGGGCACAACAACCCCAGGCAGCATTACAGGATCGAGGAGGAACGGCTGCATAGCTGCCTGAAGGAGAAGGACCTGGGGGTGTTGTTTGACAAGTAGCTAAATATGAGCCAGCAGTGTGCCCAGGTGGCCAAGAAGGTCAATGACATCTTGGCCTGTATCAAAAACAGTGTGGTCAGCAGAACAAGGGAGTTGATGGTACCCCTGTACTCACCCACTGATGAGGCCACATCTTGAGTACTGCACTCAGTTGTGGGCCCCTCAGTACAAGAAGGACATTTAGGTTTTGGAGCGCATCCAGAGAAGGGGGACGAGACTGGTGAAGGGGCTGGAGAACAAGTCCTAGGAGGAATGGCTGAGGGAACTGGGGTGGTTTAGCTTGGACAAGAGGAGGCTGAGGGGAGACCTCATCACCGTCTATGGCTGTCTGCAAGGAGGGTGTAGCAGAGTGAGTGTTGATCTCTTCTCTCAAGTGACAGGTGATAGGACAAGAGGAAATAGCCACAAGTTGCTCCAGGGGAGGTTCAGACTGGATATTAGAAAGAATATCTTTATCGAAAGTGTGGTTAGTCATTGAAACAGGCTGCCCAGGGAGGTGGTTGAGTCACCATATCTGGAGGTGTTTTAAAAAATGATAGATGAGTTTTTGAGGGACATGGTTTGGGGGAGGATGGATGCAGTTGGACTCAATGATCTCAAAGGTCTTTTCCAACTGGAAGATTCTATGATTCTATGACCTCCACTTCTCTTACGTTTAAATATTGGTTTATCTTTGTATGCATGAGTATCTCTGGATCTCTGTATTTGGTTATATACTTTTCACACTGTGTAACAAACAGGAGTGAATATCATTTCCAAATCTGATTAAGTAACTGACTAATTTTACTGTAATATGTACATACAATACTTTAATTACTTTACTAATTAATTGATAGTTAAGTGTTAATAGAAATTTTGCCATTTTATCTTAATATATTCTAAATTGCTCTTAAATCAAAATTTCATAGATTCCTTATTCACGACCATTCTCTATCTACAGTATAAAAATGCATTTAACAAAATTAATTTGTTACAGCGTGCCCACACACACAAACAGCTGAGGGACTTGCACAGATTTTGGTCTTCCACCATCACAAACAAGGCAGAGTAGTGCAAGTCTTTCCACCATATGGCCACAGCTCTCCTCATCCCAGGCCTGATACTTTGCAGTGGTGTGTTCCACCACTGTTTCACTATTTCAGTCACCACTCATGAGACCGCACTTCAAAGGAAGCTCCAGGCCAAAACTACCTTCTGCTACTTGAGCTAATATTCCCTAGTTGAAACAGTAA
Source organism: Tapera naevia (assembly GCA_033556795.1). Lineage (NCBI taxonomy): Eukaryota > Metazoa > Chordata > Aves > Cuculiformes > Neomorphidae > Tapera > Tapera naevia. Next base: position 1,927,422 of record JAUMJJ010000016.1, read on the forward strand.
GAGGTTTATGTGCCCTACAGGTCACATGCAGAGATAAGCCTATGTTCTATACTGTGTCGTAGCTATGGAAGACAGTTTTTATAACAAATCTGGGTAGCACTGACAGGAATAAACTTCACATTAGAGTATGGATTTCTAACTACATGAACCTGTCACAGGTTTAGATTTTACAGTTAATTTGCATGTAATGATGTAACAACTAAAGAACAGGAAAAGTTAAGGACCATGTCAGGAACACATAGTTTCCTGTGTATTTGTACAGTTATAAAACTGTATATCTAAGTAGAAAAGGAGATACGTTAAAGCTACTAAAGCATACAGAGAAGGTATCCAAGGTATTCCCCTTCCTGTCCATAAGATAAGAGCACTGAAACAGACACATTATTTGTACAGTAAGAGGCCAAGTATCTTGTTTCTTGTTGAGTAAATCCCGTTCTGCTAATAAAAGTAAGCACAAAAACTGCAGTGGGAGCGCAATCACCAGGAAACTGCACAGCATCTTTCAAGATTTGTTTCATATTTGTTGGAACTGAGGCCAGATTATCCATAGAATACATAAGGTTAGTTGAAACAAGATATTTCATATTTAAATATTTCATAGTGTGGGAAAATGCTCCAGTATCTGTTTATTTAAGGTCGTGGTGGTTTTGTATTGGGTTTTCATTTCCAGAGGGACTTGCAAAGCTGCAATCAAAGTGAGATTTATGGTCAAATAGTAGGCATATATTTATATTTAGGAAGCATCAAACACAAAATGTCTTGAAACTTAACATTTACTGGTACAATATTTCCATACATAAAGATCTTGCCATTTATACACCAGTTATTCAGCCAGCTGCCAGCCACAGTCAGCTAGCCTCCTCAAGAAGGATATTTACATAAGACAGTGAAAAAAGAGCAAGAACAAGCTGCAAAAACAAAATAGGTTTACATTTTCAGACTTTATGTGTAATCATGTTTGCATTTTTCTATCACTGTCTTCAACAAAGTAAGAATGTTCATTCTATGCACAATTGTGTACAAAATTCAGTCTTTAAATATAAGCATCTAACAATGAACAAAGCTCTTTCTTATACATGAATTCTGCATCTTAGTTACTAAGCAATAAGCTTCTACTGTCGCCTTACGGTAGTATCATGGAGACTCTACAAAGTTATACTGGAACATATTTTCTGTTGAAAAATGGTAATGGTCTGCCAGTGAAAGATTTCATAGAACTGTCTTTTTTCCACACGTCTTCTGAGATATTAAAGCTGATCCGGCTTCTGAACCTGCTTGACACTAACAGGCTGCCTTACGCATGGCAAAGAGCCCACTAGAGGAAGGTGAATCCACCAGACGGACCAGAGTGGCCTTAAACACTCTAATTCCGCTTTAAAAGCTCAGCACCCACAAGCTTGGTTTGGTGACTGCTCCTACTCAGAAATTTCTAGGAAAGAAAAAAATGGAAATCACTCACTCTGTGCCATAAGTTTGTAGAGTTTGAGTCAGTGTATTTTAATTTGGAAAGACACGTGCTAATGTTCCTGAGAGAATGACATCAAGATTTCTTTTTTCCTTCTAGATAAATTTGTAGAACTACGACTTCAGCAGAAAAGTAAATAACAATTCTTTGAAATCTTTTATCATATTATGTTGAAATTTTAACTTTGAATGATACAATAACTTCAAGTAAGAAAGAATAGTTCTCTTCCCAGGCTTTTAAAATCTGTGACTCTGACACCTCTGAAAAGAGTGCAAATAGTATAATTAAAAGTTTATGAAGTTTTTGAGGCCATTAATTCTGTGCTAGGAAACAGAGAAATCATCCATCTTTTTATCCAGATTTTGACCTGTTTTAGAAAAGTGTCTAACATTTATGATTGTAAAGAAAACCTCAGTATATCATTGATAAAACATTTGCTTAAACTTGTAGGGAGGCATGAAAACTAGTTATGAAAAACAGCTATGAAACGTGATGTTTTCTGTTTGTTTCAGCTAAAAGATTTCACATGCTTGTTTTCAGTGATGATGATAGAAATGTCAAGACTTCATTTCAGAAAAGTCAGGGAAAATCTATTTCACATAACTCTGAGGGCTCGTCGTGTTTCTGTGCTATAAAAGGATTTCAGTTTGGAAATATTTGTATTTCCTTCTCTCAAAAAAATCGGCCCAGATACCAGTTGCAGACAATGAATGTATTGAGGTTCATCAATTAACCGTTTTGAAATTTGACTGGGACATATTAAATAACTGCTTATTTTTACAGCACAACTGTCATACTCTAAATACCAGTGCAAACGATAAAGTATTTCTTTACGTTTTTTTTAGATTTGAATGAAGATTTCCTGTTTTAAAGGTGCTGATTCATAAGTTTCAAATATTCCATTATCTGTATTTTTAATTGGCACTCTAGTGGACATCCAAGGGAGTTCAATGTTTCATATGTCCTTTCATTACCAGGCTCTTTAGAATTCATTTCATGTGTCTGTAGATATCCAAATTTTAAAAGTGTTAGAGAGGACTTTTTTATCCTTAGTTCTAAAGTCAATTTAGAAAATGGTGATTTCACTCGTGTCATATCTTAGCTTGATAATAACCTTTGTAAGTCTACAAAAATATTTTTCTAAATTCAAGCAGTGAAATGGATTACCAATTTTCCAAGAACTTTGGTAATCCATGATTTTTTAGGTTTTGCTTTGTGTTTTTTATCATGGTTTTGCGTCTTCTCTTTCCCTGGTATTCATTTTATTAACCATTCTCTTTCAAATTGCTGTAAAGCAATTACTTTACTTATTTTCTCTTTGCCTAAAATACTTCTAAATTCTTATTTAAACACCTCTGTTTCTTTTTTTTCCCCAAACTATTAGCCAGAATAGATTTTCAACTGGTTTTAAACCATGCAAAGCAAAGTAGCTCACTAGTTGCATCATTTCTTCTTAAGAAGAGCAGGAGGCAGAGGAAAGCACAGACAAGACTTTTTTGATATACCTTTCCTGATTCTGACAGTCTCAAACAAGTGATGTTTCCTGGGCCATTGATTGTTATCCAGTCACAAATTTATCTCCTCCCTTGTGAATGATTTTCACATATCTTCTATTAATAAAAGCTCAAATGTTTACATCTAAAATGTTGATTACTATTATATTGATATTATATTATTATATTATATTATTATATTGATATTATATGTTGAAAAAGTAAATTTTGGATAAATCTGGATACACCCTTATTAGATACCTCTGGCAATTGTAAATTGAAATGGTCCATAAAAACAGGCAGGATTGAATCTGTTACTATATGATAGGAGTTTTTAGAATTTCATCTTAGATTTCACATTTTCTTCGTCTCTTTAACAGTTTGCTATATATTAAGCACAGAAACAAGAATTTCAATAAATCTGAGTAAATTTAACATCTTCCCTTTCATCTATCTTGGTTCACTTCTTTGCCCAGCTATTTCTTTCCTGTATGATTATAGTTTCAAACATCATATATTTATGACAGCATGAAGTATTTTTATGATGAAGGTGAAAAGCTATAATAATTTTTAAAAATGTAATGAGGAAAGATGGTGACACCTACATGTGGTTTTTTGATAGCTTTCTTCTTTCTTCACTAAAATTTTTGACATTAATATCAAATAAATGAGTTATACTGGGTTAAATTTATCTGCATTGCAACTGCATTAACATCAAAGATGAAACATGTATATACCAGAACAGATCCATTCATACTGCTATTCTTTTCCATTGAAGACTTCACTTGCTCAGAGTATATTTACTAAATAACTGTTTTCTTTAATTAACCTCAATCATCAAGAGTATCATTTAGTATATTCCTAACGTTTAAGCATTTGAAATAAAATATGTCACCTAGCAAAAGTTAAACTAAAATCAATAAATTTTACGAAGACCATAAAGAAACTCTACAGAAGTGATAGAAAATTTAGCTTAAGGAATAATTTGCATGTGAAAGACATCTAAACAGTCATTGCTCTTATCTATTTAACATAGATGTAAATATGGAAGATTGTCTTACTCTTCTCTCCAGCTACTTCTAATCCTCTGATCGCAAGGTACCCTTCACTTCACACTGATCTTTGCTATCGAGCTTTGACCATTTGTAAGAGTTTCTAGAGCTTATGAAAACTCTCCCTGCAGAGCTTAAGGCATCCCACTCTGACACCATGTCATTGGCTTGAGCAGTAAACCTGACTTACTTGAAATGCAGAAAAGAGAAACTAAAACAAAAGAAGTAAAGCTAAAGTAAGCTTTAAATGAACTAAGCTAAGCTCTGTACTACTACACCCTCTTCCTTCAAAAGTTCTTTGTTGTTTTTCAATGTCTTATATACTCTTTCTGATTAGCCACCTGCTTTTATTATCCCACAGCTCTGCTTTCAGTTAGCTCACCAGTCTTTGGGTCCTATTGTCTTTGGAATGATGAAGGCTGTGAGTATATGTAAAGGTACTGACAAAAAGATGGACATATAGGGAAAAATCCTGGAACTCTGCATTTCTTCATGGAAAAGAGGGCATAATGAACATTACATTTTTCTAAACTTCCAGGTTAACTGTTTCAGAAAGCACACTAAAATGCTAGGAGAGCGGATGTAACATATATACATTTACTGAGAAAGAAATGCATATGAAAGTAACCAATTTACATTTATTAAAGAAAGGAGCAAATAAATCTTTGAACTATACATGCACAACAAACATTCATTTATGTGGTTCATGACACCATAGGATAGTGTAAGTTCTAGGAGGGAATAATTTACCAACAGGTGAAAAAAATTCTGAATGTGAAATTTGGGAAACAATGAAAGTCCTCATTTGAAGTCACTATAGCTGTACTATACCTGTAGAGGATGGGAAGAAAGAGGCTGACTGTCATAAGCTACCTGAGTCACAACAAAGTGAATTAAAATGTCATTTCAAAAGTTCTCTCTCTTTCTAATGAGTCGATTCCAGAGTACGAAGTATAGTAGTTCATAAGAGAAATGCAAAATGTTGCAAGGTGCATATTAAGTTTCGAATTACAAAATTGCCCTTAAATATGAATCAGGAAGGTCATGTTTATGATATATATGGCCAAATGACAAGACTGGTAAGAATCTGTAATTTTGTGTCCATTATTTCCACAATATGATAATCCACGTATTTATAATTACCTAAAAAACAATCTTGTTTCCTTAAATTAAGCCAATCAAAACATTAAATCTGTTCAGATAATTATAACAGAATCACAAAATAGTAGGGGTTGGAAGGTATCTCTGCAGATCTTACAGTCCAATGCCCTGCTAAAGCAGGTTCACCTACAACAGTTAGTACAGGAACATGTCCAGGCAGGTTTTGAATATCCCCAGGAAGCAGGTTCCATAACCTCTTCAGGCTGCCTGTTCCAGAGCTCTGTTACTCTTAAAGAAAAGAATTTTTTCACCATGCTCAAATGGAACTTCTGGTGTACAAATTTGCATCTATTGTCTGTTTCTGGCTGAAACAGACTGAAAAGGCTTTTCCACTGAAAAGGCTATGGCCCCATTCTCTTGACATTTACCCTTTAGATATTTATAGGCATAAGATTTCCTCTCAGTCAACACTCCTGCCAAGGCTAAGCGGACCCAGGTCTATGTTACAATCCCCTAATCACCTTAGTGGGCCTCCACTTGACTCCTTCCACTAGTTCCTTGTCTTTCTTGAGCTGGGAAGCCCAGAACTGAACGCAGTACTCCAGATGGGGCCCCATCAGGGTACAGAAGAAGGGTAGGATAACTGCTCTTGACCTACTGTCCACACTCTTCTTAATGCACCCTAGGATACCATTGTCTGCCTTGACCGCAAGGGCATATATGGTTATCTTGTGGTCTACCAGGACTCCCAGACCCTTCTCTGCAGAGCTGCTTTCCAGCTGGTCAGCCCCTAACCTGTACAAGTGCCTGTCCTGCCTTTGTTGAATTTCATTAGTTTCCACCTAGCCCAACTCTTTAGACTGATCAGTTCTCCCTGAATGGCAGCACAGCCTTCTGGTGTACCAACCAGTCCTCCAAGTTTTGCGTCATTAGTGAACATGCTGAACTTACACTCTGTCCTGCTGAATATGTTGAAAAAGACTCGACCCAGCACAGACTCTTGGGGAACACCGCTAGCTACAGGTTTCCAATTAGATTCTACACCACCAATGATAGCCCTCTGAGCTCTGCCATCCAGCTAGTTCTCCATCTATCTCACTGGCCACTCATCTAACCCACCCTTCCTAAGCTTATTTATGAAGATGCTATTGGAGACACTAATGCCTAAATGCATAAAACCACAATCAAATATCCAGATTTTTTTATTCATAATAATCACTAACTAAAGTAATGGATTTGATTGCATGAGTCAACAAGCTAGACAGTAAGGCATTACTTAGATTTCCAGGAAGTATTAAGTAAACCTTATAGGGAAGTGTGAAAATATTAACCTATAAGATATAAAATGCATACCTTCTTAAAAAAACAAAAACAACTAAATACAATGCAGCATTACTTATGTTCGTCTAAATCTATGTTATAGGGTTTTTTCCCAACTTTCAATGCTAAGGGTATTTTTTTTTAAGTAAGGGTCTTGTACTCATTATACTTTTAAACAATATATTTACAGGAAGCAGTTTTATAGTCTCAAATTCCTTAATCATGCTAGGTGTAACTCAAGGAATAAAATTCATTTGCAACTCAAATCCCTTTTAACACAAGCATAGCATCTCTTGTTAATCTCTTTTGTAGTTTATTGAACTGTGCTTGGCATGTGTCAAGTACTTCAAGGTTAACAGCACAGTTTATTTAACCAAGTGCCCAGTACTTCATGCCTTGCAAAGATATAAGAAATTTTATTTTAAAATAGTCATAAAATTTTATGACTTTCAAACTTCAGAGTTTAAATAATATGTAAATAAGAAATAAGAACATTATGTTCTCTGTTTCTTTAAATTCCATTGAGCAATAATTAAGATTTTTTAAGGTCTGTATCAAACAATGAATGCAATATGTAAACGTTAAATAACAGGTAAAACCTAGGTATGGTTAATAAAATCTTCCTCTTGTTTGTAACTTCTAATATTAGAGACGATGTCTACTTTTATTTTTTAATTTAAATTTTTGTATTAGACTACTGCTGGGTTTTAATTGCCAGTTTTCAACAAGAGCTAAGTTCAAACCTACAGTTTTACTGATGCAATTCATTAAGAACTGGCACTTTAGGAGGAGATTAGGAAAGATTAACAGTGAATTATGACACAGCCTTCATATTAAACCACTAGCTTGTGCAGCAAATATTGCATCCTGCAACCTGAAATATTAATATCTCAGTGATTTGGAGATTACATTAATTATAGTCACTTTAATAATAATTATTAGACTGTTTTATAATAGCCACTAAGGTCAGTTTATTCAAGTAATTTTTCAGCTGCTACAAAGCTCCTTGTATGTATTAACTAATCATCAACTGTATCTTTTGCTCAAAATCATCTTGCTTTGAAAGAAAAGCAGAAGGGGTGGTGAGCCTACTAAAGAATAAAGTTCCACTGCTACAAAGTCAGGGATGTTCTGGCACCAGATTTCATCAGAAGTTACTATACAGCAATGAATGTTAATAAGCCTACCTCTTGGCTGGAAAGTCAATCCTGTGCATTAACACAAAAAGCTGCTGTAAGAACATGGATGGTACTGGAAGGCTGTTCACATTAGATGTTTTGTGTTGTAACGCTTCCAAATAGGTAAGAGAATTTGGGATTCAGGAAAGCTGTGCTGGGACTCTGCCGTGCTCAGGTTAGCCCCCATCAATGCTGGTATGTTCATCTGTGGGGAAAGGCAGAAATAAAAGCAAAAGAAGAAAAACAAATTTAACTTTGATTCTTAATAGCACATGAAAGTGCTAGTCTGTACCTGACAAATAGGAAGACAATACCAATCAAGGTAATAAAAGAGTTTATTTGTAAGAATATTAAAGATTATGCTTTAACTGAGTATTGCAAGACATATCCCATTCATATTTCTCCAGAAGCATTCAATGAACTTATTTTCAAATTCATACATGTTAAATATGCTTAGAGAAATGTATCAAGAAAGAATATTTTACAGGAATTATTACAAAATATTTGAGCAAATCAGCACTAAAATTTGTGTTGTGAATATTTGAATTGGATACCTAAATCTAAGGAAAAATACTTATCAATTAACAAACATAACTGAATTCCTTTCACATCCAAATAAACATTTCACATTACAGAAATTGGACACTAACAACTATATTTTTCTGAAGAAATTGAAGGGTTTCTTTTAATTGGATTAGTACTTTCTTCCATCAAGAGCTTAGCCGTCTGATTCAAGACACTGTATATTCTATCCCTGAGTTAAACTGTGTTCTGTAAAATATCAGGGCTCATGGAATTGATTGCATTGAAAACGTAACTGCAGGATTCTGTATTGGTTTAGAATTGATAGTTCTTTCCGTGTAACATCACCTCTTTTGTTTCTTTCCTAGTATATTACTATCTATGAACCCCACAAATTATGAGAATATTTGCATGCATAATTATTTATACATAGGAATTAGGAATTTATTACTTTTCTTAAATTTTCAAGCAGATATTCTTGTAAAGAATTCACTACAATCATAGGTTTTTATTTACATTTTTGCCGTATTAAACACCTGCTGTCTTATCAAGTAGGAAGACTTAGTCTAATAGTGTGCTGACCCCTCTTTGCTGGTGGGAAAAAACTCACTGACATATTTTAGATGACAATTTAAAGTAATTACTCAGGGACATACTAAGCTAATAGCAAAAGAAGAAGGAAGGAGAGGTCAATTTGCATAAAATTCAGGTATCAGAGTGAAATTAATCAAGGTACCAAGAAGCCTGAAGGAAAGAAAGTTTTAATTGTCTATACACTCGTGCCAAGAGTGAAGGTGATAAACAAGAAGGATTAGAACTGTATGTTTATGAGCAGGAATGTGCCTTAATCTGTAATACTGAAAATTGTGGGATTCATGTTATTGGACATATAAAATCAATGGTTATAAATCACCTTTAGATTAAGTGAACAAAAAAGGAAAAGGAGTAGTATTCTACCTTAAATTTTGTACTAAATAATTCTGAAGCATTGAAAAGTCTGAAGTAAACAATATTGGCTAGCTATACTTTCATGTTATAAAACACATAACAGGCACTGGATAAAATATTTACAGAATGAAGCTGTTATTTCTAGAAGTATTCTTTGGTTTTATAACAGATCATTGTTTCTCATGTATGGAAAACATGTTAGATATTGTGGCAATTGCAGACAGTTATGATCATAGGAATAAAAATCACTTGATTGAATAAGCTACATTTGAATTCCAAACTATTAATAAAACATAGTTGATAAAAAAAAAAGAGGTCAGATGTCCAGTCTAAGAAATTATTTTGCACTGAAGGACACAGGAAGCTAAATATCAAAAATAAATGAATGAAAACTGTACTAGATTTCATGTGTAAAATTAATTTTAAAGATCTTTTAAATAAGTCTTTAAACCAAAGTGAGAACATCTATCAAAAAGCAAAAGTAAAACTCTAAAGCGTAGCAAGTGATGAGAAGGGAAAGGAAATTGATTGTGGTGAGATAATTTTATCTCTAGAAATTCATAAGTAAAACAAGCACCTAATACTCCCCCAACTGCTCACAATGTTAAGAGAAATAAATTCTATTGGTATGAATACGCTCAGACACAAATCAGGCTTAATACAGAAACACTTTAGACCATTTATTACTTTAAAAATCTTACCTTCAGTGGTGGAGGGGAACTTCTGGTAAATATTTCCAAGTTCAGAAAAGAGGGTTTATTTCCTTTGACTTTTCAGCCTGAACTACCAAAAAGTCAAGCTTGTTCTCTTAACTTACTACTCAGCATATTTTACCACTAATGTCCAAGCAAAGCAGAGTGATAGTTTAATGGTACTATAGGGCTTGTAGTCTCAAATAAAGTAAATTTCCAGTACTTTTGGGTTTTGTGATATGAACTCGCCACATTTAAGTGCAAGAATTTCTGGTTTTCACTGATTTATGTCTTGTTGACATGCACTAAAGAATCATCTGCATAATACTAGAGTGTTACAGAGGGACACACCAGCATTGCCAGCAATACTGCAGAGAAAGGAAAAGTATTCAGTTGGTACGTCTGTATTTCAGGAAAAGCTAGATGCAGTGTTCATGTAATACGATGATGAACATTAATTTTGCTACTAATTCTAAAATATGTTAATCAACACATTAGCATTCAATTAGCATGCTTATTAAAAATTTTAAGTTGGTGCACATATTTATGGCAGTTCTAAGTAAGCTTCGGAAGTCTGTGGAAATTCTTAAATACTAGTAGAAAGCTAATGCTATATCAACATTTAGAAAGGGTGAATTAACCTGGGTAATAGACGTGATTAATTATAGGCCTGTCAGCCTGACATTGATCCTGAGGAAAACAATGCATAACCTGGACAGGATTTGATTAAAAAATAATTAAAGGGCATTAATATAATTAATGTTGATTAAGATGGACTTATGAAAGTTAAGCTTTATCACTTGAGCTTAGTATCTCCTTTGAATACACTGTATTTTGATGCAAACCAAAATCCTTTTGATGTATATTGCATGGAATAAAATCCGGTTAGCAATGTATGAGGTTGTAGTCAGGCAGGGGTTGGTCTCTTCTCTCATAGTTCCTTTTTGTTGTTTTTCCCATTTTCCTTTGGCCTTTTCCCTTTCTTGGGAGTTTTGCATGATATCCTTGCGATGTAGTTCTTTGTATTTATAAAATATGTAAAATACCTATATTTAGTGTTATTTCATTTTTTCTATAGTTTTTTTCCTTTGAAAGGGGGGAAGTTTTGGGAAAGAGGCAGACTGAGCAGTTGGAGAGCTTGAAAAAGCACGTAAAAAGCATGAAAATATGAATACAGTTTAGTTTCTGTCAGAGTGACAAAACACGTCCGTCTGGTTCATTTTAAAATTGCTTGCAGTCCACATATCTTTAGAGTTGAGTCCCTCTGAAGCTTGTAATTTTTTGACTTGCTGAACAAAAAAAAATGAGGACTTTTTCTTGTTAGTGTAGTCTTCCAATAAATGGAAAAAAAAACCCCACAAATTCCCAACTTCTTCCCCAAGCCCTTTTATTTTCTTTTAACTTAGAAGTTAGTGAAGAACATACGTGTAATGAAAGGGAATCAGTTTTGTTCGTCACTGTCTTAGGAGCCAATGTATGTTCTGATTGTTCCAAATCTTGTAGGCATAAACATAAGGATTTTTGGCTGATACATCCATCATCTCAAAAAAAATCTCTAGTTGGAATGTAGTCACAGTTGGACTAATCAGATCAGGGACGGTACTGTGTATTTCTTATTGGAGGAAATAGTTTAGTATCATAGACTTTATTAGGGTAAACTGAATTTATCTAAGTTCATACTTGAGGAACTGTGGCCATCGTTCGGCTGGGCTTTTTAATCTTCCTGCACTGCCACCTTTTGTTCCACAGATCCATCCATGAGTTTTATATGAGGTAGAATATTCATTTAAATCAAATGAGATTTGCAGGTATGGAAAGTTTACTTCACTTTTAAAGTTTGTAGACTTCTAGTTTCTTATCAACAAAGCAATCAAAAGTCAAAAAATTTGTTAAGTAGAAGTAATCTCACATTCCTCCGTATGGACATGAAGGCTTTAGCCCACTAAGGAAATGAATTTTCACTTTCTTTGACCAGCATTGGCATGATAATCCAGAGTGGCTTACACTCTTCATTTAAATAAATCAAAATCCTGTCAGTAAAATTTGTCATTATGATCATTTATCTGCTATTGTTGATTAACTGTGTACATGTTAGAGAAAATTGATCAAAAAATTCAACATGAAAGTGAGTGGGGTGCAGGGCAGATTACTAGATCATTTCTTTCCACAGAGCGTTTGGTCTGGTAAGATGTACAAAACATGCCTCGGTGAAAGACAGATTTTCTTTCGTGCATATTAAGGTAGAGCTAGATATACAGAATCAAAGTTTTACTAAATTTTAATAATTAGTAGGAGCCCTTTCAAAGGAAATGTGCGTAGCTTTGGAGTGTGATATATGGAATCTTTATTACATAAAGGACAGTAGAAACATGAAGATAATGTCTGTTATGTTTTCTTCTACAATACAAGGAAAGAAACCTATTGGCTCTAATGTAAACTGTGTCGTGCATATATCCAACACAGTGGAGCACAAAGCCATAAGAACAATTAGCAATGTGAACTGCAAATGCAAAAACTACAATACAAAGCCTAGAAAAATGCTATTGGCTTGATCCTTATAATAGAACTGACCATGGCAGCAGTCTCTATGTTTAAGCAAGGGCTTTAAGTGTAGTACAGCATTCCACTTAGTACCTATTTATCTTCTTGTGCCTTTACAGAATATCTGTCATGAGCACAATTATTTATCTCACTTTAACTTAAAATTACACAAATAATTGTTGTGCAGATTTTCTGTTTATCAAATATGCAATTAAATCTTTACAGCTAATTGTGTTATATATATATATAAAAATTAATAACTTTCAAAACAAAACTGCAGTTAATTAATGTTCACAGCACAATTGTTATTTCCTTTCTCTAATGCACATTTTAAATGAATGCATTTGTAATTTCTTCTTCTTCAAAGAGTTCCACTCCTGCCTCTATAATCCTTTTGCTAGCCAACCTTTACAGTGAAGCTTCACAGACTCACTGAGAAATTTGGTTGTTTAGTGGGTTTTATTTCCACAAGGGCAAAAAGATCATATTAAATCCTTCGACATCTTGCTACCAGCTATGCTATACAAGGTCTAACACAACTCCATGCTGGAAACACTCCAACACCTCAATATTTTTCTTGTAGTGAGGAGCCCAAAACTGAATACAGTGTTTGAAGTGTGGCCTCAACAGTACAGAATACTGGGGGATGATCACTTCTCTATTCCTATTGGCCACAGTATTTTTGATACAAGCCAGAATGCTACTTGTCTTCTTGGCCACCTGAGCACACTGCTGGATCACATTCTGCTGGGTGTGGAATGATACCCCCAAGTCCTTTTCCGCTGGGGAGTTTTCCAGCCCCTATTCCGCAGCTCTGTGATATTGTATTGGGTTGCTGTGATTCAGGTGCAGAAACTGGCACTTAGCCTTGTTGAAACCCACCCAGATTGCCTCAACCCATTGATCAAGCCTGTCAATAAAGCTCTGTAGAGCCTTCCTTCCTTAAAGCAGACCACCACCCTTAAAGGAAGACTAAGATGTCTATTGGTCCTATCTCCCACAACTCTCTGGAATTAATAGGCTTTAATCTGCCTCCTCCTCTCCCCCAGACTCACAGCCCCAAGCAGTCCGGCCCAGCCCCACCGGTCCCCATGTTGGCAAGGGGAGAAAAATTCTTTGAAAGACCTGAAAATATCTTATCCACCTCAAATTTTTCTTCCATGCCAACACCTCTATCAAACATAAACTTTTTAACCGTACACAAATCTTTTCAACTATACACACTTACAGATATGTACATACACATACATTAGTATGGGTGGCTTACGCAAAGATAAGGTTGCCTTGATGGATGCATCATGTTTCTCCATTTCCTGCATTACCCACAAGCTGCAACCAGATTCTTGAGCAAAGACAATCACACAAATGACTTTACCTTTGCTTGAGGCAGGGTTAATCCAAACCATTTTCCCTAACATACCTTTCAGGTGTATTACAGGGATGTTATCTCCATCCCCCATGTGAAGATATTCTGACTGGGGAGGGCCAGCTCGATTTATGGAGCCCCTACTGTTGACTAGCCATGTGGCCTTTGCTAGGTGCTGGTCCCAGCTTTTGAAAGTCCGCCCACCCAACGCCTTCAAAGTGGTTTTCAACAGTCCATTACACCGTTCACCCTTCCCAGCAGCTGGTTCATGATAGGTGATATGATACACCCACTCAATGCTGTGCTCTTTTGCCCAGGTGGTAACTAAGCTCTTCTTGAAATGAATTCTATCATCTGACTCAGTTCACTCTGGGGTGCAATGTCACCACAAGACTTGTTTTTCCAGGCCTAGGATAGTTTTCAGGAAGCGGTGTGAGGCACTGGATGTGTCTCCAGCCATCCGGTGGCTGCTGCCAACATGGTGAGCACATAGTACTTACCTTGGCAGGTCTGCGGCAATGTGATATAGTCAACCTGTCAGGCCTCTCCGTACCTACACTTACCCCAGCGCCCACCATACCATATGGGCTTCACTCTCTTCTCCTGCTTTATGGCAGCATGTCTCATATTCATGCACAACCTGAGAGATAATGCCAATGGTTAAATCCACCCCTTGTTCCCATGTCTGCGCTGCATCTCTGCTCTAATGGCCTGAGGCATCATGGGTCCACGTGTCCTGATGGCGTTAATGTGCATTGAGCACAAGTATCAACCAAAGCCTTGTATTTTTTGTGGAACTGATGTGCCAGGCCATTAGATTCACACAGTCCAATAGAGACGTTTGTCCAATGCCTCTACCTGGCTAGAGGCAGGGCTCCTCTAATACTGGTCTTGGGTTTAGTGATCAGAGCTTTTTCCTGATGGATACATTTGGGAGGTACCCTCTAGCAGGTCAGATCCTTGCCCATGGGAAACTGGTACTGCAGTTACTCTTACCAATCTCTCACTCTCCTTCAATTTTTCACTCGGGCTGCTAGGGCATGGATAGGTTTCCATGCCCACCATCTCATGTCTTCTCTATGGGCTGTCAGGAAATACCACAGCTCAGATTGTGAGATCTGCTCCCTTTCTTCCAGATGCTGAGGAGCATCTGGCTCTGACTTCAGAGGCTCTGATTCACTCTAGTGCCACTTGAAGGCTTCCCTTGTTCTCCTCTCTAAGTTTCCTTTTCTGATCACTGAGAATCTCAACCAATATCTCTACAATAGAGATAGGGGCCAGTATCAGGCCATGGACCATTCTCTTACATATCCTGAGTTTACTTGTTCCAGAGCCCACTGTCTCTTCATTTCCTCCTGAACACATGGACGCTGGGAAATTGGAGTATAGAGCTGGCCCCTCGCGTGAGAGGCTCCAACACATCTGTGATGCGCACCTGACTTTGTCAGGGTCGCTATTGGATTGCCCATCCCTTCCAAAAAGTACTTCTAACAGTGTCATTTCTCTCAGATGTAGGATCCCTTCATCCATAGTCTTCCAAGTTTTCTTACGATGATGTTCCTGCAGGATGTTTCTGTAAACAAATTTCCGTCCGGCTCTCCACGGGGAAGGTGGCATGGTAAGATTTCATTAATTCTTTACTTTGTTAGTTACTGAGTGTTATAGTTGTATGCCGGGTGTTATATAGCTCCTTTTTGTCCTTCTTCCCATTTCCCTTCCCCTCTTCCCTTGCTGCTTTGCATATCCTTGCAGTGTAGTTGTTCATATTTACAAAAATACAGAAATATATATCTCTTTAGTGTGATTTTGGTTTCTTCCATAGTTTTTTTTCCTTTGAAAGCAGGGACTTTTTGGGAGGGAGGCAGAATGAGCAGTTGGAGAACTTGGGAAAGCTAGCTCAAACCAACTCAAAGGCAATGGTTGCTCTATTTTGCAAGGTGGCAGGCCTAATACTATCTACATCAGTTACAAGGTCATTTATCATTTCAGATGTTAGGTTAAATTGTTTTTGTCCCCAACATGAAAATCGTAGTAGATTTTTTGAATTAACGACAGCCATGCCTCCTGGCAGCAAAAAGGATGTAAACATTACAGCCATAAGAGAAGGCAATTCTACATGATCCTTGCAACTGCTATCCAAGAGCCTATGTTTTCTTCCATCATGGGTCATGTTTTTGATTGCTCCCAAGATCTGTCTCATTGTGGGTGTGAACATAGTAAGCTTTCCTACATAGCACGGTCCTCCCACAGGATGATGCTGGATGCCAGGCCGTGCTCTGTCTCCACATATAAGATATAGTCCTGGAGGAAGAATTTTTCCTACCGTGGTGTTTACTAATTCCCAGCATGTTATTTCATTGGGCCAATCATTTCTTCCTGTTAGTAACATTTTGCCAATTAATTAAGCCTAATTTCTCTGGTCTGTTATACCAAGGTTTTCCAAAAGTTACCGAGCCTGTGCCATTGACAGGCTGTAATCGATGAGCTTCTGCGGTACAATCTGGCATTCCTGATACATTTCCCAGCTGTGCAGGGGCTACACTGCCTAAAAGATCAATCTGTCTCCTGCAAAGGCCCGAGTGATGGTTGATTAAGGCCTTGAATGAAATGTTTTTGACTAAGAGATGCATTGCAGGTTGCCCAAGTGATATATCCTTGCTTTCAGCACTCATCTCTTATGGTTGTGGTGAAAGTTGGAGTAGTTCCATTCCACCATTCTCGAAACGTGTTATTGAAACTTTTTTTTGGATTTGGCAGCGGAATTCCAATTAAATATGTGCTGCTGATTGCATGCTAATACAAAAATCCATGATGCCTGATTGATTGTCCCAGGTGAGCCAATTATTTTCCCTATTTTCAGTGGTATGTATTGCAATCATTGTGGTGATTGTCAGCCAAGTCATTAACATTACTTGTGTTGTCGACGCTGCGCATAGTAGTATTTGGCACCTTCCCATTGTTCAGGTAACACCAGTCAGTAGCGTGGCATAAAAACCCTTCGGCCACACTCAGTCTCCATTATATGACATGCTCCTCCAAAAAAGCAAATGATTGCTAGTTATTTGCTTATCTAACAAAAATTTTAACCATAATAATGCTTGCTCTCCTTTATCTTCCGTAAGTGATAAACCATACACCAAATTAAATCGAGCTAGTACAGGCCCTGTCAAATGTTGGGACAGATTGTGTCTTTGATGGTTAGGTCCCAATTCTTCCGATATTTGCTCCTCAAAAGACAATGTATTTAAACTACTTAAACAATTAGTACGTACAACAGAATTGCTATGATAACCTACAAAAGGTATTCCATGCACTTGGAATGACCTCTTACAAACCATCCTCCAAGTGCTTTGTCCACAGTTAGAACAATGTACCAACACCCAATGTCGACACTTGTATCTGTGTCTCAGACAGGCCTTTTCTAATTTTTCTTCTAAGTCTACAGATATATCTTTGTTAACTTCTACAACTCCTAGCTCTATAATCTGTTGAAAAAGTCACTGAGAGCATTCTTCTAAACTAGTATGTGCAACAAATTGTACAGGTCTACGTGTTGATAGTTGTAGCAGCAATGGTTTCAATTGTTGGATGAAGCGTTGTACTTGTCTCTGGGCAGCTTCCATTGTCAGTATGTGTGGGCTTTATACAGGTCTTCACCCATTTAGCTGGAATCCATCTCACACCATTATCTGTAAGTAAACACATATATCCTGTATCTGTCAACTTAATTTCCATAGGCCCGCACCATTCTCCAGTTTCTGTGGTTTTTATACATGACCTTTATGCCAGTTGCTGGAGGTTCATGAGAACGTGTTTGCAGAAGTACATGGTGCACAATCATAGGAGGGTCTTCCTTATCTTGTGTTAATCATAAATACTTCAGTACAAATAATGCTTTACACAATCTTTCCTCAGGAGAATAACCAATGGTTCCCCCTTTTTGTTTTTGCAACATGCTTTTCAAAGTTTGATTGGCACGTTCAATTATAGCTTGACCAGTTAGAGAATGCGGAATACCTGTGGTATGGCTAATGCCCCACAAATTACAAAATTGTCGAAAGGCTCGAGAGGCATAGGCAGGACCATTGTCTGTTTTAGTTGCTGCACCTAAAGCAGCAAAACAGCTATGTAGATGTCGACAGACATGTTTTGCTGTTTCACCTGTTTGAGGTGTGGCCCATATTACACAAGAATACGTGTCCACCGTAACATGTACATATTTTTGTGACCAAATTCGTTGACGTGTGTGACATCCATTTGCCATAGCTGTAAAGGGTTGACCCCTAAACCCATGCCAAAACCATGCCTTGACAATCAGGACAAGATTTCACAATCGCTTGTGCAGCAGCGAGAGATATACCATATTGTTTTACCAAGGCCTTGGCAGGTTTTGGAAAAATACATGAGCTTGAGAAACCTATAAAAAGACATTTGGTGTTGGAATTTGTAAGGCTGGGGCAACCAAATTATCAGCCCTATCATTACCATAAGATAAACCTGGTAACTTCTTATGTGCATAATAAAATAAGGCATTTTTTCTTTCGTTCAAACATGTTAATAGACTGAAAAATAATTTCCCTAAGTGTGGGCTTGTGACCTCTTTAACCATAGCTAGTTCTGTGCGATTGACAACACCTACTACATATATGGAGTCTGATACAATATTAAGGGGTTCATTTTCCATTGAGAGAACGCCCATATTACTGCCTTAAACTCCCAACATCTGGAAGGGGTCTTGAGACTCTCCGGCAATAATGTGGTCAGATCAAGAACCACCATTTTCTTGCCATGTACATGCTGCCCTTTTTTGTTTTCTTTCCTGCATCTGTGAATACTATGATGCCTCTAAGAGCTACTTCAGACTTCCATGGCTTTCCTTCTATATGCTGCTCTTCCATAAGCTTGAATAGCCTATGACTTGGATATAGATTGGAAATTTGACCAACATAGCCTTCTAAAGCTATTTTCAACAGCTGAGAATGTTGGAGTCCCCATTCCAGGTACCATTTTTTCATGGGAAAAAGGATAACATCTGGTTCCCTGCCCACTATGGAGACTATTCTTTCCCTGCCTTTTACAACCAACTGGGCAAAAGCTTCTAAATGTGTGGTAATCAAATTTTGAGGACAGATTGGCAAAAAGACACACTCTAATATAGCTAATAGATTTCTCTGAGTATATTCCCATTGAAGTACCAATCCATAAGGATGTAATCTTTGGCTACCTAGTGAATTTATGATCACATAGTTGAGTGGAAGGTTTTCTATTAAACGAGAGTCATGGTTAGTCGCTATTTTGTTTGCAATGATAGTTAGGGCTTTTTGCTGTTCCGTATTCAGCTCCCGTCTGTCATCTACCTGGGAACTGGTCCCTAATAACTCAGTCAAGGGTCTCAGATCATCATTAGTGATTCCACAAATAGTTCGAACTCACTGGATATCTCTCACTAATTTTTGAACATCATGAACAGTAGATATTTTAGTGGCAATTGCTAATTTCATTGGCCTTATCATTGCTACATCTATACACCTGCCTAAATATTTCCTTGGGGTCGAAATTTGTACCTTCTCAGCGGCTATCTTCAATCCCTTGTGCATTAATGTTTCTTTAATTACGGGTAAGAGGGCTTTGACTTCAAGCTACTTTCCTGCAATTAAAATATCACCCATATAACGATAAATCAACGGGTGAGGGAAGCATGTACGTAAAGGTTCTAAAACCCAAGCATCATAAATTTGGCACATTACGCATGCCCTGGGGTAGCACTACCCAACAGTATCTTTTATATGGTTCACCTTTGTTAATGGATGGTACTGAAAAAGCAAAACCCTCTCTGTCATCTGGATGCAATGGAATAGTAAAGAAACAATCTTTAAGATCTATAATTAGCCAATCCCATGACTGGGGTGAGGAGGCCTGGCTGCAATGCCCCCATACTGTGCATAACAGCATTAATCGCTCGAAGGTCATGCAGCAAGCGCCATCTGCCGCTCTTCTTTGAAATAGTAAAAATATGAGTGTTCCAAAGACTTGTAGAAGGAACAATGTGTCCTGCATTCAGCTGCTTCTGGACAAGCTCCTGTATTTTCAGCATCTTGTCTTTTGTGAGCGGCCACTGATCAATACATATTGCTTCACCTGTTTTCCACTATATTTTCAGGATTGGCTGCTCATCAGTGACCGCCACGAAAAAGGTTGAGTGAACAAGGTTGCACGCAGTTGGCTAAGGATATCTCTTCCAATGAGACCTAAAAGACCAGGAGGAGTTTTCATTACATGTGGTTTTGCGGTAACTGAAGTACCATCCGAGAATATAAATTGGATTGTTTTTTTTATTAATGCAGGTAGGATTGAATTCCGCCTATCCCTGCAATCCCAAATTGTGATGTAACTAGAGGCCAGGTGGAAGGCCATATGCCTGCAGACAAAATTGTAACGTCGGCTCCAGTGTCGATAATAGTGCATTGAATACTAGTGCCATCTGGTCCCAAAAGTGAAATTTTCTTCTCAGGTTTACCATGTGTAATGTCCATAGCAAAATACATTTGGGAAGGTCCCGTGGAACCTCAGCTCCTCGTTGACTTTTCCCTGGTTTTGGTACACACAATTTAAAAGGCACCAGTTGAGCAATTTTTGATCATTTTGGAATAGACATCGGTGGGTTAAAAACATGTAACATTATTTTTACCGATCCCTTAAGGTTTGAATCTATAACTCCTGGAATTATAAAGATACCTTGTTTGGCTGTTGAATCTCCCTAACAATAAGGCACGTAATTCATTCCTCAAAGGTCCTTGGACATTGCTATCAACTAAATGTACTTTCAAATCAATAATGGTAGTATCTACTGCAGTTTCCGCATTCACTCCAGCGCTTCCTGCTGTAGCAGACTGGATGTTGTTGAGGTACCCAGGGTGGTAGTCCAGGCTCCCTGGATTTGTGTCATTGCGAGCAGGGATTTCGCGCTGCACTGGCAGTTTCCCTGATTTCTGCAATCCATTGCATTATGTGTATCTCTCTTAAATTTGGAACACTATTTTTTAATATTGCTATGACACTGTGGTCGTAAATGACCAAGTTTTCCACAGCTGAAATATCTGACTGGGTGACTATTTCTTGACTTTGTAAATATTGGTTCTATTACGCCTTTTACCGCAGTGGCCACATAGACGGCGTTTTGGACCTCTGTAGTACGCTCCATCAGTTCTAACATATCTGCCAGCTCTTCTCACTTTGGTAAGGTTCCTGATTGTTTTCTGGTTTTATCATTTGCATTGTCAAACGCCACCATTTTAAAGATTTGTTTCCTTCATCTGAGGGTCTAAACCTGGGGGATCATATATATCTTTGTGAAGCAGGACCGCAAATGTGGAAAATGATTCATTTGGTCCTTGCTTTACTTGAGCAAAAGCAGTGCTGCAGACTTTGTCTGGCATAGTCATAAAGACTTCATAAGATAAGGTCTACTGAGTCAATGTACATGAGGTTGAGAACGTACTTGCATCTCTAAACTTGCCTTGGGCCCCACACCTATTAACTGTTGAGCTGTCACTCCAAACAGGGGAGTATTTTGTTCTCAAACACAAAGTAGATTCCCATTGTTTAGTGAATAGAAATTGTTCCGATGGATTAAAAATAAGTCTAGCTATCTGATTAATATCGGCAGGAGCCATCAACGCAGAGGTAAAAATATAGGACAATAATTGCGCTGTCATTTGGGATCTCAGACCATATTGACTAACAGCCAATTTAAGTCTTTCTGTTTCTAATCAAAAGGTTCCCATTCTGAATTATTATTCTCAACTGTAACTGGAAAAGCTTGTGGTGGTAAAATTGTCACTTCAATGAGAGCCTCTTTTATAAGTCTTCTTCATTTAGAGTTCTTAATCCCGGAAAGGTCAACTCCCCAAAAGTTTTGAGCATTGTCATTGTCCATTTCTATATACTTCTTAGGGAATTCGTGATGCAGAGGGCAACAATCGTGGATCAACTGAGTAAGATTTTCTGACTGGATCTTTTTCTTTCTTGATATTTAATATTAAATGTTGAATTGAGGTAACTAACTCTTTTATAATCTTATCCATGGGATCATTAGAGCTCTCTTCTTTCGGTTCTTGCGTCTCCATCAGGTCCTCCTCATCAGTATCAGGACCATCGGGAGAGACTGATAATTCTTCCAGTGGGCGACCCGCACCCCCCGAGGATTGAGCCTGATCATTGGCTAGAGGGACTGGTCCCAATAGGAGTGGGTTGATTTTCATAGAGAAAGTAGATGCAACAGCTATAACTGTAATGCAGTGGGGTTTGCAACCGAGGATTTTGAAGCCAACGCCGCACAGACGGCCACTGCTGCCTTTTGCTCCTCTTTCATAGATTGCAAGATACTGCATAATGTTCGCCAAAGAGTCGAGAGTTTAACTGCTTCCTTGGCCTCTTTGCCCCCATTGCTAATCACATCCCATAAGGCTTTCCCTACTGTTTCCCACTTTGGTAGTTCAAAAGATACCGCAACACTTGGGATCGAGTCTCTGTTCCAAGTCCAAAGCAACAGGTCCTTTAAATCAGAACCATCTACGTTAAGTCTTCTCTTAGAGAAAATATGTTGGAGGAGGTTTAGAATCACTTCTTGCTCTTTGTTCAATACCATCTCCTCCCCAACTGCTCACCTGACCAGGGCAAGATTCTCTTTGCCTTCTTAGGCGGATGGGTGATGCGTCTCCCCGACTCCTTTAGGTCTGGTCTTCTCACCGGGGCAGTGAGAGTAATTTCAGTCAGCGTCCTCGCTCCGGCTGAACCAGATCAGTACATCATTCCCTGTGTTTGGAGTACTGATCAGTTCCCTTATCGGGCGCCAATTGTCGCAAGGGATCTGATAATGGGTCTCAATACGATCACTATAATCTAAGTGAGCTGTTTATTGAGTGTACTATACAAACTTATATACTCGAATAGCTACATCATGATTACATTGGTTAATTGGAATTAGTAATCATTATGAACAAAGCTGTACTATTCATGCACAAGTAAAATTCTTCTAATTGATACATTATTGCTTATCACACGTCTCTATTCTGCTGCTGAAAGCAAGCTTGTTCACGTAGCGACTTGCAGTTTCTACTGAGCTATACTTCTTGTTTCTTCATTTACAACAGTCTTCTTGTTCTTCCTTCAGGAGTTGTTACAATATTCTTCTTCCTTTATCTGTAGCCTTGATTTATTTAATTTCAAATGCAGGGTTGCTCACATATATCTCATACAGCTGTCCTTTGTCTTGTAAAAATTCCTCAACTTTGTAGCACTATTGAAAATTCTATCCTGTGTTCCACCTGAACAATAGATATCATTATCTCTAAAGCCCCAGGCATAACAGCTCAGACTAGGGCAGCAGTACAACCTTAAAAACACATTCCCAATGAGACTCACAGGCATTGAGTGCACAACACCATATATCCAAAATAAGAACTCGATAATAATCACAGCTGTCTTAGTTCTACTAATCAATGTGCTAGGATGAATTAAGCCCACCAGGCCTTTTGGCATGATTGTATACCAACAAAGAAAACCAAAACATATAGTACAGTATGGTCCGTATGAACCCTAAAATTAATACACACATGATGGTACAAGAGCTGTTACGTTTCCTCTGCTTGAGCCCTATGTCGGGCACCAATTACGTTTTGGTTTAAAGGAAGACTAAGATATCTATCGGGGCTATCTCCCACAAGAAAATCACCACAACCTTCTGCAATTAATAGGCTTTAATCTGGGGGAAAAAAAAAGATGTATATGAAAAGATAACAGTTCTCTGTTGCAAATATACACATATATATACATAACAAACACAGCACTGAATACAACAGGCAGAAAAGCTCCTTATGGTAAAATTATATTTTAAGGACAGCAGGGGGTGCTGCCTTGCCCTTGAGTGGGTGGGGGCAGCAGCAGCGAGAAGTCACTTCCCGGTGATTCCACTGGGCTCCAAAAAAAAAATTGGCATTCAGAGAGAGAGATGATCCTGAGGGAGAGCAAAACTCACATGGAGGAATGGCAATTGCGAGGAATGGCAATTGCACGGAATGGGTGGAAATCCTTCTCCTGGGCCGCGCAGAGACTTTCCTCCTCTTCCTATCTGAGAAGGGTGCTGGGGTCTGGAGGGAAGGAGGGGGCAGGGGGAAGAGAGAAGTCCACAAAGTCCGTGGAAAAATTCAGCTGGTGCTGACTCTCTCCCTCTGAAGCAATGCACTCTTCCCAAGATGTCGCCAATGGCTCTGCCCCCCGCCCAGACTCACAGCCTTGAGCAGTCTGGCCAATCCAGGCCTGAGCCCACCAGTTCTCGTGTTGGCAAGTGGAGAAAAACTCTTTGAAAGACCTGAAACTACATACACCCCCAACCAAGTTCATCTTGTCTTGCAGACTTACTGAGGGTGTACTTGATCCCCTCATCCAGATCATTGATAAAGATACTAACAGAGCTTACTCCAAAACTGCCCTGGGGAACACCACTTGCGACCAGCCACCAGCTGAATTTAACTCTATTCCTCTCTAATTTTGGGTCTAATTGTTCATCCAGTTTTTTACCCAGCAGAAAGTATGCCTGTCCAAGTCATAAGCACCCGGATTATCCAGGAGGATGCTGTGGTAAATGGTGTCAGCAGCTCTACTGAAGTCTAGATAAACAGTCAAAATACAACCTGTTATACAGAGCTGCCCTACTGCTTCTCCTTTCTTGCCTATCCCTTCTGAAGAGATTATAGTTTTCTATTGCAACAGTCTAGTTGTGTTAGTCATACTACCATATTTCCATGATTACAATTCTATAATACTTTCCTAGCCACACAATGGCTCTGAAATGGTCTGGTTTCTTTTCAGTGCTGCATGCATTGGCATAGATGCTTTTCAGCTAGGCTGTTGATCCTGTTACTGATTTTAGGGGAGAATCTCTAAATCATCTGTGGCCGTACTCATGCGCTTCTGTGATTTCTAACATATCAACAACCATTGTGTCTTTGCTTACACATAGATCTCTATACCACCACTAAGATGGCTAAGATGCTGCATGCGTTAGGACAGCATCATTTCAGACGTACTCCAGTGTATTCAGCACATTGTTGACCAGAGTGAGGGACCTCAATAATACACTGTTCCTCAAACATTGATGTGCTATCCCCAGCTTATTTCCAATGAACCTGGTTTTATATCTTTCACCGTCAAATCTAATTTAAAGATCTTTCAATGACCCTGGGTAACTTCTGTGAAGAGAGTCTTTTCTCCCTTAAAAACAGGTGTACCCATCTGTCACAAGCAAGTGTCATGTAGACAAACCCATGAGCAAAAAAACCACAATATTTTATTGACAGTGTCAATCATTGAGCTAGGTATTGATCTGCTGGCTCTTCCTTTTTCAACCCAAGAGCCACACCAGTGTAAGAGGTTTTCTCATCACATCTTTACCCCAGATCCCAGAGAGGCAGTAGACTTCTCTAAGAAGTGGGTCTGATGCTTTTCTTCTATTACATCAGAGGACCTCAGTCTAGTTTCCAGGCTTCCTAAGTGAATGGAATGAGGTTTCTTCACTTCTTATAGCACTTTCCTCTACGATTATCTCTCTTTACATCTCCTGTTCATTGCTTTAACTTTCCTCTACGCTTTGGAATAATTTCCCTTTGATATATTTACTCCATCTATCTCTTTTTTCTGTCACATTATCTCTTAATAAAAAATGAAAGTGCAGTCTGCTTCTTTTAAACTGAAAACAACTGCTTCAATTGATTTAATAATGAGCTTTATACACCCCAAAATAAATGGAATAGTTAAGTAAAAACACTGAGCTCTTCTTTAAATACCTTGTGGATATTTTAAGAGCTTTCAAGCACTCAGTTTCTCTATAGTTAACTCTGGATTGTGGCCAAAAGGCAGTGAAAAAAAAAAAAAAGAAAACAAAACCATTTGCTTTGATGGAAGCTATTTCTGTTCATTAAGAAAGACTACATCATTTTCTTCTTCAGTGCCACGGTAATCCTGACAGTGCTGCTAACAAATTTTACACTCCTCTCCATTTATTTTCATGAACTTAATTGACTCTTTTAACAAAGAAATGGTCATTTATGATAACAACAGCATAAAAAACAGTAATTGATTGAAATGTATGGGTCCAGCTTGTTAAAACCACTTTCAAATAATGGAAACCTGCATAGAAGGCAAGAAAGCTTCAGTCAATAGCAAAAAAAAAGTTACTTGTTTTATTATTTTTAGGGAGGAATGAAGACAAAATGTCTCGGCTATGAATTATGTTCTATGTAATTGAAAAAAAAGAAAATATAGAGAAAGGAAAGTGCGGTGCATCAAAATAATGTTGCAGCATGCCTGATTATTTCAAACAATGCTGGATATAATATGGAAAACTGATATTATTTAAAAAGATTTCTCTGGAATTATTACACTCTTGACACAAGGCTATTTGATGTGCATGGAGTCAGGGAAGTTCATTAGTTTTTTCATTTGGCAGTACCTACAGGTGTAATGGTATGCAAGCTATTTTTAATAGGTTTAATATAACAAAAAAAGCCAAGCTCCTGAGAACAAATAGGTCTCCTGAACAATAAAAGAGTAAACAATTCCAAAAATACAATTTAGAAAATAGGGTTGCATAGCTAAGACAAAGGAATTATCTATTCCCCCAGCTTTTTATTTTTCCACTCCCAGTAATCGAAAGAGAAACCTTGAGGCATGCTTATGACTTTTTCCTTCTGCGAATGCCTTTTTGTCATTTGAGATTTGACACACCAGAGAAAAAAGCAGAGCAGAATATGTCGACATATATAAAGTATGAATGGATCATCCCAAGAATTATTAGTGCCTTACATGTGATGTCACCATTCTTCTGTGTTCTCCATTAATAGTCACGTAGGTTCATCTCTGAGGCACAAAGCTACCAACGTTGAAATAATATCTAGTAATATGCTGAACGTAAGAGTGTTCAGCAAAGAAGCAGCTCTCACGAGGAAATGGAATACAGAGTTTCACATGGGGTTTTGTGTTTTAGCTTTAGGGGTTTTTTTAATGGAAACTCATAGAATCATGCAATCAGTAAGGTTGGAAAAGACCTGTAAAAGTCATGAAGTCCAACAGTCAGCCCAAAACTACCATGCCTGTTAAATCACATTCCAAAGTGCCACGTCTTTTGTTTTTTGAACACCTCCAGGGATGGAGACGCCACCACTTCCCTAGGCAGCTTGTTCCAGTGCTTTACCAATATTTTGGTAAAGAACATTTTTCTAATAGCCAATATAAACCTCACCTGGCTCAGCCTTACGCCATTTTTTCTTATCCAATCACTTGTCCTCTGGACACAATCCAGCACCTCAATATCTTTCTTGTACTAAGGGGCCCAAAATCGAACACAGGATTCAAGGTGCAGCCTCACCAGTGCCAAGCACAGGGGCATGAGCACTTCCCTATGTATGGGCCATGGTGGAAGAATTACGAGGAGACTAGGAAATACACATTGATCAGACTTCCCACACTCCTGTACCAAAACCTGCTTTCTTCGGCAACTAGGATGTAAACACTATCACGCACCTGGATTCACTGTTCACCAATCATATGAATACATGAATAATAGCTAGACCAATCTACCATTTGCATGTGCTAATCACGCACCCACCTAAAACACAAAAGCTAAGATATATTAGACCCTATGCTCCTTGCCATGGGTTAAAGCTCAGTGATGCCATGAACATCGCCTGATTGCTGTGAACCTCCACTTGGTCACTGTTGCAGAGCCCCAGGTGGACTGTGAGGTTATAGGTTAGACTTGATGATCTCAGAGGTCCTTTCCAACCTTATGATACTGTGATACTGTAATAAAGTCTTATTTTCTGACCTTGCACGGTACTGTCTTTTTGTATTCTGACCTACCTCTGGGGTGCAAATCCCCATATCCCTTATACCTTACTCCTGCTGGCCTCAATATTTTTGAACAAGCCAGAGTGCTATTGGCCTTCTTGTTCACCATGAACTGGCTGATAATTAGACAGCTGTCAACCAACTCATCCAGGTCCTTTTCTGCCAGATAGCTTTGCAGCCAGACTTCCCCAAGCCTGTAGAATTGCAAGTGATTGTCATGAACAAGATGCAAGACAATTCAACAATTGGCCTTGTTGAATCTCATACAACCATCCTAGGACCATCAACCCAATCTGTCCAGGACCCTCTGTAGAGCCTTCCTTCCTTCAAGCAGATCAGCACTCCTGCCCAGTTTTGTGTCATCACTTTTATTGAAGGAGCATTTGGTCCTCTCATCCAGATAATTGATAAACATATTAAGCAAGACTCATCCCAACACTGAGCCCGGGAGAACACTGCTTTGTGCCCAGACATCAAAGGAATTTAATTCTGTTCACCAAAAGTCTCTGGGCTCAGCCATTCAGCCAGTTTTTCATCCAGGAAAGGGTACACCAATCATAACCATGAACCTTCGTCTTCTCTTGGAGAATGCTGTGAGAGACAGTATCAAAGGCCTAACTCAAGTCCACGCAGATAACAATAACATCCACAGCCTTTCCCTCATCCACTAGATGGATCACCTGGTCATAGAATGACATCACATTGGTCAAGCAGGACCTGCCCTGCCTTGAACCCATGCTGGCTGAGCCTGATCCACTTGTTTACCTGCACTTGCCTGGTCAACACATTCAGGATGAACTGCTCCACAATCTTTCCTGGTACTGAGGTCAGGCTGACAGGCCTGCAGTTCTCTGGATCCTCTTTCTGTCCCTTCTTACAGATGAGCATCACATGGGCAATTCTCCAGTCACCTGGGACCTCTCTTCTTAACTAGGACTGCTGATAAATGTCGGAAAGTGTCTTGACAAGCTCCTCCATCAGTTTCCTCGGCACTCTTTGGTGAATCCCATCACAAACTCCACTAGAGTGCAGAAGACGTGGGACAAAACAAAGTAGCTCCAGGCAGCCATGTTGTGCGTTATGGAGACAGTGACATTCCTTTCTGACAAAGTAACAGGCAAATTACATCACAGCCCTCAATTCACACTTATGTTTCACATCACAATGGAGCTAGGAGGGCAGGATCTGATCTGATCCTGTAAGCAACTAAGTGTGTACTGCAAGAGCTTGTGGTCCTCATGGCTAATAAGCATTCACTGCAGATCATCAAAGTAAACAGGTTACAAAAAGTCACAACCAAAAAAAACACATATCTCCAAAATGTACGCTATACGAACACTTAAAACAAATCGTCCCACTTTCAGATGCACTGCTACTAGACCATATTCTTCATCATTGTTGACAAAAATTTTGTCTCACACATTTCAGGTTTATATGAAAATAATCCTTAAACACAGTAACGCACAACGCAGATGAAGTAAATCCCAGTATAGTTTTGTCAATGCACTCACAGCTCTAAAACAAAAAAAAAAATCCCCTAAATATTCTAAACTTGAATTGTTTAAGCTTGCATTTTGTAAAAGCAAATCCAAATCAAATTTGTATGCATGTAATACATCATAAACATAAAAAATCACACCATAAACATAACAAATCACACTATAGCACTTAGTCATTTTACAAAAAAATTAATCTCACATGACATTCTTTTTCTCAATTTATAAGTAGCTAAAGCCAAATATAGTTTGACTGCTACAAAAGAAACACATAAGAAACACATTTTCCTTTGTTCTGAAGATAGAAAAGACAATTTTTTTTTCAGAAAGCATTTAGATTATGGACATTGCATTTGGTTCTCATACCTCAGCGATCTTTTAAAACACATAGTAAAAATGTGTTTTGAAACTGTAACTCATATTGTGCTCAGAAACAATTGCAAATTTAGTGTTCTGAAACATATTTAAGACTTTATTTTCTTTTAAGACCAGTCTATTTAGAAAATGTTTCATCCTAACATCAATATTCAATTTCCATATGGGCTATGGAATGTTTTCAGACTGATTTTTATGTGCATTAGACCTAGATTTCTTTGGCAGTCTTTATTTTTGACTCTTTCATGTACACTGTGAATTAAAATATAAGAGAGGGGAAGGGAGAGGTATATTTTTAGTTTCAGCTTCATCTGTGGCCATGGAAATTCATATCTTGTTCTCAACGACTCCCTTCAAAATACATTCACAAATATCTAAAAAGAGCCAAGTTCAATATCCATATACCGGTCCTGAGATTAAAAATTGCTCAAGAACATCCAAATAAATCTGGTAGACTTTGTATTGCTGATGTTGTCATAAAATAGAGATCTGATAGTGAACTTAATTAGATAGATACATCTAGATTTCACATAAGAAAAACTGTAACAGGATTGTACCTGGTTGTAACAGACTTTAACAGCACTGGTTTGATTATGAACATATTGCAATAATTTTCTTTCAAAACATAGTGGTTGTTTAGACATTTATCTATTTTTACATGTAAATTTGTTTGCATGAACACTGTTGTATTACGCTTGAATGTTTTTTATTTTTTATTTTATTTTTTATTTTTTATGTTTTTTATTAAAGCAAACCATAAATAAAACTGGAAAATATTTCATAGTTAGAAGAAATAAAATCTCAAAATCCAGAAAATTATGCTTACAATCATTTGTTTTTCCGTATTTTGGATGTGCATAAATAAAACATAAGCACTACAACACCTTCTCTCTTAAGCAATTATTTTACATCTCTTAATTAAAAAATATCCATCACATCTGAGAAGTTATGGCAGTCCAATGAAGTCCCTACTGACTGGAAAGGGGAAACATAACTTCCATTTTTAATAAAGGTAAAAAGGAAGACACAAGGAACTACAGGCCAGCCAGTCTCACATCTGTGTCTGGTAAGATCATTGAGCAGATCCTGCTGGAAACTCTGCTGAGACACATGGAAAATAAGGAACTGATTGGTGAAACTAGCATGGCTTTACTAAGGGCAAATCATGCCTAGTATATATGCTGGCCTTCTAAAATGGGGCTACAGCATTGATGGATATGGGAAGAGTAACCAACATCATCCATCTGGACTTGTTCAAAGTGTTTGTCACTGTCCTGCATGAGTTTAAATTGGAGAGACATAGATTTGAAAATGGCCCACTCAATGGATAAGGGATTAGCTAGATGCTCACACTCAAAGACTTGTGATCATTTGTTCAATGTCCAAGTGGAGACTGATGGCGAGTGGTGTTCTTCGTTTTGGTATTGGGACCACTGTTGTTTAACATTTTTGTCAGAGACGTGGTCAGTGGGATTGAGTGTACCCACAGCCAGACTGACCATGACACCCAGCTGGCAACATGGTGGGCAGACTGGAGGGAAAGGATGACATCCAGTGACTCTGACAAGCTTAAGAGCTTGGCCTGTGCAAAACTCTTGAATGGCCAAGTCCAAGGTCTATTCCAAGAACAAATACAAGCTAGGTGGAGGCTGAGAGTAGCCCTGAAGAGAAGAACTTAGGGATGCTGGTGGATGAGAAGCTCAACATGAGCCAGAAATATGCACCTGCAGCCCAGAAATCCAACTGTATCCTGGGATGCATCATAGGAAGTGTGACCTGTTGATCAAGGTAGGTGTGTGTTTCTCTGCTTTGCTCTCATGAGACATACTGCAATGCCTTTGACTTAACCACTTGTTAGTAATGCTCTAGAATTTTTACTGAATACACAGTATTTTTCTTTAGGAAGGAGGAAAACTAACACTAAATATACTAATTTTTTATGTATATTTCATCATATTATACGTAAAAAATATTCTTTCAAACTTCAGATACTCTTACTTTGGAGTGTTACTGAATGCTGTCTGTCTACACAGTTAAACAAGCTAGACATGAATGGGATATATGTCAGTTTTGCCATGTCAAGGAACTTTTTGTCTTGTCAGATTTCTAAATTCTTTCTGCATGTTCTATAATTAATTAATCTACTCCTTCAAAATTTGGTCATTGTTTTAAAGAATGCATATCTCTAAGCCCTGTGACTGTGGGAATTTTCTGTTGAGGTATTTCATCTTTTATTGGGGATGAAGAAACTTATTTGCAAAGAATTAAGAAGACTACACTGTATTATTTCTTTTGATCTGCACAAATTCCAGCTTTCCCTGACACTCAAGAAACAGAACACGTTTTATAAAGCCTTTTCTGAATTCCTTAACAAGTCAATGTCAATGTGTTTGGCAAAAAAAATCTTCATAATTCAAAAAATCAAATAATTTACATATTTCATTTAAAAGTTTTTACACTAGATATTTTTATTTTGCAGAAAAAAACACCAACCCTTAATCAAACCTTAGCAGGATATTTATTTTTAATTTTCAAAAATTAATTAGTTTCTAAAGTTATTAGTTTAGTTTCCATAGTTAAACAAAAGAATTATTATTTTCTCTTAGCATATCATTCCAGAATAATCAGACAAGATAATCATAAAGTAAATCTGCATACTCTATTAACCTGCTATCTTTACACATTACATCAATGTTTAAAAACTATAGAAACTAAATTGCAATTCATTTGTAGAATTAAAATATGAAATTTCCATGGATATACTTACATAGATGAAGTCCAAGACTTTGTGAAATAAGGATAATTTTCCCCTTATGTCAATAACTACTCTAGGTAGTTATTAGATTATTAGGAGATTAGGTAGATTATTAGTATTGCTAGAAGATGTCAAAACTACAAATTTCTAGGGGAACATACAAATACCAACAGTATTGAAATTTCTGTGAGAGGCCTACATCCGATTTGGTATTGGATAATGTATTTAGGGCACTTAATAGCAATGGTTAAAATTAAAACTTACAGCTTTTATATACAGAAACTTGACTTTTTACTTTATATCCATTCCAGTTACTTAAGGAGCAATACTCATTGTCTTGTGTTGGTAGTCTGTTTCACATCAATGTATAAAAAGAAATGTTGATTTTACTGAATAGGTAAATGAACTACATAATACACGTTACATAATACACGTTGTTTTACCGGTACTTATAGCTAGGCTTTCAAGAATTAAATGAAGGCAACACATTCACTTCCTCTACAAAAACAAAATTATTTGTCTTTACTCTCCTGTACCTGCTCCCTTTCTTGGAGCTGTTATCAGTTGTTTTATGTGCATAAACACTGGTGCGTAATTCACCAGGCAAAGAGATTTTGATGTGTGGGATCGTTTACAAT
The DNA here is from genome assembly GCA_033556795.1 of Tapera naevia. Taxonomy (NCBI): domain Eukaryota; kingdom Metazoa; phylum Chordata; class Aves; order Cuculiformes; family Neomorphidae; genus Tapera; species Tapera naevia. The sequence goes on from JAUMJJ010000016.1 coordinate 1,960,269, forward strand.
CTGATACTTCTTTCACCAGCAGTATGTGTGAACTTTTCAAACCGAGAGACCCATAAACCAAAAGAAGCATAATCTGATGCTCACTATTTCAGAAAGAAACTTCTCTGTTTTCTAAATATGAAACTCTCTCTTGTCTTTCATGGCCTACTTTTTCTTCAGAATGGAGGACAATGGCAGCAATCCCTCTTTTTTTGTTTTCATTATGATAGCTGCCAACAATCTGTAGTTTTACAATAAAAGTTGATTCTTCAGCACAGTTAGCTATTCAGTCTGAACTAGGGCATAAATAGAAATCTTATTTGAACTTCCATTTTTGAAGGCAGACAAAGGCTGATTTCAGCTGCAACAAAACTTTGAGATGAATCCGTAGCACTTCTAAAGGATATTGTTGCTGGAATACCCCAAAGTCTAGCAATTTTCAGATTTTTAAAGATTTGGGTCAGACCATCAAGCAATATGGAAATATGAACGCACTGGAGAGAGTGCAATGAATGGTCAAGAACATGACTGAGGGACGGAGCATGTCTCCTATTAAGAAAAACTGAGAGAAATGAGGGTGTTCAGCAGGGAGAAGAAAAGTCTCAGGAGAATCTTACCAACGTACCTGAAGGGAGGGTGCAAAGAGGATGGAGCAAGGGTCATTTCATTGCTGTTCAGCACCAGAGGAAATGGGCACACAACGAAATTCAGGAAGTTCCCTTGGAACATTAGGAAATACTTTTTCGCTGTTACCATGACCAGGCACTGGCATAAGTTGCCCAGAATGGTGTTGGACTCTCCCTCTTTGGAGATACTTAAAAGCCATATAGATAAAAAAAAAAATCATCCTAGGAAACTGTTTGTGGCAGTACATTAAGAGGAAGATAGGATCAGATGACCTTCAGAGTGTTCTTCCAACTTAAATTATTCTGTTATTCTGCGATTCTGTGAATTCTGTGTAGTTCTATGTGGACAAGGGGCTACTGAAAATTCTTTAATAATGCTGTTGCAACCAATTTCCCATTTCTCCAACTGTAATTTCACTTAGACTATGTATTTCCACCTTTATTGTAGAACAGTGATTTGACAGAATGTTCACTTAGAGAATCTCCTCTGCTGCTGTTTTCTTCTCTTTCTGTAACTTACAGGTAGAACTCCCAATGTTTTTTTGGACCCCAGCACTTTTTCTATGAATCAGAATTAGCTTCACCCATTTCCTTTCATTATATAGAATTAGCACTGGAAATTCTAAAACAGTAAGAAGTCTGTAAAAACAAAATTTCTCTAGTTTGATTCTGATGCATCTAACCAAATATTGACCATCATAGTCATCACTCAAAAGGATCTTCCTCCCCTTCCCTGCCCAGTTAACATCTCTATATCGTCTATTATTTAGCTTAGCAGATTGTTTTCCTCATCCCCTGCTGTTCTCGTCAGCAATTCATGGCACTAATCACTTCTTGTTTTCATGCACCCTCTATCATGAGTAGAGGATATTCACCAGTTGTGAGAGACAGCAACATAAGCAACACCACAAGAAATATGCAGATTGATCATCCATTTGTGTTTAAAAATAATATTTAGCTTTCAAATTTTCTAGGTTCAGAAGCTAGTGAAAAAAACAAAAATATATTAGTAAAACACATTATGGTCTATAACCACTGTTTGACAAACTGAACTAGAAAAGTATACAGTAAAAATGCAGCTATAAACACATACTATGCAGTTGTGTGGGGTTTGGTCCTGAGTTTGTAAGGTATTTATTTGCTTAATTACTTCATTACTCAATAGTACTGGAATCAATTGCACTCAGCTCCTAACATGACATTCAGCATAGTGCTATCTATCTCAGATCTTACACAGCTTGCAAACAAAAAAGAATAAAGTGTTCTTAACATAACTCCAGTCTGTGTTCTAAAAGTGTTCTAGGAATTAATGTGATCCATATCAGTGTTTGCTTAAGTAAGTTTCCCCTGTACTTTGATTATCTTCTTACATACAATAACAAAAGAAATTAAAGATCAGTCATACCTGCTGTACCAGACCAGCGTGTAAGTCACTGCAACACAGAAAGCAAGACAGTTCGTTCAATATTCACAGCAGATATCAAAAAGAACAAAAACATGAGCTAAGGACTCTTCTAGAGATTCTTATTTTTTTATTTAACCTACTCTCTAGAAATCTTATGTCAGTAAACTACCTTACATGACTGACACCATAGTATATAAGCAAAGTTTATTTCATAACTAAATGCAGAAAGGGAGTTGAAACAGCTTGCAACTCCAAGTTTCCATATGCATAATTTGACCCAATAATTCTCTATCTTAGGCACAGAGGAAGACTGAGGCTTCACATTCTGGTAACTACTGGACTTTCAGACAGGTGTTCTGGCAAGATACTGTACACAAGACTCTATACCAACAAGGCAATATGTAAAATAAGGGGTAGCAGAGTACTGAGAGTTAAACAAGTAGACACAAATTTGCCTAAAAAGGAATGAAATCTATATGCTTAGTAACATCAAAGTTTAATGTAGATAGATGTATATAGTCAAATCTCAATTGACAGAACCATGGAAAACAGCCAATGACCCTATTTTGTAGAATCAAGGAAGTCAGCTGCTGAAGTACATTTACAATATTTTGAGATGTACCTTACAGCACTGCACCATGGTACCTTACAGCACTGTCCATGAAACAGATAATCTTTAAGTGATTCTGTATTGAAAGATCTCATTTTCTTTCTGTATTTATTTAAGATCAAGGTATAGAAAGTGAAAATGCAACTCTGATCTTATCGTAGTGTAGCTTTTTTTTCAAAGAAAGCACTTAGAAGTATTTTTGGAAGGATCATTGAGTCTATGTTTGTGTACTATATGAATTAAATGTCCTTTTTTTTTGTTGTTTTCCCCACACAGAATGCTGGACAAAAGGGTAATCCATACATTCCAATTTTTTGTAAAATGCACCCAGCTAAAGATACCTTCACGATATAAAAAATACTAATAGATATGCTTCTTTGTCTTTTATGCGATCAGAAGCACCACTATGTAACTCTTCAAGCTGGTAGAATTGTTCAGCTTTCCTTTTTTATTCTCCCAGACTTGAAGGTCACATACTTGATCTTACATGAAAAAAAGGAAGCATGTCTATATTGGTATACAGTTTCCATTTGTGATAAATTCTTTTGATTAAGATACAAATGACTTCGGATACAGCAGAATCAATCGGAGAGAGGGGGTAAGGCTGTTCTAAAGACACAGGTACAAGAATGATGACAGTTTATGTTTGAGAAAAGAACTGATAGCTTGTGTGCAAAACCCTGCCCTATATATCCATGGAGTATACATATATATATATATATATATATATATATTCCTTGTTTTATTCCAAGGTTGCTGTCTATCGTTGAAGATCAGGTTTTATTTTCCTAGATAGCTCTCTCATAACAGAGGAGGCCATCCCTCATAACAGGGTCTTGTATGGCCTGTATCCCAACCGCTCAACACCTATTGGGTTGCAGACAACAACGGAGCTTTAAGTTCTTCTTGGTGAAGAACTTAAACTTCACTATGGTAGGAGGTGCTTGGCCATTCTCAGTACTCGAGGCTGACATCTGTTGTTGAGGATCAACAACAATAGCTCAGTTTGGATCCTTGGCCCTTTAGTCATAGTTACAGTTCTGGTTTTAGGGCTGGTTCACTTTATATTTGTGTTGGCATTCTTCTTCCTGAAATTGTAGCCTTGACACCCTTCTCTCTCTGCAACGTCTTGGGCCAATTGGACAGCTTTGTGTTCTGCAAACTGACTTGACCTGCCTTCACCTTAAATGGCTTCCACCACTCATCAGGTAGGACTCCAAGCAGCTGCTTTCCACTTCCGGCTCCTCCCTACATTACGGCAGGAACCATTGGAGAAAAAGTCATAGCATGTCTCTTCATCTGGCAGATTACTATATGGCAGAGCTTCTTCAGCTCGAATCACTGACTCCTCCTCCTCTTCGTCTGCCAGACTGAAGTTCCCACCTTCAGGCCAATTAGTTATAATTTCCAAAATTCCAGGGCGATTCAAGTTCCTGGTTTGGACACGTTGTGTAATCAAAGCAATCCACTTGTTCCTCATGGCGTCGGTGGCATGATGTGTAGAGGGCACCTTCCCTTTGAACGTCTAGCTCAACACTGGTCATCGGGGTGCCAGGAAGAGCTGTGCTTCGGTACCAATTACCTCTGAAGCTGCTCGTTATGCCTTTATATACCACTAAGATTTCTTTTTCCCTGGGAGTGCAATTGGCCTCAGAACCTCTGTAGCTTTGGTTCCAGAAACCCAATGGTCACTCTCGTGTCTCGCCAGGCACTTTTTGCCAGAACCTCCAGGAGGGACCTTTATCTCCAGCTGCAGAGTAGAGTACATTCTTTACATCTGGTCCCATCCTGACTGGTCCAAGAGCCACAGCATGTGCAATTTCTTGCTTGATCTGCCTGAAAGCTTGTTGTTGTTCAGGACCCCATTGGAAACTCTTATTTTTACGGATCACAAAGTAAAGAGGGCTCACAATCTGGCAATACTCTGGAATGTGCATCCTTCAGAAGCCTATGGCTCCCAGAAAACCTTGGGTCTCTTTCTTGTTTGTCGATGGAACCATTGCTACAATCTTATTGATGATGTCAATTGGAATCTGGCACCTTTCATCTTGCCATTTCACCCTTAGGAATGGGATCTCTCTGGCAGGTCCCTTGACTTTGCTCTTCTTTATAACAAAACCAGCCTCGAGGAGAATCTGGATAATCTTCTGATTTTGTCAAAGATCTCTCCTGCTGTGTCCTCCCACAAAATGATGTCATCGATATAATGGATATGTTCTGAGGCCTTACCCTTCTCTAGTGTAGCCTGAATCAGCCCGTGACAAACGGTTGTACTGTGCTTCCACCCCTGGGGCAGGCGATTCCATGTGTATTGAACACCCTTCCATGTGAAAGCAAACTGTGACCTGCACTCTGCCACTAAGAGAATAGAGAAAAATGAGTTAGCAATGTCAATAGGGGCATAGCACTTCGCTGTCTTGGACTCCAGCTCACACTGGAGTTCCAACATAGCTGGTAAAGCAGCACTTGATGGTGGTGTGACTTCATTTAAGCCACGATAGTCCACAGTCTGTCTCCATTCTCCATCAGACTTGCGTACAGGCCAGATAGGGTTACCGAAGGGTGAACGGGTTCTGCTGACCATCCCTTGGATTTCCAGCTTCTGAATCATCTTATGGATGGGGATCACAGCATCTCGATTCGTCCGATACTGTCGTCAGTGTACAGTTGTCGTGGCTATTGGCATTTTTTGATCTTTAACTTGCAGTAATCCCACTGCAGAAGGGTCTTCTGAGAGGCCAGGAAGGGCAGACAATCACTTGGACTCCTCTTCAATAACTGTGGCTACACCAAATGCCCACCAGTACCCCTTCAGGTCCTTGAAGTATCCTCTTCTTAGGTAGTCCGTACCTAGAATGCAAGGGGCTTCTCTCCCCGTCACAATGGAATGCTTTTTCCATTGGTCTCTTGTCAAGCTCATGTTGGCCTCTACCACTGACAACTCCTGAGACCGTCCAGTAACTCCCGAAAGAGGAACAGTCTCTGTACTCTTACGTTCCGATGGCATTAAATACACTGGGCACCAGTATCTATCAAAGCTCAGTATCTCTGAGGATCCAACGTACCAGGCCATCAAACCCACACAGCCCAGTAAGCCCAATTATCTTCTTTGTCTCTCTCCTCCTGGAAGAAGGCAGGGCCCCTCTATTGTCTTGATCAGAGCAATCATTGTCGGACTTTGACTTTGGTTACTTGGGGACATTGTGTCATAAGTCAGGTGGATTTCCATCTTCTTGCCTTTTGGCAATTGCAGTTTCTTGTCTAAAAATTCTGCATCTATCACGTAGAAATCTTTCCTGTCAGTGTCCTTCTGTCTCAGCTCCTCCACTCTAACTTCAAGCTTGTAAGTGGTTTTGCCACCCCAATTCTTCATGTTCTCTCCCTTGCTGCATAATTGGCTCCCTGACTGATGCTTAAGGTTGCCTTCACCCAACGTGGGAAAGATGAAGATAATGAATGAGGCTGAGACCGAGATCAAGGTCTAGGTCAAGGTCATCTTGGTCTATCCCTCCGTGATCATTCCATTGACCTTCCTCTGTAATCTCTATAACATCTGTCATCTCTGTCTCTAGGATCATCCTCATATCTGAAGTATTCATAATGTCTCGCTATTCTTTCTCTATCATAGGTAGGTTGGTGTAGAGAAACGGAGGAGTCTTCCAGACTTTCCACTATGTGCTTTATCCAACGATACATGGCTTCCACACTTGTTTCACTCGTCCTTGGATCATATACAGTGATCAAACCGTAGGCATATGGTTTAGGGGCACCTTTAATTACTTTTTTTCATATAGGCTGTGTTCAGGGGACACCCTCTGGAGCTAGGATATCATAATGGTCTGAATCAGAATAGATGATTTCCAACATGGCTAATTCCCATAGGTATTGAATACCTTTTTCAACATTATTCCACCTTCTTGGAGAGCTCAAAGATATTCCTTAAATGGGTATTTCACCCTCACAGCGTGGAGGATTCGGATCCAAAGACTGGACGCCATTCTCTCCCTTGCCATTTCTTGTTCTGTTACAGGATCTCGGGCAAGAGATTCTAATTGTTATGCTTCATGACCTTCAATCACGTGATTATTAGTCCCATTGTCCCAGCATCGCACCAGCCAAGTGAGGATTTGTTCACCAGGCAAACAAATGTAATCTCTTCATAGATCCAGAATATCGGTTGCAGTAATTGACTGTGTAATTTCACTTTCTCACATTATTTCTTGTCCGTCTCTCCTACATAGAATCTTGTCCGCTTCTCTTGTACTCTTCCACTTGTATGCGGAACCACTCCTCACCTCCTCTCTGTATCTCTCCCAAGGAGGTGGAGACTGAGCGTGATGTGGAGATGGACTTCTATGTCATTCATACCATGGTGATGGACTTCTACGTTGTTCACCATACCCGGCAGGTAGAGGTAGCGAGAAGTTTTTTGGGTGCTGAGATGAAGGCCTCAACCAATCTTCAGGTAACAATAATTCTCTCTCAGGTTGAGGGGAATGCTTTAGTCTCTTCTTTGCATCTTCTGAAGTAATAATGTGTGGTCAGAATATAAATGATCTAGTGACAGTATACCACAGATTTTTTTGTACTGTTGCCTTCTTTTCTCTTGATACCACTCTAATTTCCTTTGGATGCGCCCCTAGTTCTTTTGGGTGTGCCCCTTCTCTTGCAACCGTTTCTTCCTCTCTGGCAGCCACTCCTTCCTCTGTCACAGCCCCTTCTTCCTTGCTCACAGCTGCTCCTTCATCTGCTACTGCCTGCGTGGATGGGATAGGTCATCCTTCTTCTTCCTCTTCTTCTTCTTTTTCTTCTTCATCTTCACCTTCTTCTTCTTCATCATTTTCTTCTTCTTCTTCATCTTCTTCTTCGTCTTCTTCATCATCATCTTCTTCTTCTTCTTCCATGAGTTCCAGTTGCAGAGATGGGTCTGTTAATTTTATGGTCTCCCTTACCAATGTCTTCTTTTTATTTATAGTAGTAAGAATCACTTTCCTGGTTTTAACTTGAGTCCCAGTTCTAGTAGACTTAGTAGATATGGCTTTAACTTCAAGTTGTGTTTGGACCCCAATTTCACATGTGGGCCTAGTTTCAGGTGGCATAGTTTGGGTTTCTGTCTTAACCTTAACGTTCTCAGTGTGATCTAAGGCAGCTCAATAAGCATTAGCCAAGCCTCAGTACAAAGAAAAGAATTGCATGTTTGTGTCATCATATGAAAGACACCTTTCCCTTAAACAACATGTCATCTCATCATGGTCAAACACCTGTTCTCGCATAAAGTCCCAAGTAATGGGAGTTGTCACACATCCTACCAGTTTACCAAAATTCAACCATGATCCCTGCCATCCAAAGACTGGCCTGTCCAAGCTCCTTCCTAAAGCTCCAGTGATTCATTTCAAGGTTAAGCCTTTCTTACAAGGGAAAAAATGCAGCACCACCTTTCCAATTTTAAATAGTATTTCTGCTGTCTTAACCACTAATATCATTGTTTGTAAACAATTTCAGTATTGTTTAGAGCAGATCTTAGGAGTCTTTGCTACCAAACCTTGAATGGCACCATTACGGAGACTGTATATTAGGCCATCAACATTGAAATTAAGGAATGGAAGCCATTCATTCCATCCATCTGAACGGTTGCTGTCCTCAACAGGATATCATGCACAAGCACAAAACCAGCTAGAATAATGAAAAAAATGAGTAAAAAGGCCATTGTTATTATTTTTCTTCAAGTTGTTCCTAAACAAACTCTTGTTTTATGAACAAAGTTTTCTTGGCTGCTTTCCCGGTACTCTAACGGCATTCCTGGACACTGTTCTCAAAAGAAACCAAGTTTAACCATCCTCTGCTACCAAATTCTGAGCTTGTTTGAGCCAGACCTCCCAAGCTCTCTAGCGCTCAGTCTGCCTCTCTCCCAAACCTTCCCTCCTTTCAAAGGAAAAAAACTATAGAAGAAACCAAAATCACACTAAATATATTTATTTATGTATTTTCTAAATATAAACAACTACATATAGCAACGATATGTAAGGCAGCAAGAGAAGAGGGGAAGGGAAATGGGAAAAAGGACAAAAATGGACTAAAAAAAACCTGGCATGTACAACTATAACACCCAGTAACTAACAAAGTAAAGAATCAAGAAATCTTACTATACTACCTCCCCTGTCGAGAGTCGGATGGTCAAATCTGACCTATTAAAAAATTTTCCACAGGTTCAGCAGCAGACAGGACCAATGCAGTGATCGTCTGCTCCTCAGCCTTGCCTGAAGAAGAAGAGAGCATACTCTCTTATCTGCACCTTATTTATATGTTGAGTTGCGTTAAAGGAAGATATGAAATACTTCTGTGGATCCTGACCTCCATTATTAATGAAGGCCTGTAAAGGCCATTTTTACGGAAGAGCAATCCACTACATTTCTATACAAGCAAATTCATGAGAACTAAAGGATCAAATCTTATTTCAAAATTTCTTTTTAGAGAATAAACATGTTTAGCTTTACAGGAAAAACTAATTTTTCATATCGTCCAGGGTTTAAAAAAAAAAAAAAATCTAAAAATTTGATTTATCATGCTGTCACCAATTATCAGGAAAATTAGAAGTACTTTTTTCACATCTTTAGTCATCTCTGCTCTTTTGTGTTATTTAAATAGGGCTTTACTATCTTCCTCATGGCTATTTTGAAAACAAAATTAGTTTTGTATGCTAATAATTCTGCATATATAATTTTTACTGCTGTGAGAATGTACAAGCAGTATCACCTAAGTTTAACCTTAGGCACCCTAATTTAGATTGACAGTTTAATAGTAGTGATTTGGTATGAGAAAATGCCTGCACAGAGATTAATTTGTATATTCACTCACTTACCTCTTTCTTTCATAGCAGAAGAATAATTACCTTAGGTTTAGGTTGGAAAAGTAATTTTCAGCATTATATCCCCAAAACAAGGATGAAAGATGAAGAGCTGTGTCTGTGGTGAGTGTTGGGTTTTTTTGAAGTTTAAATTAGCATGGTAAAAATCTCTTTGAATTGTTTTTACAGATAGAGATGTGTTTCGGTGCGAATGAAATCACAGCTGGCATTGAGGTAAAACTGTGAAGTACTTTTCTTAGGGGGATGCTATAGTGCGATCAATAGATGGGACTCGGAGGAGGAAAAGCAAATAAATGCAAGAAAAAGGACAAAAGTGAATTGAACCACAAATTCTCTAGAAAGTTAAGTCATGACATCTACTGTAATAAGTTAAGAACATTCATTACTTTGGGAAAAAGTGAACTTTACAATGTTTATGAAAACATTACGAAAATTTTGTGAAGCCTCCAGCACATACCACGAAACAATTCAAAATCAATGTAATGTTGATATACCAATATTTGTAAAGACTCAGTAAAGTTGTTTTTTGCTACATCAGCAATATGATATATTCTTTTTAACTGTTACACGTTTTATTAAACGAGAGAAAAATCTAAACAAAATACATTCTGCTTTTATTCCCATGGAAGTTTTTGGTGGAGCTGTGTTTTTTTATTGCTGTACATTGCTTTGTTTTTAAATCTTTTTCTAAAGCTGCATCATATAAGTATTTGTATGTCATTTAAGAAGATGACTTACTGATTTTTTTCCTTTCCAGAAAGTAACAGAATAAAAAACATGTAAGCGATCAGGAGATATTTTTCACTTTTGTATATTCTGTAAGAATTCCATGTGCCTCTGTTTGCACATGAAAACATTTTGTTGTGCTCTTTAACTCTATTCTAAAAAGATATTATTTGATACTTCTTTCTACTACTAAGACTTCTAATGCAATGAGATTGGTTAATCCTTACTGCAGATGCACACAATTATTTCTACCACTATTTAATTAACAAGCTTTCTAATTTTTTGAGTGTTGGTTGGAAATTAACCCAATTTACTGATTATCCTTATCTCTGACTAGAACATCATTAGCAACTCCTTCAGAGCTATGAAGCGATTCTAAGACATTTGTGCCACGTAGTTTCAAACAGCTTCAAAGTTTGAGGCCAGGAGCATCCGCTGTAAGCCTTTTACGTGGATCCCTTGGATCCTATCTTACTGAACAGTAAGAGTTAAGATTACTGATGTGTTTGTGATTGAAAGACAACTGAAAATGGGAGAATACTCTGTCAAATATTAAACAGTCTTCAGTAACTCCATTTTTACTATTAAGAAACTTTTCTTAATACATGAATGTCATACTTATTTTCTTTTGATTTCTGTTTTACACTTCTTTCAAAGGAATATGGGAAGATTACTTGTATTCGGTTGTTTTGCTCAATCTCATTCATCTGGGAAATAAGTCAGTCACATTGCAATACGCACCATGATATACATTATTAATAATGGTAGCAATAGATTTTAAATCTCCCCCTTTCTTACTCTTACTCTTTCTTACTCTTACTGGAGTAAAATAATCTGAAATTATTACATCCTAAAAGATATTGATATGTTTGCAGTCTATAAATAGGTTGCTCAATATTGCGATTCTTTAGTTTGAAAACATATTCAGTACCCAACATTTGGAATTTTATCTCCAGATAGGTTTAGTAAAATACAGGGTTGCTTTAAAGGTCCTCAGACCTATGATGCATGCAATCTTTGCTTTCTGTCTCCTGTAACTTGGAATTATTTTGATAAATTTCACCATCATAATCCCACACTTAGTATTAAAATTCTCAGTGTTAGATTTCCAATCAAGGGTTCTAGTCTCTATGATGATTGCCTATAGAAGACTTCTCTAATATTTATGGAACTCTATTACAGTATTGAGGGATTTCAAAATTATTAATGAATGCAGTGGTTTTGTCGAGACAAAAGCACTGACATTTTACACACAAAATTTTAGGCTGATATCTGGAGAAGTAACTTTACTGAATTCGCAGGTGTGAAGCACTATCATCATCACTGAAAATATACAGCTTTACTGAATTTTCCTAATTGTGCTATTCTCAAATGGTTGATTAAAAAGAATAGGATAGTTCCCTTTCTTTCAAACATTTAGCTATTCCAGAAAGTTGGACTCCTTTTACAACAGTTACTCTGATCTATTAAATTATAATCTTTTCAGGTTAACAATAGAACTGTGCTCTGTGGGTTTTAAATTGAGATCTGCTTAGCTATCCATAGATTAAATAAATAAATAAATAAATAAATAAATAAATAAATAAATAAATAAATAAATAAATAAATAAAATAAAAAGTCAACAAACAAACTGAAACATTATATTAACTATTCCTAATCTTTGATATGGGCAAAATAAGGACGCTATTTAAATGTATTAATACTTATCTCAGGAACTTGAGAATATAGAGGATTTTAAATTTTGGTCAAGCCTTCTGTTGCCTACTATTTTAAAAATTCGCTATAGTTAGCTTTACCATTCATATGAGGTGAAGTTCACTCTTTGTTCTCCACATGTTTTCATTCACAACCTTCTTTACTTACCCAGTACTGATATCAATTTTACCAAATGCTTACAAACAGTAGGAGTACCGAGTTGGTACAGAGGTTAGATAGATGTTGGTAGAGTAGATCCTGCTTGTGAAGCGTAACTGGTGTTATCTACTTGGACTCGTGTACAGCCTTCAACACTGACCAGCACATCATCCTTGACTATAAATTAGAAAGACATAGCTTTGATGGATGGACTGCTGGTGGGTAAGGGATTGTCTGGTATGATGCACTCAAAGAGTTGTGATCAGTGGCTCAATGTCTAAGTGGACAACAGAGATGAGTGGCATTCTGCATAGGTCCATAAAGAACTAGTGGGTTATGCATCTCTGCTGGAGACATGGGCAGTGGGATTAATGGCACCCTCAGCAAGTTTGCCAATGATAACAAGCAGTGCGGTGCGGTCAACAATCCTTCCCTTTCCCTTCCCTTCCCTTTCCCTTCCCTTTCCCTTCCCTTCCCTTCCCTTCCCTTCCCTTCCCTTCCCTTCCCTTCCCTTCCCTTCCCTTCCCTTCCCTTCCCTTCCCTTCCCTTCCCTTCCCTTCCCTTCCCTTCCCTTCCCTTCCCTTCCCTTCCCTTCCCTTCCCTTCCCTTCCCTTCCCTTCCCTTTCCCTTCCCTTTCCCTTCCCTTTCCCTTCCCTTTCCCTTCCCTTTCCCTTCCCTTTCCCTTCCCCTTCCCTTCCCTTCCCTTCCCTTCCCTTCCCTTCCCTTCCCTTCCCTTCCCTTCCCTTCCCTTCCCTTCCCTTCCCTTCCCTTCCCTTCCCTTCCCTTCCCTTCCCTTCCCTTCCCTTCCCTTCCCTTCCCTTCCCTTCCCTTCCCTTCCCTTCCCTTCCCTTCCCTTCCCTTCCCTTCCCTTCCCTTCCCTTCCCTTTCCCTTCCCTTTCCCTTCCCTTTCCCTTCCCTTTCCCTTCCCTTCCCTTCCCTTCCCTTCCCTTCCCTTCCCTTCCCTTCCCTTCCCTTCCCTTCCCTTCCCTTCCCTTCCCTTCCCTTCCCTTCCCTTCCCTTCCCTTCCCTTCCCTTCCCTTCCCTTCCCTTCCCTTCCCTTCCCTTCCCTTCCCTTCCCTTCCCTTCCCTTCCCTTCCCTTCCCTTCCCTTCCCTTCCCTTCCCTTTCCCTTCCCTTTCCCTTCCCTTTCCCTTCCCTTTCCCTTCCCCTTCCCTTCCCTTCCCTTCCCTTCCCTTCCCTTCCCTTCCCTTCCCTTCCCTTCCCTTCCCTTCCCTTCCCTTCCCTTCCCCCTTGTCGCATAGGAAGACGAAGAAAGTCTTCGCACTGCCCAGGAGAAGGATTTCCCCCACGTGAGTTTTGGTTTTTCCCTCGGGATCATCACCTCTCTCATTAAATGCCATTCTTCGGAGCCCAGTGGGACCACGGACTGTCCCCCACCCCCCCCACTCCCTCGTGGGTGTAGCAGTGCCCCCTACTGTCCTTGAAATATAACTGCACCGTAGGAGCAAAGATAGGACTTGCTTAACTAGTTTGAAGTTACAGCATTGCTGTGTGTTTGGCTCTGTGTTTGGTTATACATATATTTGCAGTTGAGAACTGTTATCTTTTCCTATATAATCTTCCCGTGCCCCCCTCCCTCCCCTGGTCCTGATTAAAGTCTATTAATTGCAGAAGGGTTGTGGTGATTTTCTTGTGGGAGATAGCCCCAATAGACACCTTAGTTTTCCTTTAAACCAAGACAGTCTGACACCCTGATCTAGTGGAAGGTGTCCCTGTCCATGGCAGGGTAAGTGGAGCTAGATGATAACCATAGCCTGGGCTACATCAAAAGAAGTTCGACAAGCAAGTTGATGGAGGTGATTCTCCCCCTCTACTCTACTCTCATGAGACCTCATCTGAAGTACTGTGTCTAGCTCCAGAGCACAGGAAAGACATGGACCTGTTGGAGTGGGTCCAGAGGAGTTTCACAAAAGTGATCAAAGGCCTAGAATACCTTCCCTATGAAGAGAGACTTGGTGAAGAGAAGACTTCAGCATTCCAATACTTAAAGGGGGCTTATAAGAAAGATGGGGAAAAAATTTCTATCAGGGTCTGTAGTAATAGGAAAAAGAGTAATGGTTTTCAGCTAAAAAAAGGAGAAGTTTAGACTAGATATTAGGAAGAATTTTTTTTCACTGAGGGTGGTGAAACATCGAAACAGGTTGCCCAGAGAAGTGGTGGAAACATTCAAGGTCAGGTCAGGTGGGACTCCGAGCAACCTGATCTAGTTGAAGGTGTCCCTGCTTACTGCAGGAAGTTGGACTAGATGACCTTCCTGTTCCCTTCCAATCCTAACCATTCCATGAGTCTATGAAATATGTCAAATTCTATTGGAAGAATATTGTAAGACATGGGTGTTGCTACTGCAGAGGATATTTTGGTGTGCAGACAGCTGCACATATACTTAAGTCATAATGAACAGCTGATAAGATTTTTAGATCTCACTCAAATATTCACATATTTAAACTAGAGAAAAGGGTGATGGTTGATAAAGGTGAAACTATCATCCCCTCCCCATTGCCATTTTATTCATGAGATCTAGTTACTATATGTGAAGACTGATAAGCTTGTAAACAGTATGAAATTCATATGTAATCAATTAACAGAATCAACATCTTTGGCTGTCAAAAAAGATTATTTTATATCTTTCATAGAATCATAGAAAAATTTAAGTTGTAGAAGACCCTTAAGATCATTGAGTCCAACTATAAACCTAACACTACCAAGTCCATTACTAAGCCACTTCTCTAAGTGTAGAATCCACAAGTCTTTTAAGTATCTGCAGGGATGGTAATTGAACCACTTCTGCAGGCAGCCTGTTCCAATTCTTGACAAAAGGATACATAAAAATATGCTTGTTTATTAAGAACTTATGCCCTTAGTAACAGTACAAACAAATACATTATATCACTTTAGATTGCCAGAACAGCATAAAAATACATATCTGAATATAGGTTGTGGGAATTAATTTTTGGCAACTCCCATAAAAATGTCAATTTTGCATGTATACAATTATGCACTATTTGTATGATGACTTAGATCATTGTGGATTACAGCTGTATTGAAATACATCCATCAGTTCTGAAACTCTCCCCATTTCAATAAAAGTTGCTTCTAAAACCATTATAATTTCAATCAATTTGAACATAGCTGACATTAAACGTGATAGGACAAATACCCTTTGTCATTTAATTTCTAGAATTACAAGGAAGTAATAATAAACTCATCAACCCTGAATTTCTCTCAAGGAGCGAGTAACCTTTCTTGGAGAATGGTTTTCATTTATCATGATTGCAAAAAATTTTCAAAAAATTTCTCAGATTTGTTCCTGTGAGTATGAGCTCTTATCTTCCATTACTTAGAATAACCTGAGTTGGAAGGGACCACACATGTTATTGAGTCCAACTCTTATCCCTGCATAGGACAATCCCAACATTCACACCATGTGTCTGAGGGCATTGTCCAAATACTTCTTGAATATTGCCATGCTTGGCACTGTGACTGCTTCCTTTCAGAGCCTGTTCCAGTTCTCCACCACCCTCTGGGTGAAGAACCTCTTCCTAATATCTAAACAAAATCTCCCTGACACATCATCCTGCTATTCCCTTGAGTCCTACCCTTGGTCACCAGCAAGAAGAGCGCTTGCTCCTCCTCCTTCCCTCGTCAGGAAGCATTAGATGGCTCCTCTTCTCCAGGTTGAATAGACCAAGTGACTTCAGCAGCTCCTCATACGTCATCCCCTCTACACCATTCACCAGCATTGTGGCCCTCCTCTGAACACTCTCCAGTAGTTTGATGTCCTTATTATTTTGTGGCACCCAAAACCAAAATTATTCAAGGTGTGGCTTCAACAGTGCAGAGCAGAGCAGGACAATGACCTCCCTCGACTGGCTAGCAATGCTGTGTTTGATGGACCCCAGAACACAGTTGGCCCTCTTGGATGCCAAGGCACAATGTTGTCTTATGTTCAACTTGCTGTCTACCAGCAAGTCTATCTGGGATTCCCTAGGTCCCTTTCTGCAGAGCTGCTTTCCAGCCTCTCACTCCCCGGTCTGTAAGTATATCCAGGGTTGCCGTGTCCCAGGTGCAGAACCAGGCACTTGCCCTTGTTAAACTTCATGCGGTTGGCAATTGCCCAGCTCTCCAATCTGTCCAGATCCCTCTGCAAGGCCTCCCTGCCTTCGAGGCTGTCAACCTCTCCTGTCAGTTTTGTGACATCAGCAAATTCAGATTGTAAATCCTGAAGTCCTGCATCCAATTTGTTTCTGAAGGTGTTAAATAATACTGACTGTGAGCTGGAACCTTGCGGAACCCTACTAGTGACTGGTTGCCAGCCTGATTTAACTCCATTCGCCATGACCCTTTAAGCCCGAACCATCAGGCAATTTTTCACCCACACCATTATGTATTTATCCAGCTGTGTACGGGACATTTGTTTAGGAGGATACTATGAGAGACAGTATGAAAAGGCCCTGCTGAAACGGTGCTCCCGGTAGATATCTGGCAAATTGAAGTCCCCCATGAGGACAAAGGCAGATGCCTTAGAGACATCCCTTAGTCCCTTAAAGAATAATTCATCAGTGGTACCATCATGGTTGTATGGCCTATAACACACTACCACAATGACGTCCAATTTGATTGACTGACCCTTCATCCTCACCCAAAGGCTCTCAGCTGTGCCATTTCCAACGGTCAGGTCCACGCTTTTGAGCCATTCTGCTATATATAATGCTACCCCTCTGCCTCTCCTGTCCTGTCTGTCCCTCCTGAATATCCTGTCACCATCCATAATGGTGCACTAGTCACAGAACTCCTCCCACCAGGTATTGCTAATGCCAATAATGTGCCAGGCCAAGGATTCCAGCTCCTCCTGCTTATTCCTCATGCTGCATGCATTAGTATAAAACCAGTTCAGGTGTGGTTCATTGTGCCCTTCCCCTTGTGGAGCAGTGTGAACCTCGCAAGGATGCAGATCCTCAGATTTTGGTGTGCCTTCCCATTGCTCATCCCAAAGTAGCCTGCTATTGCTCCCCTCCCCCTTCAAATCTAGTTTAAAGCCCCTACTTCTAGCTGTAGTTTCTAACCCACCAACGACCTTTGCATTTTGGTTGTCACTTGGAGCACTATCCACTACTTCCACTGAGGGGGCCTCACTAGTACACTGTTCCTCTAACATGGAGTGCCATTGGCAAGCTGTATTCCATTAGGTTTGCTATTGTCCCACTCCCTCTTACAATTTGGTTTAAAGCCCTCTTGATTAGACCTACTATATTTCTGGTAAGTATTTTGCCTCTCAGGGCAAGGGTAACCCATCATTTGCTGGCAGGCCTGCTATGTAGGCCATTCCATTGTCAAAAACTCTCAAAATTTTGTTGGAGCCAAGTATTTATTTCCTGGATCTTCCCACTCCTTCTCCTATCATTCCTTGTAGGAGTGATCGAAGAGAACACCACTTGTGCACCTGAACCCTTCAACATTCTTCCCAAGGCCCAAAATTCCTTTTTAATCGCCCTAAGGTTTCTTGAGGTTTTTTTTTGTTATTCCCTATTTGAAAGATTAGTAACAGATAATGATCCCTAGGCTTGACCAGAGTTGGAAGTTTCATTTCCACATCTCTGTCCAAGGCCCCAGGCAGGCAGTAGACCTCCCTATACAATGGGTCTGGTCTGCATATTCGACCTTCTGTTCCTTTCAGGAGGGAGTTTCCCATGACAATGACCCTCCTTTTCTTCTTTAATGAAGCTCATTTGATTAATGGCTTTGAGTGTCTTGACCTTGGGAAGATTTCTGGACTGTGTTAATAGTTGTTGATGTTAGGGTTTGATTCCACTAGCAGACCTTCATGTCTATTATGCAAAGGTATCTGGGAGACCAAGTATGAAACCCGGGAGACACAGAAGTGGCACCAGGCAGGAACCTGCTGCCATTCCCCTTCAGTCTGGGAGGCTGCATCAACAATGGTTAGAGCAAGGCTAGGAGAAGCCTTAGTTTTCTGGTGAGTGGTCACCACAGTTTTCTGGTACTTCTGGCTGAGGTTCAGATTCAGTGCCCTCCTTGCACCCTGCTTGCTTGCCCTGCCTTTGTGGACTGCCTTAGCAAATTGCCTTGCCATGCACTTCTGACAATCTAGGCACCATTTTTCCCAGTCTTGATTGCAGCGCTTCTGTTGCTGGTGCTCTTTAGGGGCCATTTAAATCCCCCACGGATGCTGCCAGGAATGTCCCTGTCTGCATCAGCCACTCAGTGTGAGCTGCTGCTTACAGAATTCATGAGTCACCCACCCCTGTCTCCCTCTTGGGCTTTCCCTCTCCACCCACTTGGCTGGATCTAGTGTTCAGCAGCAGAAATTACCATTTCTGCCAGCAATTCTTGATGAGGAAATAAAGTATAGCACCAGTAATGTATGATATTCTCAAAACACAGTTACTGATAACCAAGCTAAGGTGTGTAAAAGAATGCTTTTTTGTTCCAAGTCCAAAAAGCAGACTGATTTGAATTATTTAATTACTATAAAAAGTCTGAAAAGTTTAAATAACTGATGTTGCATTCCAGTTTCATATGACAGCACAGTTTGGTTATCAAAATCAAATTAATATATACAATTTTTTAATCGAGTTTTCTTGCTTTTAATCAGTCTTGCTTTAAGTGATTTAATTTTTAACACCTTCAAAACACCAACTTTTTATGCACAGCTTTGAAGTTCACTCAGTATTCAGTATTTTCTTAATAATAATCAATGCACCATATTCACATACATATCTATAATATTGTCTGAAAAGGTGACCTGCTAAGCTGTGCTCTGAAGTTTCTCATAGTACAGTTTACAACCTAAGATAAATCAATATAATGGTTTATATTTTATTTACTAAAAAAGATGGGAAAAAAATCTTTATTTTTCAACTTCATAAATTTCATTTTTTTCTCTTGCAGTTATAACTAGGATTGTGGAAAAAAAAACTGGTGGTCTTATGACTATTAACTTAGTTTTGAATTCTCAGGAGTCATCTGAGTATATATTCTTAAGGAATGAACAAAGAATGAGTGGTAATTCCACCCTATTTGGACAGAAGACCTGTATGATTATGATTGCCTCTTTTAGGTAATTTCCATAATAGTGATACTGAGGTTCTAATTATTATTTCATTTTAACTTCCATACCATGGCCCCAAATAATACTTCATTTATAAACAAACAAACATATATAATGATGTACTTCTCATGTCTGAGGCTTGAAAAATAAATTCATCTAAAGGCACTCAGAATCACGAAATCCAAAATCTACTTCTGTTTGTTACAATACTTCTTCTTATAGTCCAAATAAGTTATTTGCGATCTGCCTTAGTCTTTGTTCAATTAATTGAGTCATTAATAGAAATCTATTTAGATGTAACTCTAGTATTTGTCTATGTAATTTTTTAATTAAGATTAGGTACTATAATTCATTTTTTTAACAGAGAAACGTGACGTGACATCACAAAATATCACCATAATACATCCTATGTTTGGGGCTAGTTAAACTGTAGATTTTGTTTTGTCTTATCTTACTTGTTAAGATTTAAGGGGTTTTTGTTAACTGTGTGGAAGAAACAGAATGGTTGCTGTTTGAAATAGCAGTCTAACCAAAACAAAGATGACTGAAATCTGCATTTGTTTTGCCTTCAATCATAACCTGTATGCTGAATGATTTGGTGATAAAGCCAGGATACAAGGCACTTCATTAATTAAAACTACATTTTGCTTGGGTATTGTATACCATAACTCTCTAAGATTCATTGTCCTTTTTAAATTCAGTCTGCAAATTGCACCAGCATTGAGGAAACTGAATATAAAGAAAAAAAAAGAAGTAGTTATGTACTGAATTTGTCTCCATGTTATGCAAAAGGCAAAACAATACCAGCAATACCACAAACCTTCTAGAAAAAAATATAATGATATTGTGAAAGAATATACTGAAAGATTAATGAGGTGGTCATGCATTCATTAACAATAATTTTCTTGCAAGACCACTTACTTTAACAAGCCCAGAAATCCAAGAAAGAACAAAGTAAATGTTGAACTAACAAGTAGGATATTTCAGAAACTTTCCCAAATTCTTCATGTGACATGGGGTGAGGGGTTAGATTTTATGTTCCTCTGAGAACAGATACAGTTTTGTTTGTTTGGGTTTTTTTTATGGAAATCTACTTTTACAGACTAAGAAGAATTACACCTGAAAGATCATTTTAAGAAGAAATTTTCACACTGATCATCTATAAAACAAAACCATATATTTAACTACTAGTAACAGATGTGTCATTTATCGATAACTATATTTGACTGCAAACTGCAGACATAAATCGTCTTTAAAACCACTCTATTTGATTACATAATGACAAAATTTTCAGCTTTGCTTCTATGTCATGCCACTAAGCAGCCCTTCCTTGTCTTTAATGTTCCTTCTTCTCTTCTGAAGTGTTTTCTGATGATACTCAGCAAAATAAAAATGACATTTACATTAGGGTAGGAGACAGATTTTTGACAACATTTCCTGTAATAAGTGTAGTCATTATCTGTAAATAGATTCTGAATTCATGAAGATATTTAAAAACTTATAGACATACCTACTTCTCTTGCAAATAAGTCAAGTTCTATCTAGCACTTACCATATCTGTTGCTTATAATGCTGTTTTTATGCCTCTTCCATTTTACAAATTCTTCTGCTTCCTATGTATGACACTGCGAAAATGTTAATTATGTTGCAAGGGCTGTACACTTTCCTCCCAAAGTGTTGCCTGAAAGCAAATATATAGTCTCTAATATCTGAGAAACAGTAAAAGTTGATGCAAAGCAAATGAAGCAGCACCTGATTTAAAGTTAAGTACCATTCCTTATTGTAGTGCTTATAAATGTAACGTAAAAGCTGAAAGTGACAGCAGGCATTTGTCATTTACAATTAACAATATAAATCATGGAACACGTCTCTGTTAGTTTTCAGCTAATAAATTAGTAGATGAAATATGTGTGAGAATACACTGACAAATCAAATATAGAATAAAGTGATCAAGTCCTTAAAACCTTGCCTATTTACATCTATGAAAAAGCAGTCAATATAAACTTTATGTACAAAACAATAACATGCCTTTGTTTTTTCTAGAAATCATAAACATTTTATTTCCAACAGAAAATACAATACACAATTTTACGTCAGCATTGGAAGAAAATGAAAGATAACACATCAATGAACTGAAACTGAAGACTCACCTTGCTGAGGAGAATATTGAAATAGCCATGTGCAAACAAAAACACTCTTGATTTGAATGCACAGATAATTTCGGCCTAATTTTACAGAGTTTAAAGCAAACATACAAATGTTACAAGAGTGAAACTTTAGCTGATACTAAAAAAATCTTCAGAATGCTTAATTATATACTTAAAAGATATAATTCCAAAACAGAATTAGTATAAATACTTAATATTCTGTTGAGAATGAAGGAATATGGGACAAAAGTAAAATAGATGGCAAGTAAATATTCAAGATAGCACCAAATAAAGAAATAGAGAGTAAGAAAGTGCTTCAGTTATGACAGAATTAACTATAAGGAAATTATCTTTCAATATATACAAAAATAGATAAAAAATAGTTGGGTTTTTTTTCCCCATATTAACAGGGCCAAATATACCAAACTCAATTTTATTAAACTGGAGAAGGTGATCAGTGATTCATTAAGGCTGTGGTTTGTTTTTTTCCGGGTGCTTGTATTTTTTTTTTATTTTTAAATAAACACAGGCCAGTAATGAATATTAGGTGCCATTGTTTTTAAAATAGTTTAGTACAAATTGAAAAAGCTGAATATCTTTAATTTATTGAATTGAAGGCTCACAGTCATTAAAGTACAAAAATCTGGTAGCAGATGTCCTTTTAGTTTTCCAGAAAAAAGTCATGAGAAATCAAGGGGGAGATGAATTAGGTTAGATATAAGTTATATATTTTTATTAAGTGTAAAACAGACTACCGAAAATTTCTGATAAAGACCTTGACATCTTTTTTCACTGTTTTCAGAATGAAAGATTTAAGTTAATGAGTTTGACTTTTTTGTTTGTTTTCCCTAAATATTCATATTTCAGTATGTATGAAGATAAACAAAAGACAATAGCTATAATGGAACTACTTTATTTTCCTGTCACAAAATAAAATAAAATACTATCTTCGAACAATTCAAGAGTTGACCAGAATTTTCCTTCTCAAAGCATTTAAAATTTTCTGACATGAAGCCAGACATAGAATATTTAAAACCCTTCACAAGAATCAAATAATTTACTCTATACTACTTTCAGTAATTTATGTAATGTTGTTGCCAAGAGTGGAAAATATTTCTTTTGAAATATAAAAACGCATTATACTGCATACCTGAACAAGTATGGAATGAAAACTCATGCAGAATGTTGTTGGTAAATATCAGAGAAACCAGAAAAACTTTTACAAAAATGTATTAATATAGTCGCTTTCTGTGATCGTGTGACATTTTGTACTTGCTTTTATTCTTTATTCCTCACACAGAAAATTACAGTACAACTGAAGAAAAATAAGAGAAAAGTTTAGCCTTAACTTTGTATAATATTGGGGGGGTTTGTCTTCTATTGTTTTCTGCCATGTATTTTGCTCCATTTCAAGAAAAGAAATTCATCCTGAAACAGAGAACATTCTGATATTTCCCAAATCGCATGCATAGCTGAAGAAAACAGATAGAAGGTGTAACAGATTGCACATTAAATATAGGATAGTTCTTGTACATTAAAGGTAGGATAGCTTAGTAGTCACCTTTCCTACATTGTTCAATAAGTAGAACCTGGTATTTATGATTCAGTCCTTTCACTCCTCAACTGCACAAAAAAGTATTCATTATTTATAATATGCCACATCATGGTGTGAACATGTTTTGTACATGTTTGTGCTCACTGGGCCTGGAAGAGTGCCATACTAGAATGGAAATGCAGATTTGTGTTTTCTGTTATAATAAATGCCACTGAGTGTGCTTTATTTCTTACTATTGAATGTATAGAAAAAAATCCCTATCTTCTTCTTTCCAGCTCAGCTCATCCACGTCGGGCAATATCCCTCTCATAAGATACATAAACAAAAAAATAAAACCAAAATACACTGGAAAAAAATTCTATACAATACTCTATGCTTTCCCTCTTGTTATTTTCCTTGCAGAAAATTACACTTTTATCTGCTTTTTAAGTCTTAATATTTAATTATATGTCTTGACAATGGAAATCAAGGCTTTACAATAGTTTTCGCGTGCATAAATATTCATGGTATTGTGGATGTCCTACTTTTGATATAGGACAAAGATTATTCAATGGTAATGATGACAGCGCAAAACTTGGCAATTCAGTTTAGTGTGTTCTTATAACACAGTCATGCCTATGCTTCGAGAACATACCGAAGTATTCTTTGAAAATTAAACAGTAATAGTCTTATTGAAGGTGAGGTGATTCTAGAATATGTTTAGTTTATTTTGTAAGAAAGATATGTATTCAATAAATGTTAACTTTCATTGCTGTCATCTGGATGGTGAATATTACACATCTTCACTTTCCTGCAGAACAGTACTTCACAGAATGCAAAAAAGAAAAGAGCTCTAGCTCATATAAAGTTTCCATTTACCTTCACAGGAGATTAGGTTTAAGGATAGGGATAAACAAGGTTTAGGGTTAGGGCAAAAGGTATATTTTCAGGAAACCTAAGCAATGATTTGGACTAAGCTTTTCAGTTTTCATCCATTTGTAGGAAATGGGGTAGTTAGATACTTACAAGGATTTCTTCAGAGATGTTTTTCCTCTTGCCAGAATGTTTCTTTTCGCATGCCATTCAGCAATTCATTTGGGTAGTGAATGTTCTCCACAAATAACCCAGCTGCAAACCTGAACTAAATTCACAACTAGCCTTAGCATACTTTGCTGCCAGTCTTTTTGAAGACTTCATAACTTTATATTCCTCCTGACTCTACTTTGGTATTCTTATAAAAATATAACTAAAAACTTTACATCATACTAGCCATAAAATACTGACGGAAAAATGTGCTGACTGAACTACAGCTTCAGAACAAAGAAAAACAATGAAAGAAAGACGAAAAAAACCCAGCCACTGTTTAAAAATACGTTACTCAAGCTGAAAGACAGCTATTATTTTCAAAATTAATGGAATATGGACACCATCTAAAAGAATACCAAACACAGACATCCTCCAGTTGGTTGCAATATATGTTCTCCTTTCAAATTCAGATTATCAGACAGGTTCTAGGAATATAAGCATTATTTAGAAAAATTTAAACATCCAGAGGTGAAAATATTAGGCTAATTATTATTGACTAGTTAAATGAAATTTCTAAGAATTTCTTCTGATCTCTATTGAATAACATATAACCATAAATAATAGATAATAATAAAATAATAAATATATATGTTTATATATTATAATAATAAATATAATAAACAATAACCATAAAATAGAAAGTGATTATAGTTATTTCTCTGTAAATAGGTGGTATAACACTAAACTTCAGCATTAACTTGCATTAACTCGAAAACTGCGGTATTTTAAAAGGGCTTGACCTGCTTACACTACTTGTGAACAAAAATTTCAGTTTCTCCTCTTTATCTATAACAAAGCATGACTGCAGGGATTGCTTATTGGTTAGCTAGTAGAAGTTATGAGTCACAAAAGTAAAGGTTTGCTATCAAAAAGAAGCAGAGTAAGATCACAATTTGGATACTGAAAGGTTCACAGTAGTAAGCTATATTACTTTCCTGAAATATTCAATTGATTTTCATTTCTCCAGATTTGTAACTTCAGCAAGATTTCTTATTATGCAATAGAATAAGCATTCTTCTTATCAGTGACAAGGTAGGTGCAAATGGATAAATAGTGTTACCAACAGCAATGAGAAGACACAGATACAGATCCAGAGATCATTTTATTCAACTTCAATTATTCTCCAGATTTTTTTCCTAGCCTAAAAAGGACTGGAGTATACCTGCCAATGCCTTTTGGTACTCCTCATTTTTTGTTCAATGGAATGAATAAAAAAAAAGAAAGAAGAATGACTGGACATTTATGGAAGATGTCGTAAAAATACTGCATGTATTGTTTCATACGGTAATCCAAATCACATGCTCATAATCTGATTGTACTTGCAATATGCACATTAATTTTTTATACATGTTTCTAACTAGATTAAAAAAGTCTTAGGACTACACTAAGGAAAATCGTTAATCTTTAAAGCATGACTTAGTAGAACAGAAATGTCAAGTATAAATGTATCTGTTGTAGATATATAGCTTTCTTTTAATCATAAATAACTCCTGTTCTCACTAGCAGTAACTCCACTTCAAGAGTAAGTTCTCTGAATGAGAGAACCTTGGGAGGCTGAATATTTGAAAAGAATTATTCAGGAGTGTTTAATCTTTCTCACTCTTTCCCTTCCTGCCCAAGCCAGGGGGGAAAAAAATGGTCCCTGTAGGTGTTTGGGGGTTTGATGAGGAATTTTAGTTATTTGTTTGCACATTTGTTTTTTATTGGACTTTGAATTAAGACTCGGGTAGCTAGAAAAAGACCAAAAAGTCTTTGTTCTTCTTTCTTGTCTTCTGAGACAGCAACAGAGATAACAGTCATAATCTTACTCCTATAATTCTGTTGCATTATCATTTCTCCCAATTCGTTTTTTTTCCTTATCATTTGAATTTTCACAAGTTCACTTAAAGTTTCTCAGCAAAGGTTTTTTTCCCTCTAGGTCAAAGGAGAGGAATATATTTAGACTTTAGTATGATTTGTCCACCTATGAAATCTTCTCTTGTTTAAGGCAATAGTTCAGAAACATCCTGCCCTCCCACTCCCTAATGGTGTCATAAATCTGATCTTTCTAAAGTTTTTATTCTCCTATGTATTTAGTTTACATACACCCTTAGTCGGAATTGCCATTGTAAGACTGCATTTTACCTATTCTTCACTTCCTTGCAGCTGTTCTACTTTCAGCTGTAGTATACATATGACTTTTTGGCACCCTACTGGTTTGTAAAATAACAGAATAAAAAAAAAAAATCTCCATTTAATTTCAGTTCTTTCATCATGTCTGTAATACAATTTCTTGGTTGGTTTTCTTTTTCTAAATTAACCCAAGCTCAAAATACCCTGGAGTTCATTACCAGTTATTGTCAGATAAAAGCGTAGTTTTTGTTTTCTGATTTACTGCCACATATGGTTTGAAATTTGGGATTGAATGTTGTATGCACCCCTTCAGCTTATACATTCTTGCTTTTGCATAGCTCTTAAATGTTCTCTTCTGCACTTAAGAGTTTTTGTTTGTTCAGTTGTTTTATTTTGTCTCATCCTTATAAAGCAGTTCTTCTAAAGGAAATTCCTCGTTTCTGTCTTACCTTTAGGACCTGTAAGAGCAGCTTGACAGAATGAGACCTTCTGGCACAACAGAGCTCCTATCCCTTAGGTCTTGGTTTATAAGAGCAGAGAAAAGAGAATACATAGTCCAAAAACAAGCTATGAGGTGCTATGGCTAGGTATCTGAGAGATACACGTGTCCCATGGTCTTGACATTATTTCTGTAGTTAACCCTTTCTAAAACCGCATACATATACTGACAAGAAGAGCTTTCTTAAGCTTTAGGAAATATTAACCTGCACATATGTTCAATGTCTTTTGAATACAACGCATTGTATTGTGAATATAATGGGACAAATTCTGAGAGTTTCTACTGATTCAGAATGTGTTACTTTTTTCATGTACCAGTAATGTATCACAGTATCACAGTATCACAGTATCACAAGGTTGGAAAGGACCTCTGAGATCATCAAGTCCAACCTATAACCCTACACTAACACCAACACTAACACCAACCGATCATCTAAACCATGGCACTCAGTGCCTCATCCAGTCTCCCTTTAAACACCTCCAGGGTCGGTGACTCCACCACCTCCCTGGGCAGCGCATTCCCATGGCCAATCACCCTTTCAGTGAAGAACTTTTTCCTCACATCAAGCCTAAACTTTCCCTGACGAAGCTTAAGTCCATGCCCTCTAGTTCTGCCACTGGTCACCTGAGAGAAGAGACAAATCCCTGCCCGACTACAACCTCCTTTTAGGTAGTTGTAGAGAGCAATGAGGTCTCCCCATAGCCTCCTCTTCTCTAGACTAAACAGCCCCAACTCCCTCAGTCGCTCCTCATAGGGCTTGTGCTCCAGCCCCCTCACCATCTTCGTTGCCCTCCTCTGAACACATTCCAGTATCCTAACATCCTTCCCAAACTGGGGGGCCCAGAACTGTACACAATATTCAAGATGAGGCCTGACCAGTGCCGAGTACAGGGGGACAATAACATCTCTGGTCCTGCAAATAATGTCTCTGTAACAGCTCTGAAAGCTCTATGTCCTTTTGGGAGTAGAACAAAGTTCTTTATTTAACCTTAAAGCTCTAGATTATTTCAGTCTTTTATCCCAGTGCAGCTTGGTGACATCAGTATTCACTTACCGCTTATATTAATTCAAGTATTTTAAAAGATGGGGTATGTGAAATGTCAACGGTGTTTGGCCTAGAGGTATGAGAGAAGACCTGCAGGAAACCTGTGCACCTTTGAAGTAGTTAGGCAGGTTGTTGCATCTCAGGTAGAATTAGCTATCACTGTTCAGGCAACTGAACTGATATTGCAATGGATAGTGAAACACCTGACATGCCTGCAGTCTGTATGCAACTTCCTAAATTAAGTAGTTCCATGCATATCTTAAGCTTATTTAGGTTTCTGTCTTAGGACCTTACATATATTAACAGGAATGTACATTTTTCAATCATCAACTCAAAGTTTGTTTTGGACTTTTTAAGAGTAAGAAATCTAGAAGATCCTTATAAAATGAAATTTTTCATGAAAAAATTTAATGAAAAGATATAGATATCATTATATAATCAATCATTTATCCTTTCATTTTTCTTACACATTCACTGTCCATTTTTGATACAATGCCTATTTTGCAAAGTTTTATAGATGCATTGTTTCAATGACTTTATGTTTTAGACTACCCACTTAATGGACAAGGGAAAGGCTGTGGATGTGGTGTACCTGGACTTTTGTAAAGACTTTGACATCTTTTCTCACGGTATTCTGCTTGAGAAACTGGCTGCCATTGGCCTGGACAGGCACACCCTCTGCTGGGTAAAATCTGGCTTGATGGCTGGACCCAAAGGGTGGTGGTAGATGGAGTTAAATCCAGTTGGAGGCTGGTCATGAGTGGTGTCCCCAAGCTTCAGTACTGGGTCCAGTTCTGTTCAATATCTTTATCCATGATCTGGACGAAGGGATTGAGTTCACCTTTAGTAAGTTTGCGGATGACACTAAGCTGAGTGGAAGTGTCGATCTGCTTGGAGGAGGGGAGGCTCTGCAGAGAGATCTAAACAGGCTGAATAGATAGGTTGACACCAATGGGATGGGGTTCAGAAAGACCAAGTGCAGAGTCCCACACTTTGTACACAACAATCCCATGCAGTGTTACAGACCTGGGGAAGAATGGCTAGAGAGTTTTCTGTCAGAGAAGGACATGGGGACAGTTGGCTGAATATGAGCTAGAAGTGTGCCCAAGTGGCTAAGAAGGCCAATGGCATCTTGGCCTGTGTCAGAAACAGCGTGGCCAGCAGGACAAGGGAAGTGATTTTGTCCCTGTACTCAGCTCTGGTGAGGCCACACCTTGAGTACTGTTTAGTTCTAGGCCCCTCACCAAAGGAAGGACATTGAGGAATTAGAGCATGTCCAGAGAAGGGCAACGAGGCTCTGGAGAACAAGTCCTATGAGGAGTGGCTGAGGAAACTGAGGTTGTTTAGCTTAGATGAGAGGAGGCTGAGGGGACAACTCATCACTGCCTACAACTATCCCAAAGGAGGTAGTAGCGAGGTGAATGTTGGTCTCTTCTCGCAAATGACAAGTGATAGGGCAAGAGGTAATGGCTACAAGTTGCACCAGGGCAGGTTTAGACCAGATATTAGGAAAAATTTCTTCACTGAAAGGATGGTTAGTCACTGAAATAATCTGCCCAGGGAGGTGATTGGGTCACCATCCCTGGAGGTGTTTGAAAGATGGGTTGATGAGCTTGTTAGGGACATGATTTCGTAAGAGGACAGGTATGGTTGGACTTCATGATCTCAAAGGTCTTTTCCAACACAATTATATGATTCTATGATTCATAGAAGACTGCAGGATATAGCTATTACTTATGTATGCCTGATAACCATCTTTACTATATATTCATCAGCCAAATACCTTGTATATTTTGATACAGATATCTGTGAAAAATTCTTACGTGCCCTACATGCTGACTTATTTTAGGAGAAGGCTGACTGATGAATCAGCATTTAAACTCTTTATATATTGACTTATGATGATATATAATTTTGCTGAAATATTTTTATAGGAATAAATAACATATTTTGAAAGAGTATTTCTCCATCAAGCAATCTCAAGTTGTTATTCTGTGGGTAGTAATGTCTATTATACACAACATTTTATTATATACTTCACTATGGTTAATCAATATAATGCTGTCTTTTCCAAAACAACTAAAACTTCTAGGGAAAAAAGTGAATCAAAATGTTTCGTTGCTGTTTGTACTCAACGCCATGCAAGTTATTCCACATTTTTCCTGCCCTACTGCAATGAAGATTAACAGCCTGTATGTTTTTTTTTGACTAGGACAGTTGCTGACTGTGACGTTAAAAATCTTGATACATGATCTGTGTTATGTCGGTTTTTACTTTGCAGATGGTGACCGATAATCCCCAAACCTCAAGGTAATTTGTGTTGACAGAATCTCCATTGTTTACTCTATTGCCTGTAAAAATGTCTTATCCATCCTTATCTAACTCACTACTTTTCAATAGTAACTGTAGCACTTTCGTACATATAAATACAACAATTACAAGCATTAGTATTCAAGTAGCAAGAGTGATCCATTTCAATCATACAGTAGAAATGGTTCAGCTGAGCAATGGAATGAAATGTTATTTGTGTGATTATGTGTTAGGCTAAATATAACTGAAAGGAAAATACAAAATTTCCAGCACCTGGTCAGTAGGCAGGCAATGCTATCTGAATATATACACAGCTAACTTTAAAATATCCTGTCCATTTCTCCTGTTAGAGTAACCACTTGTACTAAAGAAGGAAATCTGCTAAATTGCAATTAAAGATCCTATTTTGTAGTAATATAACAATGTAAATTAATTGGATAGACAGTTGATTGGGATGTCGATATCCAAATTCAATTTTGCCATACCATAAACACCAACATTTCAACTGTAAATATTAAGTGATTTTAACTTTTCAAACAGTTGTTGGGATATTATTGAGTTATATTT
This sequence comes from Tapera naevia, assembly GCA_033556795.1. Lineage (NCBI taxonomy): Eukaryota > Metazoa > Chordata > Aves > Cuculiformes > Neomorphidae > Tapera > Tapera naevia. Next base: position 1,990,724 of record JAUMJJ010000016.1, read on the forward strand.
CATAGAATAAAATCATAGAATCATAGAATGGGTTGGGTTGGAAGGAACCTTAAAGATCATTCAGTTCCAACCTTCCTGCCATGGACAAGGACACTAGACCAGGCTTCTCAAGGCCCCATCCGACCTGGCCTTGAACACTTCCAGGGAGGGGGCATCTACAGCTTCCCTCGGTAGCATGTTGCAGCGTCTCACCACCGTCAGCATGAAGAATTTCTTCCTAATGTCTATTCTAAATCTTCACCCTTCCAATTTAAAGCCATTCCCCCTTGTCCTATCACTATACACCCTTGCAAAAAGCCCCTCCTCAGCTTTCTTGTGGGCCCTCTTCATGCACTAGAAGACCATTATAAGGTCTCCCTGGAGCCTTCTCTTCTCTAGGCAGAACAACCCAAATCTCCGTCCTCATAGTGCTTCAGCCCTCTGATCACCTTCGCAGCCCTCCTCTGGACCTCTTCCAACACTTCCATATCCTTCTGTGCCTTTGACAGAGCCTCTAACAAAACCCTTCTCTCTAAATTGCAGTGATATGGATTTGATGGGTGGACTGTTTGGTGGATAAGGAGTTAGTTGGATGATCGCATTCAGATAGTAGTGTTCAAGGCTCAATGCCCTCATGGAGAAATGTGACAAGCGGTGTTCCCCAGAGGTCTGTACTGGAACCAGTGCTGTTTAATATTTTCATTAATGGATTGAGTGCACCCTCAGCAAGTTTTCAGATCACACCAAACTGGGGAGGCAATTTTTAGAAGGGCATGTAATGATAGGCTGAGGGGGGAATGGCTTTAAATTCGAAGGGGAAAGATTTAGATTAGACACTAGGAAAAAACTTTTCATGCTGACGTTGGCGAGACACGGGAACAGGTTGCCCAGGGAACTTGTGGATGCCCCTCCTTGGAAGTATTCAAGGACAGGTTGGGTGAGCCCTTGAACAGCCTGGTCTAGTGGGAGATGTCCCTGCCCAAGGCAGGGAGGTTGGAACTAGGTGATCTTTAGGGTTCCTTCCAACTCAAACCAGTCTATGATTCTATGATTCTTACGTTGGGAATCCTGGGACTGGACACAGTTCTCGAAGTGGTGACACACAAGAGACGAGTAGAGGGGGGAAATCACCTCCCCTAAACTGCTGACCACACTTCTTCCACGCAGCCCAGGATTTCAAGGTAGTGCAACATCTTCTTAAAGAACAATGAATGAATTTGACTTCAAAAATTGAAATATCCCTTATGTGGATAGGCCTGATATTTTAACAATATCTTAACTGAAAACTGTACTCCAAGTTAAAGCTTTTGTAGTATTGTAATATGTGGGTTTTCAGAAAATATTTAATTGGAGAAAATTTTTAAACAAATTCAAATGCAAGATGAGATTTTGCCTGTAAAAATATTAAATTTTCAGTAAGATAGTTGGACAGCCGTACAAACCTTGAAATTCATAGCTCTGTATGAAGCTTGGCAGGAATTCGAATCTCACACAGGATATCATCCATGGGTATAAAGTGCAGAAGGACTTGTTTACTCGAGAAATTTTAAGGATGTGGGGGTTTTTCTGACACCTTTCTAAACAAATCATTGTCATTCCCTCTTGTCCAGGTGTACGATTTACAAATGAAGGTGTGTTTTCTGTCAGCTTCTATGTATTATATGAAAAGAGTACTAAAAGAGACTTACATAAATAGAATTATTGAAACAATAAAAATATTTTTGTTCCCATTTTTGTTCATTATTTAGTTGTCTTTTCATTAAGGTAATCAAGAGAACTGAGCTTCAAATGATTCCTCAAGTAAAACTACCTCATAGGTTTCTATTTGGCCTTACTGAATAAAATGAAATTCATATGCAGCTTTGTTACATAAAGGAAAGATAAAATTACGTAGTAGAACAGAGGACACGTCCTAGAACTAACATCCTAAAACTTCCTGATAGAAGTTTCAGTAAAGACAATAACAAAAGCCCTACTCTTTCATTTTTTTTCTTTTTGTTTTTGTTTAGTTTTTTTTGTTGGTTGGTTGTTTTGGGGTTTCTTTTATGAATTTGGCTTCTTTGTCCTATGATTTCCTAAATATCTGAGGGTTATTTTGTCTTAATGTTTCATTATCCTCCAAAATTAAAATCACTGCAATTATGATATAAGCTTATCATGTACACAGATTTCATTTCTTATTATTATTTTGTGATTTTTTTAATACAGTTCTTTACATGTAGTCTACATTTTTATGCATGAATTTTGTTAGTTTAAGACAATTGATAGTGTTGATGGTAATAAAAATATGAAATGAATTATTGAACAGGTTAGAACATATGTAACATGAAAAGTTAAATCAATCACAAAACCAGAATTATTTTGATCAGAAATTACTTTTTTTGATGATGTTAACTCTTTCTGCCTTTTTTCTCTTTAGCCGTCATGTGTTCAGTCAGGATTAGAAGTGAAATATTCAAAATGTTTCAGTAGAGTAATTCCAATACACTGACTAGACTCAGAGATGATACATTGGAAAGTCTGGGCCAAATTCTGTACCTAAATGTTTTAATTTCAGGAGTATCCAGAAACACTTGATGAAAATTGTTTGATATTTCTCTCATTACGGAGAACCCCCCCCCAAAAAAAACAAACAAACAAAATCAACCAAAAAACAAACTTTAAAAGACCCAAATGCCTAGACTTTCTCTTGGAAATAAAAAGAGCTTAACTGGCCTAGAACCCAAAAATCTGGTCTGAACATGGTGTTGCTAAGGAAAAGAAACAATTCTAGCTTTTTCTTTTCTCTACTTTGGAGGAAAGATCAGCTAAAGAAATCTGTCACATTGGTTTTATGCCCCATAATATAGGCCTAGACAGATACCAAGTAACTTTTCAGAACTAGTTTATGCGGAAATGTATTAATTGTAGGGATACATTGATCTTAAGATACACTTGTTTTGCAACATTTTATATTCCTTATTTCATATTGGGCCTGCTCAATATACAAATAATCTGTATGTTCCATATTCAGGAGTCTAATTCTTCCTACAGAATATTATAGAGAACAAGAAACCTAACTTCAAGCCCAGGATCCTACTCAAGTGGCAAAGACCTGAAGATCATGGCAGACATTATCTACTGCTTATCAGCCACCACGTTATTTCCAGTAGTGACTCTAACTTTTAATGAAAGGCAGTCCTTCATAGCATGCAACAAAGTAGCTTTCCTCCTAGAGAAAGGATGAGAAATATGAAAAAGAAGGGAGAAAACTTTTTAAATGAAAAAGTAATCAGGTCTGGGATTACTTTTAGGCTATGTATCTCTGGAATATTTAATAGACATGGTTACAAAATGGAATTTCAAAATAGTTATTTTAAAGAACGTCTTTATATCCTTATATATCCTTATATATTTTCAACAATGGAAATCCATTAAACAAATCTAGTATTCACAATCTGCTGAAACAATGTACCAAATACGATATATGAATAGTCTGTTTACCTTCTCTTTTTTTTTTTACTCCATGAAAAATATTTACGTTACCATTTTATAACTGATTTTAAATTTTTGTCAGAAAACAGGATTGTACTGATCTCTTTAAGATTCAGGTAAAAACCTTCCTATTTTTTAAAATTTGTTGTAAACTATAGCTACGTTTAAAGCAGTATTGACATTCTCTGAACTTACTAGTAATTATAAAAATATTGTCAGTATACATATATATTACTCTTTTTTTCAGTTTAATAGTACTCAGTTCTATTTTCAGCCAATTATTTCCTACAGTCCTGAAAGTAAAGGTCAAATAAAGGTCAGAGATATAAAAAGCATAGAGTCATAAAAAATAAAGGGCCAAGAGAAATTATTAGTCTTAAAGATTAACAAATGGATAAGCAATGCAATATTGATCCAGTCTTTTTTCCTGAATCTAGAAGGTACTTTACCGTGGATATGGCCATATATTCTGGCAAGATTTATGAAAGCAGTTCACAGCTTCCAGCTAAGCAATAATTCATTTCTAGATCTGGATTCAAAAGTATATGTACTCTGTCAGTAAATGGCTTTGAGAAACCTAAAATAAGGGAGATACGTAACATTAATATCTACACTATGCCCTGCAAAATAAACTGTAGGGTGCTGGAATTCACATTTATTACTCTTTTATTTTCAATAGAGGAATAATTTATTTTTATTTTTATAAATCACGAAAGTGATTGCATTTATTCTTATAGAAATTGTCCCTTGTAGCAACTAGTAGAAATTTGGTACTATTCATTTAAAACAGTTTAAAGCATCTTCAAAACTTTTTTAAAACATTTAAAAAATTAATTGCAGAGGAAAAACACATGTACTTGTGCTTTTTCATTTCAAAAGTGATTATGTTGGAGTTTTACTTGTTTGTTCCTTTTTCTGCTAGATTTTCCTTGGAAACCTATTACATAGTTACATATTTTCAGTTATTTGCATGGAAATTATGAAGAGCAAAGTTCTTGTATGGGATAATGACATCAGAGCAGCCAGAAACTTGACCTGAATGTCCAGCATCCTGTAATTCAAGAACATAAATGCAGAGTCGATAAAGGTTTCTGGAAACTATAGTTCTGACTTCAGCCTAATTCTTTCAAACTGTATCTTCCTGTTATATCTGTATGATATTTATAGCAATAAACTTAAAGTGCATAGTCGTCCAGCCCCTGGAGAACCTACAAAAAAAAAACCACAAAAAATATGTGTCCAGAATTGCTTTGCTTTATTTTTTTTGTGACAACTGACTTTTCAAAGGAAGAGAGATTTATTCAAGTAGACAGAATCAGCAAAAGACATTGCTGGGTTTTGTGCTACACTGCAATCTGAATCAAGTGGCTTTTAGCTCAGATGAATTGGTAGCACTTATGCACAATACTTCATGGAATAAACATCATACTTCATCTTATGTAGAATTCTTGCCACAAGGAATTTAGCGGGTTTCATGCATTTTTGTATAATATTACTCAAAATTAGACAAAATAATGCAATATGGGACAAATTCTGTGCAAGAAGTAAGCTTGTCCTTATCTACTAGCACTCATCAACATGCAGCTCTTTAGTTCTAGAGCAGCATAGACTGCATGTATTGAAGTATTTGCTATCACATTTCTACTAAAAACTCCTAATTTAGCATTTAGACACTGTAACAGAAATCACCTTTACTTTTTTCTTTCTCTTTCTTAACTTTTTTTAAAAACTAAAAAGAACTAAACTGAATAAAAATATGTCTGAGTGTGTCAAAATACTGCATGTGGTTATTTTTGTTAGAATCCCTCCTATTTCAGGAAAATTATTGTGTTTACTATGCAGGTTAATAGGATAATTTGAAGGAATGAGCCTACAGCTTATTTCATGAAGAATGAGCATGATTTTCCATTAATTTCCATGAAATTTCTACTATAAACTCATGTTTCACACCAGAAGTCCATACATTAAAGCTGATGTATGGTCTTGAAAAATTCCCAGTCAAATAAATTATTGGCAAACTTCATTATGAAAGCAAATTCTACCTGTTATGTGATATAATATTTGCTGTAGATTGATTATACATAGATTTTGTGATTAGAAGTCTATCAAAAGGAACTTGATAGAGTCAGGGCTAAAGCAAAACAAAGAATTCCACAGTCTTCTTAAACATGTATTTTTTTGCCTACTTTTTCACAGATTACGATATTGCACGTACATGTAGAAATCACTCTTTTTACATGACTGGTACACCTTAGATAGTTTGTATGTGGTTGTCTTCTTCGAAGACAAACACAGTTGTATGTATGAGATTCGGCGCAGATTGGCGGCAGGAACGGTAAGAACTGTAGCCGCCTGGAGAGTTTCCTGTGCAAGGCAAAAGCTCAGGAGCAGACCCCGGCAGGGCGACTCTCTCTGGAACCCCAGAAGTGGCAGCTGTCACGTGGGCCGACCGCATGGTAGAGGGGGGAGGTCCCGGAAGAAGCCGCCGGACATTTAAACGTCTCCCTGGGAGCCCCAGCTGCCGGAGCGCGGCGAACAGGAGCGGGCAAACAGGGTTGCAGTAGAGGCAGTTTGCGCAGTCAGGGCAAGCAGGCACTCTCTGGCAGGTGGTTGGGTTTTCCCGCTCCTCTGCAGCAATGGTCACCAGGCGTGGCAAAACCTCTGCTACCAGGAGTGTAGCTATCCAAACCGTGCCTCTATTAAGGGATGCGGCCGCCCAGACCCAGGGCTGTAAGGAATGTCTCAGCCTGCTTGTGGTTCCTGAGGACCATCCAAAAAACACCTGTGTGAGGTGTGAACAGGTCCAAGATCTGCTCCTTATGATTGCAGATCTTAAGGATCAGGTAGAGAGGCTGCGGAGTATCCGTGAGAGTGAAAGGGAGATAGAGTGGTGGAGTAGAACCCTCTCTCTTCCCAGTAATCCTCCCCACTAGGCAGAGGAACACCATATTCCTCACCAACAGGATAAGGGGAGTGACCTGGTTGGTGAGGAGGACTGGGAGCAGGTCTGCTCTCGTGAGGGTTATAGACCTCCCTTTCAGATGCCACCTTTCCAGCTGCCCATACAGAACAGGTTTGGGGTACTGGAATTTGACGCTCAGGTGGAGGACAGTATTGCAGAGAACTCACTTCAGGACTTCGCATTGCCTGTCAGACAGGTCAGGACTTTGAGTGAAAAAAAAAGAAAAGAAGGGTAGTTGTAGTGGGTGACTCCCTTCTGAATGGAACGGAGGGACCTATATGAAGACCAGATCCAACTCATAGGGGAGTCAGCTGCCTTCCCCAAGCCTGGGTAGGGGATATCACTAAGAGACTCCGGGACCTAATTAAACCATCAGATTATTACCCGCTTCTGGTGGTCCAGGCTGGCTGTGATGAGCTAGCTAAAAGAGGGTCAAGGGTTGTTAAAAAGGAATTCCAGGAGCTGGATCAGTCAATGGATAGGGCAGGAGCACAGGTGGTGTTCTGCTCAGTTCCTCTGGTGGCAGAGATGTATATTGAAAGGAGTAAGAGAATCCACGCTCTTAATGAATGGCTTAGAGGCTGGTGCTGGCAAAGGAATTTTGGGTTCTATGATCATAGAGAAACCTTTACGGCACCTGGCCTGCTTGACCCAGATGGGCCTCTTCTGACTACAAAGGGTAAGAGGATTGTAGCCCAGGAGCTGGCAGGGCTTGTAGAGAGGGTTTTAAACTAGGTATGAAGGGGGAGGTGGAAGTAACTATGCTCACCAGAGATGTTGCTGTGGAGGATGAGCCATCTCAAAGGGTGTTGTCAGTAACCCAACTGAAGTGCATGTACACAAACACACGCAGTATGGGGAACAAACAGGAGGAGCTGGAAGTCCTGGTCCAGCGGGAGAGCTATGATATAGTTGCTGTCACGGAAACGTAGTGGAACGACTCTCATAACTGGAGTGCTGCCGTGGAAGGCTACAGGCTCTTCAGGAGAGACAGGCGTGAGAGGAGGGGTGGAGGGGTAGCCCTCTATACTAAGGAAACCCTGGATGCCATTGAAGGTGAGATCAGTGATGATCAGATTGAGTGCCTATGGGTAAGGGTCAGAGGGGCAGTCAAATCTAACCTCCTGGTTGGAGTATGTTATAGACCGTCTGACCAGGAGGAGGAGGTGGATCTTCTGTTGTTTAAACAGCTGTAGGCTGCCTCTACATCAGCTGCCCTTCTTCCTTTAGGAGACTTTAATCTTCCGCATATCTGCTGGGAACTTAACATTGCTGAGAGGAGGCAGTCCAGGAGATTCTTAGAGTGTATTGAGGACTGCTTTCTGTCACAGCTGGTGAGTGAGCCTACCAGGGATGAGGCTCTCCTTGACCTGCTGTTTACAAACAATGTAAACAGTTGTTTACATTGTTGTGGTGTTGTGGTCAGAGGATGTCTAGGGTGTAGTGATCATGAGATAATTGAGTTTTCTTTAACAATGCAACAAGAAAAGGCAGGAACAGGACACCGATGCTGGACTTTCGGTGGGCAGATTTCAGATTATTTAAGGAACTGGTCAGGAAAGTGCCCTGGGAAATAGTTCTTAGTGGCAAGGGGGTCCAGGAAGGCTGGATGAACTTCAAGAATAAAATCTTGAAGGCACAGGAGCGGGCTGTCCTCATGTGTTGTAAGAAGAGTCGTAGGGGCAGATGACCAGCCTGGATGAGTAAGGAGCTTCTGAAGGAGCTAAGTAAGAAAAAGAGGATGTATCATCGTTGGAAAGAAGGGGACGTAAACCGGGTCATGTTCAAAGATGTTGTTAAGTCGTGTAGAAAAAAAAACATGGAAGCAAAAACCCAGCTGGAGCTTAAATTGGCCACTTCTGTTAAGGACAATAAAAGGAGTTTTTATAAATACATCAATGGCAGAAAGAAGGGCGGCAGCGACCTCCACTCCTTGTTGGATGTGGAGGGAAATATAGTAACCAAAGATGCAGAGAAGGTTGAGATACTTAATGCCTTCTTTGCCTCAGTTTTCAACAGTAAGGAAGTCTGTTCGCTAGACAGTTGGTCCTCCAAAGTGGTTGATGGGGGCAGGGTACAATATGGCCCTCCTGCAATCCATAAGAGGAAGTTAGAGATCTGCTGAGCCACTTGGACCTTCATAAGTCTATGGGGCCGGATGGGATCCATCCTAGGGTGATGAGAGAGCTGGCGGATGAGCTTGCTAAGCCACTCTCTATCATCTGTCAACAGTCCTGGCTCACCGGAGAGGTCCCGGAAGACTGGAAGTTGGCCAATGTGACGCCCATCCACAAGAAGGGCCGTAAGGATGATCCAGGTAATTACAGACCTGTCAGCCTGACCTCAGTCCCAGGTAAAATTATGGAGCAGATAATCCTGGGTGAAATCATGCAGGACCTGCAGAACGGCCAAGAGATCAGGCCCAGCCAGCATGGGTTTAGGAGGGGTAGGTCCTGCCTGACCAACCTGATCTCCTTTTATGACCATGTGACTCAGCTGGTGGATGAGAGGAAGGCTGTAGATGTGGTATACCTGGACTTCAGCAAGGCTTTTGACACTGTCTCCCACAGTAAACTCCTAGAGAAGCTGGCAGCCCGTGGCTTAGATGGGAGCACTCTATGCTGGGTTAGGAATTGGTTGGATGGCCAAGCCCAGAAAGTGGTGGTGAATGGTGTTTCATCCAGTTGGCGGCCGGTCACCAGTGATGTCCCCCAGGGATCGGTCTTGGGTCTCGTCCTGTTTAATATCTTTATTGATGATCCGGATGAGGGGATTGAGTCCATCATCTGCAAGTTTGCAGACGATATCAAGATGAGAGGAAGAGTTGATCTGTTAGAGGGTAGGATGGCCCTACAGAGTACCTTGACAAACTGGAGAGATGGGCCAATTCTAATGGGATGATGTTTAATTATTCCGAATGTTGGGTACTTCATTTTGGACACAACAATCTCATGCATAGCTATAGACTGAGGAAAGAGTGCCTGGAGAGTAGTTGGACAGAAAGGGACCTGTGAGTGCTGGTTGACAGGAAGCTCAACATGAGCCAGCAGAGTGCCCAGGAGGCCAAGAAGGCCAATGGCATCCTGGCCTGCATCGGCAATAGTGTGGCAAGCAGGACCAGAGAAGTTATCATCCCCCTGTACTCGGCACTGGTCAGGGCTCACCTTGAATACTGTGTACTGTTCTGGGCCTCTCAGTTTGGGAAAGATGTCAGGAGGCTGGAGTGTGTCCAGAGGAGACCAACGAAGATGGTGAAGGGGTTGGAGCACAGGCCCTACGAGGAGTGACTGAGGGAGTTAGGGCTGTTTAGTCTAAAGAAGAGGAGGCTCAGGGGAGACCTCATTGCTTTCTACAACTACCTAAAAGGAGGTTGTAGTCAGGCAGGGGTTGGTCTCTTTTCTCAGGTGACCAGTGGCAGAACTTAAGTCATGGACTTAAGCTTCATCAGGGAAAGTTTAGACGTGATGTTAGGAAAAAGTTCTTCACTGAAAGGTGATTGGCCATTGGAATGTGCTGCCCAGGGAGATGGTGGAGTTGCTGACCCTGAAGATGTTTAAGGGGAGACTGGATGAGGCACTGAGTGCCATGGTTTAGATGATGGGCTGGTGTTAGTGTTGGGTTATAGGTTGGACTTGAGGATCTCAGAGGTCCTTTCCAACCTTGTGATACTGTGAAACTGTGAAACTGTAAATAAGTACCTGTACAAACTATACAATCTTTGTGGACCCATCTAACCATTCTAGAATTTACTATAAAATCAGAGCTAGTTTTTAGCATTCTTGCCTGATTTCAGTTGCAATGTTGACATCACACTCGTCCAAATTCCTCTGCAATTTCTGATGGATACATTTTTTAGTTCGATTCAGTTGTATCTGGTCCTGCAGAGGGACCTTGATAGGCTGGAGAGATGGGCTGAGTCCAACAGGATAAAGTTTAGTAAGGCCAAGTGCCAGTTTGGCCACAACAACCCCATGCAGCGCTACACACTGGGGACAGACTGGCTGGAGAGCAGTCAGGTGGAAAGGGACCTGGGGGTACTGATTGACAGGAAGCTAAACATGACCCAGCAGTGTGCCTAGGTGGCCAGGAAGGCCAATGGCATCCTGACCTGTGTCAAGAATAGCGTGGCCAGCAGGACGAGGGAAGTGATCCTTCCCCTGTATTCGGCATTTGTGAGGCCACACCTTGAGTATTGTGTTCAGTTCTGGGCCCCTCAGTTCAAGAAAGATATTGAGGTGCTGGAGCAGGTCCAAAGAGCAACAAAACTGGTGAAGGGACTTGAGCCTAAGTCCTATGAGGAGAGGCTGAGGGAGCTGGGGTTGTTTATTCTGGAGAAGAGGAGGCTCAGGTGTGACCTCATCGCTCTCTACAACTATCTGACAGGAGGTTGTATACAGGTGGGGGTCAGTCTCTTCTCCCAGGCAATCAGCAACAGAACAAGCTTAGACTCTGCCAGGGAACGTTTAGGCTGGATATCAGGAAAAAGTTCTTCACAGATCGAGTAATCAGGCATTGGAATGGCCTGCCCAGAGACGTGGTGGATTCACCATCCCCGGAGGATTTTAAAATAAGACTGGATGTGGCACTTAGTGCCATGATCTAGTAATCATGACAGTGTTGGATTAAGGGTTGGACTTGATGATCTTGGAGGTCTCTTCCAACCCAGATAATTCTATGATTCTATGATTTTAATACCTTTTTTTTTTAATCTAGAGAAACAAGTTATTACACAAGGAGATTCATTACTGGCAATACAATTACTTTAGCAGGAAGGGCTAGTCAATGAAGATAAAGATACCAGTAATTAGACCATGCTGTTGCTCTCCACAGATAAATTTCAGTCTTAGCAGGAGATTTTGGTTTCCATGGAGGTGGGACAATTTATACATATGTAAGATAAATGCCTTAATCTTGAATCTGAAAATTATTCCTGTCTCTACGGATTTTTTCTGTTCTAATGTAATGGCAACACAGGGGTTTTGAAATATTTTTAGAGAGGGTCATGAAAAAGAACCTGCTTTAATAAAACCCATTGTAGGGAAGGCATACGAGGCAATGCAAAGTAATCAAATAAAGAAGTACTGAATTCTTATTTTCTTTGTTAATAATAATCTTTTTTCACATCTTTGGTTTTTACCTTGGTTACGTTTACTGAGCTTGCTAACTGTGTTGAATGTGTACGATTTAATTTTGGCAGTTTTCTTATTTCAAAAAAACCCTGCAAATCTGAAGAACTTAAATATTTCCACAATATTTTCTTCCTTCAAACAATTTGCATACTGAATTATTATATGGCATGGAAAAAAAATATTAAAACTGTTCATAAAGGCAAGAATAATATTCGATGACTAAGTGACAATACCTTCGCAGATCATAACAGACAATGAAAAAAAATTTGATTAGGAACATTAACTATGCACTTAAAGAGAGCTGAGATGCTAACAGTTAGTTAGGCACAATATGTAATTAAAATTTATTTCCTAACTGAGACTTCTTATCTGGCAACATATTATTAAACAAAATACAATCTGAGTTGGAATAACTGGTACTTAAGAATTCAATAGGAATGATCAGGCACATAAACTGGTTTAAAAGTTGACAATATCACAAGTGTCAGCACTACATCAGCAAATTTTCCAATCAATACCTTCTTTTTTTTAACGTTATCAGCTAAATTAAATCACAGTGATGAGTTCTATAATTCATAGGAATGTGATTACTCTAAGCCATTGGTCTTTCCTTCATTACACTGCAGTACAGTTTGTGAGAATTAACAAAATCAGATGAAAAATTAAAGCGTCTTAAAATTTCTGTGCTTTTTATGTCAATCTTGAAACCAGAGTGTATTCATTAGATCGCAAGAGACAAGCAGATTTGAAAGGGAAAAAAAGTAGAAGGATGATGTTAGAAAATATGCCTTTTAAGAAGAAAGATACTAAAGAGATCCAAGTAGGTCTGCAATGGAGTAAAAAGTTAAGGTGGGATAATCACATGAAGTACCTAACTATATTTGAAAAGGTGGGATAATCATATGAAGTACCTAACTATATTGAAAATAACCTCTCTGTAGTACATCTTAAAATGTTTCAGAAGCCAAGAGTGGAGTAGTGTGGGATTACATGGGTGAATAGGCCAAATCCAAACCCAACTTCATCATCAGAATCGGGAGTGGGGTGGAAGTGTGTGGGGAGTGTAGAGTGTTGGACTTGAGTGGTGTAATTGTTTTAGTTAAATTGTAAATAAAATCATGCTAGATGTGGCAAGATAGCAAATTCTTCAGAAGCTTTGAAGAAGTGAACAGGTCAGATAAATTTATAGCCAGACAGAATTTATGGCATATTTTCCACCTTTTTCTTTAATGTTTCATTTTTTAACAAGACTGAAGAATGTAGCAGGAAAACAATGCTTATGTAGTTATGCGGTAATTGGATCTTTTTACTACATTAAAAAAGAATTTGGAAATGTGATTATACAAGAAGGCATGCAACTCATTTAAGTCAAGGGCAGGGATTTACTCTATTGTGAAATTCTGACTCATAAATTTCACAAATATTTTAGATATGAAGGAGATGAAACTACTGCTTCAACCACTTGGAGGTGTAGTGGATGATCTTGAATTCAACACTATTTCACATCTTGGATAGGCATCTTAATATCTATTAATGAGTATTGAAAAAAAATGAATGAATGAATGAATGAACGAATTAATTATTCATGGATGTATTACTGCTACTTAATGTCTTGCTTGGGAAAAAACACTGTAGAAATAAGAGTAGAAAAAATACTTTGATTAATATACATAGAATACTTACATGTATATGTATTTGCATGTGCATATGTATGTATGGTGAGGTATGTTGTGGGTGTAGGTACACTGAATTAAAAGTAGTTTATTTACTGGAATGATCATGAATCATTACCAAAAATTCAAATTTTTACCGTACATGTAGACTGCCAAATCTTCAGAAGGTGTACCGGCACCTTACAAATGACATCTACTATTTTAAGGAATTGTTCTCATGAAGATGCATGCTTATGACTTGGATTCATTGAGGAAAATATCTCTTCTGACAGTGACAAATGTAAAGTAATACACACGAATATAATTTGGAAAAGGATTTAAAGGGCAGATAACGCAGGCATAGGAATGGAAGGAAGAAGAAATACATTAGAGGCTTAAGGGATATATTCTTAATGTTTGATTCCCCTAATATGTGTACAAGTTCCCCCTCACAATGTGACAGTGCATGTCATAAAGATCCTTGAAATGGCTCTCATCTGTAATGCTTGCCCGGGGCTGGTCGTTTATAGCACCATAGTAAGACACTGAGCCAGCAACAGGAGCTCCAGGCACATTCACATAGCAGATGCCCTTGGAAAATGGTCTGAAACAAATGGTGTCCTCTGTGCTCAGCTCAGAAAATAACAGTTGGATCCACTCCTGAATGAGCCTGAAGGAAGTCTTGAAATGAAAAGTTTGATTTTGAGAACTGCTTGGTTGCTGCTACTACATAGCAGTGTTTCCTGTAGCTGGATTGTAGGTTTCTGTAAGTCTTACTGAGGGGATACTCAAGAACAAACTCCCAAGAGTCCTTTCTAAGTTTATATAGGTTTTTAATCTAGTCATAGTTGGAAGTTAGAGCTCTTAGCTCCATTTATTTTTAAAAAAATCACTATTTAACAAATTTTAGATCAAAATTTCAACAAAATATGCAATAGTAAGACATTCAAGTTAGTTGTCTTTATTATATCATCCACAAAAAAAAATGTAATTTGGGATGGATACAGAAGCATTTTTGTAGTTTCGGGTTTTTCAAAGAATTTTTCTCCGCTTTCCAACATTGGTACTGGTGGGGGCGGAGGCCTGGCCAGCCCAGTGGGGGACCAGCTGTTCAGTTGGGACCGTGAGTTTCCAGGGGAACAGAATTACTGGGGATATTTCAGGGAGGGGGACTGGCTTCCAGTACAGGCTCGTCACCATACTATTTGGTGGGGAAAGGATAAAGCCATGGCTCACGTGCAGTGGCCGGGAGAAAGCCACATTCGGGATCATTAGCCCCGCTCCACGGAGGCTGTACTGGTTTTCCAACCCCTTTCTTGGGATGTCCCCAGTAATGCTGCCCCCCAGAAATTCACAGTCCCATCAGACTGTCAGACTGACCGGTCCCCCACCAGGCCGGCCAGATCCCACCGCCAACAGTCCACATGTCAGCAAGGGAAGAAAAAAATATCCTGGAAAATCCCGAAACTACAACAACAGTACACAAGAATTTTCTAAAATTTTAAATGAAATACTTAATGCGGAAGAACTTATACAAAGATACTATATGTCATGGTTTTTGCAGGTCTTACGCACCTACCACTCTTGTTTGCTTCTTAGAGTTGTCTTCCAAAGACTTTACTATCTACTGTAAAAATCTAATGTCATAAACTAGGGCTTAGATTCAATTTGGGCAGTAGAGTACCTAAACTGTAGGAGCTAGAATACTTCATTAAAGCATTTCTCAGATTATTCCAGAGGTTGGCAATTAAATGCAAAGAAAAATCTAAAAAAATCTTCTATTGCTTTTTCCTCTCAATCTTCCAAACACAGAGAAGAAACGCTTCTGCATGAATTTCTACAGAAAGTTTTGATTATATTTTTACTTTTAAACTAAACTTCAGGAGATATGGGAACATATCTACAGCTTAATTATAATCTAGGTATTGCCATTACAATGAAGAGCTCAAAAATCTTTTAATTTTTTTTATTTTTTTTCTCTTGGGATCTTACAATGGGTAATTTTTTATAATCCTGGAGAATAAATATAACCACAACCATGGTAAATGTTGGTTGCTTGTACTGACTTTATTATACTAGTACAACATGACGGTGTGATTTGAGAACTTTACTAGATTGTATACCAAGTAAGTGCCAACTATATGACGATGAAAAGTGTAAAGCACAGTAGTTTTGAAATTGTTAATTCTGCCTTTGGATGCTATATTATGAAGCAGGCATTGTCTTTTTGTCATACAATAAAACAACCTGTACATATGCTTTCTTCAAAATAGGACTAGTAGTCTAAATATCTTGGTTGATTGCCCAGTCATGACACTTAGCTCTAAGTATGACGTAGTATTTGCTGTTCATAATAGAAAATCACTTCCTTTCTTCAACATGGAACAACTTACCAGCTTAATGAACCATTCCTATGACAGGCTTTGAAGAGCAGTAAATCCTTTTCATGATTCATATATCCTCATTGTCCCTTAAAATTATACCTTTTTCTGTGTAAAACCGCAAGTAAAAATGCTTATTCAATGCCTATTAGCCTGGCAGTTTGTTCAGACACCGGAATATTAGTTTTCAAAGTAACTGAAATCTACGCAATTTTCTTCTAGCACTTTTTATACAGAATTCTGAAGGCTAATACATTTCATATTATTCTGAGAAGAGATTTACTGAGAAACAGTGAAATTTTTTTGTTCCGTGTGACTTTCTTTCAGAAATACAAAACAGAAGTGTTAGATAGGGCTACGTAGCACATAATGGATTACGGAGACTTTTTGAAAAAAACCTGTTCAGAAAAATAAATATTTTTAACCCTGAGTACTATTCACTTGTACTAGTATTCATGTTCACTTTCTATTTTCAGGGACTCTGGATTGGAAAAAAATCAAAGGAGTGTTTTCTCTAATTAGGTTAAAAATCATATAGTATTTCTACAGATTGAACAGCCCAATTCTGCAAAACACTTTACCTTGTTCTTAATTTTAAACCTCTGTGCATTCGTGCTGCTTTTAGTAGTTTCACTCTGTCATAAACAGACAAGTGAATTTTAATAAAACACAGTATGGCTTTATTAAAGATGTATTAGTTTCAAAACAAGGTAGCAATTCTGGGTTCATAGCTGAGACCAGATAGCTAGAGGTGCGCCCAGGGTAGAGCGGTTTTGGCTTCTATAGCTTCAGTATTACGTCTGCCTAATAAATATTCATTATATTTTCAAGAATAGGCTGACTTATGTTAATCAGTTCAGAGGAGTCATTAACTTATGTTCCCTCCCATTCAGTCTTGCACTCTGCCTTCTGGTGATGGTCACTGGGGTCTTTGGGAATGAAGTCTAGGAGTCTTCCTCATTGTGAACGTTTCACCTTCTCTCCTCACACAGGCTCAGTAGTCCCTTGGCTCCTTTTCAAGCTACAGAATTGGTTGAGACTGGTCCTTTTGTTCCAAATTGCTGAAGAGTACCCAGGAATTCCTTCTTATCAGTTCACAGTGTCATTCTGTCTTGCCAAGTTGTAAAATTTTCCCCCCTTATCTCGGTACTCCCCTCTGCATACATACGATACCCAAGGTTATCTAAACCTCTTAAACTTGACTATATTTTGCTTTTAGCTATCCTCAACTATATCAATTCCCCCTCCCATCCCATTGTTTCATATAACTCCTTTGGATTCTGTTCATTTATAGGCGCAAAGCCAATTATTATTACTTGATTTTTCACAGTCCCTCCTCTTTCTTTTGATTACATTTGACTTGAGCTGTACTCAGTTCCTGAACGAATGCAATCAACCCTTTCCGTGTGCTCCTGGATGAGTGAAGATTCTTCCATGGAGCAATCAGGAGGTCTGATTTTTAATATTTTAATTTCTGCATTCTTTGGCTCTAGGGTTAATATTTCAAATTTTAGTTGTACAATTGTTTTCTTGACCATATTAGTGAATAAAGGGAGAATACAAGGTATTATTAATATTGTCATTAAAAATGCTCCTCCCAATAAGATACTTTCAATCCCCCAAAACTCCACCAATTGTCTTTCCACCATTTTTCCATATCTAGATTGAACCCCTTCCTCTTGACCAGAACGTGTCTGATTTTCCGTATTTCTGTTTTCTTTTCAATTGCTTTACCTTCATCATCAATTTATAGGCAACAGTTTGATAAATTAAATTTTCCACAATCTCCTCCTTCTTAAGACAGGAGGTAATCTAAGCCCAAGTGATTTTAATATACTGCTGTTCAGATCTTACTACTTCGTGTAGCTAAAATAGTCAATGCATCCCCCGTTTTGTTAGTAGTAGTTTCTAATACTGCCTGTAATCAAATTATCCTATTTAACATATAGTTTAGGGTCCAGTAACCCCAGAACCCATCCTCAGCCCAAGTAGCGGGGCCATAATAAGCAATTATTCACTCAGGCGACCATTCATCTTCTTTCCAATTTCCAATTTTAGCTCTCTTTTCACTCTCCTGGTTTCTGAGTAAACGGGTATTCCCAATCTTTCTTCTTCTCATATGGGTAAGAGGAAGAAACTAGTTCTTACGGTATCCAATACACATGCCCCTGCCCAGTTCCCAGGGAGTTCGTTACAGGCATATTTCCCACAAATCCAATGTAGTCCATCAGGTGTTGACCACGCCACTCCTGGATCCCTGTGGATAGTCCAGTTTTTTCCTTTTTCACTTAACTCTGATGGATTTTTCCAATTTATCCAGGTTGTTGCATTCCAAATCCTACTATTTTCACAACCAAAACCATTTGCTCCCGGTGTTTTTTGCAGTGATTGTCCAGTTATGCTGATTTGAAGTGGCCACAGCTTTGCTCAGCTTACATGGCTTGGTGTCAGTCATCAAAAAGACCTGGAAAGGACCTCCCCATCCAGGAGTTAATGATGATTCTTGCCAGGTTTTTATAATTTCTCCGCCTTATCTTGGTACTCCCCTCTGCATACGTACAATACTCAAGGTTATCTAAACCTTTTAGACTTGACTATATTCTACTTTTCACCTATCCCCCATTATATCAATCCCCCTCGCCATCCTGTTGTTTCATATAACTCCTAACTTTGGATTCTGTTCATTTACAGGCACAAATCCAATTACTATTACTTGATTTTTCACAACTCATATGTTTCAAGCATATGTATGAAAGTTTACTACACCAGGAACTTACGTTTGCTAATCTTGAGTGTAACACAAAACTTCAATCTAGCTAAACTCAGAAAATTTGAGAGCCAAGGATGAAATGGAGCCCTAAATTCTGAAAATTAGAGATATCATCAAAGAACATCATGACAGTTGCTCACAATTTCAGAGTAATGTATTTTGCAACTTATATGTGTACTTATACAAACTTCAATTAAAAAGTAAACAATTGAAATAACATCTGTATGTTTCTTTCTTCACATGCCAGTGTCATTTATGTAAGTAAAAACAATAACCAAATTAGAAAGTACCTAAGAGGAAGAAGCAGAAAAGTACAATTTAGAGGCAGGGAAATTCCATGCTACTTGCAAAATGTTTTCTCCTCGGGAAACAACTCATTTTTTTTCTGGAAAAAAAAAAAAAGGGAAGAAATTATCTTATTTGGACAGAAAGTGTATTTTCTTTGAAATCCATAAGTACTGAAAGATAAACCGGATTAGAATCACTGTTGATTTTGAGTCTTGTGAAACTGGGAACATTACATCATTACTAATGTAAAGATACATTTAAACAGAAGAACATTATCTAATTTCAGCCCAGAAATAAAATTGTGCTCAATGTTCAGAACAAGTTGTTAGGTTATTTAGCACCATATTATGCCATCATTCATATTAATACTGTTGGTATGTAGTAAAGTGTATTAGACTTTAAAAAAAACAAGTATAAAATAGATAAGATTAAAACATGAATAGTTTATTTATGTGAAAAGACTTAGGAAAGAATGTAATAAGAAATCTCCTGAGTACATCTGGAAGTCAGCTACACATCTATGCATCAGATGTGGAGTCAAGAAGTCTATGTCACACAACTGAGGACAATTTGAATTATTTCATTATGGAAGAGAATACATTGCTTATAAAGAAAATGTTACTTATTGCAGTAAAGATGAAGTAATCTTTATTGCTAGCAGATTTATTTGCTGAACATCCTCACAAGTAAAAAGGCATAATTCCTCTTTTTCACCTGGAATTAAAAATCAATGAGGTAGTAACAAATTCTTAGATGCACGGTAATATATTTTTGTTTTGTTTGGCTAGTCAAAAATGACTGGTGGTAGAAGACATTAATACAGAATACCTTGAATTTATTTAAATTAAATTGAACATCTAGCTCAATTGTAAAAAAAAATCAAACAATCAAACCAAACTATAAATTATGGGGGGGTGAGATTTTTTTTGAACAAGTTAAGGAGCTAAGTAGTCAAATTAGTGAAGCAAGTCAGTTTAGAACTCTGAATGGAGGATGTATGAACAAGAGGAAAAATGTATATAGAATGGCTCAGCCATTGAAATTAATACCTTACAGAAAATGTTAATAATAAAGAAGTCATGTAAGAAAAGCAAAAGAAAGAAAGCTAAAATTTAAGTTTTGGGTTAAAGGGAGATTTATCAGAAGAAAAGCTAAAATCTTAGCAGAGGTAATCTTCAACTAAAGATAGATGACAGGGGTGGGAAAAGAAAGGAACAGAAATAGCATTTCTTAAATGATATTGAAAGTTACCTAAGTAAACTAAATTAATATTTTCTTAGTTTTCAATAAAGATAGTCGTAATGAATATTAAGATAAAGATGATACTTCTAGTGAAAAATAATAAGTACCTCCACAAGGTGAGCCAAACCATAAGTCACTAGTGCATTCAGACTCAAAGGGCTAGACGTAACTCCATATCATAATTCGTTAGGAATCAGAAGATGAATTCACAGTTAAAAAATTGTAATAAATTGCTCATATGAAAGGTGAGACTATATACTGATTCAAAAAGAGGTAGGAAATATTCAGGTAATGGAGGTTTAATATTAGCTCTTAATACATTCTTCCAGACTACATAAACTAAAAGATGATGTTGCCAGACGAACAAATGGATGTAACATGATTATTAATAAAATTAGTCTGGGTATTAGATGAAAGGTTGCAGACATCAGAACAGCGTACTTTAGGAATAGCATTCCCACTGGAATAAGCAAGTAAAACTAGCATCCAACTTAAGATAGAGCTTGATTTCTTTATCGTAATATTTCAAAATGTGATTGAGTGTGATGAAAAAGGAACTTAGAAATGTCACTCCTGTGTAATGCATTTACTCTCCAAATGTGATTGTATGTAATTAAAAAGAATTTCAGTCATTTCATCTTAGCACATTATATTTCCAAACCACAATCCAAAATTCATACCACAATCAATGTTAAATTATTCCTTACATTTAGCAGGAAAACAACCCCCAAACTGAAAACTGAAAAAGACATTCTATTCTTGGGTAATCTTACATGGATGTAGTCACCTATTGCTGACGTTAAGTCCCATAAAAATGTGATAAGGGATGGACAACTATAGTGAACATACTGCTGTATTCCCTGGTTCTGTCTTAGTTTATTCTGGCACCTATTTTATTAGAGAACAAGAAATTTTTTCTGACTCCTTCTAGTTCTTCTCTCAACAAGACAGGTGATGATTAAAGCAATATTTAGAGTGAAAAAATATTAATTTAAGTTTTAATTAAAATTTCACTGCTGAAAAATATAATGCAATTTAATGATAGTGTACTTCGTGAGGCAATCAGCCTTTTCCCTATGCTTAAATTAAGAAACAGAAGCAAGGCAGCTTGTGTTCTTGATAGCAGCTGTAACAGCCCATTTATAAGAGATTATTTTCACTTACTTCTACTACAAACAATACAGTAACATTTGGAGGTAAATGGTAACTTGTATACGTATAACATGAAACAACGCAGGAATGACAAGGATACTAATATGTAAGACAAATAAAAGTATTTTAACATGAAACTCAAATATTTCTTAATACACAATTTCCCAAGAGGTTTCTTTTAATATATTATT
The DNA here is from genome assembly GCA_033556795.1 of Tapera naevia. Lineage (NCBI taxonomy): Eukaryota > Metazoa > Chordata > Aves > Cuculiformes > Neomorphidae > Tapera > Tapera naevia. The sequence goes on from JAUMJJ010000016.1 coordinate 2,011,944, forward strand.
TTATTCAAATGTAATACACTAAGCACCTAGAACCAAATTTGCTTTACGTACAAGCTGGTAGCACCTTGAGAGATTAAACTGAGCAGCACCTTAAAAAAATCATGTAAAAATGCTGTTGATGTCACAAAAAAAAAATTAATTACACCCTTAAAAATAGTTTTTCTGAATAAGTTAGTCAGACACAATGTGATAAAATGTCATTAGGTTCAACAAGGCCAAGTGCAAGGTTCTACACCTGGATCAGGGCAATCAGTGGTTTCAACACTGGCTGAGGGATTACGTGACTGAGAGCAGCCCTGCAAAGAAGGACTTTGGGGTGCTGATTGATGAGAAGCTCAACATGAGACAACAGTGCGTACTCAGAGCCCAGAAGACCAACCGTATCCAGGGCTGCATCCAAACGTGGCTAGCAGGTCAAAGGAGGTGTTTCCCCTCTTCTGCTCGTCTCTCATGAGACCCCACCTGGAGTATTATGTCCAGTTCTGGAATCCCCAACATAAGAAGGATATGAAACTGTTGCGAAAGGTCCAGAGGAGGGCCATGAATATGATCAGAGGGCTGGAGCACCTCTGCTATGAGGACAGGCTGAGAGTTTGTGTTGTTCAGCATGAAGACTCCGGGGATACCTCTTAGCAGGCTTCCAGTAAACAAAAAGGATCTATAGGAAAGTCAAGGAAGAACTTTTTACAAGGGTTAGTATTGATAGGACAAGGAGGAATAGTGATTAATTAGAAAGGGGAAGATCTAGATTAGACATCAGGAAGAAATTGTTTGTGCTGAGAGTGGTGAAACACTGAAATGGGTTGCCCAGGGAATTTGTGGATGCCCCCATCCCCGGAAGTGTTCAAGGCCGGGTTGGATGGGGTCTTTAGCAGCCTGGTCTAGTGTTCCTACCCATGGGAGGGAGGTTGGAACTGAATGATCTTTAAGGTTCCTTCCAACCAAATCATTTTATGCTTCTGTGGGGTTGGATGGGGTCTTTAGCAGCCTGGTCTAGTGTCCCTGCCCATGGGAGGGAGGTTGGAACTGAATGATCTTCAAGGTTCCTTCCAACCAAACCATTTTATGCTTCTATGAAAACTATTTTTCTGAAGGAACATTTGCAGAAATGGAGACGCATATTCAGTGCAAAGGAAAATTTGTCCAAAATAAACAAAGCAAGAAAAACTGTTTACATAACCAGTGTTGCCATGATTTGTTCATCCTTAATGCTTTCTTCCTAGCCTTAAGTATAACTCCTGGAAGAGCAAAGTCAGATGATATTTTCATTTCTTTTACTAGCTCCATGAATCCCAAAATTGCTAAGTACACTACCAACACCAAACATGCGAGTATAATCATCTGTATTGTGATTTTCATTCAAAATGGAGGCTTTAGTAATTGGTGAGTGTGCTTCTTTCTCTGTGTACTCCTGAAGAACTGTGAATTGCTATTCATAATTTGTCATCTAGCAACCTATAATAGTTGTTGAAGAAGGGCCGGTGGTGAGAGATGACTTTAGGAGAATGAACTTTCAGTTTTTTACTGGATTAGCGGATGTGACCCCCAGGAAAATGCCGTCAGGGATTAAGGAGCTGAACAAAGCTGGCTATTCTTAGAGCACAAGAGTTCTGAATTCCCATATATAAGACATCAGGCAAGAAAAGCAGTAGGCTAGCATGGTCAGCTAAGGACATCCTGGTCAATCTCAGATGTAAGAAGGAAATTAAAAGGCAGTGAAACCAGGGACTTGTATCCTGGGAAGAATATAAGGACGTTGCTCAAATGTGTAATGATAGGATCAGGAAATACAATGCACAGTTGGAGTAAAATTTGGTACGGAAGCAGAAGAGAAATAAAAAACAGCTCTACAGGTACACTGATCATCAAATGAAGATGAAAAAAATGTAACTTTTAATAAATACTACAGGAGAAGAGGTGGCAGCTGAAATAGAGAAGGAGTCATATCCTGGCGTGCATTAAAAAAAAAAAAAAAAATGTGACCAGCAGAGTGGGAGAGGTGATTCTTCTCTACGCTACTCTTGAGAGACATTATCTGGGTCTCTTTGTCTGGCTCTGGGATCTTCAGCAAAAACATGAACTTGCAGCAGTGCGTGTAGAGGAGGGCCACAGAAACAATCAGAGGGTTAGGACGCCTCTCCTATGGATCGAGGCTGAGAGAGTTGTGATTGCTCAGCCTGCAGAAGAAAAACGTACAAAGAGACCTTATTACAGATATTCCATAATATAAAAAAGCCTTATAAAAGCTGGAGAAAGGCTTTTCACCAAGGTCTATAGTGATAGGATAAGGGTAGTTGTTTTAAATTAAAAAAAAGGGTTGGTTTAGACTGGATATAACTAAGACATTTTTTTATAATTAAGGTGGTGAGACAGATTGTGGGACAGGTTGCCTGGAGAATCTCTGGATGTCCAGGCATTGCCAGTGTTCAAGTTTGGGTTGAATAGGGCTTTGAACATCTGATCTCGTGAATAAATCTCTGCCCATTGCAGAGAGCTTGGACTGGATGGCTTTTGAATGTCTTTTCCACCCCAAATTCAAATTTATTAAAAATTAAACATAGTACTTGAAGAGTCTAGAGCACAAGTGGCACACACTAGTCCCATGGACCAAATCCAGCCCTCCACTTTGTTTTATCCAGCCCTGCACCTTGTTTTCACCCAGTGGCAGTGCCGAGATCCTTGCCCCTACACTCCTGCAAGCACCAGTCGTGTGCAGCATGTGTGACACACATCATACCGTAGGAGAAGGCTGATGTGGCCCCTGGAGAAAATGAGTTTGACACCCATGGTCTAAAGGGAGATCATTAAAAACTCTCTGTTGTGCTCCAAACAGAATTGGAGAGTGGAATTTACCATGTCCATTTCCAGTTGTTTAAGTAAAGAGTGAGTGGCTTTCCTCACGTGATTTTATTAACTTTATAACATGCAGTAATTGAGTTAAATATTGATATAAAATGGCAATTTTTCTGTCCCTGTATCAAATGCCTTGTTACTGCTAGTTTAATATAAACATATTTGATCAAATGATCTTAGAATGGTGAATACAGTGTACTACTTACTATCTTTAGTTCTAAAATCTGCACCGTTCTTGCTTAATTGACTATAGAAAAAGAGCTTCAAACTGACTGTCTTGACATAAAAGCAAAAGAATGTAATTGTGAATGAAGGTCTTCAGGAGTTTATTAATTATTGTCTTCTTTTATTTCAAATTAGTTTACCTGACATATATGAGGAATATGTTTGAAGTGTAAATGAGTACATGGTGTCAAAATAGTACAAAATGGACATTCACATCTCAGATAGAATCATAACTCCTAGAAAGGTTTCCTGTAGATATTTCAAGCTTTGTGTTTAATTTCAAAGAGATTTAGATTAGCATTCAAACGTTTGAGGGAATGACATTTGAGTTTTTCTCATCTTTCATATTTTTATCCATTAAATATTTGAAGGTCTTTCTCTTGATTTTCTGTAATATAACTTCATAAAATACAACGCAAAGAGTCCTTAAGGGGATCATCTTCATTTCTTTTTAAAAAAAAAAAAACCTGCTGTAATTTCTCTTACACCTTCTGACATGAAGTATGCAGAAACAATATAGCTGAAACTATGTTTTAAAACATCACACTAAATAAACATAGTATATACAGAACATTAGATGTTTCAATCTAGGATCTCTGACATAAAGCTTTCATGCCTCTAATTTTTGGATAATGAGGGGGATCCTCTCTTCAGACGTGGCCTGACATAAGACTGGTTTTATCAATAACTTAGCATGAGTCACCAAACAGGGAACAGCAAAGCTTCATGCAGAACTTCAAAGCTTTTTTGAAACCTTCCTAAGTACAGTTTTAGACATGCCAAGAAGCAGTACAAGAGATTTCCAAGCTTTTTTACAGCTTATTAAATAATGTATACAGGCAGCCTTAACAGAAAATCCTCTCAAGAAATAACATAAAATATACTGATTATAGAATATTTTAACTTTACATTTAGACAGTAAAAATCTTGTTTAAAACAACTGCTGTTGACTAACATCTTTTACTCTACAGTCTTAATTGCAAGAATAGCAAACCTGGGACATCTGAAGAGTGATCAAAAACTTTCTTCTTGGAATAAACCTAGAAAGTAAGAATCCTAAGGAAAAGGATAACTACTTAAGAATAAGGTTAATTTTATTGAAGAGCGTCAATACATAAGAAGAGAAGTAAGGCTGGAGTTAGAACACTTTTCTGGCAAACACGAAAGTTAATCTGACTCATTTAAGTATAAGTAGACATCCTATTTGTTTTAGTGGTTAGAATTCTTCAAATTTATTATAATTTCCATTAAAAAGTGGTCAGATGCTGTTATATACATATTGAGTTTGCCTTTGAGTTATTTATTAAAATCTTTTGAAATAGGTATTCATTGACTGTTACATTATAATTCCTTAAATACATACAGATCAACAGCTTTTTAGAATGTTTTGTTCATAAAGGAAAACAAAAGAACAGATAAGTAATTTACGGGTGAAGAGTGTTGGTCTTACTGTTATTTTTATAGCCTATCAAGTTGTAAAGAAGAAATCAAAGACAGAGAGAGTGTTGAGATAGTCCAAATTGTAATCTTTCATATTTTTCAGGTAAAAACTATGAGACTATCAGATACTCATAGAAAATGAAAAGCTATTCCTTATGCAAAATCCTGTAATGATATTGTATTGATATATAGGAAAAGGCTTTTTATGTAAGAAAATGAGTATCATCTAAGCAAAGGAAATGAGTGGAATACAACTACAGTCTTTAACTTTAATCTGTGTGAATTACTCATTAATACACACCATATCAAGAGCGCATACCAATTTCATAATATATGGAGGATGGAACCCAGCAAATTGAAAATGTAATATTTCTCCCACTAGGAAGGATAAAACCAATAACACTGCAACGATTTAAGGTTATCCTTTAGAATTACATTCTGTCTTACATGTATTGTCTGATGAGTTCTTATTATATTTTTAATTCTAAAGCAAAGAAACAAGAACAAAAATTCTAGAAGACAAATTTTAGTTTCACAAAACCTCATTGAAGTAGTGAATTAAGGGGAAGGAAAAAGCAAAGCTGTTGATTAAAATAAAAAAATAATACATTTTATGCTTTTTAGATATAACTGAAAATTTTGCTTAGATTACACAACCTTCTGAGATATCTTGATATGAATTCTAGGTATTATTCAATGTTCTGTCTCTGAAATCTTGGAATACGTAAAGGAGTTGGGTAAATACTTTGATTGTGGGGCCTCACTGGCATTGGCATAACTTGTATATTTCGTGTAGGGAGGGTGACATAACCAAGCACCATGAGATCTGAATTTTCATGTAGTTTTATAGTCATGAAGAAAAGTTATCCACTCTTTTCACAGCTTTTTTTACTCATCATAGAGTAACTGTAAGGTGAATTATCTGTGCTTCTCAAATTTAATCTGAGAAAAAAAATTAATAGTTTCTCAGTAGAAAAAGGGAAGAATTGACTACATAGGTCTTTCTTCATTGTCAGATGTCTTCAGTTCAGATAATATATGCACTCAATTTCATTTATTTTATTGTCTTTGTTCACTGCTATACAAGTCCTCAAAGTTTACTCTTCTCTCCCTAGTAAGTGGAGCAAAGAATGAAAGAGACTGGTTTGTGACTGTATTTTTTTAACTTTGAAGGAATTCATTCAAGCTGCTGCAAGGACTTATAACGATGATTCCTCTAGTTACATTCTTTTTTTGTATTCTCACTTATGCCAAACAAAAAACACTCATCAAATGGAAAGTGCAAAAGTATTTTTCTTTATTTTTTCCTTTATTCTCTCAAATACTACTTATTTCTTACAATATTCAATGGTATGTGTCCATTCAGATAATGTGAGTTCCCTGTTTCTCTCAGAGCTTTCATGATACCTTTAAACCCCAGACAAGAATGTCAAAGACATAACAGCCTTTTAATTCTGCAATCACTTTGTTCCACTTGCGGATTTAACCTTGCAGTGGAAATCTAACTTAACAGGTTCCTGTGAAACAGAGATGGATGAAAACCTGTTTACTCTCTTCCCTGTGCCTCAGGACTTGCCTAATGTTTCTACATAATCCATCGATAGGCATGCAAAAATTACTATGGCTAAACCTCATAGTAATACAAACCACCCAAACAATCACTAAGATTCTTCTGAATGGAAAGCTTTTTAAAAATTAAGGAAAAAGCAGCTTTCTTAATTTGTGGGAGAGGTGGCCTAGTTAACTACCACTGATTACCCAACTTTACCTTTAAGATATGTTTGTTAATTAAAGTGCTTTCTAATGAACACTAGTTCAATTCTCACAATATTGAAGGCAGGCTGGGATACGACAGACATCTAAACAAGGATTCTGTCTTACTTGAATACATGAGGATTATTCCTCATGTATTAATGGAAATTAATGGAAATAGAAAAAAATATTCGTTTTTATCTGCACAGATTTTATTTGCCACACTGGCTGTCAGTGTTGGGAAATATCAATGGAGTGAACATCATTTAGTTGGAGTGATCATCATCATCATAAAGTGCATCATAAAGTCAGAAAGGATGATAAAATATAATTAGGTTGGACTTACAATCGGGCCAATACTTACTAGTCAGATGTCTCAGCTGTATGATAAATAAAGGATTATGAACTCTGACTTTTTTTGTTTGGATATGGGGAATGTTCCTCCTTTTCTTGCTGTCTTTTTCTTTTAAAAATTTGTAAAATACATCAGTCATAACGTAGCACAGCTGAATAATTGTCAGAGTCAAATGCTTGCAGATGGTTAATGGAAACAGAATTTAATGAAAGAATCTCATGCAAAATTAAAGAATTCTATTGCAAATTTAAAGCGTCATTTGGTTTCATCAAAAATCAAATAATCTGAATGTTATTCTCTTCATGAAAGAGACTGTTAAATTGTTTTGAGAGCTGAAAAAATGAGCAATCAATGGTGTAGTACTGAAATATGTGAAAAATCATGCACTATCGAAATATGCAGTAATTGACAGGTAGGAACTTCAGCCAGAAAGACAAGTATTGGTGAATTAAATTTACTACTTACTATTTACTTAAATTATTGAAGTCTAGAACAAATATAATTCTAAGAAGATATTGAATTGAGAATTTAACTAAGTCTTTACCTTTCCCAAATCAGGTTTACTGTTTCAAATTATTTTTTTTTGAGAAATTCTTATCAGTTGTAAGTAACTCAACATTTCAGTGGGTGTTATATCAACAAAATACAGAATCAATTGCTACAAAGACCTGCAAGGTCTTAGAGATTCATTATGAGACTAAATTCTCTTATGTCTGACATTTTTGGAAGATCATAAGATCACAGAATCATAGAATGACCTGAGTTGGAAGGGACTCAAAAGGACCATTGAGTCTGACTCCTATCCCTGCATAAGACAATCCCAACATTCACTTGTTTCTTGAACATTATCAGGCTTGGTGCCATGACTGCTTCCCTGGGGAGACTGTTCCAGGGCTCTGCCAAATACCCTTTGTAAGAAGCAGTTATCTTTCTGCTACAGAAGTATTTGTGAAACTACTTAGTACTTATCACTTGGAAGTGGATTTAAGTTCTAGATGCTTTAAAACAGATTTCACAATTTCAAAACATGATATTCTTTGTGATCTCTGTTTTTCATGCCCTTTCATCCTTTCCCAGTAAAATTTTAAGCTAGTATGAATATCTTTCTGTCATGAAAATTATTTCATATCTTTTTTCTCTTAATCGAAGAAAAAGTTATAAATGCAAATAAATCTCCTATCAAGGATACATCATCAATTTTATTTTGATATTTGAGAAGATTTTCAGAGGGGTCCATGTCTATAAAAGAGAGGATTTTCTCCATGTAATAGGTTAAAAAGGAAATTTAAACTAATCATTTAACACAACCAGAAATGTCTCTGAAAACATATAACAAAAAAAACCCAAAACCTAACAGCTACTCTTAGAATGAATTTTTAATCTGGACACATTATAGTCAATCTTACCTTGTGCTAATCATAAATAAAACAACTACAAATTTTTCGTTTTCCCTCTTGGCATACACCTCTTACAATGCTAAAAGTATACCTGTAATTTCTCATCTGCCACAATTATTACAAAGTCAATTCTGTTATTAAACAGAAACAGTGCTGAAAATACCTTATTCTTTCATTCTAGTAGGTACAGAGTGTCTTCTCTTGAATCTTTTTGAAGAATTGCATTACACTTCCCATCTGATGCATAGTGGAGAGTTTTTTTCTTTTTCTTATAATGCAAAGAGTTACAAACTGAAAACAACCAGAGATCAACAAACATTTCATTGTAAATATATTGTAAAGAGCCATTTTGCCTCTCTGAATTTTACTTAAAGACTTAATGCCAGTTCCCACATAGTATTGGCCTAAATATGGAAGCACCTATATATTTTTCACCAGATTTGTTCAGGTTTTACATTTTTAAATTGCTAAGATAATTGCCATGAGAAATCAGTTTCATAACAAAAAGATGTGGCAGAATAATCTGAACATTGCATTTATAATTGCATATCTTGCACATTGTTGACCTCCTATTATTTTGAAAAAGTAGATTTTTATATTTTAACAGAGCTGGATTTTTTCCTTATAAATCATGTTAGTTTTCCTCTATGCAATTCTGCAGTTACATTTATTTAGAAAAATATTTCTTCTGTTAAAATAAAGCTTTCTGCTTCAAGGAAGAGAAATTAGAATGGCTTTTGTCCAACATGTTTTACTTCACAAATTGCAGTTCATAAAGAAGTTATATTCAGTAGTTTCATAGGAATCCTGTACCACTTCCGCAGCAAATGATCTGCAAGAGGAAATCATTTCCTTCTTAAAAATTGAACAATAAGTTGTTACTTTAGACTATTTATGTTCTTTGATGTCTTACTTCACTCTTCTGGTAGATGATAATATCCCAAGAGGGTGGAAGTTTTCAGAGTTAAATAGGAGGATTTTTACCAGTTCCAAAGCCGTACCATCATTCACTGCACCTGTAGGATCATGCTTCTGTTCACTGTGCAAGCAACTGGGACTGTCCCTGTTATGATGTCCTCTACTCCTTCTGCTAAAGATCTCTCTTACCAGCTTAACACCACTGCTTTCAAGCTCTATGGGAAGCCAGGTGACATACTGTCATTGGTGATAGCGGTGGGCTGCACTAGTATGGCCAGCTTTGCTCTTGTTTGAATAAGAAGCTCTTAAACCCATGACTGAGAAACAAAGGGAGAAAGCTGAAGGTAGTGGAAAAACGTATAAATATAGTAACGCTTTAAAGCACTGTAGTTACCAAGAAATGCAAAATTTCACCATATATAAAACCAGGTAGAAATATAGTAACAGATGGGAAGTGTTATATTATCGTTAACTTTTTGGCAATTTGCCAAAATCATGAAGCAGACAGCAGTCATGAAACTGTTGATGATGAAAAACTTGCAGGTCGAGATTGTTCGCTAACTACCGTCATAGGCAAAACAGACTCAACTTGGAAAGATTAGTTTATTACCAATTAAAAAATAGAGTAAGATAATAAGAAAAACAAACAAACAAAACAAAACCACAAAAATGAAAAGCATTTACCCATTGCCCTTCTTACTAGACTCAACTCAGACTCCACTTACATCTCTTCAACTTACACTGCCCTGGAATCAGAGGGGTGAGGAAAGGGATTCTTGATAGTTGATAATGCTTAATCTCTGCCACTCTTTCCTCCTCACACCGGTACCCTGCTGAAGTATGGGGTCCGTCAGACAGGAAACAGTCCTTCGCACAACTACCTCAATATGGGACTCAGGCTGCAGTTCTTCAGAACTGTGCCAATATGGGTCATTTCCATAATGTACAGTCCATCAGGAACAGAATACTACAACATGTGCTCTGCACAGGCCACAGTTCCTGCCAGAAAGCCTGTTGATCCTGCAGGTCCTTTCCTGGGCAGCAGCAGCTCTCTCTTGAAGCTGGCTAAAACTACTTGTGTCTGACATGGAGGCAGTTAGTTGTAGTGTTTTTTTTCGGAGAACTCACCACTGCATCTCCCCTCCCCACCACAAATACCTTGCCACACAAAACAAATACAGACAGTTCTCTTTTCCTATTTTTTAAAACAGTTTTCAGTTTACAACATTGAATTCCAATACCTGCTCCTCACAAAAAAAAAAAAAAAGAATTAAAAATTTCTAAAAATAAACAAATAATTATAAAGAAAAATTTGGCAGGGCATGTAAAATACTTAAATGAGCACTGAAAACTACTTATCATCTTTTATCGTTCCCATAACAACCAAGTACCATACTTTTCAATGCTGGACATAAAAGAAAGGAAGACACGCCAAAAGTGTATAGTAAAGTACGAAATATGTCTTTATGACCAAATATTGTTCTGATGCGCATAGGTGACTACACAACATCTCAGCAGGGACTTTTTTTCTGTTTCTTTCTCAACACCTATCTCTACACAGTTGCAGATCAGCTTGATCAACACTTTTCACTGATTATCAGACTGTAAAAATAATAGGAAAAATGTATCTAATTTAACCGCAGTGTTGAAAGCACACTAGACGAATATGGTTTTTTTCCTAATGCTTCCCATAGAGTTACTGTATGAGGAACTATTGCAGTATTCCACTGTACTATCTCCAGTTTCTTGTAAGTTTGGAATCAGAAAACAAACTTGGTTTTGGTTAGAAACATAGATGATATCATCTGGTGCCCAGGCACTTAAAGATCTCAAAGTACAGTTTGAATATTAACCAAAACTCACAAACCCCTATTTAAAGGATCTCTAGAATTATTTTTGCCTTTTCTGTAATACAACCATCTTAGCCAATAAAACAGGAAGAGTAACATCACAGAAGAGTAACAGATATTGAAGGGAAGTATCGTGTTGCATTGATTTGAAACTCCCAATCTAAATACAAAGAATGCAATTAATCTGAGTTGAAAATTGGCCACAACTAAGGCTTATGTGTTGACATATATGGAAAATATCTGACGTATTAGTAATCACAAGAAGTGTTCTACAAAAGGTTTCTCTGTTGCTAAAAGAAACTACATATGTTAATTCCCTGATGTTTAAAACAAACTTACACTGATGGCCCTCACGCCATGAGAAAACTGAAAATCCACTGGGTATATTTGTTACAGAAAACAACCTCATCTTTCTTCCAGTAGATGCTTCTGTATCTAAGTAGGAGGTCACTACTGGAGCAAAGAGGGGTTATTTTATTTAAACATAATAGCCATTGTTAACTTCAATAAGACATCTGCCTTTTATAATCCACTATGTTGCTGAGTGGTGAGTTATTGAATTGCACTTATGAATTAATTCCTGTTCCTCCAGGTCAATTAACATTTCTGAAATTGCTGAGATTGTCTCTGAAGGGAATCATTATTTTTCACATTAGCCCTGTAGCTTTACACAAGCTATGTAAATACATGACTGCCTCCAAGTCGTAAAGTATCTTAATATTTGTTGCATTTCTAACCAGATCTGAAAATTAGCTAAACCTATCTCAACCTGTCTCATTAAAATATAATTTCCTATCATAATCTGCCCAACAGTAGGGTCAGCAAGCTATTTTTAAAACATTTCTAATCCCTTCCACCCTCCCATCGATATCCCAGGATTTTCTTTACACCCTTGTTCAATCTTACTATTTTCTTCCAAGGTCCCAAATAACAGACTGGGTAATTTGCTTAGTTTATAAGTAAATCTGAAATCACGCGAGTCTACGCAACCCCAGAAGCGGCAGCTGTCACATGGGTGGCTGATGGCACAGGGGGATGGTCCTGGCAGCATCCATGGGAGATTTAAACTTCTCTTTGGGAGCACGACTCATCAGAAGAGCGCGGTTCAACAGTTTATTAAGGCGATGAACCTGGATGCAGTGAACAGGAGAGGGCAAACAGGGTAGCAGAGAGGCAGTTTGCACGGCACTTCACGCAGGCAGGGTAGGCAGGTGCTGTATTAGTAGGGGTGGTTGTTTGGTGGTTTGGTTTTGGTTTGTTTTTCTTCTTTTGTTTTTTTCCTGCTCCTCTGACCAGTAATGGTGACCAGGCAAAAAAAAATCATTGCTACCAGGAGTGTGTCTATTCAAACAGTGCCTCCATTGAGGGATGTAACTGTCCAAAATGTGGAAAGCATGGAATGCCTTAGCCTGCTCGTGGCACCCGAGGATAACCCAAAAAAAAACCTGCGTGAGGTGTGAACAGATCAGCAATCTGCTGCTTATGGTTGCAGACCTTAAGGGTCAGGTGGAGAGGCTGAGAAGCATTTGTGATAGCAAAAGGGAGATATACTGGTGGAGTCACACAGTTTCTGCTGCCAGTAATACTTCCCAGGAGAAAGAAGAGCTGTGTATTTCTCACCGACAGGATGCAGGGAGGGACCTAGTTGTTGAGGAGGAATGGGAGCAGGTCTGCTCTCGTGGGAGTAATAGATTTTCCTCCCATCCTCCGACTCCCTTCAAGATGCCACCTTGCAAGTTGCCCGTACAAAACAAGTGTGGGGTTCTGGAATTTCACAGTCAGGTTGATGATATTGATGAAAACAATTTGACTGGGGAACCTCTCGATTTTGCTCCATCTGTCAGTTGGGTCAGAACCTCAAGTACTGAAAAGGAAAGAAGGGTAGTTGGAATAGGTGACTCCCTTTTAAAAGGAGCAGAGGGTCCTAGATTAGACCGGACCCATCCCACAGGGAGGTCTGCTGCCTTCATCAAGTCCAGGTACAGGATATCACCAAGAGACTCCCAGATTTAATTCAACCCTCAGATTATTATCCCTTGTTGGTTGTACAAGCTGGCAGTAATGAACTTGAAAAGAGAGGACCCAGAGTGATTAAAAAGAAGTTTAAGGAGCTAGGCTGATTAATCAATGGGGCAGGAGTGCAGGTCATGTTCTGCTCAGTTCCTCCAGTGTCAGAGGTGTATACTGTAAGGAACAAGAAAGTCCATGCTATTAACAATGGCTTAAAGACTGGCGCCAAAAGAAAAATTTTCTTCTCTATGATCGTGGGGAAACTTTTACTGCACCTTGCCTGCTAGATCCAGATGGGTCCCACCAGATGGGTTGGAGGCTGTCTGGGATACAGTGACCATGAGATAATCAAGTTCTCCATCAACAATGAAACAAGAAGAGCATGAACAGATGTCCACGCTGGACTATCAGCGGGCAGATTTTGGATTACTTAAGGAACTAGTAAGGGGATTGCCCTGGGAAATAGCCCTTAAAAACAGGGGGGTCCAGGAAGGCTGGATGTACTTCAAGAATGAAATCTTGAAGGTACAGAAGCAGGCTGTCCCAGTGTATGGTAAGACAAGCCGTAAGGGCAGACAGCTGGCCTGGATGAGTAAGGAGTTTCTGATGGATCTAAGTGAGAAAATGAAGGTGTATCGCCTTTGGAAAGAGGGACTGGTAAATCAGGTTATATTTAAAGCTATCATTAAGTCATGTAGGAGGAAAATTAGGGAGGCAAATGCCCAGCTGGAGTTCAAATTGGCCACTTCTAATAAGAACAATAAGACAATAAGAACTGTTTTTACAAATATATTAATGGCAGAAAGAAGGGCAGCAACAACCTCCAGTCCTTATTGGATGTCGAGTGAAATATAGTAACTAAAGATGACAAAAAGGCTGAAGTTCCTAATGCCTTCTTTACCTCCATTTTCAACACTAAGACAGATTGTCCACAGGACAATTGGTCTTCTGAAGTGGTGGATGGGGTCAGGATGGAATATAGCTCTCCTGTAATCCAGGAAGAAGAAGTTAGAGACCTGATGAGCCACTTGGATCCTCATAAGTCCATGGGGCCAGATGGGATCCATACTAGGGTGATGAGAGAGCTGTCAGACGAGCTTGCTAAGCCACTTCCCATCATTTATCAACAGTCCTGGCTCACTGGAGAAGTCCCGGATTAATGGAAGTTGACCAATGTGACGCCCATCCACAAGAAGGGCCGTAGGGATGATCCAGGTAATTACAGACCTGTCAGTCTGATCCTGGTTCCAGGTAAAATTATGGAGCAGATCATCCTGGGTGCAATCATGTGGCACCTGCAGAATGACTGAGAGATCAGGCCCAGCCAGCAAGGATTTAGGAGGGGCGGGTCCTGCCTGACCAACCTGATCTACTTTTATGACCATGTGACTCGGCTGGTGGATGAGAGGAAGGCTGTGCATTTGGTATACCTGGACTCCAGCAAGGCCTTTGACACCATCTCCCACAGTAGACTCCTAGAGAAGACAGCTTCCCATGGCTTGGACAGGAGTGTTCCGTGCTGGGTTAGGAATTGGTTGGTTGGCTGAGTCCAGAGAGTGATAGTGAGGAGTGTCTCATCCAATTGGCAGCCAGTAACTAGTGGTGTCCCCCAGGGGCCGGTGTTGGGCCCAATCCTGTTTAACATCTTTGTTGATGACCTGGATGAGGGGAATTGAGTCCATCATTAGCAAGTTTGCAGATGATACTAAGCTGGGAGGAAGTGTCGATTTGCTGGAGGGTAGGATGGCCCTACAGAGGGACCTTGACAGACTGGAGAGATGGGCTGATTCCAATGGGACGAAGTTTAACAAGTCCAAGTGCCAGGTTCTACACTTTGGACACAACAACACCATGCAGAGCTATAGGCTGGGGACAGAATGGGTGGAGAGTAGTCAAGTGGAAAGGGACTTAGGAGTGATGGTAGACAGGAAACTCAACACGAGCCAGCAGTGTGTCCAAGTGGCCAAGAGGGCCAATAGTATCCTGGCCTGCATCAGGAATGGTGTGGTCAGCAGGACTAGAGAAGTTATCATCCCCTTATACTTGGCACTGGTCAGGCCACACCTTGAGTACTGTGTCCAGTTACGGGTCCCTCAGTTTGAGAGATGTCAAGACACTGGATTATGTCCAGAGGAGAGCAATGAAGATAGTCAAGGCGCTAGGGCACAAACCCTATGAAGAGCGACTGAGGGAGCTTGGGTTGTTTAGCCTGGAGAAGAGGAGGCTCAGGGGAGACCTTATTGTTCTCTATAACTACATAAGAGGAGGTTGTAGGCAGGCAGGAGTTGGTCTCTTCTCTCAGGTGATCAGTAACAGAACCAGAGGACATGGTCTCAAGCTTCGTCAGGGGAGGTTTAGGTTTGATATTAGGAAAAAGTTTTCACTGAAAGGGTGATTCACCAAGGGAAGTGGTGGAGTCATTGTCCCTGGTTGGATGAGGCACGTAGTGCCATGGTTTAAATGACAAGTGGGTGCTAGTGTTGGGTCACTTGATGATCTCAGAGGTCTTTCCCAACCTTGTGATACTGTGATACTGTAAAGGGCAAGAGAATAGAAAAATTGTCCAGAATTTTCCCATGTCCAATTCTACCCCTAAAACAGGCATAGAAGGCAATCCCATAGCAGCTATGGAATAAACTCCATCATCTGCAAAATATCTGCTTCACTTCCAGATATTCATATATATATACATGAGGATGAACATCTCATCCTTGACTTTTCTTTTTTTGTGTTCTTTATTTTAAGGTTTCTGAAAGTTCCGTTGTCCTAAGAGACTCCTTTTTTTTTTTTTCAAATCTTAAAAAGGGCTTTGTAGAAATCAGTTATTTTCCCTAGCTCCTCAGCCTCCTGGTGCTTTATTAATCCTCCTTTCATTTTGGAATGCCAGGCTGTACTTTCTCAACGCTATTGTCTTCCTGTTTTGTGTATGTCACTTGGTAGACCTGAGGTAATATTCTTTTCATTGTTATAAAATGGGAACGATTTTGTTCGTCTATTTGCAATACAGTGTAAAACAAGACATCCTTAGCCCTGAGCTTCTCCTTTAAGCATCTGTATTAAATCACACAATGCTGGTGAAATAAAGGCTGCAATAACTATCTGAGTCTAGATTATATATTTTAATACTACGGAGGTTTGAACACATACTCTTGAGTTTCCTTCAGATACTCACTACCCACTTTCAGACCAGCCACCTCTGTCTAAAAATTCGTTGATCGCTAGTTCTTTACAGGTTTCTACCAATGTCTTGATACTCTCACATTTACACTTTGAACTATTTGGTTCTCGTACTCTATTATGATACTTGCTCTTCTCCATTCTTCATTCCTTTTTATTAGGTACCCAGTCTGTTCTTCAATACTAGAATAATTCTATATATCAACATACAGAGACTCTATTTTCATTTTGATATTTAGTTATTATTTTTCAGAGACACATTCTTAGTTTTTCTTTCAGCAGTCAGGCTCTTTTAAGATTATCTAGTTTCCACTGTCCATGTGTTTTTATAGTTAATACTGTAGTTTTCCACTCTTTTCTCTGTTTGAGGTATAGCCCAGGATCATTCTTCTTTAGTCATAATATATAATCTTTGTGATCAACTTTATCCCAAGGTTATACATTGTGCAATATGTATGCCCCAATTCTGGGTGAAATTTGCACTTATTGTGAGGACCCAATGCTCTTAGGTATCATAGTCTGTAATACAGAGAAATTATCTATCAAAATTAGCTACTGTCACAAGATTTTTCTTGCCCTCCAACAAAATTGGTTTGAGGTTAGCAGAAAATAATTTTAAGTATCAAAATATTCCTAACTCCAGTCTAATTTTTAACTATATGTGTAAGAAAATATCTCTTCATTGCATATATAGAACATCACAAAGTATTACCAGTATTCTTGAGAAGCTTTCAGAGGATACTCTCGGGTTTTGAATAGTCCTTGTCTACTTCTTCAGCAGAAGAAGAGAAGACAGTACATTACCACTTCTATTACGGTTTTGGTATTGGTGTAAGGCATATCTCCAAACAATGATAAACCTGTTTTCTTACTACATATTTTAATATTAAAGTATAGCAACTATTCTACTTTTCCCTATCTCTAAAATAATAGGGCTTTCCTTTCTTTATATCATTTTTCTTTCTTTCAAATTTGATCTTCTGCTTAGCCTGTGCAGCACAAGGAATAGCCAGTAAACTACAGAATGGGGGCAAATCAGGGGAAAGTCAGGGAGAATTATTAAAAGATGTCCTCTTTGGAGGACAGTCTCACAAAATTTCACATATAGTTATCTGTCACCTTCCTCTTTAGTTCATTAATAACAAAGGCTTAATATTTAATAATTCCTATACCAAAACTATCCTAACAGGATAAAATCCAAGTTTACTAATTTACTGTAGGATTATATAAACATATGTTAAATGAATAGGTTTTATAAATTATGGAAGCCATAAGCATTTTTTCCTCCTACAGTGTAATAGTGTATATCATATCAGATAAATATCAAGAAAAAAGAAAATATACATTTCAATGCATTTGTTGTGTGTTTGAGTTCTGACTTTAGTGGTACTTAAGCACATGCATAAGAGATCTGAGAGACTTCTTGCACATTTTGGCATCATGCAAAAAATGTAAAGAATTATTGCCTTTTTCTCCTATGATTTATACATGTAGCTCTGTAGAGATACTCATCTATATATCTTATTTAAAGATGTTAACATACTCTTTATAACTGATATTTCTTCTTTGTAAAATAGTATCACTAATATGAAGCACTACATTTCTAAATATATTTACCAATATAAATAATTTCATAAATAGCATAGGTTATTCATAGATAAATTATTCCACAAACTGTATCAGACACAGTATAATTCTCACCTGATATCTGACAAAAACAATCACGAGAGTGAACACAGTTACAGTTACAGTTCAATCAAAGACGAAGAGTGTACTTTATCTAGGTCAGGACATGGGACATTGGCAGAATAGTATGGAGAATGTTTATTAGTAAGGGACATGCCCTCTGTATCCTGTCACAACAAATAAACACATAAAAAAATAGAAAATATTTACATTTGCTCTGCTGCCTACTGACTTCTACATTTCAGAAAGAAGTTTCACCCAGAATCAATTAAAAAGATAATGGAAATTCATAAAGATATATAAGATGTGTAAAATAGCAGTTGCTATATGTGTTCAGACTTTTGTTATTTTTCTTAAATATTCCCACAGATGGTAAATAGTAAAATTCCATCAAATGGATTAGAAAAAAGGGAAATGCTGTACTTAGCTATATGAGCGCCTCCGTGAACATCTTGTATCTACTAGTTTATAATCCGATACAACTCTAAAGAGAACAGGTCAACTCGTTCTGACATAGGATTCACAAACTCTTTTCGTATTTTAAAAAAAAACAGTGATGCAAGAAATCCCCCTATTTTGAAGAGACTTAGGGAACTTCTGAGTATTATGCCTTCCAAGTATGTAGCTATGATAAATTTACTCTGAATCCTGCACTCTGTTGATGAAACCGAATATTAGCATGTAATATTTGTGAAACTGGAAGGAATATCCCTAAAGACAAAAATCCATTAAAATTATTTTTATAATATTACTATTTATTTACATTTGATTCTTGTGATGATGCAATAGCTCCCTCCTCTCTGTTAATTGCACAAGCAATTTTTGGTCACTTAGCACAACTTCTGACTCACTTGGATCAACAACTTTGACAAATCTCTAGGCCACTTGCCGATACAGTGGGAGCCCAACTCATGTTGGGGAAAACAACAAGACTTGTTGGGGAAAGGAATCTCCTTTGTATAGAAGCAGTCACTCAGGACAACAAGATATATTCCTTTGGTTTAACCATAACTGTTGTACTTGAGAAAAAGATTCCCTTATCACCTGGAGATATAGACTGACAACAGAACATCTTGATCAGGTACATTTGGGAGAGATTACTCATTGTTAAGATTCAGTCATCTGGCACACCTAAACATCCTGTCAGTGCTATAGGATCATTAACAGGTGTTGGAGGTAACACTGCAACAAAAACCAGTGTGCATTTTGTAGGCTTTCACAAGTCAGATGGTTTGGTATGTCAAGTCTGTCCATATGTTAGTAACATTCCTATGAATTTGATGGGAAGAGATTTATTAAGCCAAATGAAGGGTACTGTGACAAATAATGGGCCTTTTCAATAATGGCTACTGATCAATTGTGACTGATACTCAAACTGAAATAGAAATCTGATGAGCCGGTTTGGGTGGATCAGTGGCCATTGACAAAAGAAAACGTCATGATCTCGCAAAAATTGGTACGGGAACAATGAGACGCAGGACATATAAAACCATTCACAAGCCTGTGGAATACCCCAGTGTTTGTAATACCAAAAAAATCTGGGAAATGCAGATTGTTATGATTGTTACATGATTTGCAAAAAATTAATGATGTGACCTTTACAACCAAGGTTACCATCACCAAATATGATACCTAGAGATTGGAAAATTTTGATAATTGATTTGAAAGATTGTTTCTTTACCATACCAATTTGTGAAGAAGACTCAGATAGATTTGCATTTTCAGTTTTTGAAATTAACAAGGAAGCCCCTATGGAAAGATATCAATGGGTTGTATTGCCACAGGGTATGAAAAATTCTCCCACGATGTGTCAATTGTATGCCAATGCTGCATTACAAACTGTCAGAGAAAATTTTCTTGAAGCTATCATATATCATTACATGGATGATATAATGATAGCCAGCCAAAAAACTGAACAAGAATTGAAATAAGCATTGTGGAATTCTCTAAACAGATTTAAACTATGAGTGGCTCCAGAGAAAATGCAAATAGAGGCACCATGGAAATATTTGGGCTTAAAAATTATAAATGACGGTTCAACCACAGTCTTTACATTTGAAATTGGATATTAAAACTTTGACTGAGGTACAAAGATTATTGGGCAATATTAATTGCCCAATAAATTAATTGCCCAATAAATTAATTAATCAAAATGTAATCAGAATAAGCAA
The DNA here is from genome assembly GCA_033556795.1 of Tapera naevia. Taxonomy (NCBI): domain Eukaryota; kingdom Metazoa; phylum Chordata; class Aves; order Cuculiformes; family Neomorphidae; genus Tapera; species Tapera naevia. The sequence goes on from JAUMJJ010000016.1 coordinate 2,031,778, forward strand.
TGATATTTTAGCACCCTTGTTAGAATTACTAAAGGGAGACACAGAGTTATGTGTACCCAGACAATTGATAGCTGAAGCCAAACACGCCACTGAAAATGTTGAAAGATAGTTAGAAATGCAGCAGAGAATTGAATTTGGACAGCCTATAAACTTAATGATTATTAACAGTGATAACAAACCTTTTGGATTGATCATGCAATGTTTGGAGGAAGAACAAGAAAAATTATGATACATTGAATGGCTATTTTTACCACATCAACCAGCCAAAACTATAACAACAAGACCAGAGATGTATGTGCAAATAATTATCAAAGGTCATACACACATTGTAGAATTATCAGGACATGAACCAAAAATAATAATAATACCTATGACAGAAGATTATTTACAGGGGTCATTGCAAAACAATTTAGAATTACAAGCAACAATAGCAGGATTTGAGGTTCAGATAAAAATTCACCATCCATGAGTAAAATTGCTCTCATTTATAGAACAACAAACTTTAGAAACAAAATCCAAACCTGTTACAGGCTAAACAGTTTTTACTGATGGAAGTGGAAAAACGGGAAAGGCAACAGTAGTGTGGGTCGAAAAAGATCAATGGAAATCACAAACTGAATATTATCAAGAGCCACTGCAGATGGTGGAATTAAAAGCAATTGTTGTGGCTTTTGAAATGTAGCAAGAAGGACTAGTGAATATTATTACAGATCCTATGTATGCAGCAGGCATCTTATCTGGATTCGAAAAATCATTTTTAAAAAATATCAATAATGAGAAGTTGTTTTTGTTGTTTAAACAGCTGTTGTGGTTGCTGAATCAAAGATAAGATTCTTATTATATTTGTCATCATAGAAGTCATACAAAATTGCCAGGCTTTGTGGCCGAAGGAAATGCAAGAGTAGACTTTTTAACTCAACTTGTATTTTTATCTTCAGTTCCAGATCTATGGCAACAAGCAAGACTGTCACATGACTTTTTTCACCAGTCTGCAAAAGTTTTAAGACAACAGTTTCATTTACCAATATCTGAAGCTAAAGCAATTGTTCAAGCATGTTCAGATTGCCAGAGTATCAAAAACTTCACAAGTAGAGGTAAACCCGAGAGGACTGCAATCCCTACAGTTCTGGCAATAAGATGTATACACACATTGGTGAGTTTGTCTCACATAGATATGTATGTGTCTCGGTGGATACCTGCTCCATGGAAGTATGTGTCATGCCATTGACTGGTGAAAAAGCGACACATGTGATATGCAATTTTAAACAGTCTTTTGTGACTTTAGGTGTTCCAGCCCAAATCAAAACAGACAATGATCTTGTGTATGTCTCACAGAAGGTTCAACAAAGGTTTTCTCAAAAATGGGGTGTCAATCATGTTATAGGTATATCGAATTCACCTACAGGTCATGGTATAATTGAATGAACACATCAAATTATAAAAAATTATTTGCAAAACCAACAGGAACCGGAAGAATCTATTAATAGAATAGCAAAAGTATAGTATGTGATGAATATGTTATGTCTTGCAGGAAATTATGTTGTACCTCCATTGTGAAACATACGCAGACAAGGAATTCTGGATTAACAGAAAATTGTGAAAAAAATAATGTATTTGTAAGAAACAAACAAGGTAATTGGGAAGGACCATTTAAATTAATAACATGGGGAAGAGGTTATGCTTGTGTCATTATGGGATCTGGACCAACATGGATTCTGGCGAAGTGGGTGAGTGGGTGAGACCTGCACCAGCAGAGACAAGGAGCGATGCTGGAAATTGATAATATGGACTATTGTGATTATTGCACAACTGGTTTTAAATTCCACTGCACAAGTACATGAAGTCTTGCCAAGCCAAAATATGTGGGTCACATTTGCCTAGATTACGGGTCAGGATTCACTTTGTCTTCAAGACCTGTGTGATCGGGGTGCCATATTTTAGTACATTAGATTTTGTGGATCAGGTTAGAAACAAAACATGGTTTAATGCTACCGCTAATGTTACAGCACCCCATAGACCTGGTATAGTAGATGCAACTCTTATGGCATTTATAGCCAATGACACAAATGTGACTGTGTTGGCACCACAAGAGATTTATTTGTTAGGATCTTTGTATTACATTTGGGGGCTTTGAAGTAAAAATACAGTTAGGTATTAGATATAATGCTAACGAGGATCAATTTTGGGTAAATGGATCGGAGAAAATATATCAAAATTATTGAGTCTATTGCAATGGTAGTGTAGTGAGTCAGGTGGCTATCCTAAAGGTGTCATTGAGATTGCCAGAAGGAATGTTTTTGAGTTGTGGACACCATGCTTGGCCCAATATACCTCGTGGTGCACTGGGAGGACCCTGTTATTTTGGTAAGCTAACAATGTTTCCTCCATCAATTAAGATGTTGTTGAATCATACACTGTGGAACTATACCAAACATTTGTTTTGCTCAAAAAGGAATGTTTGGAACCTAGTTTCTACATGCAAAGATGCGATGCCACTTTGGGATACCCTGACAAGTGTTCTAGCATCTTTATTCTTACCTGGTATGGCAGCTGTAAAAGCTTTAGGCAATATATCAAAATTGGCTTGCTGGACATCTAAACAATTGAACTTAACAAAAGTATTAAAGGAGATGTTAGTAGATGGAGATAGTATTAGACATGCTACCTTACAAAATAGAGCAGCTATTGATCTTTTGCTATTAGCCCATGGTCATGGATATGAGGATTTTGAAGATATGTGTTTCTATTACATGCACAGCTAAAACAGCTGCGAGAGAATATGAAACTATTATAGTTACTGATGGAGGTTTAGATGAATCGCTCAAGGGATTCGGGATCATGGGATGGATCAAAGATTTGCTAAAACAAAGGATTGTCATTCTGTTGATAATTTTGGCAGTGTTCATCGTTGTGCCTTGGGTTTTACAATGTGTAAAAGATATGTTACAGAAGGAATACCAACGCCTGACTGCCGTTGTGCTTCAAGAAAAAGAAGGGGGAATTGTGGAGAGCTTCTTTTCAGAAAATGGACACATTACTGCAGAACGACCATGAGCAGCCCTGAGAAGTCCTGAATTCAGCAGAAGGAGAAAGTTGAACAAAAGAATTGCTGAGTTCAGTAAAACCCGGACCTATATTAAAACAGTTAGAGGACTTCAGGGGTGGGCGCATGGACAGTGTAGAACAACCAATAATGTTAAAGGTTAAGCACGTAGACAGCTTGTGGCCTGCTTGCTTGAACCAATCAAATTGTAAAAAGGAATGTGTGATTTTTCTAATGAGATATAGAAGTAGACACTTTAGGACAATAAAGGTCTCCATTTCGAAATACTTTTTGGAGTCCATGCCTGAGTTTCCTCAGTTATAGTCTTGCCAACCTGGTGTAAACAGTTTTAAAATAAAGCTTCTGGGGAAGAAGAACCTCAATCCACTCCTACTGGTTTGATGTTAGTGCCAGCAACAGATGCCCAGAGTGTGAAGATGAATCACACATCAGCAAGGGAGCACACAAAGAGCAACGCAAATGATTTTCAGCAAGTCAGACTACTTCATTGAGGCCATGGATGAAGATCATGGAACAGATCATTCTGGAAACTCTGCGGAGTACATAGAAAATAAGGAGGTTATTAGCGACAACCAGCATGGATTCACTGGGGGCAGTTCATGCCTGAAAAATACAGTAGCCGTCTATGACAGAACTACAGTGTTAGTGGATAAGGGAAGAGAAATGTATCACCTACTTGGACTTGTGCAAAGCGTTTGATGCTATGCCACATGATGTTCTCTCTCTAAGTTGGAGAGACAAAGATTTGACAGATGAGCTACTAGGTTAATAAGGGGTTGTTTGCACTCAAACACTTGTGGTCAATGGTTCAGTGTAGAAGTGGACTGTTGATGAGTGGTGTTCTGCATGCATCGATATTGGCACTGGTGTTAACATCTTTGTCAGCAACATAGACAGTGGGATTGAGTGCACCCTCAGCAAGTTTGCTGATGCCACCAAGCTGTGTGGCACAGTTGACATGATGGAGATAAGGGATGCCATCGAGAAGGAAGAGATTCCATCTAAAGGGACCTTGACAGATTTCAGAAGTGGGCCTCTGTGACCCTCGTGATATTCAACAAGTCCAAGTGAGAGGTCCTACACCTGTGTATGGGCTATCTCAAGCACAAGTACAGGCTGATTGGCAAATAGGCTGAGAGTAACCCTGAAGAGGAAGACTTAAAGGTGCTGGTGAATGAGAGGTTCAACACGAGCTGGAAAAGTACACTTGCTTCCCCAAAAGCCAACAGTATCCTAGGCTGATTTAAATGAAGTGTAACCAGCAGGTCAAGGGAGGGGTGTCTCCCCCTCTACTCTACTCTACTCTACTCTACTCTACTCTACTCTACTCTACTCTACTCTACTCTTGTCAGACCTCACCTCAAAATATGCATATTTTCTCCCAGATAAGTAGTAATCTTCATTTAAGGAAAAGTCTTGATTATCGTGTTTATTTTATTTTGCTGTATTTTATCTAGAAAATAAGTTGCATGTATAATCTTTAATGCACTTCAGTATTTTTGCCTTTACTTTCCACGAAACTTAAAACATACTAGTTATGTACTATGAGACCAGAAAGTATGAAAAAAAATTACATTGGAAAGTTTAATGCTATTAGCTAGCTGTTACTCTTTCACTAGAAAATTTAGTCTTATTTGACTGCATATATTCAACAGTGTCATGGTGAAAAACATGATGCTTCAAAACAGTTGACAATTTATGTTTGAAGTTTGAAGTTACTTCTATGTATGGCAAGATTGAAAGGATTTTGGTGGTTTAATTTAGCCAATTGAGAAATTCGAGCATATGTGAGAAGGGTATGCAAATTAATAAATGATGCAGAGAGAGTAAGTTCAATATCCCCGTTTACCTTTTTACATGAGGCAAACCTGCAGATTTTCAAATGGCAATTATTTAAAATTGCTAACCAAGTGCTTTCATAAATGATACTGTTCTGTTGTCTCAGTAATACAGCAATCAAAATACAACTTTACATTACCTTTCAATAGAAACTCCTTCTGCAAGCACTTAGCCACATTAATAAAAAAGCTGAAGATAAGTAGCAACGGAGGGAGAAAATAAAATAATAAGTGAGAAGAAGTAGAGGTCTTTTCCACTGGGATTTATAATGAACTGATGAAGGAAAGTGGCAGAATTACATGGGAAAACAGATTAAGATCCCACAAATTATGTAGCACTTTCAGCTGAAAAAAAAGCATACTATGCAAGAATGCAAGTAAGCTGATATTTCAAGTGAAGCCACTGAGACAAAGGGCTCTGGAGCAGGAACAGGTCAGGAGACACCTGCCGAAGTGGCAAACCACAGTGAAACCATGAAGGGAAAAACACAAAGGTTGCCCCGCAACCAGTGGGAGGGAGGGATCTTCTGAGGATTTCTGCTTCTCACTCGGAATAGGTGGGGAAAAGAGTGACAGCAGCTATCCCCCCTCACATATAAGACCAGCCCCCAGGAGTGAGAGTAAACAGGAGTGTGGCAGTGTTATGTGTGACATGTCAGAAGAGTGTAGCACATCAGTTGGCGCTACAGTTCATGCAGACAAGGTCATGCAGGGAAGGCATGTGGGCAGGGCACAATCTCCCTATTAGATATAGGAAGTAACTCAACTTGAGTTCGCAGCAATCCCAGAAAAGCTATGGCTTCCACACAACCAAAAGGAATCACTGGAAAGAACCCGGCAATGCAGGAAGGGATGTAACACAAATGTAGCTGCTCAGGTCTCCAGATGCAAGGAGTGCCTGAGATTTTCACTAGTTCTGGAGGGCAGCAGTGACAACAGCTGTTTTCAGGTGAATGATCTCCTCAGCCTGGTGGCAGATCTGAAAGAGGCAGTGGAATGTTTAAGGAGTATCAAGGAGTATGTGAGGGAGACGGACTGGTGGAGTCATACCCGCATCGCTGAGGCCAAGGCAGAAGGTGGAGGCTCCGCCAGAAGCTGGAGATTCCTACTTTCATTCCTATCTTCCACCTCAGGGAGCTGAATACCTCGGGAAATAACTGGTCAGAATATTGAAGACAGAAGCAAAGAAAACATTAAGCACCTCAGCCATTTCCTCATCCTCAATAGCAAAGTTCACCTCCATATCATATAAAAGATGGAGACTCTCTTCGATTCTCTGCATGTTGTTGATGCATTCGTAAAAACATTTTTTGTTGTCTCTTACAACATTTGCCAGGTAAGAGACATTGTAAGATGTCTCTTACAACAGTTGCTCAAGCTGGGCTTCTGCCTTTCAAATTTTCTCCTCACATGACCTAACAAGATCCTTGTACTCTTTTTTTTGAGTTGCCTGTCCTTTCTTCCAAATGTGTTGAACTGTCTTTTTCTTAAGTTCCAGTAAAACTTCCTGTTCAGTGAGAATGGACATACTCACCGCTGGTTCTTCAGGCTGTGTACGAGGACAGTCTGCTCCTATGGCTTTAACATTGCCTTCTTGAGTAATGTCTAGCCTTCACGGACCACTTCACCCTTCAGAACTATTTCCCAAGGGACTGTCTCAACCAGTGACCTGAACAGGCCAAAGTCTGCCCTCATGAAGTCCATGGTAGTAGTTTTGCCGCCCCTCTTCCTTACTTCATCAAGAATAAAAAAACTATAATTTCGTGGTTGGTTTTCTTTTTTTCTCTTTTAAACTGTCTAAATTCTGCTTATTCGCTCCTCTTTCCAGCAGGAGGGGAGAAAGTAGGAAGAGCAGGACCCAGAAAGCCTGTGGGTTTACATAGAGAAATTGCTTACCAATCAATGTCAGGGACAAAATTGACTCAACTCATGGAATTTATTTAAACTATTGAGAATTAAATATTAATATTTGACTATCGATGAAGCTACTGGAAAACAGAACTTAAAAGACTGAAACATTTGCACATCTATGGAAAACACCTTCTGCCCTCACCTTTCCCAGACTCAGCTCCAGTCCTTCAATCCAGTCTCGTCTCAGTCCCTTTGAGAATTGGCCATATGGCTGAGTGCCTTCAGCAAGGCAATGGGAGGCTTTGTGTGGCCTCATAGACGCAACTTCACCATTTCTCTCCACTGCTTCCTCTCACTACCTCCTCCACTATGGGTCCTCAATGAGCTGCCACTCGTGTTAGGAATCTCTGTTTTGCCATGGAGCACATCCTTCTTCTCCTTCTTCTCTGACCTTGGTGTTTATAGGACTGTTTCTCACAGTTTTTTTGTCACTGTTCAGTTCTAGGCATAATTTTTTGCTCTTTCTTAGATATATTTTCACTAAGGCAACACCAACTTGGCTGAGGGGCTTAGTCATGTCCTGCAGTGTGTTCATGTGAGCCAACTGGAATGATTGCAGCAAGAAAGAATGTAAAGTTGGCAGAAAAGTGACATAACCAATCTCCTCTCTATTTCAATGTCAAGTCCAAGTGTATTTGACTGCATACTTGACACTCAGCCATGGGATGCCTTTTTGGATGAGTCTACAGGCCAGTGTACTGGGCCTCACCAGAGGCCTGTTACTATCCATATCCAGAATAAAGATATTTTCACAGTGTTATTCATTTATTTATAAAATATATGTGTGCTTTCCAGAGAGGCTCCAGAAAAAAAGGTGTATGTCGGCTGTACTCTTTCTGGGAAAGTTTCTGTCCAAGATCCTTCACTGTTTCACAAGAAACAGTATTCTTTTTGTGGTCCTCTCTTGGCAACAGTGTAGGATTCTAGGCAAACTACAAATTTTCTGTTGGTAACTTACACCATTTTCATATCTCATCTCTCAAGTTAGAGCTATTTGTTCACTCACCTTTCACTGGGGTTTGTTATTTTGCCATGTGCTCTGAGCAGTCTCATCGTTTTTCTGTCTGCTGCTGTTTGTAACAAAGATGGTCATCCATTCAATTTAATACTGCCTACCTTTGCTTCCCAAACTCTTAATGGTATATATTAACATCTCAGGTTTTATTTTTCCTTTGTCTTAAGTTCAGGCAATTTCTGGTTTGCAACCAAGGTTTTATTAATTTTTTTTTCCTTTTTGACATTGTAGTCAGGATTGTCACATGTTGAATCGCACAGCGTAGTTCTTCTTGGCTCATACACTTTGATGGGACTTGCCAAGGAGTTAGTCAACAATGGTATGACAATGAAGACAGAATCTGCTCATCTGTGGATGTATTCCCTAAATACTGTAAATCTTCTTCTTCCTTCCACTCCATCTTTTATTCTGTTCTTCTCTTGCATCTTTCGTGCCCTTACTGCAGCAGAGTTGCTTTATTGGGTTAGATCTAATGCTTTAATTATGCTGACAGGCTGCCTCTAAAAGCGCATCCTTAGTTTTATCATCTGATTACATAAACTAAACTAAACAAACAGAAACATTTTTTTTTATTGGCAGCACATTTGCATACACATGAAGCTGTTTTGTCAACTTAGGTACATCAAAAATGAGAAAAAATTTTTGGTGATTTTTTTATCCCTAACTCTGTGATTGAGAGCAAGAATCAGAATCTATCGTTCATTATCTTAAATTTACAGTAAATCCAAACAATATTGAGATTTTCCTTGCTTGGCTTTATCTCTGTGTCTTTATATGGACTACATTCACAATGAAAAAAAATCAGAGAGCTCTGATATCTACAATGTTGTCATAATCTCTTATCTTTCATGGATGGTGCTTTTTTAAGCTTGTTATCCTCTTCATCTGTAGCTCTTATATACTTCTCTTTTCCTCCAGGTTATCTCTTTTACGTTAGATTTTCAACATGTGGTATTCATTCTATTTGTGTAGTGTCATTCAGACTTAGCTTTATGAAGTGTCTTGTTCTGTACTGTCCTTTTTATCAGTGTTTTTATAGTATGAGCATTCTGGCACTGTTACAAAGGTGGCAGCCAAATTTTATAATGACGATGAAATTCATAAGAGCTCTTTAAATTTGTATTCTGAGATCCCCGGTATTATCTTCTCCACACCAAAATTCAAGTCTTGTATATTGACATAACAAAATTCTGAAAGAACAAAAGGAACATATTTGCCCCATTCATGTGCTGTGAAATTGTGCAGATGTTCATCACATATGCAAGATGTTTCATTTAACTCTATTTAAGAAGAGTTATTTATTTAGCTTTCTCTGGGTTTAAGTGAGTCCTTTTGATCTGTAGGAAGCTGCAAGTTTTGTATTCCTGGATTATCTTTCTGTTTTTTTATAAGTAATAACTGAAAACAAAGATTTTATTACTTCACCTTTTAGAATATGAAATTTCTAGAAATAACATATAAAATAAAATATTGATTTTATAATTGTCATGGAATCTACTGCTCATTGTGGTATATCAGAAAACAATCAGTAAGGACAAAACCTGATTCTATTCACAAGTCATTACTCTCCTTATTTCTACTACACCTCCATCAGACTCTAAATGAGTACCCTTCCCTCTAGATCATTTTTGTTGCAGAAACTAATTTTTTATTTAATTTAGGTTTCAAATTTTTCTGAAGAATTTTGTTTCAAGCTGACATCATGCTGCTGCTAGTTAGCTTTGAGTTTGTGGCTTTTTTCATAGATAAGGAATAAAAAATATGCTACACAATAGTGAATAGTCATTCATCGAATTTGTTAAAGTAATACTGAGTACCCCAATTCTGAGACATGGATTGCTGAGCAGCAAACTGAGAATCATTGTTCAGGGTGCGGTTTTGTTGCTTTATTCACCCAGAGAAGACATGCTGGAGGAATAAAAGGTAAACTTCCAACACTGCAAATTCAAACCTGATGTTTTCTGCCGAACAGAGGTAAATAGCATCATTATAAGCAGCAAAAACAGCACTGACAGAAAGCTGAGCCGAGGTAGTTTAATCCAATTACTTTTCTCAAAGGCAGAAAGTAATTGATATACTCTTTTATCTGAGAGTGGTGTCATGTGATTTGACTTTGGTTGTTCATAGTGACTACTATAAGTGAGTAGCTGAAGTCTGAAGTCTATGTTTTAGATCTTCATACTACAGCTTCACATTGCATACTGTTTCCTATATGAGCAAAATATGTTTATGTCTTTACTCCTAGCGTATTTTTTATGGTTCTTGACTTTTATCCTCCTAAGTAAAAATAAATTAATGGATACGTGATTCTGCTATACATAAGCTTATTTGATATACAATTGAGCATATCATGGCCTACCTATCTCTGGTTTCTTAACATGAGTAAATTAATCGAAGGGTTGAAATATCGTATTAAATTTCAAAATGAGAAATTACTGCAGTTGTTCAAAGCTTGTGAATACCTCTGAGCTCTGTAATTTGGTACTCTTCTTGCCTTTCCAGTCACACACCTCTGGTTTCTTTCTTGATATACAGAGGGTTTGTATTCTTGCTACATCATTTTATTACATGGTTTAATAACTTCCTGCAAATTTTTCTGTGTTGTTTAGAGGGCAAGAAATCCATAGGACTTTCACAACTTCTTTCTTAGCAGTCACCTTCCCTCCTGTGACTGCTTCATATCTCCTTGGTTTTGATTTGGTAGCTTCAGTGTTTAATTTAGCCTGTTTGCCATCTGCTCCATGTGAAAACAGAAGAAAGTCTTTCTCAACTTGACTGGGTTGAAAATCAGCACACACTGCTACTCTAATCACTGACGAAAATTTTTATCCTGCTGTGAGAGGATAATATGCTTATACTCAATCCCTCTTCTTCTCCTACTTATCTTTTATGCATCTAATATTCCCTTCTTCCATATCTGTTCTTAGTTTGACAAAGTGATGCCACACCCAAAGTGATCCCCTGAGTATTCTCCAAAGACCATCATTGGCTTTCTTCTTCACATCAGACAATAAAGATGCCTTTTCAGTTTTACCAGTACAAGTATTATCCAAAACAATATGTTTATTAGCAATTCCGTTGTCTCAATTTCTCTATGCATGTCAAATAATACTTACATACTCTAGGTCCAGGCATAGACCAAGTATAATAGGAGAATTTCATTGCTTTGAGTGAAGTAATCCATTAGGTAGAAAATCATCTGGTCAACAGTGGTGTTATGCTGTTATGAACAATTGCCGATCCTCACTCTTCTGCAGGCCTGACACATAGTCAGAAAAATGAGTATACCTTACAATCTTGCTCTACTTGTCATGAGAGGTATGCTCCGATAACACTGGCTGAGCTTGATATTTTACTTAATGTTTCTGCTAGGTCTACAGTTCTATACTTTCAGCAATAACAGCAGCTTTTACTTGAGTGTCTCTTAGGCAATCTGATCTATACGTTGCTGATTTTAGCAACCTGCCTCATTATTAAAACCAAACCAAACCAAATCAAAAAAATCCTCTGAAAGGAAACATATTTCATGAAGTTGCTATAGGTTTATTTTTGTATTACACTTTGACATGACTTGATGTCATAGGGCAGTTCACCTCTTTTCTACTTGTAGTGTCTGATATAACTGTACTTCAGAATCATCAGCAATTTCATCATGCTGTTGAAAAGAAAGCAAGAAGAGAACATAAACTAACACAGTGGTCAAAAGTCCATGAATTTAGAAATCATTATTTTCAAAGGAGAATTTAAAGGTAAGCCTGATAATGACTCTAAAAATGTAAGATGAATCTGTATCTTAAGGACATAGGTCAAGTTGGAAAGATATCCTTTCTTAATTTCTTTCTTCTTCTTAATTTCAATCACATAATTTAATAACTTCATAAAAAAAAGACTTTCACTAAGATTAAGACCAGTACTCTTTCTTAGTCTACTTTCATTACAACTAAAATAATTTGACCTCAAGTAAGATAATGTCATTTAATTTATGATTCAGTCCTTAATACGTCTTTACGGTCAGTGTGTTTTTTCTTCAATAGTTAATCTTGTTTTAGTTCAGTTGTTCACAGTAGTAAATACCTTCTTTAATTAGTAAATAAAAAAAAAGAATGTTTTAGAGCTCCATATCTTTCTAGTTTTGTTATCGCGTCTGTGCATGTCTTAAAAGGAGTTGATATGGATAGTGCTAGTTAATTTTGTACCACAGGAGCGTTGCTAATCCAGGTATTCAAATACTTTTCCTAAGTGGATTCTAAAGCTTAAAGCTATTAGTGTTAATGAGTAATTTAATTTATTTTAAGTTAATTAAACTCTATAATTCAATTACATGAAGTCATTCTAATAATCTTTGATAGTATATACAACAATAATATTCATGGATTTAAGGGAAATACTGTGTTACAAATATCATTCGCTACATTGTAGAATCACAAATGGATAATGGTTTCTAAAATCCTGCGAGAAACTCTGTAAAACAAATCAAAGCAAACAATAAATGGCAAAATTGATATATAAAATATGATTTACCATTGAACAAGAAATCTAGATTACATTTAAATTTTACATACAACAGTATCATTAGAGAACAATGAAAGTAATTTTCTAAAGGAATAAACTAAGAGCCAGCAGAAACTAAAAGAATCAACCCAAAACTTAGTTAAGTCATAAGTTTCATGTTTCCCTCAAAGTTTTACAAAACTATATATATGGCAAATACAAAAAAGTAGACATTTCTGTTACAATCTTTCTCTTCATATAGTGCATATATTCTCATATTAAGAGCCCATGCTTATAACTGTGAAATGTGTAAACCTATATTTCGTATTTAATGAAAGCCTGAATGTCTTATTCTTTTGTAGCAAATAAAACTCGATGCATTTGTGAACAACAAGATGTGACTTGGATGCATTAGCTAGTGCACATAGTTTTGTTGTAGTGTTCCACAGGTACTTAGCAACCAATTGTACTTCACTAAACAAAAAAAAAAATCTTACATCCAAGAGTAAATGGTACAACTTCTTGATAATTGTTTAGAAAGAACTACTAAAGGCTTCATTGTATGGTCAATATGAAATCCTCTTTCCCTTAGGTAGCTCTTTTTTGTCCCTCTCTTCTTCTTTATTTCAGCAAAACACCAGAATGATAAAAAACACAGAAAGTCTATTACCCTTAACATCCCTTTATAAAAACACTATTTTAAAACATAAAAATTATACAGAGTTCTTTACGTAACAGAAATACAAAATTCTACTGATAAAATACAGTAAGAGGTCATGTTCAGTACAGTTGTATTGAAATTTTTTATTTTTTCTCACCTCATGGAAGTTTGTTAAAAAAAATACTGCCACACATTCTGAACAAGTTCATAGTTGTAAGTATGTTAGAGAGTGTCAATACATATTTAAGAAATCTATGTATTTATAGATTTCTCAAGTGTATGAAATGGAGAAGATACTATATTTAGAAAAAATAAAAACTAATGTCAGAAAGAGGAAACTACTTAAAATTCAGCGAAGAGCAGAATAATAACATCAGTGAAATAGATTTAAAAAGAGAACTCAGGGAAGAAATGGGCACATGTGGTCTAAATACATTCCCTTAACCTACATAACTGGGCAAACAACTTTTAAAACATTAAAAATAAAACATGAGAGTGCCACAAAAATGTTTGCTCTATCAAGCTATATTTTATATTTTTAATTGAATTTAAATACAGAAAATAGTCTCTTTTTTATGTTCTCTGATTTTTTAGTTATGGTCATTTCATGTATTTATCGTGGTTACATAGGGTAAGATTTTGGCATAGCCCTCTATAAATAGCATAGAGAAATAAAGGAGAAGTATATATATAGGCTACATAAGACCATAAACAATGGAAGACTGTATGGGAACACTGACCATTATATAGGCTTATATTTTTTAACAATGTGTGATCTTATTCCTGTCTTCACGTCAGCAGAGAATAGGAACTGTCCAAGGTCAGAGGTTCACTTTAAGGAACATAGCATTGAGCTAACATTTCTACATCCAATGGAGCTCAGAGAATGATCTTGTTTCTTACCACCTATTATTACATCTTTATACTCTGAAAGCTGTTGTTTGAGTACACAGCAAAAAAATATGACAGGCATCCGAGTGACTCACATGATAACATTAAGATTGTGTATCCATAATGAAGGAAAATCCATCATGCATCACATTTTGAATTCAACAGCTTTGCACTGAACAGCATTTCAAAACCTTGAATATGTTTTTTAGTCTTCATCTAATGCTGAGAAAGTAAGATAGTCTACTTTTTATGAAAATAAAAACTAGTTTATACAATTCGCTGCAGTCTGAGATTAATCAGAAAAGGAACAACCTACAATAACTCCCAGTGTCTTCAGTAAACTTTACCATATGGAGACACTAAAAATGTATGAACTATTTTTCACTTATATTCAGCTCAATTTAGGTTCTTAGCAACTAGCTAATTAAACTGAAAAAAGCAGTTACCAACCCATGCTGAATGTGCATGGTGATTCCATTGCCTTTAAAAATCTTTCAGGAGCACCTGGTATGAGTTTCTGCATATTTTTTCCAGATACTGAGGTTAGACAATCAAATCTGTAGTTTACTAGGTAACCTCTCACGTTCTTCTTGTAAACTGGAATAATACTGGCTAGAGTTCCATCAGCAGGGACTTCCCCAGATTCCCAAGACCTCTGGTAGATGATCGAGGGGGTCTTGCTATAACATCTGTTAACTCCTCAGCACTCTGAGATTGATCTCGTCAGGCTCCATGGACTGAATGCTGAATATGAAACCAAACTGCTTTTGACTAGGAGGAAGATTGTGACTTCATTTGCCAGGTAAAGGAACATGAAGAAATACACTTCTGTATGAAGATTAAGCATTATAAATTGCTGTAATGCTTTGAACAAAATGTGAATAATGAACTGAAGAAGAGTTTTTTCTCTTGGTACTTAATAATTCATCCTGAATTAAAGAAAAAAAAAAGTTATTTTTCCCATTTAAATATACGAGGTAATGCTCTGGTATTATTTTTTATTTATTATTCTTGCCTTACAAATTCACTAGAAAAGTCTTTCACTTTGATAGGAGTATAGACTGTACTGAACAACAGGAAGGCTCAGGTCAGAAAAAGAAACAGAAGAGCACAGAGGTATCCTCTTGAAGGAAATTTACAATTTACAATGACAGTACTAACACTGTGAGCTGGTTTGAGCCAGCTTTCCCAAGCTCTCCAACCTCTCAGTCTGCTTCTCTTCCCGTTTTCAAAGGAAAAAAAAAAAAAAAAAAAAAAACACCTATGGAAGAAACCAAAATCACACTAAATATATGTATTATATTTCTATATTTTCCAAATACGAACAACTACACTGCAAGGGAAGCAAAGCAGCAAGGGAAGAGGGGAAGGGAAATGGGAAAAAGGACAAAAAGGAGCTATTATAACACCCGACATACAACTTAACACCCAGTAACTAACACAGGAAAGAATTAATGAACTCTTACCATGCCACCTCCCCCGTGGAGAGCCAGACAGCCAAATCCAACCCATTAAAAAATTTTCTGCACACTCGGCAGCAGACAGGACCAACGCAGGGACCTTCTGCTCCCCAGCCTTGCCAGAAGAAGAAGAGTGTGTACTCTCTTATCTACACACTATTTATATGTCAGGTTACATTAAAGGAAGACACAGAATACTTTCATGTATCAAAAATCAATCCACTACACATTGTTGCCTGAATCCTCTAAGCAATACTCAGATTCTTACATATTGAAGAAAATCATAGAACTATAGAATTCTTTGGGTTGGAAGAGATCGTTATAGGCCACCTCTTCCAACCCCCTCTGCAGGATTAGGGGAAGTTTTAACCAGATAGCTTTGCACAGACCCCTGTCCAACCTGACCTTGAATGTTTCCAAAGATGGGACCTCCACCATCTCTCTGGGCAGTCTGTCTCAGTATTTCACCACCCTCATTGTAAAAAATTTCTTCCTTATATCCAGACTAAATATACACTCAATTTAAAACCATTACTCCTTGTCCCGTCATTACAGGCTTTGCTGAAAAGTCTGACCTCATCTTTCCTATTGGCCCCTTTCAAATACTGGAAGGCTGCTATAAGGTCTCACTGAAGTCTACTCTTGACCCGGATGAACAACCCCAACTCTCTCAGCCTGTCTTCATAGGACAGATGCTCCAGCCCTCGAATGACTTTCATGGCTCTCCTGTGGACCTGCTCCAAGAACTCCATGTCCTTCTTGTGCTGAGGGCTCCAGACGTGGACATACTACTCCAGGTTAGGTCTCACCAGAGCCAAGCAGAGTGGCAGAATCACTCCCTTTGGCCTGCTAGCCACGCTTCTTTTGATGCAGCCCAGGAAACAGTTGGCCTTTTGGGATGTAAGTGCATGGTTTTTGCTTATGTTGAGCTTCTCATCAATCAGCACCCCAAGTCGTTCTCCGCAGTGTTGCTTTCAATCATATAATCCCCCAGCCTATACTGAAACCAAGGATTGCCCCAACCTGGCCCAACTTGGCCTTGTTGAACCTCATTACGTTCACAAGAGACCACTTCCCCAGCTTCTCCAAGTCCCTCTGGATGACATCATAGCATTCTGGTTTGTCAACTCAGCTTGGTGTCATCCGTAAACTTGTTGAGGGTGCACTCACTCTTTCTGTCTATGTTGTTGATGAAAATATTAACACCGATCCCAGTATGGACCACTGAGGGACATCACTCATCACAGTTCTCCATTTGGACATTGAACCATTGACTTCTACCCTCTGGGTGCTACTATCCAACCAATTCCTTAGTCATCAAAAATTCTTGTAGAGTTCATCACATTCAGAAAATATGCTGTTCTCATACAAGCTTCTAGGTCTTATCATCTGTTCCTACAATAGTGCATATTTCTTAAGTTGGGTATGGGTGAAGAAGTGAGTTTAACTAGACAGAAGTTAAGAATACAGTTTTTGCAGCAATCGTGCATGTGTTTTAGGGATCTGTGGAATGATAATAGAGAGTTAAATCCCCTGAACAACAAGAAAAAAACTAAGAGGTACTCTTAGTTGATGAGTGTTCTTCACAGGCCAGAAAAAATGATGCTCATGAAATTAAGGGGACAGGACAGGGGAGATTTCTTACTGGTTTCTTAAGGAAGAAATCCCTAAATATTTTGCAGAGGCCCAACTCTCAAGCTTGTAAAGGTCACTCAGAAAGACTCCTGAAGATATCAAGCTGCATGCTTGAGGGAAGGAATGCAATCCAGAGGGACCTTGACAGGCTTGAGAAGTGGGCATATGCAAATACCGTGAAGTTAAACAAGGCCAAGTAAAAGTTCCTGCACCTGAGTATTGGCTATCCCAAACACAAATACAGGCTGGCAAAGAACAGAATGCTAAGACTGTGATGCTCACACTAGTAATAATGTTTATTACAGACGATATGATTTTTTTCTCAGAAGTATTGTGATACGCTCAGTACAGTTATTCTTCAGGGTCTTAAATTATGAAAATTATATGACAATTTAAGGTTCTGAACTGAGAATTTGCTCTGCAGTGAAGATTCAAATGGTTCTTTTTATATGAATCAGAAAGCATTTAATAATTTATTAATTCTTGAGACTGCAGTTAGTATACCTATACGTAGTACACCTACATGAAGTAGATGATAATTGTTCAGTTTGAACTTCACCCCTTAAATAATAAAAGGCACAGATCAGAAACCCCCTTGGTACACTTGCAGTTACATTTGAGGGAAGAGAGAGATTAAGAGTTTAAAAAAAAAAGCCTCAAGATATTTGAATCAACGACATGCAGTAATGACTAATGAAGCATATAGGTAACAGAAAACTGGGTAGCCTGCACAAGCTGTTAGAACACTTTGGAGCGTCTTATCCTATTGAATTACTTCTTTGTTTTCTTCAGTCTTTGATCTATCAGAGCACAATCTGATATGCTGTAAACTGTGAAAATTTAAGGATCAAAAAGAGCTTGCTCTTTTTTGTTATTGTTTTGTTTGACACCATTAAGAGAAGCAGAACTTTCCTACAAGAAAAATAGGTGTGAACAGGAAGACAGAACAGCTCCAGCAATAATTTTCATCCCTTTTGGTAAATTAGCCTAAGGTTAATAAATTGTGAGAGTACGGATTTAGTGCCAACCAAGCTAACTGGTGTTTTCTGTATTTTGACAGAGGAAGCAAGAGTACTAATTAAAAATGGGGTTTGAGATATGTATAAATAAAAATATTAAAAAAAAAATCTATGAAACACAACAAACTAGTATGTATATTTATATAGGTATTTACTTTGTGTACAGAGGAAATATTTTCTGAGAGTGGAACAGATGTAAGTAAAAAAGGCTGTGTTTGATATGGATTTTAAAGTTAGACATTTAAAGCAATTTAAAAAGCTTGATGAAATCTGAACTCTGAGCATTTTGTTTAACATTCTGTAATTCAAAAACAATGTGCATATATACATATTTCTAATAAGAGATATGCATTTACTTTATTTTAAATACGGACGTGTTCTTATTTTGTTCTTAACTTACATGCGTACATTCAGCTAATTTAAAACAATAAAATCAGTATACCATCTCAGTAGCTATTGAAAAGAAATTGCTGTAAGGATAGAACAGAGGAGATATAGCCATTTCATCATTATCATCAACACAAATAAAGTTTTAAACTCTACTGTATTTTTTTCTTTCTGATTTAAAATCACATGAAAAACATGACTAAATAAAATAAAAGAGGCATTTAACTTTAAGTGCTGTGGTTCTGTCTTTGCCAAGAATGTCATGTTATTTCTCATCCAAAAGTAAAATAAAAGAGAGAAAGAACTTTACTCATTTTATTTTCAAATGCACAGAACTGGGAAGTAGCAATAGTATATACTGAAAATGGCAAAGGAAGAAAAGAAAAACAAGAAGGGCTTTCATAGATATGCCAACCAGAAAAGGAAGGTTAAATGAAGTGTACCCCTATTGATGAATGAAAATGGTGATCTCGTATCAAGGTACAAGGAGAAGGCTGAGGTACTCAAAAACTTTTTTCTTCAGTCTTCACTGGGAACTGTTCTCCTCACCCCTCCTGCATAAATGGACAGCAAGATGGGGACCAGGGTCTATAGCCCCTCATGATGTAGGGGAAGATTATGTTCATGACCACCTGAGGAACCTGAACATATACAGATCTATGGGACCTGAGGAGATGCATCCCAGACTCCTGAGAGAAATGGGTGATGTGGTTACCAAGACACTCTCCATGATATTTGAAGAGTCATGGCAGCCAGGGGAAGTCCATGGTGACTGGAAGAAGGGCAATATTGTTTTCATTTTTAAAAAGGGTAGAAAAGATGATCCTGAGAACTACCGACCTGTCAGCCTCACCTCTTTGCCTGGGAAAATCATGGAACAGATTGTCCTAGAAACTATGCTAAAGCACATGGAGCACAGGGAGGTGATTCCAGACAACTAACATGGCATCACCAAGGGCAAGTCCTACCTGACCAGCCTAGTGGCTTTCTGTGGTGGTGTGACCATAATAGTGCACATGAGAAAAGCTATGGATGTAATCTGTCTGAGCATCTGTAAAATTTTTGACACAGTCCCCCACAACATGCTTCTCTCTAAATTGGAGGGATATGGATTTAATGAGTGGACTGTTTGTTGGACAAGGAATTGGATGGATGGATTCAGAGAGCAGTGGTCAACAGCTTGATGTCCAGATGGAAATCTGTGACAAGCAGTGTCCCTCAGGGGTCCATACTGGGACCAGTGTTGTTTCAGTGCTGTGTAACATTTTCGTTGATGATATACATAGGGAGACTGAGTGCCCCCTAAACAGGTTGAGATGACGCCAAGCTGAGTGGTGCAGTTGTCACATGAGAAGAGGGAACAGGGCAAGCTGAAGAAATGGGCCTGTAAGAACATCATGAGGTTCAACAAGGCCAAGTAGAGGGCCCTACACCTGGTTTGGGACAGTCTGTGGTTTCAGTATGGGACGGGGGATAACGTAATTGAGAGCAGCCCTGAGAAGGAGGACTTGGGTATCTCTGACTGATGAGAAGCTTGACATGAGCCGGCAGTGTGCGCTCGCAGCCCAAAAGGCCAAGCATATCCTGGGCTGCATCAAAGAAAACATTACCAGTAGGTCAAGGGAGGTGATTCTCCCCCTGTAGTCAGCTCTAGTGAGACCCCACCTGGAGTGTTGTGTCCCATTCTGGAATACCTAATATAAGAAGGATATAGAACTCATGGAAGGAGTCCAAAGGAGGGCTATGAAGATCAGAGGGCTGGAGCAGTTCTGCTTATGAAGACAGGCTGAGAGAGTTTTTTGTTGTTCAACCTGGAGAAGAGAAGGAGCTGGGAGGTAACCTCATAGCAGCCTTCCAGTACCTGAAGGCGGCCTACAAGAAAGTTGGGGAGGGACTTTTTATAACGGCTTGTAGTGATAGGATGAAGAGTAATGGTATTAAATTGAAAGGGAGAAAATTTAGATTAGACCTTAAGAAGAAATTCTTCATTATAAGGATGATGAGACACTTCAACAGGTTATACAAGGAAGTTGTGGATGCCCTCTCTCTGGAAGTTGTTCAAAGCTAGGTGTGACTGGGGCCTTCAGCATCCTTGTCTAATGGGAGATGTCCCTGTCCGTGGCAGGGATGTTGGAACTCAATGATCTTTGAGGTCCCTTCCAACTCAAATCATTCTATGATTCTATCATTCTATGATTCTATGATCATATGAAAAAAAAAAATTTATATTCCAGACAAAAGACAAATCACCATCCAATTCAGAAATGCAAATGTACTTACTATTTTTCAGTCAAACAGTTGAATAAAGTACGGAAGGCTGGGAAAGATAGAGGAACACAGTGCAAATGTGAAAAATCAATGAGAAATTGTTTCAAAACATATTGGTCATAATATAAATAAGTGAATTGAAATCATCCACTGTAAGTATTGGCAAATCACCTGTAATATGTGCAAAGTTGTCACGTAAGCAGATAAAGTTCTGATAGGCAGCTGAGTGATGCAATTCTTTTCAGTCACGAGGTTCAGGACAGACCCCCTTTGTTTTCTATGATTCTTCTCAGAGGATAGCCTAAGTGTAGCTGGATCCATCCTTAGTCTCATAGTTAGTTGATAGTTCATGTCTAAAGAATTACGAATATATGAGCTAGCCACCAGTCTAACTCACCAGAGTCCCCCCACAAACTGCCACACCCAGATCTGCTGTCAGAGCCCCATACGGGATTTTTGGCTGATAGATTTAATGCTTACTGTCAGTGAGCTAAGTAGACTGTCACCAGGGCAGTTTATCAACTTTGCCATGTCTGCCAGAGAGCCCTTATGGTCTCCCACTGAAATTATTTCACAATGCTTAAACAATAGATAATTTATTTAAAGTGAGAGATAAAACAAATTTGGAACTGTCATTGACAAATTCACTTGCTGCATTATTGCTATGTGTTTAAAACCAGTTAAAATTTATCATAATTACATATAAAAGAAGTAAAAAGTGAAGTAGTAAAAAGTTAGTAGTTATTTTTCCAGGGACTATCTGACACAGTCAGAGGTGTTGGTCTTCTCAAAAAGGCATCCCTTCTTGTAGGACAAGAGAGGTGAAAGTCCATCAGCTCATCTGTCAGATAAGATGGTTGTTTAATTCATACTCTTCAACAAAAATGTTTTCAGGTACCAGTTTTATAATTTTGAAAACTCTTGGGTGCCTCTTGAAGAGGTCGGACTAAGTCAATTAGTATGTGTTGATTGGCTCTTGACAAGGACTGTAGTGTTTCCAGAAGCAGGAATTGGCTGTCCATCACATTCTAATTTATTCAAGTCAAACAGCTCATTTTTGCAAACTCATGGTGACTTCAGTGTTCAACACCTACAAGACCTAGCAAGTCTGTTATCCCATAAAAGTAAACCCAAGCAAGATGTAAGAAAGAAAATGAGTATCATATCTCAAGTTTTCAGTTAATATAATATTAACTTTCTAATTACTGGAAGCCAAATATACTTCGTTAAGTTAAACTTTCTAATGGGCAGTGCCAAATAAGTAGCAACACTGGAGGAATAAAAATAATAACTGGAAGAGTAGTTCTTGGAATTCTGGAACACCTTCAGCTACAGAAATGTGCAATGTTCAAGAATTTTATTTACAAAGTCTTGTTACAGAATGGTATGTTCACTTTACAAAAAGTTACTTTGAAAATTTAGGAGGTTATTCCTGTATTGTTTAATATAGTATTTTATTCAAATCTAGTTGTTTTGGTGGTGGAGCATAAACAATTGCTGACTGAATTTTGGCATTTCTAAAAAGCAATTAGGCACTTCTAAAATGAAGGCGTAGATCACAGGTTTCAGTTTACATATAAACACCATTATCACTTCCATGCATTAATAATTCT
Organism: Tapera naevia; assembly: GCA_033556795.1. Lineage (NCBI taxonomy): Eukaryota > Metazoa > Chordata > Aves > Cuculiformes > Neomorphidae > Tapera > Tapera naevia. The sequence goes on from JAUMJJ010000016.1 coordinate 2,054,031, forward strand.
AGTGTATAATCAATTATACATTAGAACTTATAGTTCAGTGTAGTATGATTGAACTGCTTCATAACTTAAGCCGTATTACTAAATACAGGATTTTATTTCCTTAGTATTCTTGTATATCACGTATTTTTCTATTTTAGCAGGCAAAGTTATTTCACAGTAAGAGAAGAACTCTGGTCCTGTGCAGCTGAAGGTATTTCTTAAACTGTAAGTGGCTTCAGCCATCTCTCTCCATACTCAATGCACCAGATTTCCTAGGAATGCGCTGTGAGTCACCTTAGATCTTGTTTTCACCCCAATTATTGTCAAGAATGAGATGAGAAAATCTACCATTCCAATGTAAATCCTGAATTATAAGTATAGGTTATGATACAATAGAAATCTATCATTCTATTATTATCAGCACGTTTTGTCCATTTGGAAACTAATAAATTTGCCTGAAATGTTTCTTTAAATATTCTTTTTTTTTTTTCAGAACTTTACTTCAGACTATATATAACCAATTCTTTTTAAAGGCCAGTTCTTTTTCTTCCAGTAATGTAAGTGCCAGTAGATTTTGAAGAAATGAAGTGTGAAACATTTTCAATTTTTTTCAATAGTGTTTGAAGAAATGTGGATTTTAAGTTCATTTATGTTAAAGAACACAAGTAAACAGCAAGTAATTTCAATTTCTTGGGATTTTTTAATATTTTGAGTTGAATAGGAGTCTTTTAAATTAAGAGCGTTTGTACAGAGACTTTTTAATGAAAGTGTCTGTGTACCTTAGTGATCTCTAATGGAACGGCTTCAGCTGTAATATTTTGTGTTGTCCTGCAAGATACTTGTATAATTCAAATGCCTAGAGCTTCTATGTTTAAACAGTTGCAAATTTTTAAGAAAAACATTCAGTTTTAATCTTTTGCAGTACAGTAAATGATCAAGCTGGTAAAAACTCAGTCCACATATCAAGACACTTCCCCCCACTCCATTATGATGATTCTAATAGTTTCTATAAAGACTCCTGAAATCTTGTTCTAAACACTGGTTATGATTCTTCAACAATTTGAGTCAAAGTTATTGAAACATCCATAAGCGTTAACACTACTTTCCTAGCAGGCAAGGACTGGTTTTGATTTCTGAGATAGGAATGAAATATGGATATATTTGTACAGTTCCTAGTACAATCAATACTTGGTTTCTAAGTGTTGTCTTTAGGGACTAATGCATTGATACTCCTATTAATAACAACAGTAACCATGATTATACGCAAATAGTAAAGTTTACTGCTACAAGAACCTTCCTGTTCATAAATAGCAAGCACTACTCCTTTTTATTGTTCTATAAATATTCTCATTTAAAAATATATGCCAACAGTGAAAACTAATGCGTTCTGAAGGACTATTGTTGTTGTTGCTCTGTACTAGTTTTTAATTTCTTCAGATACGTCTTTTTTTTCAGTGCTTATCAAAGATGTTGACAAAGTATCACCCAGTAATCCATAGGTTTATCATCAAATTCCACAAAAAAAATCTCACATTACTGATGTAGCAACATTTTAAAGTTCATCATAATCTCTGAAGATCAATTTCCTGAAGCATGGTTCAAAGCTCCAGCTACCAGCCGGGGTGACTTGGTGTTTTGCTGCAGCCTACTTAAATCAGGAGGTACATTTCACAGTATCACAGTATCACAAGGTTAGAAAAGACCTTTGAGATCATCGAGTCGAACCTATGACCCAAAAACACCTACTTGTCGTCTACACCATGGCACTAAGCGCTTCATCCAATCTGTTTTGAATCACCTCCAGGGACAATGACTCCACCATCTCCCTGGGCAGCGCATTCCAATGGCGAATCACCCTTTCAGTGAAAATTTTTTTCCTAATATCAAGTCTAAACCTCCCCTGACGAAGCTTGAGACCATGTCCTCTGGTTCTGCCACTGGTAACCTGAGAGAAGAGACCAACTCCTGCCTGCCTACAACCTTCTTTAAGGTAGTTCTAGAGAGCAATATGGTCTACCCTGAGCCTCCTCTTCTCCAGGCTAAACAACCCAAGCTCCCTCAGTCACTCTTCAAAGGGTTTGTGCTCCAGCCTGTTCACCATCTTCATTGCTCTCCTCTGTACACACTCCAGCATCTCAACATCTCTCTTAAACTAAGGGACCCAGAACTAGACAGAGTATTCAAGGTGCGGCCTGACCAGTGCCAAATATAAGGGGATGATAACTTCTCTAGTCCTGCTGACCACACCATTCCTGATGCAGGCCAGGATACCATTGGACATACTGCTGGCTCGTGTTGAGTTCCCTTTCTACCATCACTCCTAAGTCCCTTTCCACTTGACTACTCTCCACCCATTCTGTCCCCAGCCTATAGCTCTGCATGGTGTTGTTGTGTCCAAAGTGTAGAACCTGGCACTTGGACTTGTTAAACTTCGTCCCATTGGAATCAGCCCATCTCTCCAGTCTGTCAAGGTCCCTCTGTAGGGCCATCCTACCCTCCAGCAAATCGACACTTCCTCCCAACTTGGTATCATCTGCAAACTTGCTAATGATGGACTCAATCCCCCTCATCCAGATCATCAACAAAGATGTTAAACAGGACTGGGCCCAACACCGGCCCCTGGGGGACACCACTGGTGACCAACTGGGTGGGACACCCCTCACTATCACTCTCTGGACTCAGCCAACCAACCAATTCCTAACCCAGCACAGAGCACTCCTGTCCAAGCCATGGGAAGCCGTCTTGTCCAGGAGTCTACTATGGGAGATGGCGTTAAAAGCATTGCTGGAGTCCAGGTATACCAAATGCACAGCCTTCCTCTCATCCACCAGCCGAGTCACATGGTCATAAAAGTAGATCAGGTTGGTCAGGCAGGACCTGCCCCTCCTAAATCCATGCTGGCTGGGCCTGATCTCTCAGTCATTCTGCAGGTGCCGCATGATTGCACCCAGGATGATCTGCTCCATAATTTTACCTGGAACCAGGGTCAGACTGACAGGTCTGTAATTACCTGGATCATCCCTACGGCCCTTCTTGTGGATGGGCGTCACATTGGTCAACTTCCAGCTGCCAGGACTGTTGATAAATGATGGGAAGTGGCTTAGCAAGCTCGTCTGACAGCTCTCTCATCACCCTGGATGGATCCCATCTGGCCCCATGGACTTATGAGGATCCAAGTGGCTCATCAGGTCTCTAACTTCTTCTTCCTGGATTACAGGGGAGCTATATTCTATCCTGTCCCCATCCACCACTTCAGAAGACCAGTTGTCCTGTGAACAATCTTAGTGTTGAAAATGGAGGTAAAGAAGGCAGTAAGAACCTCAGCCTTTTCCTTGTCTTTAGTTACTATACTTCCCTCGACAGCCAACAAGGAGTGGAGGTCATTGCTGCCCTTCTTTCTGCCATTAATATATTTGTAAAAACAGTTCTTGTTGTCCTTAATAGAAATGGCCAATTTGAGCTCCAGCTGGGTATTTGCCTCCCTAATTTTCCTCCTACACGACTTAATGATAGCTTTGAACAGAACCTGATTTACCAGCCCTTCTTTCCAAAGGCAATACACCCTCTTTTTCTTACTTAGCTCCTTCAGAAACTCCTTACTCATCCAGGCCAGCTGTCTGCCCTTACAGCTTGTCTTACGGTACACCGGGACAGCCTGCTTCTGTACCTTCAAGATTTCATTCTTGAAGTACATCCAGCCTTCCTGGACCCCCCTGTTTTTAAGGGCTGTTTCCCAGGGTACTCCCCTGACTAGTTCCTTATGTAATCCAAAATCTGCCTGCTGATAGTCCAGCGTGGACATTCTGTTCATGCCCTTCCTTGTTTCATTGTTGATGGAAAACTTGATTATCTCATGGTCACTGTACCCCAGACAGCCTCCAACCACAACATCACCCACCAGCCCTTTTCTATTTGTAAACAGAAGGTCAAGAGAGTCTTACCCCTGGTAGGCTCACTCACCAGCTGCAACAGAAAACAATCCTGAACACACTCCAAGAACCTTCTGGACTACCTCCTCATGGCTGCGTTAAGTTCCCAGCAGATACCTGGGAGATTAAAGTCTCCTAAAAGAACAAGGGCAGCCGATCTTGAGGAAACTTCCAGATCTTAAACAACAACCTCTTCTTCCTGATCGGACGGTCTATAACATATTCCAACCAGGATGTCAGTCTTGATCGCCCTTCTGACTCTTACCCATAGGCACTCAATCTGGTCATCACTAATCTCAACTTCTACGGTGTCAAGATTTTCCTTAGTATACAGGGCCACCCCTCCACCCTTTCTCTCACGCCTGTCTCTCCTGAATAGTTTGTAGCCTTCCATGACAGCATTCCAGTTATGAGAGTCATTTCACCACATTTCCGTGATACCAACTATATCATAGCTCTCCTGCTGGACCAGGACTTTCAGCTTATCTTATTTGTTACCCATACTGCGTGCATTAGTGTACATGCACTTAAGTTGGGTTACTGACTTCACTCTTGATAATGACTCACTCTCTACATTCACATCACTGGTGAGTCTGGTTACAACCCTCTCCCCCTTCAGGCCTAGTTTAAAGCCCTCTTAATGAGCCCTGCCAACACCCAGGGTAGAATCTTTTTGCCCTTTTTGCATAGATGGGACCCATCTGGATCTAGCTGGCAAGGTGCAGTAGAAGTCTCCCCATTATCAAAGAAATCAAAATTTCTCTGTCGGCACCAACACTTAAGCCATTTGTTGACAGCATGGACTCTCTTGTTCCTCGCAGTATACATCTCTGACATTGGAGGAATGGAGCAGAACAGAATCTGTGCCCTTGCCCCATCCAACAATCGACCTAGATCCTTAAACTCCTTTTTCATTACTCTGGAGCCCCTCTTATTGAGTTCATCACTGCCAACCTGAACAGCCAACAGGGGATAATAATGTGAGGGTTGAATTAAATCCAGGAGTCTCTTAGTGATATCCCATACCTGGGATTGAGAAAGGCAGTAGAGTCCCCTGTGGGATGGATCCGGCCTACATATAGGGCCCTCTGTTCTTTTCAAAAAGAGGTGCCTATTACAGCTACCCTCATTTTCATTTTAGTACTCGAAGATCTAACCCGCCTGACAGATAGAGCAAAATCGAGAGGTTCCCTAGTCAAATTTTCTTCATCACTATCATCAACCCAAGCCTCAAATTCCAGAACTCTGAAGTTGTTTTGTAAGGGCAACTGGAAAGGTGGCATCTTGAAGGGAATTGGAGGATGGGAGGAATCTGTTTCTCCCACGAGGGTAGACCTGCTCCCATTCCTCCTCAACAACTAGGTCCCTCGCCTCATCCTGTTGATGAGAAATATGCAGTTCCTCTGTCTCCTGGGAAGTATGAATGGGGACAGAAAGGCTGCGACTCCACCAGTCTATCTCCTTTTCACTTATCACGAACGCTTCTCAGCCTCTCCACCTGATCCTTAAGGTCTGAAACCATAAGCAGCAGATCGTTGATCTGTTCACACCTCATGCAAGTGTTTTTTGGGTTGTCCTCATGTACCACGAACAGGCTAAAGCATTCCCTGCAGTCCACAGTTTGGACAGTTACATCCCTCAACAGAGGCACTGTTTCAATGGACACTATCCTGGTAGCAATGGTTTTGGTTTGCCTGGTCACCATTGCTGGTCAGGGGAGCAGGAAAAAAAAACAAAAGAACAAAAACAAACAAACAAGAAAACAGCAAACAACCACCCCTACCAGAAGATCGCCTGCTCAAACTGCTGTGCAAACTACCTCTCTGCAACCCTGTTTGCCCGCTCCTGTTCGCCATGATCAGGTTTGTCACCTTAATAAACTATTGAGCCACGCTCTTTTGATGAGCCGTGCTCCCAAGGAGGAGTTTAAATCTCCCTCGGCTGCTGCCAGGGCAGCCGCCCTGTGCCGTCAGTGATCCATGTGACAGCTGCTGCTTCCAGGGTTGCGGAGATTCACGCTGCTGCGATTATCTCTTGAACCTTCCCTCTCTTGGGGGATTTGCTGCCCATCTCAAACAGGCATCCAGCTGCATAACTTACCGTTCCTGCTGCCGATCTTCACCGAGTTTGCTGAGAAATGCTTCACTTTCCTAATCCAAAGATGTGACAGGGTGCAGCCAATAATAGTAACTCAACTTGGAACAAGTTATTATCCGATAGAAAACATGTTGGGAGGCTGAAAGGAGATTTTAACGACTTCAAATGTTCTATCAAATAGAATATGTAATTTTTCACTTGTTTGTTTTCCAAAATATGTCGCTGATGTCTTACAGGAGAGCTTTTTCTGTCCAAGGTAAATGAATAAATTACGGAGAAGAAGGAAACACCACACTTGTTAAGCAACTCTATTCCCTAATTTCTATCACTCCTTAAAAACTTATGGGCAAACAGTCTGCATTCATACCTCTCTACTACAGTGTAATCTGTCCTGACTACTGACTAATACCTCAGTGTAACCCTCATAAAAGTGGCAAAGTTAATGCTCTAACATATCATAGGCACAAAAAATAATTCCCAGACCATTCAGACTGGAAGACACCTCAGGAGATCTCTGCTGCAACTTGTACTCATGATGTGGTGAGATCAGATTACTTAGGGCTTCATTCAGCTGGGTCTTGAAATTCTTCAAGTATGAAGACAAGCTTCATACCCACTCCACCCAACATATGCCATGGCTTAATCATCCTTATAATGATTACAACCACCCCACTGGGACTTCCTTGACTTCAGTTTACCCCACCCTCCTACCAGACAGAGCTGTGAGATGTTTGGCTCTGTCATGTTTTCAGGATAGCTGCTGTTCAACACGTAACACTATGCTCAAGACTAGTCTAGAAATGTTTGGCTCCTGCATAATCAACTCCTTTGATATCCAGCTGGTCTTTCAGGGAAAAAAATCTCTTAGTTTTAAACCTCCTTTAACATTTTCTGAATGCAATTTATCTACATTTAATCAACAGGAATTTGTTGCTGTTTAAAGGATGATAATAGACTTGTACTTCTGGGGTTCTACTACTCAGTCCTGAGTGAGTCATCATGGTTATACCACAAAACAAGACAAGAATTCTCCCCTTCCTGAATTTCTCTTAAACAATATTGTACAATAACAGATTTGTCAATAACTAGTTAAATAGCTAACTGGTTTTGCCAAGTGGGCTAAATGCTACTGCAGCTGAATTATAAGCTGTGGATCTATAAATACTGAGCAATCATCAGATTCTACCCAGGTGTCGGCTCCTCAGTACGCAACAGAGATTGTAATTTGTAAGCCACTGTTACACACTACAGTCAACTGCCAATGGTTGGAAGCTGAACTAATACAATTTAACTTGTAAATGAAGAATGATTTTTGTTATACTGTATACACTCTCAATAACCTAAGAAAAAGCAAACCATTCCTCATCTCCAAAACCTCAATTTATTCTACCAGTCACGAGGATAGTAACTAAAACAAAATAGAATCATAACTGTGATTTATATGCACAGTAGAGAATACCTCACAGTATCAAGTATCACTATTGTAACTATAAAACTGTAATATTTAAAGATTTGTTAGAGACATGTTTGAGTTTATTATGACAATTTTACATTTATGTTTATAAATATATATGATTTAATTAAATATAATTTAATTTTCATTTTGGACTGGTTTAATTTCTTTAGCATTAAAAGGCTGTAGAGTATTTCCTGTGCAATATAAGCCCTAATAATAACCCTTCTTTTTTCTTTTATGTCCTAAAATAATTTAAATTACCAAAACTGCTCAAAAGAACTAATCTTGAAACACTTCAGCATGCTTAAAAGATGAATCACTTTTAGTAATAAGAATTTCCAATTACAAATTCACTTTTATTTTTTGTCATTTCTGTCACTAACACTCGAGCTACAGTCTTTAAACTATGATTTCCGTATTAAACTTAGCAGACAATGAGGAATATTCTCTAAAATATAAATGGATTTTAAATGTCACCGTTCCAAAACAATCTACTGTAACTTACAAAAGAAAACTGCTGTATTGCATGCCCTGAATAACCACATTTATTTCATAAAAGAAAATCAAACCAAAATAATTTTCACCAGTGCCTTGTAATTTTATTCCTTTATGAAATAAGAAAACCAGAAAATTAAAGGATCAACTATAACTTCTTAAGATCAGTCATCAGTCATTTATTTCAGGGAGGCCAAAATCCCAGCCCACATTTTTTTTTTTTTCCTTCTTCTGTTGTACGTCAGTATCTTCAATCTAGCATTTCTCACCAAGATCTTGAACTCTGCTTCCAGGTAACTGCAGTCAGATCTGCATCCTTGTATCCTCATAGAGTTAAACTAAATGTGTGAGAAGGAGAACTTGGGAGACCTGAGCCTCCTTGACCTGAAAATTCCCGTGGAGGGAGTACTCCATGTTACGTTAAACACAGTACAGCCATCCCTCCAAGAGTGTGCCATGATTAGTCAGCCTACTTACCATTGGATGATGCTTGAGACTCAAGGTGGTCATGCTTGAAACTGTTTCTTGGTCCTCCAAATCAATATCTATAATTTCCAGTATTTCAGATATCTAACATGTTGTAGATTTTCTTACCTTTCTAGATTGTCTTTTAACTCCACCACTAGGGGATTAAAATTGTTAATGGCAATGCATTGATTTTTTAACTGCAACAGTTGTGAAGATGAAATCCATAAATAATCTTAATATATTTTTCTGTCTGAAATGGAGAATAAGGGTATAATGTTGTATTATGGTCACAGAAGTCTATTTGCAGACATCTGGAAACAGCTTAAGAACTACAACATTACTGTCTTGAGATTAATTTCAGTGTCCTTGTTCTATATCATATATCAATGATTCTCAGCCTGAATTACTTCTGAGAAACTCAAATACCATGAAGAAAATTTTAAAATGCCAATAGGTTCTATAAGAATGTTTTAATATGAAAATAATTAAAATGATGAAATTGTGTATATTCACATCCAATAAGTGGATAAGAATATTCACAAATGTGTATATTCAAGTGAATGTTTAATTTATCTGGGTTTGCATACAGTGTTCACGAATACTTATTATGACACAGCAAAAATGTAGTCTGGACTTCTCTTAGTCCTAGCTATGTACTTTTAGTGTCTATCTCGTATTTACAAATCAATCCTCAGAATATAGCCTTAGTTCGACCAGAACCATCAGAACCAAATGAGAAGAGAGAGTCAGGATGTATGGCAAGGGATAAAATAGGGTGCCAGAACCAGCCTCTTCAGCAGTACTCCAACAACTTCTGCTTAAGCAAGTGTCGGATATATTTTTTCTTTCAGTTTTCTCTAATAAATTGCCCTCAGTGGTGACTATCACAGTCCAAGAACATCAAAACATTTGGTATTACATTGATAAGCATGCTGGAGAGCCTTCCTGTAATGCATTGCCCTTCCTGGACTTTTGTTTGGTGTGCTCTCCCTAATCATTTTTGATGCTTGTCAGAAGTTGTAAGCACTATGAGTTATTGGATCAAAATAAATCTTGCATAGTAATGTTTATTTGCAAAAGATTCTACCAATATTAATATGTAATGGACCAGGAAGTGTCAGGGTTACTGAATCTTTTTACTCTCTGACTTATTCTGCAATATGGAACTTTAAACTTATAGATCTATCTCTATAGCCATTTAAGAAACAAGTCAGCCCTTTGTCAGGCATCTGATGGAACAAAATTAAGTAGAGCTTCAACCAAATAGGAACTGCCAGAATTGAGGGAGGATATCACAAATATGCTAAGCTTACTGGGACTGACTGTTTCACAGTCAAGGACATTTAGAGTCAATGATGACTTCTTCATTAATTCTATTCCCAACATTAGCATATGTTGCTGATGTCAGAGGTGTCTGCTGGGAGTGAGCTACAGAACAGAATATAACTGCACCTTTGCTGTGTCCAGTATTCATTGTTGCGCTGGGTGAGGAGGGAGCTGCAGTCTTGTAAGGCAGGAAACTTCCAGAGAAAATATGCAAACATAAGTATACTAGATGAGAGCCCAGGAAGTTAAGATGTTCAGCACTAATGAAAATGGCCAGGACTGCTTAGTCTTTTTGTAGTTGAATGACTGAAAACACAGTACAGATACTTTCCTTTTTTTGGTTCTAGAATTAAATACTAGAGGTGACTACAGGAATCATAAATATACCATTTGTCTTCTGGTGTGTTTAATGATGGCTGCAGCCAAAACAAATACCTATAGTGTCAATACAATAAACTTCAAAAAGACATAGGAAGTACCAACCATTAACTGAGTGCAGCCAGGCACGAGTAAAGTCAGTGAGACTAATAGGGAAGCACAGTGTTCCAGGCAGCTAATGAAAATACACCACAAAACAAGCCTAGGATAGCCTGCAGCACATTGTTGGCACGCAAGTAACCACAGAAGGGAATCACTCAACCTCCTAGATTAGATAATTCCACCCAAAATAAGAGACTGAGGATACCTGACATGGATCAGGAAGGCAAAGAAGGAAAATAATAAACATAGCAGAAAATAAAAGCTCTACAGCTATGAGAATGCCACAGAATGAAAACAGTCCGGTAAATGAGAAACCATTCATTGTGTGTGAAAACACAGAGTGCTTCTTTTGCATGGGCCAGCTAAACCATCTGTAACCTTCAAAGCCTACATATAAACAAACAGTGAAACTGGCATTTAGCAGAGCACTGAATAGTTTTGAGTTTCTGTACAAATGCAGAAATGGAGCAGGATTAAATGCTCATCACATTGCCTAGGGGAATATTAAAAGTCTGTAAGAATCAATATTAGAAGAGAAGCATTTGTCTGTTTCACATTAAAATAAGACAGAAAAAAACTACACAAGGAAACACTCTGAAAGCATATGGGATTTACCAAACTGGTAAAAAAACAGAAGCTTCCCCTTCAAGTAGTCTGAACAGGCACGTATTGACTCCAAAAGAACTTAGTCAAATTTTTAAAAATACTCTTGTAAAATTCACTGTACAGCGGAAATCCTGGATAGCTAAACAGATAGATGAACGTCATGCCAATATGATCAACATAGACATAACAGAAATGATCATGAAAAGGAAAATAAAATTACAGATGTGTTATAAAAAGCGGGTATTTCCTAAGTGATTGTATAAAGAATAAATAAATACCTAAAGGGTCACATGAAGGGATGAAATATACGCTTGCAATACAATAAAGAAATGGTTGTAGTATTTAGTTACATGAATAATGATGTGGAGAACGAAAGAGATTCCCTTCTTTGACTTGTCTTTCCTATACCTTATTGACTACAGAAGATCCAGCTCAGGATTTGAGTATTTTTGGCAAAACTAGAAAAATATTTTGAAAGGCCAGAAGTTTTTCACAATATTTCATTCCCAAGTGAGTGCGGCCTTAACTGTTCATGATCAGGTGAATTAGGAAAACAGACCAGGGTTGATTCACACCTTAACAGCCTCACACAAACAAGCAGACGTCTAAGTTAAAACATAGAATTGTAGAAACACTGAATCACAGAATTACAGAAACACCGAATCGCAGAATTACTGAATCTCCTGGCTTGGAAGTGTCTCAAAATTTCCACTCCCGTCCCTGCACACGACAACCCCAACATTCACACCATGTCTCCAAGGACATTGTCGAAATTCTTCTTGGACAGTGTCAGGCTTGATGCCATTGCTGCTTCTCTGGGAAGTCTGTTTCAGTGCTCCGTCATCCACTGGGTGAAGAGCCTCATATTAATGTCTAAACTAAACCTCCACCAGACAGAAGAAATCAGTGCCTGCCCCTCCTCTTTCCCTTGTGAGGAAATTGTAAATTGCAATGAGATCTCTCCTCAGTCTCCTTTTCTCCAGGTTGAACAGACAAAGCGACTTTAGCCATTCCTCATACAACTTCCCCTCCAACCCTTTACCAGCTTTCTGGCCCTCCTCTGGACACTCTGCAGTAGATTTTATTTTGTGGTGCCCAAAAACTGCACACAGTACTTGAGGTGGGGCTGCACTAGTGAGGAGTGTCAAAATGACCTTCCTCAATTGGCTAGTAAGGCTGTTCTTCATACACCCCAGGACATTGTTGGCTGCCAGGGTACACTGCTGGCTCATATTCAACTTACCGTTGACCAGAACCTCCAGGTCCCTTTCTGAAGGGCTGCTCTCCAGCCTCTCACTCCCCTGTCTGTATGTATACCAAAGGTTGCCGTATACCAAAGTTTGCCGTATCCCAAGTGCAAAATACAGCACTTGCCGTTGTTAAACTTCGTATGGTTGGCATGAAGCTCTCCAGTTTTTCCAGATCCCTATGCAGGGCCTCTCTGACCTCTAGAGTGTCAACATCTTCACTCCAGTTCTGTGTAATCGGTGAACTTGGTTAGTAAACCTTCAAGTCCTGCATCCAGGTAATTTATGAAGACATTAAACAGTACTGGCCCTAAGATGCATCCCCGAAGAACCCCACTAGTGACTGGTTTCCAGTCTGATGTAACCCCATTCACTATGACCCTTTCATCCCAGCCCATCAGCCAACTGCTTACCCATTGCATTACATGTTTATCTAGCTGTGTGCTGGATATTTTGTTTAGAAGGATATTGTGAGAGACGGTATTTGAAGATGTTACTGAAATCCAGAAAGATCATATCAGTTGGCTTCCCTTGGTCATCCGGGTGGGTAACCTTGTCATAGAAAGAAATTTTTTGTCAAGCAAACGCTTCCCTGTATGAACCCATGCTCACTGGAACCACTGACTGTGTTGTCTTTTAGATGCTTTTCAGTAGTCTTCTTCAAAATCTTACCAGGTATTGAATTGAGACTAAAAGGCCTATAGTTACTGAGGTCATCCCTTCAGCTCTTTTTGAAGACTGGGACAATGTTTGCCACTTCAAATCAACTGGTACCTCTCCAGATTCCCAAGAGCATCAAAAAAATCATTGAGAGAGGCTCCATTATGACATCAACCAGTTTTTTCAGTACGCTCAGATGAATACCATCAGGCCCCATTAACTTATAGGGATACAACTGGAGCAGAATATTCCAACAACTTCAGGGTTGTCTGGGAGTTTATCATTTGCACAGTCATGGCTCTTTATCCCAAGGCTCTGGGAGTACCTGAGCCTATCATTGGGGTATTGAAGATTGAGGTGAAGAAAGCTACTTCCCTGTTTATGAGAGGTCCATGGTCATCAATAATGGATCAATATTATTTCTGGCCTGACTTTTGTTAATAACATTTTTAAAAGCCCTTACCTATTTTCTAGACCTTCAAAAGAATGTATATTTGAAGTCAGGCTAATGCATAAACATACTGGATTTTCTCAAAATTTCAAATCTCTTTCCTATTAACAAGTAATACGAAATGAAATTACATGCATGTTTTTCATTTCTGCTGATGTCTATGAAAGCAGTATTTGGCCCCGAGCCTGTACCCAGGGCTTATTTCATCCAGAAAGTTGAAAGATTTTCTCCTAATATTTCTACTTCTTTGAATTTGGGGCTGTGAAAGGAACATTAGAATGCTTCTCTTTCAAAACTAAGGAGAGGAAGAAAGTTAAGTCTCTGAACACTAATGGACCAGCAGACTGGTTAATTGTGGGATAAAATCAATTAGGTACAACAAAGAGAACGACAGGTTATTAAGACATGACCATTCCTCTCAGACTTCAGTGTAGTCCGTTTTCAGTTCTGGATGAAGGATTAGGTGAGCAGTTGTATGTGAAAAGACTCACTTTTTTAAAGAAATAAACAAACTCCAAACAACATTGCACAATCTTGTTATATTTGTGATTGGTTTATGGCTTGTTACAGAAGGGGTCCTGAAGATTCCATGCACAGGCTGGAACTTATCTTCTTGTCCAGCTGTGAAATCCATGACATTAGGATTCCTCATCTGCCAGAAAGTGTGCATTAGAACCTCGGCAACAGGTATTCTGCAGGAGGGAGAAAAAGGCAGAATCAAATACATCAGTCGTCAGCAAAAAAAAAAGGATCCCCTCAGCTTCTCTGTCTTATGATTTGACGTTCATAGTGCAGTTGGATTATCAAAGAAGGATCATTTGCCAATAACGCAGAAAAGAGCGCCTAAAGCATACTTCAGCACAGGAGAGAATCTGGCCTAGTATATGCTTTCTGATGTGCCCCATCTAGCATATGGCTGCTCAGTCAAGGAGATGCTTGTGTGAACTGCTGTTACAATTGGCACACCGTCAGCAACACACACAAAGAGTGATGCTAAGAAGCAACTTTCATGAGCAGTACTCAGAGATTTCTATTAAACTTAACTAGAAAAACACCTGCCTTAAACAAGATGTAGCTCACCTAGGGTGAAAATCTACTATTCAAAATGCATTGAAAAATTTGTTCAAGCCTGAGAGACTGGGGAGGGGCACTGTTGCCTTTATTGCATGAAAGCAACACGTTCATTGTCAGAGGTATTCTTCCTCATCTGAATCTGAACAGAAGAACTCCTTATTAAAGGATGTTAACCTATGAGTGTAAAATCATTTGCTTTGGCTCAAACATGCTCAAATTTGTTTGGGGTTTTTTGTAGTTGTTGGGCTTTGTGTCGACTGTTGGTTTTTCCCCCCCCTGAGCTACTTTGCCTACTTTATGCTTTATGATATATCTTACTGTAATCAGATTTGAACAAGAGGATTTAAAAGAAATGGGCTATAATCTCCTGCATTCACCGGACTCCTAGCTGGACTCCTGGCATTCTAGAAGAGCAAACAAGATGCAGTCCCATTTAGAACCCTCAAGGTGATTCAGTATCATGGAAGAGTTCAAACTCTTTGCCTTTTCCCTGCACAATTACATTAGGCATATGTGTTCTCTGTAGTGTGCAGCACCTTCCACATTTTTTCCTGATATGAAAAACCATGACAACATCATAAAATTTTAATCTTTCTTCAGGAACCATGGATTCTGTGGAAGATCTTTCCTTCTGGTGATGGATTCAAGCAATGCTATTGCCTATTGTACCAGAAATAGGAAAAATCTTAGGAAGGCAATTTTTAAGTATGATCAGTCATATGCTCTTATCTTTAGAGTAGCTACATAAGCATAATATTAGCATGGTAACAGTTATTATTGTCCAATAGCAATGAAAAAACAATATGCTGATGACCATATGAAAAATTTGTATGGCCTGTTGCCTATTCCAGAACAAGTGAACTCTCTGGCCTTGTTCCTTCACTGGAGAAAGAGGTTGAAGTTCCATACACACCCACTGTTTTCTGTGGTCCACAAACAAAACGAGATGTTTTTGGATATCTGTCTTGTATAGGCTGATGACTTGTCCAAAACACCAAAAATACAAACTGTGTTCCATGCAAGCTTTCCATGAGTGTTCATTCTGACATCCCCTCCCTATGTCTTGAATCATGATTACATTAATCTGTCATGTTATATTAGAAACAAATATACGTCTGTGCCATGTAATACATCATATGCTCATCTTAATCATCAATATAATTTTTTTCTAAGATGCAGCTGAAGAAAATGTGTGCTTTCTGCTTACATACAGAACAGCGCAATTAAGAAATCTGACAAATGGAATAACTTTTTTTTTTGGCAAGACATCACTCAGAAACTCATCTTTGATCATGTTATGAGACTGTCAGTGGCTGACAGAGACTTTTATCACTAGTGTCTTGAAGCGGGAAGGAGGTTCTCCTAATCTAGCTAGCATCAAGCTTGGCTGCCTTGATAAACTATTTCTGCCTGAGCCTGGGTCACACCCTACAATTGAGATCTCTTCAGAATCAGTGTTTTCTTTTAGAAAACAATTCCTAGTTCTCCTAATTGTGAAATGAATTTTGCATTGGAGATCAGAGCATCTTCAGCATATCTGAGAACCATGAACATGAGAAGATCTTGAAAAAACAGAGTTGCTAGGTAAAGATCCTCTCTATGGCCTGATCCACCAAATTCCAGTGCTTCACATGTCCCCTCTTTCTCATCATTGCAACACCACAGACGGACACTGTGGACCTGAAAGGAGATAAAAACAGTAGCTAGACATTGCAGCTGGAGTAATGTTAGGTGCCAGAGCACTTTAGCAGAGAAAACAGCAGTTTGTGAATCGGGAAAAAGAAAAAAAATAAGGTCTCTTGTTTTCCTTGATAAACAGTGAGAACGAAACATCAGCTGTGGAAATCAAGAGAATAATTTAATTCAAGCCCTACTTAGTGCTGTTCAGTGTCTTTGATTGCCAGCAGTTAGAACACACAGTGCAGGAAGAGTTTTCTTGGACAATGCAAGGAAGAAATGGCTCTTAATAGACTTAATTCTGTCCATAAATAACATATCCCACTTTCCCCATAGGTAAAATGTTCTTCAGTAAAGTAATTAATGAGTATAGATAACATATTATTCATTAACAGAAGTGTTATGAATTGCCTTATTGTGTATCCCTACGTAAGTTTTGTATACGGAGGTTCTCTGTGTTAAATCACAGAAGCAAGTTTTTAATAAAACCAGTCTCTCATTTAACTTCCTCTGAATACTTCTCAATACTTACCCAGTTCTTTATGATTTACTTCTAATTTTTTAAACTCTAGATACCTTGATTAAAATAAAAAGTAACATTCATAAATCAATAAATTAAGTTAAAATCTAATCATAAAATCTAGACAGGCTGTGTTTTGCAAGAAAGAGCACAACATAGTCCAGAGCAACCTGAAAGTCTCATGAAACTTGTGATTTCACCTAGCATTTAAAACTTCACCTTCAACTCCTACTAGTTATTGACCTTAATAAAATCCTTAGTTTTCATCAATAAAAAGGTTGTGGGGTCTGGCTATTATTTTTAACCAGTTGAATACTACAGTAAGCTGGTTTTTTACTTAGGGCAGCAATTTCTGGTGTATATTAATCCATAGAATCATAGAATCATAGAATCTTCTGGTTGGAAGAGACCTCTAAGATCATCAAGTTCAGCCACACCCATTATCCGCTAAACCATGTCCCTCAAAAACTCATCTATCCTTTTTTTAAAAACCTTCAGGGATGGTGATTCAACCACCTTCCTGGGCAGCTTGTTCCAGTGCCTGACAACCCTTACAGTAAAGAAATTCTTCCTAATATCTAGTCTGAACCTCCCCTGGCAAAACTTATGGCCTTTTCCCCTTGTCCTATCACCTGTCACTTGGGAGAAGAGATGAACACTCACTCTGCCACAGCCTCCTTTCAGGCAGCCATAGACAGCAATGAGGTCTCCTCTCAGCCTCCTCTTCTCCAAGCTAAACAACCCCAGATCCCTTAGCCGTTCCCTGTAGGACTTGTTCTCCAGCCCCTTCACCAGCCTCATCCCCCTTCTCTGGACGCGCTCCAATACCTCAATATCCTTTTTGTATTGAGGGGCCCAGAACTGAACACAGTACTCGAGGTGTGGCCTCACCAGTGCCGAGTACAGGGACACAATCACCTCCTTTGTCCTGCTGGTCACACTGGTTTTGATACAGGCCAAGATGCCATTGGCCTTCTTGGCCACCTGGGCACACTGCTGACTCATATTCAGCCTGCTGTCGACCAGCACCCCTAGGTCCCTCTCCTCCAGGCAGCTCTCCAGCCATTCTTCCCCAAGCCTGTAACACTGCATGGGGTTGTTGTGCCCCAAGTGCAGGACTCGGTATTTGGTCTTGTTAAACATCATCCTATTGGTCTCAGCCCATTGATCCAGCCTGTCCAGATCTCTTTACAGCGCCTCCCTTCCTTCAAGCAGATCAACACTGCCACCCAGCTTGGTGTCATCTGCAAACTTGCTAAGGGTGCACTCGATCCCTTAATCCAGATCATTAATAAAAATATTGAACAGGACTGGACCCAGCACTGAACCCTGGGAACACCACTTGTGACTGGCCTCCAACTGGATTGAACTCCTTTTACCACCACGCTCTGGGCCCAGCCATCCAGCCAGTTTTTGACCCAGCCAAGGGTGTGCCTGTCCAGGCCAATGGCAGCCAGTTTCTCAATCAGAGTACTGTGAGAAACGGTGTCAAAGGCTTTACAAAAGTCCAGGTACACCACATCCACAGCCTTTCCCTCATCCATTAACCGGGTAACCTTGTCATAGAAGGAGATGAGATTGGTCTGGCAGGACCTGCCCTTCATAAACCCATGTTGACTGGGTCTGATCACCCGGCTGTCATGCATGTGCTGTGTGATAGCACTCAACATGATCTGCTCTGTGACCTTCCCTGGTACTAAGGTCAAGCTGACAGGTCTGTAATTCCCCAGATCTTCCTTCTGACCCTTCTTGTAAATGGGAGTTACATTTGCCAGTCTCCAGTCAAGCGGCACTTCCCCAGTCAGTCAGGACTGTTGATAGATGAGGGAAAGGGGTTTGGCAAGGACCTCTGCCAGTTCCCTTAGCACCCTTGGGTGGATCCCATCCGGCCCCATAGACTTGTGGACATCTAATTGCCCAAGGAGGTCTTTAACCAAGTCTTCTTGGAACATTGAGTGTTCGTTTTCTCAGTCTTCTGGCTCAGGAGGCTTTGAGCCCAGAGAACATCT
Organism: Tapera naevia; assembly: GCA_033556795.1. NCBI lineage: Eukaryota > Metazoa > Chordata > Aves > Cuculiformes > Neomorphidae > Tapera > Tapera naevia. The sequence goes on from JAUMJJ010000016.1 coordinate 2,072,505, forward strand.
TTCCTCCCTATTAAAGTCTGAGGCAAAGAAGGCATTAAGTACCTCTGCCTTGTCCTCATCCTTGGTTACTACCATTCCCCTTGTGTCCAGTAAAAGAGGGAGATTCTCCTTGGTCTTTCTCTTATTGTTAATATATTCGAAGAAGTGTTTCTTGTTGTCTTTCACTGAACTGGCCAGTTGAAGTTCCAGCTCAGCTTTAGCCCTTCTAATTTTATGCCTACATCGTCTCACCTGCTCCTTGTAGTCCTCCTGGGATGCCTGCCCCCTCTTCCAAAGCTCATATTTTCCTCTTTTTCCTGAGACTAACAGAGAGCTCTCTCTTGAGCCAAGCTGGCCTTCTTCCCTGCTGACTTATTTTATGCACACAGGGAATGCTCTGCTCTTGCGCCGCCAGAACCTTCTTCTTGAGGAGCATCCAGCCCTCATGGGCTCCTTTGTCATTCAGAACTGTCTCCAACTGGACTGTATCAAGCAGCCTTCTAAACAGTTTGAAGTCTGTCCTCCAGAAGTCCAAGGTGGCAGTTCTGCTGACCCCCCTCCTTACTCCTCCAAGAACTGAGAATTCTTTCATCTCATGATCACTGAGCCCTAGGCGTCCTTCAACAGTCACCTCCCCCACAAGGTCCTCTCTATTCGCAAACAGCTGATCCAACGGGGCACCTTCCCTAGTTGGCTCACTCACCAGTTGTGTTAGGAAGTTATCTTCCATACACTCAGTGAACCTCTTAGACTGTTTCCTTTCTGCTGTGTTATACTTCCAGCAGATATCTGGAAGGTTGAATTCACCCACAGGGATGAGGGCCAGCGATCGTGACACTTCTCCCAGTTGCTCGTAGAAGTGCTCATTGGTTTCCTCATCCTGGCTGGGCAGCCAATAACAGACTCCCACCACTATGTCTGACTCACTGTGGGTTCCACTGATTTTAACCCACAAACACTCAACCCTATCATTAGCATATTTTAGTTCTACACAATCAAAACTTTCTCTAACATAGAGGGCAACTCCACTGCCTCTCTTTCCCAGCATATCCCTCCTGAAGAGTTTATAACCACCCATGGCAGCACTCCAGTTGTGCGAATTGTCTCACCATGTTTCTGTGATGGTGATTATATCACAGTTTTCTTGCCTCACAATGGCTTCCAGTTCCCCTTGTTTGTTGCCCATACTGCGTGCATTCGTGTAAAGGCACTTCAGTTGGGCTGTTATTTCCACCCCTTTCCTAAGCAGAATAGGCTTTAGTCCTGACTGTCTACTACCGGTTGTTTGTATCCCACCAATAACCTTTGAATTCTGGCTGCCACCTGGAGTGCTGTTCTCCACTTCCACTGAGGTGGCAGATCAGGTGCTCTCACCACCATATTGTCCCTCAGAGCTTGAGGTGCCATTCCCAAGATTTAATCTATTGAGCCTAGTGACGTCCCCCTGCCCCTTCCAATCTAGTTTAAAGCCCTCTTGATTAGTCCAGCCAACTTTCAGAGAGTACCCTGTTATCTGCCAGCAGACCTGGAGTGTAGGCCAACCTGTTGTGAAGAACCCAAAGTTTTGTTCTTCGCACCATGTTCAGAGCCAGTCATTCAATTCCTGGTTCTTCCCACTCCTTCCCTCACCATTCGCTATTACAGAGGAGAATACGACCTACGCTCCTGCTCCTTTTACTATATGACCTAAGGTCCTAAATTCCTTTTTGATTGTTTTGAGGCTTCTAGTCAGTTTCTCACTATTACCCATCTGGAAAACAAGCAGTGGGTAATAATCTGTGGACTTGACAAGTTTAGGAAGTTGTCTCGCCACTTCACCAACTGAGGCCCCAGGTAGGCAACAGACTTCCCTATGCAGTGGGTCCGCTCCGCAAATTGGACCCTCTGTACCTTTCAGGAGGGAGTCACAATGACGACAACCCTCCTCTTCTTCTTTACAGAAGCCGTCTTAATTGGTGGCTTTGATCCGCTTAACTCAGGGGGTATTTCCAGGCTATGAGAATTGTTGGCACTTGAAGTCGGTTCCACTTGCATATTTGTTCTGCAGTGGAACCTGCAGGGCCTCGTTAGTAACAAGGGATATGCGTCAATTACGATGCCGCTTGTGACGAGTAGAAACCTGTTGCCATTCTGCTTCATCTTCCACTTTACTTGCCTTAGTTGAGTAGTTGTGTTATGGTGGGTCTTCTTTCATGCTAGGCTCATCTGCCTGTTGAGGCTGTGACAGGGGGCATAGTAAATCACTCCAGTGGTAGCATCTGACTTCTTGGTTGGTTCTGCAGGCAACTGGTATCTTAGGATTAACATGTCTGTCAGATAAAAATGTGGGTGCTGATGGGCTATGCTTGTACCACTTCCCCAGACATCACTCTTTCTGAAATTCACATTAAATATATGAAATCTGTACAACCTTTGGAAACAGATTAACACATACTTTTATGAAATAAGCACAATAATTAGAGGGATTTTTTCTGTAATTTTTCTGATGATCTCTCATAATCATAGCTATCTTTGTACTGTATTTTATTTCAGTTAAGATAGGTTCTACCTTCTGATGTATTGATTTAATTTGCTCTGTTTCGTTTTTGAAGGTTAGGAGGCCTTTTCCTAAATGTTTAAAGTTTGAAACAGAAGTGGATAAATGTTAAGTATGTAGAAGCTAAAAGGTGTTGGATAACTCGACATCTTTGAAAGTAGAATGAAAGGAAGAAGAATGATTTGCAGGACTGCATGGACATACCATCTTGTTTGTGCTCCAGAGAAAGGGTATCATTACTCATCAATCTATTTAACGTTGAATATTATTCCAATGACTGGTATATTAGGCCGTCTGTCAAAAAACTTAGTACTGTCATCGAAGCATTGTTCTCCCTTTTCCTCAAGACAAGTTTTTTCCTGAGTGAGGGAACTTTGGTCCACCTTGCTCTCAAGACATTTTTTGTTTCTTTAATATGGAAGGATACCATTAACTTATAATGTAGTTTTCAACCTCACACTTGCAGATTATTAGATCAGTTGGTGAAAAATGATGTGACCTTCCTTTTTACATACCATGTGGAAATCACCATAGGAACAGATCGCTGAACTAAAGACAAGCAAATATCACTGGACATTTGCCTTTTCATAAATCTCTACCTGAGATCAGTCAGCAGCTTTTTTTTTTTTTTACGTAGCCAGACAACGTAAGTGTAATCCAGCTGCAATGCAAGGTAGCTACCTTTAGACAGTGTTGGGTTAAGTTCATTTCTGTCAATGCTCATTGAAAAAGAAATGGGGAAAAGGCACTAAAGGCACTAAAAAACCACAATCAATCTCAAATAAGTTGTCAAAAAAATTGTTCCATGCTTGCTTCATCTATGAAGCAATTTTGTTAGTCAATTTTTTCTTATTTCCAGTCAACCATTTAAATAAAATACAAAATGAATATAACAAAACTCCTCCATCCCCTAAAGGAAAAAATGTTACCTAACACTAATGTGGATCCCTTGTGCCAGTTCATAGGGGCTGCCAGGTTGATGGACCACTGAAATTTGGGAGGCAAAAAATGTACTTTCCTATCTTCATTTCTGGAATTCCATGAAACCTTCAGAGACGGAAAATTGCCACATAAAACAACTGCCTAGACTAATGGCAAATCATATTGGTAAAGCTAATCAGTCTGATAGTGATACACTTGGCTAAAAGAAAGGAAAAATAACTCTCTGACTGGCATTAAGTGATCTGATTGCCTGGGAGAAAAACTATGATTTGATCTCCTATTTAGAAGTGGAATCAAACAGCTCTTGAGTTGGACACTGAAATTCTCAAACTGTGAATCACACTTGCAAGAGAAGGCTTCTAGTTACATCTTTTTTGCTCACATACACTCAGAGCTATTTTGACGTTCTCCTACTGCTTTTAAATTTGATGTAAGCAGCTACAAATTGGTTAGCTTTCTGGTTTTGCGGGGGGGTGTTGGTGTGACTTTTTTTTCTTTTTTTATTTTATTGATGGTGTAATTAAGCACAGTTAGTCAAGAAAACATTCAGCTATCCTTGATCGGCGTAAACTACATGGCCCTATTTTCAACAAGAATATAACTCCTCAGTGATAGGATTCTGATACTACTTACATTCATAGATAACTTACACAGCAATTTTCATATTCAGAACAGGTATTAATTGTTGAACAGTTTTTAAAAAGTTCTCAGAACTAGTTTTCCTAAATAAAAAGCATAAGTAGAAGGTCTGATTAGGCTTTGATTTGGGGCACTTGCTTTTTTTCAGACATAGTTATATTAGTATATCTATTGCTAAAGTTTTATTATACTAGAATCATGAAAAAGCATCCCTCCTGAATTCCATACAAGTCCAACTCACTAATAAATCAAGTGTTCTGTTTGAAAACTCGGTAGAAAGGTAGAATATTGCAGCATCTCTATCAACAAGTGTTTACTTTGGGTTCAACAGATGTAATTCTTGTCAGTGGTTTCTCAGTCATTTCTTGAGACTGAAGTGATATCTTGCCCAAAAATTAAACATAAAAATTCAGTTGTTGGCTGTTGTAGCTCTTTTCAATGGGGACTGCAGAGAACTGCAGCTCATGGTAGCCAAAGGTGAATATAAAGAGTTCAGGAGATTAATTTGAATCTGACAATAATACAGAAAAAATGATGCTTAATTTCATCCTACAACATTTTCTGACATTTTTGGCCTTAATAGTCAGATTAGAAATTAATATAAAAGAGAAGATTTTTATCTAGTAATATTTCTCCAGGCTTCTTGGAATAACACTTTAAGTTCTCAGTCTTTGGACATTATTTCATCTGTAATCCAGAAGTGTAAAATTAAAAATATGAAGAGGAATAGTAAAACACTTATTTTAACTTAAAAAAAACATTAATCTGGTTTTGTTTCACATTTTGGTTAAAGATGGATTGATATAATTTTAGTTAAAACCTTTCATTGCATCCCTCGTATATTACCTACTTATGAAATTAAAAATAGGTGTTCTGAATGATTATAAAAAATTATATCGTGCACTGTTGGGGGTCACCATTTGTTAAGGACATCATTTGTCGAAGATGGCGGGAGACTTAACAACACGCATATGGTGTTTGATTAACAAGTCTCAGTCTTTATTAGCAGTAGTTCTACCTAAATAGTTTAGTTAATGAGCTTCATACATATTACAAAACTTTAGCTCCTTATTGGTTACAGACTTTATCATTGCATAAGCGTCACATACATTCCTGTAGTTTTAGAAATCCATTTGGTCCCGTGGGAGACATCCTGTTATCTCCCTTGCCTAAGCTTCACTGCACAACAAGGGCCCACTGACCTTGCTGGTCAGTATTTTTTCACTTAGCTCAGTATTTTTCCACTCAAGGCCTAAGCAGCTTGCTTTTGTCAGGCTCATGTCTGCTTTCAATGAGCCAGGTTTCATTAAGTCTCTCCAAAGTGCATTGCTTGTTTAATTACTAAGTCTGCATATATGCAGCTATGGTTGTGAGATATCCTACTGAACGATAACTCTGAATACTGTTTCACATTGAAGTCTTCTACTATAGACTATTTCTCTTCTCTTTCTTTAAAAAGAGAATGGATCTTTCTGGATGCTGTTGAAGTCGAGATTGGTGATGACCAGGTTGAGTGTCTATGGGTAAGAGTCAGAGGGGCAGTCAGGTCTGACCTCCTGGTTGGAGTGTGTTACAGACCACCCAACCAAGAGGAGGATTTGGATCTTCTGTTGTTTAAACAGCTGGAGGCTGCCTCTAGATCGGCTGCCCTTGTTCTTTTAGGAGACTTTAACCTTCCAGATATCTGCTGGAAACTTAATACTGCTGAGAGGAGGCAGTCCAGGAGGTTTTTAGAGGGTATTGAGGACTGCTTTTTGTCACAGCTGGTGAGTGAGCCCACCAGGGGTGAGGCTCTGCTTGACCTGCTGTTTACAAACAAAGAAGGGCTGGTTAGTGATGTTGTTGTCGGAGGCTGTCTGGGGTGGAGTGATCATGAGATAATTGAGTTCTCTCTGAACAATGTAATAAGAAAAGCCAGGAACAGAACATCGATGCTGAACTTTCGGCGGGCAGATTTTGGATTATTTAAGGAACTGGTCAGGAAAGTACCCTGGGAAATAGCTCTTAGTGGCAAGGGGGTCCAGGAAGGCTGGATACACTTCAAGAATGAAATCTTGAAGGCGCAGGAGCGGGCTGTCCCCGTGTGTTGTAAGAAGAGTCGTAGGGGCAGACGGCCAGCCTGGATGAGTAGGGAACTTCTGAAGGAAGTAAGTAAGAAAAACAGAATGTATCATCGTTGGAAAGAAGGGGATGTAAGCCAGGTCATGGTCAAGGATGTTGTTAAGTCGTGTAGGAGGAAAATCAGGGAAGCAAAAGCCCAGCTGGAGCTCAAATTGGCCACTTCTGTTAAGGACAATAAAAAGAGTTTTTATAAATACATCAATGGCAGAAAGAAGGGCGGCAGTGACCTCCACTCCTTGTTGGATGTGGAGGGAAATATAGTAACCAAAGATGCAGAGAAGGCCGAGGTACTTAATGCCTTCTTTGCCTCAGTTTTTAACAGCAAGGATGTCAGCTCGCTTGACAGTTGGCCCTCTGAAGTGGTTGATGGGGGCAGAGTGAAATATGGCCCTCCTGCAATCCACGAGGAGGAAGTTAGAGACCTGCTGAGCCGCTTGGACCCTCATAAGTCTATGGGGCCAGATGGGATCCATCCTAGGGTGATGAGAGAGCTGGCGGATGAGCTTGCTAAGCCACTCTCCATCACCTTTCAGCAGTCCTGGCTCACTGGAGAGGTCCCGGAAGACTGAAAGTTGGCCAATGTGACACCCATCCATAAGAAGGGCCGTAGGGATGATCCAGGTAATTACAGACCTGTCAGCCTGACCTCGGTCCCAGGTAGAATCATGGAGCAGATAATCCTGGGTGAAATTATGCGCCACCTGAAGAACGGTCAAGAAATCAGGCCCAGCCAGCATGGGTTTAGGAGTGGTAGGTCCTGCCTGACCAACCTGATGTCCTTTTACGACCATGTGACTCGCCTGGTGGATGAGAGGAAGGGTGTGGATGTGGTATACCTGGACTTCAGCAAGGCCTTCGACACTGTCTCCCACAGTAGACTCCTTGGGAAGCTAGCAGCCCATGGTTTAGATGGGAGTACTCTGTGCTGGGTTAGGAATTGGCTGGATGGCCTAGCCCAAAGAGTGATGGTGTCTCATCCAGTTGGCAGCCGGTCACCAGTGGTGTCCCCCAGGGATTGGTGTTGGGTCCCGTCCTGTTTAATATCTTTATTGATGATCTGGATGAGGGGATTGAGTCCACCATCAGCAAGTTTACAGATGATACCAAGCTGGGAGGAAGAGCTGATCTGCTAGAGGGTAGGATGGCCCTACAGAGGGACCTGGACAGATTGGAGAGCTGGGCTGATTCTAATGGGATGATGTTTAATAAGTCTAAATGTCGGGTACTTCATTTTGGACACAACAATCCCATGCAGAGCTACAGACTGGGGACAGAGTGGCTGGAGAGTAGTCAGGCAGAAAAGGACCTGGGAGTGCTGGTGGACAGGAAGCTCAACATGAGCCAGCAGTGCGCCCAGGTGGCCAAGAAGGACAATGGCATCCTGGCCTGCATCAGGAATAGCGTAGTAAGCAGGACCAGAGAAGTTATCGTCCCCCTGTACTCGGCACTGGTCAGGCCTCATCTTGAATATTGTGTCCAGTTCTGGGCCCCCCAGTTTGGGAAGGATGTTAGGATACTGGGATGTGTTCAGAGGAGGGCAACGAAGATGGTGAAGGGGCTGGAGCACAAGCCCTATGAGGAGCGACTGAGGGAGTTGGGGCTGTTTAGTCTAGAGAAGAGGAGGCTCAGGGGAGACTCATTGCTCTCTACAACTACCTAAAAGGAGGTTGTAGTCGGGCAGGGATTGGTCTGTTCTCTCAGGTGGCCAGTGGCAGAACTAGAGGGCATGGACTTAAGCTTCGTCAGGGGAAGTTTAGGCTTGATGTGAGGAAAAAGTTCTTCACTGAAAGGGTGATTGGCCATGGGAATGGGCTGCCCAGGGACGTGGTGGAGTCACCGACCCTGGAGGTGTTTAAGGGGAGACTGGATGAGGCACTGACTGCCATGGTTTAAATGATGGTTGGTGTTAGTGTTACAGGTTGGACTTGATGATCTCAGAGGTCCTTTCCAACCTTGTGATACTGTGATACTGTGATACTGTGATGTCAAGAGAGTTGCATCTTGAGGCATACTCTTTCATTCTTTTCTCCAGTTTCAGCAGAACTGGAAATATTGGCCCCAGGATGGTTTAGGTTTGTGTTTTTGTTTGTTTGTTCGTTCATTTTTTTCTTTGTTTCTTTGATTTGAGGGATGCTCTGGAATGAACTTACATCTCATATTTTATGTAAGGAAATATTAATAAAGATCTGTGTTACCATGGTTCACTGAATATTACAGAAAAAAAAGAATCCAACAAAATTGGACATTAAAAAATACTGATTCTACTCTCAGTTCTACAATTTCCTCACTCCCTTGGTTTTTTCATGCTATGATTTCACCGGCCCTTCAATTTCCAAAGATGAATTTCCTATTTCATATCAAAACTTAACACCTTGATGCTTTGGTGCTGGATAGTTTTATTTAATTTTCCCTGAAAAGGATATCTTGTTCATAAAAATATTTTTTTTTCCCTCTCCATGCACAAATCACTGGAATCTTATAACCTCCCTAAAATGACATTTCTGCTGGCTTGCTGGTTTGGGAAAGATGTTCAAAGTTAACTTAAATTAAAAAAAAAAATAACCCAAATAATAAAGGGTTTCAAATTCCTGTCTAATTCAACTATCATTCAAACAAGTATTTGTGTTATTGGAACCTCTTTCAGTTTATAAATCTTAAGATTTGTGATGGTTTTCACTTCATAACCCATTGGATCATGATTCTAACGAATTATTGTTAATGAATATTTAGGGGGAAAAGATGAGATTACATACATGACATGAATTTCCTCTAATGCATCATTCTGTCAATCGTTGGATGAAGGAAACCTTGATATAGAGGTCTCATTGATAAGTACAAGTAAGCCCACATCTCACAAGCTGACCTAGTGTCTGGTTTAAACCTCTTTTTTCTTTGCTCTTCTCATTTGCACCAATGTAACAGAGTAACAATGTTTTCTGTACTCAGTTACTCCTTCCATAAAAATCTATGTCACTTACGTACTCTGTGACACTTTTTATGGGCTTTTTTAAATAGGAAAAGAATATTTCCCTTTCTTTATCTCTAAAAAGTTACTAAATTAATAAATCTTTAGATATCTGTCTTTTATATGTCTTCTTAGGGCTTTATCTCTTATACTGAAGTGGTCTTTGAACATATGCAAGGGTATAACATTAAAATAATGCAAACGGAAAATATTCATGCTACCAGTGTTCATCGCATATATCAGTTCTGGAAAACACATTACATGAAAGGATATTCTAGACATCATTTTAAACTAGATAACAAACAAATAAAATCACAAATCACAGTGAACATTTGTGATACAATAATACTACTATGCTGTTGTTTTATTGGAGAAGATTGCAATTTGTTGATTTTTCCATGTTGTCAAGTTTAACTAAAATGCCTACTGCTCAAGGGCACTTTAATTTAAAAAAAACCAATATTTTAGAAACAAGGAAGGTCAGAGGTCCTGCTAGGAGTAGAAAATATAAACAATAAAAGCTATTCGTATAAAGTAAATGCTGGAGAAAGATGTTCACTGAACACTTTTCTGCTAAAAACATTTCCCCTTAGTCAAAATGTTTCTTAGGGTTATGTCAAGTTCATTTATATTAGCAGAATCCTTAATGTATTATATAAATAAATAAATCAGTTGTGAGGGTTTAGAAGACCAAGGACTTGTTTTGGGTAATCCAGAGCAGCAGGACCTTAGTCTGGCTAAGGCATAGAGATATCAGCAGGCCTTGCAGGAATGTTGTGGCTAGGACACCTGCAAGAGGAATTTGGGAAGATAAACAGCCTAGCAAGTGAAAAACAAGAAAGGGGAGCGATGCACACATGATTGAAACTAAGACCTTGAACAGGAGCTGAAACTTACAGCAGAGACGGATGGACAGTAGAGACTGACCTATTGTAAAGAAGTATTATTCGAGTGAACAGCACATGTTAACCAATCATTCTTATTGCTATGCGTGAAAGTAGATAAGATAGAGTATATAATGATTAGCAGTAAAGCAGTAAACTCGGCTTCTGTCTGATCACATTGATTGGGTAGCGAGTCCGTGACTTCCACGTCAACGATTATTAACATATTACTGTTAGACATATAAATCTTATTTAGATATTATATAAAATTATGAATAAAACAGTTCAAGCAAAACATTACACTGAATAGCTTAAATGTTATCTGAGTTAATAATTTCTGAGTCTAAACCAGAAATCAATTGGGGTTTTTGAGAAATAAGTTTGGAATCCATAGAATAAGTAACTTAATGGTACAATTCTGAATCCTTCCCTAAAATTTATAAATTGGATCAGCAGATATCTGGGACAGATGAATATTCCTCAGAAAGTAGGAGCTGAATTTGATATGCAATCCCTTTGGTTTAAAATCACCTTGTTTGGCAAAAGCAGAAGAATTTACAAAAAAAAAAAAAAGGCAAATTGCATTAAACAATGTTAAAATCTTATCAAAAGATAAAGAGCAAGGAAGAGTGAGAGCAAGAACAGACATTCCTCATTTCCAGATGGAATTTTAAGGCTGAAGAACTCTAGTATAAAATGATACAAAACTCTCCACCATTTACCTTCTCTGTGTTAACAGTCTTTCTCTTTTCATCATATTTAAAAATGGGAAAAACTAATACATCTTTAAATATATAATATTTACTGGTTGTCAAAAAAACCCAAAAGGGAATAAAACCCAAGATGAGTACATTTATTTACAAACAAATCTCTATAGTTTTTCTATTGAAATACTGTACTAATATTGGGTTCCATACTATCATAATAGCTGTTTTAAAAAAATACCTATTTAAAAGTCTATAATCAGCCATTACTCTGCACTACTTTACAGCTATTGTAGAATCAGTTCCAACAACATAAACTGTCACATAAATAGTCTCTCCTTGTACCATAAACTATTTATGATTATCTCAAACCCAACTTAGCTTATCAGACATTTTTTCTAATAAATATCATTTCATACCAAATGGTTGAACCTTGTAAATGGAAAGGTAGGTGCTAATCAGCGATTCATATTGATTGAAGAGTGGGGAGTAGAAAAGTCATGTATTATTCAGGCACAATCACATTTTCTATGTCATAACCATCTGCAGAACATCATTTATCTAAGCACATTGTAGAATGAGCTCTAATATTTACTGGGCAAAGCTTTGGCACCACTACAGGACTTAGTATGTCTCTATCAAGATCAACTCCCTCACAGAGCAAACAGCAGCAACCCAGATATTCCAGCTGCAAGAGGAAATATAGGTTGCTATGTAGCAATTCATGCAGGTTTTGCAGCAGCAGATGGACATTCTTTATGCAATTCATGCCCATTTGGCTCTTATTCCTTGCATTCCAGAAGTCTGATTTTTAAAGCAAACCAGTCACAAAATGTGTGGAGGTTGTTTAAACACGAGTTTAAACACGTCTGATCTTTTTTTATCTTTGGGGCACTAAATAAAGCCATTCATGTTCCTACTTCCCCAAAACTCAGAGCCTGAATTCATTCCATCTGCTGGAGGCTAAATCCTGATATATATCATTAATATTAATTTGAATTTTCTGAGGAACAGTGACTTTGTGAGATGTACAAATGCAGACCCTTATGTCTGGTACAGACCATTTTGAAATCTGTGGGTCATCTGTAACTATTAAATTATTTCTGTATATAGAAATATATACTATATATATATTATTATTTCACTGCTTCCACAGAGTAGTAAATTATGCAGCCTCCTGATCATTAGTATAGATCTGCATGACATCATGGGAGGAAAGCATTATCAAAAATGTGAAAACACAGTAAAACTGAAAAAAAAATAGAGATGCAGGCAGAGTAGCTGAAGTTGTCTGCTTGTAACCTGCATTTAAATAGCTAGACAGATAAAAATTTCATAATGACTCTTCAAAAACTCTTGTGTTCAATGTTTTGGCTACATATATATAAGCTTTATGGCATGCAACATTAGCTAAAGGTACTCCTGTTGGCCTGGTTTGACAAATGCAGGAGAGAGATTTTTCAGATGTGAGAATACAGCCTTAGGAAAAAAATTTTTTGCAAATCATCTAAGCAGGAATAAGAAAAGTGACATATAGCATTCTTTGAAGTCATATTCTGGCATATCTGCTTTCTCTGTGAACACAGCTATCTGATCTTACCTTAACTGTAATTCAGAGAATCCAAGATAGTCCTCAGACAGAGTAAAACTGACTCTAGAAGGACAATGGCCATGCTAAAAGAGCACTGCTAAATCAGACACTGATTGGGAAATGGTTATGGTAGTCAATGATCAATCAAAGACCACACTGAGGTTTTTCTAAGCTACATCAGGGAGCATGATAGTCCCTTGATTGTCCATTATACTGGAAAATTTATTGAGTCTTGCTGGTTTTCTTGTTCTGTTGCATTCACAGAATTGTGCAAGATTGACTTTGTCTAACAAAGTTGACAAGATTCACCTGAGATCATAACTTAAGTCATATTGGAGAAAGACATCAACATATTTTGTCATCACCATGAACTTCCCAGGAGCCATATAGAAACAGGCAGCACACTGAGTCAATGTTCTGCAGTTCTTGAATCAGGACAAGCAAGCATAAGGCTAGCGTTGCATTTGCACTGTTCATGCAGAGTACAACTGCTACTCATTTTTGTCTGTGTTGTACAGAGTTAGGTGAGAGAAGGTTCTGAAAACTTTGATGTGTAATTTAAAACAGAATGTTAACAAAGGGACCCTGAACTGGAATATCTTAGCTCAAAATATCAAACTCCCCAAAATCCCAAATATCAACTCCACTTAATTGCTATACAAATCCTCAAGTACTAAAAGTTATAGATGTTTCATTAAAAATTTACCCTAGGAGACAAGAGTTTACTTCAGAGTATACTGCCTTTATCCACTTACAGTATATTTTCTTTCTTTTGCGTAAATGCAGAAGAAATTTAATCCAAACAATACTCTACTGTGTTCTTCCCTTGAGGTTTATATTAGACTGAGTATTCTTTTGTCAAAACTGATGTTAATCCTAAGGACAAAAATGTCTGCAAAGTCAAGGTAAATCAATTAAAGTCAAACACAAAAGTAAATGTAAGTATCAATGTCCATTTTTATATACCTAATCATGAGACCACACTGAAGCAAAGATCGCTAGAGGGAATTCACATTCACAGACTAACTGATCAGCTAGGATACACAGCAGCCATCTGGCCAAAAATGTGAGTCATTACCGCACAGAGAGGGTCCAAAAAGGATTATATCTACATAGTGTAGGTTTGCCACCTTAGTTGATAGATGGATGTGGAACAGCACGGTTTAACCAAGTTTTACAAAAATATCGATACATTTTACATTAACATCTAGTTTAGTAGAAATGTACTGATTTTCTTGAAAGTAATAACTAGAACAAAGTCAGATTACAAGTTTATGTGTGTAGATAACATGACAAGAAAAACACTGCATGAGATCAATGAGATCTCAATAAATACTCATAAAACACTAAATACTTATACCAGTCATAGTAAGTCATTCCTGTGAAGTAGTAAACTGAAGTAAGCCAAAGTACAAAATATGACAATTAGCTTCTATTTATACAGTTATTACAAAATCCAATTATAAATTCCCATGAATAAAGGGACTTTTATGACAATTAGCATCATAATCTACGAGATAAAGTCATTCCTTTAATATCAGTTCAGATCTGCTGTCATCAAAGGTGAGCGCAGCATTGAAATTCTATCAGTAATTAAAATGTCAGCTTTACTTGCAGGAAGCAGTTCAGTGTGGCAAAGGGAGATTGTACAAGATAGTCATAAATAGCTATAAATATAAACATCATGCTTAATATAGAGAGTATTTGATATATGACAGCTCTGTGTGTTGAATAAAATGTTGTCTGTGTTTTTTGGAGAGCAAGTAGTAAGACAAAAAGAGAAATTAAACCTCAACAAAAATAAGAACTCCAGGAAAATCATTAGTTTTTGGTAAAGTCACTTGCAGTGACAGGCAAAAAGCTCAGGAACAGGAGCGCACCAAGGGAGAGATGCTGAAACGGAAAACCAAGGTGACAACACGAAATGAAAAGCACAAAGAGATATGGTACGGCAGCCACCCCCACACCAGTGGGAAGAGAGTAGCTTCTGAGGAGTACCAGCTCTGACTCAGTGTGACCAGTGAAATGAGTGACATCAGCCAATCCCCCTAAAATACAAGAGCAGCCCCTGTGACCACGAATGACCAGGAATGCAGCAACCAGGATGGGCAAACAGAGCATAGCATGTCAGAAGAGTGAAGTCTGGCAGTTGGTGCGGCAGTTTGTGAAGGTAGGACACGCAGGGAAGGTATGTGGGCAGGGCACAAAGCCGTGCCTGCCTCTAGAAAGTAATTCACTTCCCAGTCACAACCCTCCCACAAGACAGGACCTAGCTATGCTTCCCACTGAACCAAAAGTCAGAGCTAGAAAGAATCTGACAACCCAGATGGAGCTCCCATACAGACATGCAGCTGTCCAGGTCTCCAGCTGCAAGGGAGTGTCTAAGCCTGTCAGCTAGGTCAAGAGGGCAGCAGAGACAATAACTGTTTCTGTGCAATCAAGTGAATGATCTTTTCAGCCTGGTGGCAGAGCTGAAAGAGGAAGGGGAAAGGCTGAGTATCAAGGAGTGTGAGAGGGAAACAGAGTGGTGAAGCAACACCCTACCATCACTGAGGCCAAGGAAACAGGTGGAAGTTTCACAAGAAACAGGACTTCCCACCCTCTGGCTACTCAGCAGACAGAAGGGACCTAAGAGAAGGAGGGGGTGATGGAAACAGGTGCCTGCTTGAGGAGGTAGATGATTCCTCTGTTGTCCTCCCTCACCTTCCCAGTTGCTCTTATATGACAGGTATAATTTTTTTAACTTGAAGGCCAACCAAAAGAGGGTGTAAGTGAAGGTCCATCCAGGGAGAGTCAGTCAGCCCTGCACATTATGACTGCTTTTGATAAGTAAAAAAAAGAGGGTACTAGTCACAGACAATTCCCTTCTGAGGGGAACAGAGGGCTCAATATGACGACCAGACTCAGCCCACAAGAAAGTCCCTTGTCTCCCTGGAGATCAACTTAGATAAATTACTAGGAAGCTCCCTGGTCTGGTAAAGCCCTCTGAGTATTACCCACTACTGGTAATACAAGTTGGCAGTAATGAGGCTGCAGAGAGAAGTCCAAAAGTCATCAAAAGGGATTTCAGGGCACTGGGGTGATTGGTTGAAGTATCAAGAGCACAGGTGATTTTTTCCTTAATTCCATCAGTGGCAGGGAAGAACACTGAAAGGAATGGGAAAACTCACATGACTAACACATGGCTCAGAGGCTAGCGTCATCAATGGAATTTTCAGGTTTTTTGATCATGTACAGGTTTGCATGGCACCAGACCTGCTGGCGACACATGGAGTTCAGCTATCTCAAAGAGAAAAATGGATTCTTACTAGTGAGTTGGTGGGGCTCTTCAAGAGGACTTTAATTAGGTTCAAAGAGGATAGAGATAGACTCACTAGAGATGAGTCCAGGGGTAGCAGGCCAATATTAGGGAATAAATCAACAGCCCATCTCATGTGCCTCTATACCCATGTACACAGCACGGACAACAAACAAGAGGAGTTTGAAGTCATTATGCAGCAGTATAGTTTTGACAGTCACTATCACAGAAACATTGTGGGGTAACTGTCATGACTGTAGTGCTGCAATGGATGGCTATAAGCTATTCACAGGGATAGGGAGGGAAGGGGAGGTGGCAGGATGGTTCTCTATGTTACGGAAGTTTTCAATTTTACAGAGCTCAAAATTGTTATGATAAAGTTAAGTGCTTACAGGGAAGGCCAAAAAGAGAGATATCCTGTGAGGAGTGTGCGTAGACCAGCTGACCAGGATGAAGAGGTTGATAAAGCAAGCAGCTGGCAAAAATCTAGCAATTGCTACCCCTTCTTCTTGTGAGGGACTTCAAGCTACCAGACATCTTTCTAGAAGTATAACATGGCAGAGAGGATACATTCTAGGAGGTTCCTGGAGCGTGTGGAAGATAACTTTTTGACACAGCTGGTAAGTAAGCCTACTAAGGGAGATGCCTTGCTTGACCTGCTGTTTAGAAACAGAGAAGGACTGGTGGGAGAAGTGGTGGAGGTCATCTCTGACTTAGTGACCACAGAATGATAGATTTTTCAATTCTTGATGAAGTAAGGAAAGGGGGCAGCAAAACTACTACCATGGACTACATGAGGGCAGACTTTGGCCTGTTCAAGTCAATGCTTGAGAAAGTCCATTAGGAAGCAGTCTGGAAGGGGAAAGCAGTGAAGGAAGAAGGAACTGTTAAAGCCATAGGAGCAGGCTGGCCCCATGGGCAGCAAGAAAAAACAGCTCACTGACCAGGGAGCTTCTGCTGGGACTCAAGAAGAAAAAGAGAGTTTACTATTTCTGGAAGAAAGGGCAGGCAACTCAAAAATTTTTGAGTACAGGAAACTCATCGGGTCATGCAAGGAGAAAATTAGAAAGGCAAAAGCCCAGCTCATATTCAATCTGGTCACTGTTGTAAGAGACAACAAAAAATTCTTTTACAAATACATCAACAACCAAAAGAGAACCATGGAGAACATCCATCCTTTATTTGATATAGAGGTGAACATTGCTACTGAGGTTGAGAAAAAGACTGAGGTGCTTAATGCCTTCATTGCCTCTGTCTTTAATAGTCCCTGAGTTGGAGGACAGCAATGGAGAACAGGATTGACTCCCCATAATTCAAGAGGAAGCAGTCAACAACATGCTACACTACCTGGATACTCACAATTCTATGGAACTGAATGGGATCCACCCAAGAGTACAGAGGGAGGACCTTGTCAAACCACTCTTTGTCATTTATCAGCAGTCCTGATTAACAAAGGTAGTCCCAGGTGACTGGAAGCTTGCCAATGTGACGCCTATCTACAAAAAACACCTGAAGAAGGATTCAGGGAACTACATGCCTGTCAGTCTGACCTTGGTAGCAGAAAGGCTATGAAGTAGTGCATCTTGAATGATCTCACCAGGCAAATGCAGATCAACCAGGGGATCAGGCCCAGCCAGCATGGGTTCAGATTGATCTCCTATGACCAAGTGGCAGGCCTAGTGGATGAGGAAAAAGTTGTTGACGTTACCTACCTGAATTCAGAAAAGCCTTTGACACTGTCTCCCACAGCATTCTCCTAGAGAAGCTAGAGGCTTATAGTTTTGACAGCTGTTCTCTTCGCTGATTAAAAATCTGGCTGGATGGCTGAGTCCAGACAGTTGTGAACGGAGTTAAATCCAGTTGGTGGCTGGTCACAAGAGGTGTTCCCCAGGAGTCAATGACAGTGCCAATCTTTCTAAATATCTTTATTAGTGATCTAGATGAGGGGATTGAGTGCTTCCTCAAGTGTACACATAACACCAAATAGGGTGGGAGTGTTCATCTGGATGATGGGGGGAAGGCTCTACATAGGGACCTGAACAGGCTGGATCAAAGGGCCAAGATCAATTGTATGAGATTCAACAAAGTCAAATGCCAAGTCCAGCACTTTGGTCACCGCAACCCCAAGCCTTGAGGGAGAGTGGCTGGAAAACTGTGCAGTGGAAAAGGACCTGGGGGTGCCGGTCAAGAGCTGTCAGGACATGAGCCAGCAGTGTGTTCAGGCCAAGAAGACCAACAGCATCCTGGCTTGTATGAAAAATGATGTGGTCAAAAGGAGTAGGGAAGTTCTCATGCCTCTGTACTTGGCACTGGTGAGGCTACGCCTTGAATAATGTGTTGTTTTGGGACCCTCAATACATGATGGACATTGGGGTGCTGGAAGTTTGTCAAGAAGAAAGTCAACAAAGTTGGTGAAGAGTCTGGAGCACAAGTCTTATCATCAGCATCTGAGGGAATTTGGGTTATTTAGTCTGGAGAAGAGGGGGCTGAGGGGAGAGGTTATCACTCTACAGGTACCTGAAAGGAGGTTGTAGTGGGGCGGGTGCTGGTCTTTTCTCTCAAGCAACAAGTGATAGGATGAGAGGAAATTATGTCAAGCACCAGAAGTGGTTTAAATTGGATATTAGAAGAAAACTCTTTAGTGAAAGAATGATCAAGCATACTGCTCAGGAAGTGGTGAAGTCTACATCCCTGGAGGTGTTCAAAAAACATGCAGATGTGGCACTTCACGATGTCTACTAAGCTATGTCCCGGTGTTGGGCTGACGGTTGGACTAGATGTTCTTATAGGTCTTTTCCAACCTTAATGATTCTACAATTCTATGACAGGGTTAGGATTTGATAGTAGCTGGTGATAAGATCCTGACTGCAAGAACAGGTCTGAAGCTACATACAATAAAAACGCCAAGCACAGATAAGAACTATCAGCTAGTATGGTGTTAGCAGATAAGGGTGCATAACACAGAGTTCTTATCCAATAGGCATCCTGTTGAGGAATTTTTGCAAGACAAAGGACATCTGTATGAGATGTATGTGAGCAATCCTGCATTTGAAATTAAGTACATCAAGGCTACAGATAAAGGGAAGAAAAATATTATAACTCCTGAAGGAAGAACAAGAAGACTGTTGTAGATGAAGCATAGCTCAGCAGAAACCGCAAGTCGCTACGTGAACAAGCTTGCTTTCAGCAGCAGAATAGAGATGCATGAAAAGCAATAATATATCAATTAGAAGAATTTTACTTGTGCATGAATAGTACAACTTCGTTCATAATGATTACTAATTCCAATTAACCAATGTAATCATGATGTATAGCTATTCAAGTATATAAGATTGCATAGCACACTCAATAAACGGCTCACTTAGATCATATTGATCATATTGAGACCCATTATCAGATCCCTCATGACAATTGGCGCCCAATAAGGAACCTGATCAGTACTCCCAACACAGGGAATGATGTACTGATCTGATTCAGCCGGAGCGAGGATGCCAATTGAAATTACCCTCACTGCCCCGGTGAGAAGATCAGACCCAAAGGAGTCAGGGAGACGCATCGCCCATCCGCCTAAGAAGGCAAAGAGAATCTCACCCTGATCAGGTGAGCAGTCAGGGAGGAAACGGGGTTGAACAAAGAGCAAGAAGAAGTTCTAAACCTCCTCTAACATATTTTCTCTAAGAGAGGACTTAAAGTAGATGGTTCTGATTTAAAGGACCTGTTGCTTTGGACTTGGAACAGAGACTCGATCCCAAGTGTTGCGGTATCTTTTGAACTACCAAAGTGGGAAACAGTAGGGAAAGCCTTACGAGATGCAATTAGCAATGGGGGAAAGAGGCCAAGGAAGCAGTTAAACTCTCGACTCTTTGGCGAACATTATGCAGTATCTTGCAATCTATGAAAGAGGAACGAAAGGCAGTGGTGGCTGTCTGTGTGGCTTTGGCTTCACAATCCTCGGTTGCCAACCCCACTGCTTTACAGTTACAGCTGTTGCATCCACTTTCTCTATGAAAATCAACCCACTGCTATTGGGACCAGTCCCTCTAGCCAATGATCAGACTCAATCCTCGGGGGGTGCGGGTCGCCCACCGGAAGAATTATCAGTCTCTCCTGATGGTCCTGATACTGATGAGGAGGACCTGATGGAGATGCAAGAACCAAAAGAAGGGAGCTTTAACGATCCCATGGATAAGATTATAAAAGAGTTAGTTACCTCAATTCAAGATTTAACATTAAATATCAAGAAAGAAAAAGATCCAGTCAGAAAATCTTACTCATTTGATCCACGACTGTTGCCCTCTGCATCACGAATTCCCCAAGAAGTAATAGAAATGGACAATGACAATGCTCAAAACTTTTGGGGAGATGACCTTTCCAGGATTAAGAACTCTAAATGGAGAGAACTTATAAAAGACGCTCTTACCGAAGTGACAATTTTACCACCACAAGCTTTTCAGGTTACAATTGAGAATAATAATTCAAAATGGGAACCTTTTGATTGGAAACTATTAGAAAGATTTAATCGGCCATTAGCCAGTGGGGTCTGAGATCCCAAATGACAGTGCAATTATTGTCCTATATTTTTACCTCTGAGTTGATGGCTCCTGCCGATATTAATCAGATAGCTAGACTTATTTTGACTCCATCGGAACAATTGCTATTCACTAAACAATGGGAACTACTGTGTGTTTGAGGACAAAATACTCCTAGACAACAAAATGATCCCCTGTTTGGAGTGACAGCTCAACAATTAATGGGTGTGGGGCCCTAGCCAAGTTTAGAGATGCAAGTACAGTCTCAACCTCAGTTGTACATCAACTCAGTAGACCTTAGCTTATGAAGCCTTTATGACTATGCCAGACAAGGTCCGCATTTACTTGAGCTTTTGCTCAAGTAAAGCAAGGACCAAATGAATCATTTTCCACATTTGTGGACTACTTCACAAAGGTATATATGATGACACAGATCTAGACCCTCAGATGAAGGAAAAAATCTTTAAAATGGTGGCGTGTGACAATGCAAATGATAAAACCAGACAACAATTAGGAACCTTGCCAAAGGGAGCAGAAGTAGTGGATATGTTAAAACTGATGGAGTGTACCACAGAGGTCAAAAAAGCCATCTATGTGGCCACTGCATTAAAAGGAGAGTAATAGAACCAATATTTACAAAATCAAGAGATAATTGCCCAGTCAGATGTTTCAACTGTGGAAAACTTGGTCATTTACAACCCCAGTGTCGTAGCAATATTAAAAAATGGTGTTCCAAATGTAAGAGAGATACGCATAATACAATGGATTGCAGAAATCCATTGCAGAGCTATAGACTGGGGACAGAGTGGCTGGAAAGTAGTCAGGCAGAAAAGGACCTGGGAGTGCTGGTGGACAGGAAGCTCAACATGAGCCAGCAGTGTGCCCAGGTGGCCAAGAAGGCCAATGGCATTCTGGCCTGCATCAGGAATAGTGTAGTGAGCAGGACCAGAGAAGTTATCGTCCCCCTGTACTCGGCACTGGTCAGGCCTCATCTTGAATATTGTGTCCAGTTCTGGGCCCCCCCGTTTGGGAAAGATGTTAGGATACTGGGATGTGTTCAGAGGAGGGCAACGAAGATGGTGAGGGGGCTGGAGCACAAGCCCTATGAGGAGCGACTGAGGGAGTTGGGGCTGTTTAGTCTAGAGAAGAGGAGGCTCAGGGGAGACCTCATTGCTCTCTCTACAACTACCTAAAAGGAGGCTGTAGTCAGGCAGGGGTTGGTCTCTTCTCTCAGTTGGCCAGTGGCAGAACTAGAGGGCATGAACTCAAGCTTCGTCAGGGAAAGTTTAGGCTTGATGTGAGGAAAAAGTTCTTCACTGAAAGGGTGATTGGCCATGGGAATGGGCTGCCCAGGGAGGTGGTGGAGTCGCCGACCCTGGAGGTGTTTAAGGGGAGACTGGATGAGGCACTGAGTGCCATGGTTTAGATGATGGGTTGGTGTTAGTGTAGGGTTATAGGTTGGACTTGATGATCTCAGAGGTTCTTTTCCAACCTTGTAATACTGTGATACTGTGACACTGTGAAATCAGGGAAAATGCCTGCACTGTGCGAAAGCTCCATGCACGATGACACAAATTCAGGCAGCCTGGACTGCCACCCCGAGTACCTCAACAACATGCAGTCTTCTACAGCAGGAAGTGCTGGAGTGGATGCGGAAACCACAGTAGATATAACCATTATTGATTCAAAAGTACATTTAGATGATAGCAATGTCCAAGGACCTTTGGGGAATGAATTATGTGCCTTATTGTTAGGGAGATCTTCAACAGCCAAACAAGGTATCTTTATAATTCCAGGAGTTATATTTTCAGACTTTGAGGGGATGGTAAAAATAATATTACCTGGTTTTAACCCACCGGTGTCTATTCCAGAAGGATCAAAAATTGCTCAATTGGTGCCTTTTAAATCGTGTGTACCAAAACCAGGGAAAATTCAACAAGGAACTGGGGGGTTTGGTTCCACAGGTCCTCCCCAAATGTATTTTGCTAGGGATATTACACGTGGTAAGCCTGAGAAGAAAATTTCACTTTTGGGACCAGATGGCACTAGTATTCAATGCACTATTATTGATACTGGAGCCAATGTTACAATTTTGTCTGCAGGCATATGGCCTTCCACCTGGCCTCTAGTTACACCACAATTTGGGATTGCAGGGATAGGCGGAATTCAATCCACCTGCATTAATAAAAAAAATCCAATTTATATTCTCAGATGGCACTTCAGTTATCGCAAAACCGCATGTAATGAAAACCCCTCCTGGTCTTTAGGTCTCATTGGAAGAGATATCCTTAGCCAACTGCCTGCAAACTTGTTCACTCAACCTTTTTTGTAGCGGTCACTGATGAGCAGACAATCCTGAAAATATAGTGGAAAACAGGTGAAGCAATATGGATTGATCAGTGGCCGCTCACAAAAGACAAGCTGCTAAAAATACAGGAGCTTGTCCAGGATGCTGGATGCAGGATTTGTTTTTCCTTCTACAAGTCCTTGGAACACTCCTATTTTTACTGTTTCAAAGAAGAGCAGTAGATGTTGCTTGCTGCACGATCTTCGAGCGATTAATGCTGTTATGTATGGGGGCATTGCAGCCAGGCCTCCCCGCCCCAACCATGTTACCGGAGCATTGTGATTTGTTAATTACAGATCTTAAAGATTGTTTCTTTACTATTCCATTGCATCCAGATGACAGAGAGGGTTCTGCTTTTTCAATACCATCCATTAACAAAGCTGAACCATATAAAAGATACCATTGGGTAGTGTTACCCCAGGGTATGCGTAATTTGCTGACTATGTGCCAAATTTATGTTGCTTGGGTTTTAGAACATTTACATACCTGCTTCCCCTACCCATTGATTTATCATTATATGGATGATATTTTAACTGCAGCTTGAAGTCAAAACCCTCTTATCCATAACTAAAGAAATATTAATGCACAGGGGACTGAAGATAGCCCCTGAGAAGGTACAAATTTCAGCCCCATGGAAATATTTAGGCTGGCATATAGATGGGCCACAGATAAGGCCAATGAAATTAGCAATTGCCACTAAAATATCTACTGTTCATGATGTTCAAAAATTAGTGGAAGATATCCAATGGATTCAAACTATTTGTGGAATCACTAATGATGATCTGAGACCCTTGACTGAGTTATTAGGGACCAGCTCCCAGGTAGATAACAGACGGAAGCTGAACACGGAACAGCAAAAGTCCTAACTATCATTGCAAACAAAATAGCTACTAGCCATGCCTTTCGTTTCATAGAAAATCTGCCACTCAACTATGTGATAATAAATTCACTAGTTAGCCAAAGATTGCATTTTTATGGATTGGTGCTTCAATGGGAATCTACTCAGAAAAATCCATTAGCTTTATTAGAGTAGGCCTTTTTGCCAATCTGTCCTCAAAATTCGATTACCACACATTTAGAAGCTTTTGCCCAGTTGGTTGTAAAAGGTAGGGAAAGAATAATCTTCGTAGCGAGTAGGGAACCAGATCTTATCCTTTTTTCCATGAGAAAAATGGTACCTGGAATGGTGACTCCAACATTCTCAGCCATTGCAAATAGCTTTAGAAGGCTATGTTTGTCAAATTTCCAACCTATATCCAAGTCATAGGTTGTTTAAGTTTACAGAAGAGCAGGATATAGAGGGAAAGCCATAGAAGTCTAAAGTACCTCTTAGAGGCACTACAGTATTCACAGATGCTGGAAAGAAAACAAAAAGGGTAGCATGTACACAGCAAGAAAAGGATGGTTCTTGGTCTGACCATATTATTGCGGAGTCTCAAGACTCCCTCCAGATGTTGGGAGTTTAAGGCAGTAATATGGGCGTTCTCTCAATGGAAAAATAAACCCCTTAATATTGTATTAGACTCCATATATGTAGTAGGTGTTGTCAATCGCATAGAACAAGCAATGGGTAAAGAGGTCACAAATCCACATTTAGGGAAATTATTTTCCAGTCTATTAACCTGTCTGAATGAAAGAACCTATGCACATACGTAATCATCAAAAGTTACCAGGTTTATCTTATGGTAATGATAGGGCTGATAATTTGGTTCCCCAGTCTTACAAATTCCAATGCCAAATGTCTTTTTACAGGCTTCTCAAACTCATGAATTTTTTCACCAACCTGCTAGGGCCTTGGTACAATATGGTATATCTGTCTCTGATGCACGAGGCACTGTGAAATCTTGTCCTGATTGTCAAAAGGACGGTTTTGGCATAGGTTTAGGGGACAACTCTCATGGGACCCTTCATTTACAGCTATGGCAAATGGATGTCACACACGTCAACGAATTTGGTCAAAAGAAAAATGTATGTGTTACAGCAGACACATATTCTTGTCTAATATGGGCCACACCTCAAGCAGGTGAAACAGTAAAACATGTCTATCGATATCTGCATAGCTGTTTTGCTGCTTTAGGAGTACCTGCAGCAATTAAAACAGATTACGGTCCTGCCTATGCCTCTCGAGCCTTTCGACAATTTTATAATTAGTGGAGCATTAGCCACACCACAGGTATTCCGCATTTACCAATTGGTCAAGCTATAATCAAATGTGCCAATCAAACTTTGAAGGGCATGTTTCAAAACAAAAAGGGGGAACCATTGGTTATTCTCCTGGGGAAAGATTGTGTAAAGCATTATTTGTACTGAAGTATTTACGATTAACACAAGATAAGGAAGACCCTCCTATGATTGTGCACCATGTACTTCTGCAAACACGTTCTCATGAACCTCCAGCAACTGGCATAAAGGTCATGTATAAAAACCACAGAAACTGGAGAATGGTGCGGGCCTATGGAAATTAAGTTGACAGGTAGAGGATATATGTGTTTACCTACAGATAATGGTGTGAGATGAATTCCAGCTAAATGGGTGAAGACCTGTATAAAGTCCACACATATCGACAATGGAAGCTGCCCAGAGAAAAGTACAATGCTTCATCCAACAACGGAAACCGCTGCTGCGACAACTACCAGCACATAGACCTGTAAAATTTGTTGCACAAGAACTCTCTCAGCAACTTTTTGAACAGATTATAGAGCTAGGAGTTGTAGAAAATATCAAAGACATATCTGTAGACTTAGAAGAAAAACTAGAAAGGGCCTGTATGAGACACAGATACAAGTGTCGACATTGGGTGTTGATACATTGTTCTAACTGTGGACAAAGCACTTGGAGGATGGTTTGTAAGAGGTCATTCCAAGTGTATGGAATACCTTTTGTAGGTTATCATAACAATTCTGTTGTATGTACTAATTGTTTAAGTAGTTTAAATACATTGTCTTTTGGGGAGAAAATATCGGAAGAATTGGGACCTAACCATCAAAGATACAATCCGCCCCAACAAGGCCTGTATTAGCTCAATTTAATTTAGTGTATGATTTATCGCTTATAGAAGATAAAGGACAGCAAGCATTATTATGGTTAAAATTTTTGTTAGCTATGCAAATAGCTAACAATCATTTGCTTTTTGGAGGAGCATATCATATAATAGATATTGAGTGTGGCCGATGGATTTATATACCATGCTACCGACAGGTGTTACCTGAACAACGGGAAGGTGCCAAATATTACTATGCGCAGCATAGACGATGCAAGTAATAGTAGTAATTTGGCTGACAATCACCACAACGATTGTAATACATACCATTGAAAATAGGGAAAACATTTGGCTCACCGGGGCCAATCAATCAGGCATCACAGATTTTTGTATTAGCATGCAATCAGCAGAAAATCCCTTTTGCCCATGTTTACTTGGAATTCCACTGCCAAATCTAAAAGAAAGTTTCAGTAACACGTTTTGAGAATGGTGGAATGGAACTACCCCAAATTTCACCACAACCATGAGAGATGAGTGCCAAAAGCACGGATATATCACTTGGGCAGCCATTATTGCATCTCTTAGTCAAAAACATTTCATTCAAGTCCTTAATCAATCATCACTCGGACCTTTGCAGGAGATTGATCTTTTAGGCAGTGTAGCCCCTGCACAGCTGGGGAATGTATTGGGAATGCCAGGTTGTATTGCAGAACTATGGTATAACAGACCAGAGAAATTAGGCTTAATTAATTGGCAAAATGTTACAGGAAGAAATGATTGGCCCAATGAAATAGAAGGCAGGGAACTAGTAAACACCACGGGAGGAAAAATGCTTCCTCCAAGACTGTTTCTTATATGCGGAGACAGAGCATGGCCTGGCATCCTGCATTACCCTGTGGGAGGACCTTGCTATGTAGGAGAGCTTACTATGTTCACACCCACAATGAGACAGATCTTGGGAGCAATCAAAAATATGGCTCATGACCAAAAAAAATGAAGTCTCTTGGATAGCAGTTGCAAGGATCGTGTAGAATTGCCTTCCCTTACAGCTGTAATATTTGCAACCTTTTTGCTGCCAGGAGGTATGGATGCCGTTAATTCAAAAAATCTACTACGATTTTCATGTTGGGGACAAAAACAATTTAACCTAACATTTGAAATGATAAATGACCTTGTAACAAATGTGGACAGTATTAGGCATGCCAGCTTGCAAAATAGAGCAGCCATCGACTTTCTTTTGTTAACTCATGGACACAGATGTGAGGATTTTGAAGGAACGTGTTGTATTAACTTGTCAGATCACTCAGTCTCTGTGAAATTGGAAGAGTTACAAGACAATATGAGCAAAATAACTTTGAGCAAAGTTTGCTTGGATGATTGGTTTCAATCTTGGGGAATAGGAGGATGACTACGTGATCTGTTAAAAAAAGATTGGCATTGTATTATTCTTTTTTATTCTTTATTGTGTGCAGCATGGAAAGTGTTCATATTCATAAAAGTCACCTTGAACTTCCTTGCAGTGAGTTAGAATGGCTACACTGCCTTCAGAGGCGTCACAATGCTGGTTTGGTGCATGCTGAGTTGCAGCTTTATCATAAACTCTAGGATTAGGCAAGTGGCTTTGCAGTTACACTTAAGGGACAAAATAATAGGAGTGAGCCCTAGGCAAGGCACAAATACTCTCCACAGACTCTAAGGGTCCCAAGCAGTAGCAGAACCTCACAGTGTCTTATACTGAAGCTTTTTATTTTGCATTCCATCAGCTGGACAGGAAAGGCAGGCACATGCTGCTGGGAGACAGTAAGATCTTCAATGCAGGCAGACCCACCAGAAAAAGCCATTTCTTATACTCCTCACAGTCCACATGGGTGTTCCTAGGTCATCTCTGATCTTTCATCCCACTCCTTTCATTTCAGAAATTACATCCAGCTTATTTTAGGTTAGGTGAAGACTCTCTAAGACAGAGATTCCCCAAGGAAATGGAATGGACGTAGCATAACAGTCTCTGAGGCCGCACACCACTGTCAGTGCAGCATTGTATTACAAACGAGAAAAAGTACGTTCTCCTTACATGCATCAAGCATTTATGAAATTCTGTTTAATAAAGACCAGTCATATAGCAGATCTTTTCAAAGAAACAACTCTATCTAAACAAAAACTGGTTAATCTTAGTCTTCAGACACGTTGTTTTGTACAAGCATGACACACAGATCTACAAGAAAAAAAGAGCATGTTAAGTTATTGTCAAGCCTTAAAAAGCCAGGAAGTAACTACATTCAGGCTGGAGCCTTGCGAGCCATTTCTGGAAGACAGTGATGAAAATTTTGGGACCAGGTTCTTTGTTGATACCAGGCTGCTTGTATGCAGCCTCCTGAAGTGATGAGTAACGTTGCACTGAGCTTAACAGGGTTCTCCCACACACTGGCTGTGTTTCCTATCATACGCTGGTCATGTGCAGACTTAAATTCTACGGATTTTCTATAATTCATGAGAAAATACAGCAGTATTGTAATTTGGAAGGTTATATGTTACAACATGAAGTATGAATATTGTGGATAAACAGTTCTGTACAGGGGTGAAAAATGCACGATTTAGGTCTTTGCTATTGCCTTGCTTTTATGCTAATCGAAATAAAATAAGAAATTTCATACTATAATTAGTTATAAAGATGGAACTTCACAAATATTGATAAGAATATCTGAATTCAGTGCTAGTAGCAATACAGTGCAGTCTGTTGCTATTCTTCTCTGTTTCAGTTCTAAAGATGGTTCCAGCATGTCTTCTTGCAGTATGGATGTAACATTATGAACCAATTCAGCCACTGAAGAGAAAGCCACAATACAAAAAACCCTATGTCAAAAAGGGTTTTAAGTTGTAAATCTTATTCACTCAGAAGTCAGGAAATGCCCTGCATAGCCTGATTCCCCTCACTGTGGGTGTCCACAGCAACAAAAAAAGCATGACATCTAAGCTGTGATTGAAAGCAAAACATACCTAGCCTTTCCTTCTGGCTGGGGCCTCCTTTCAAACCCCACACACCCCTTCAAAGATGTGGGTGTGGAATGACCCAGCATGTCAAGTAAGTTGTGCGTTTTTCTGTGCCTTGCAATGATCCACAATGAATGACTTCAACAAATATGCAAACATTGACAGCATCACCTCGCTCTCGTTCTTCCATTAATTTCATAGATATTCTGAGCTGTCTCTATAATGTATTAAAAGTTAATTATGTTTAAAATCTCAGTATACCATTGCTTTGTGACGCCCTACAAAGGTAAATTTTAGTTTTGGTTGAATTTTTTGAACACGTGTTTAGTTGCCTTCTTTCACACTGGATAGCACACAAAACATCCTAAGTGTTAAAAAGTTGCTAAGTCTCCAGACCCATTCATAACTTTAGTACAAATGTTTGGAAGAATAATCATCTCCCATGCTGTTTTCTTCCCAGAATTGACAGTTCTCTTCAGCAATCATGCCTCTTCCTGTTTTCATATCTGGTTGCATACCAGTGCAGGAGGAACAGATTAGCCAAAACTAATATTGTATTGCAAATTTTGGTTTCATATTAACCCTCTGCATTCACAGCCATTTCAATTGGATTACAATACCATCTAATTTGCTCTTTGATCTGCCAAAAGCTATTATGAAAGGCTACTTTGCAATGCATCTTGTGGCAGCAGGAGGTGATGACAAAGTGATATACAAGTGGAGTTTGCTTGCAAATAGTACTGCTTGATTGTTGTCTGCTGCAGAGGAAACCAGGGAGAGCTAGGCAGGATTCCTCAAGTCCTGGTGGAGTGTGTGTAGTCTGGAGGTGTGACAGACCACGGGGTTGACAGGGAGCTCAGAAAGCCGTATGGTTCGCTCTCCTGCCAAAGCAAGGATTAACAACAATACCTAAACCACAGATGCCTAACTTGAAGTTCTTCAGAACAGGTTCAAAATGAGTTATCGCAATGGGATGATGGGCTAGCTGCCAGAGCCTCATAGGTGTTAGTTTGGAAGCTTGGGTGTTTTCTCAAAACATGCAACTAAAATTGAGAGATTGTGGAGTAAATGCTGGCTGAGAACCTGCTTCTGTCAAGAACAGAGAGACCTGAACTATTCACATGGTGAGAAGGGTTACACTGCACTTAGAATTAGTCTCACAGACCTAGCATGGATGAAGGTGTAGCTTTATTGTCCTCTTGTTCAGCATATCACCACAACTTAAATAGCCAGCTAAGACAAGCCAATCACTTACTGAATTCCACATGGTATAACACAGCCTCTCTTGTCAGCAGCTCTGACTTTCAGGGTTTTGATTAGAGTTATACCATGAAAGGGATTCTTATGTTTATTTGGTGAAAAACTTGTCAGATGGATGAAACATAGGGAGATAGTGAAGCTGTTGTTTACTCTGATGGCAAGTGTTTTATTTCAGCAGTAGCATCAGACAAAGCTCATATTCCAAGGGAAGAAGTGACAGTAATTGACCACAACATAATTTGTTTCAACCAGTGAAAGTGCAATAACCTCCATAGCTGGCTACACCTTAATTTGTCTTTGTATTCCTATTGATGCACAACACTGAACTGTCATGATCTCTGCTAGGCCCTGTATGACTGCCCAGGGATCTTCTCTCCTCAGACTGGGTATAATTGGAGAGGTCTAAGTCTGGTCCAACCTCAAACAAATGCATGCTGATGTTTACAACTTGATCTAAGCACAGGATGCATTTGCTGCTGCTGAGCATACACATCTCAGGAGTTTAAACTTATTAGGCAAAGAGTTTTGCAAGCCCTTCTGCACCAGTGAAGGAAAAGCTTATTATTATCTAGAAAAAAATTCATTATTATTATTATCTGGAACTAATAACTGGTGAAATTATTTACATTTAAATGAAGGGCTAAATTTTTTCAAAATATTTTCTTCCCACATAGACAGCCACTTTAAAATAATGAATCAGACTTTAGGAGCTCTTGACAGCCTTATATTCACCACGATGGAATTTTATTTACAGAAACATCAGAAAAATCTGTATAGGATTTCTGAATTCTTTTCCCTGAGAAGTCAGCTAAAAATACTTTCTGCATGATGAATTAAAGAGGCAGTAAAGATGAAGACAAATATATCCTTTGAAAAGAGGAGCCATAACTGGAAACTTCCTTTCCAAGACTTGTGGTTTCCACGCTGAAAATATTGACTCTCAGTCTACACACTCAATTTGTTCTCAGAGTACCTGAGCAGGCAGAATATATTTGTCACTACTGAACTGAACACTGCTACCCTTTACTTCTTTTTCCCTTCTACTGAAGTACAGAGACATTTAAAATGCACAGCCTTACTCAGTAGACCTCACTGAGCTGATTTGGTAATAGAAGGCACAAAATGAAATGCAGGAAGGTCTGGTTTTCCACAATAAAGATAAGTTTACTTGGCTGTGAATTTTTTTCCCTTCCTGTTGTTTCCTCTTCAACATCTTCCTGAAATGATCATATTTAGAAATAAAAGATTGAAAATCTACTCTGTAAGATATCACCTGGGTTAAGGGCATCAGGAAATCCAGCTAGGGCACTAATACCTCCCTTTTCATATAAATTAAATTACATCCTTAGGACAATGTAATATGTGACAAGGTGATACCTCCTTCTAAATGCTCGAGTTCAGTATTAGCCTGCCCAAGTAACAGCCAAACATCCTTAAAACAGTATCCACTATTCTGCTACAAGTTAAAGAATGACAGTTCTGCCTTGGCCATACAGGATCTACATAAATGCAGCGGAAGGATGCAGAAAGAGTGCCGTAGACTCTCCCTTGCTTCCACACTACAAACCTGTCTGTGGCTTAGAAGCAGACAGACTGAAGTTCACCAAGTACTCACCTTTTCTCCTGCTTTCCCATCCATGAAACTTCAATCAAGGTCAATAAATATGAGAAAAGTTTACCTCAAATAAATGTCCTTACAGTTGCAAAAGCAATATTAATTTCTATCAGCCTGAGCCAAAGTCATCCATGCACACCACTCTCTGGTACAGTATTTTCTTACCAGATTAAGAGTAATTGGTATAGAGAACTGAGCAGAAGCCACTGCAGTGCCAGGGAGAAAAAACAGATGAGAATACTCTAACCTTCAGAAAATTTCTTTCCAGATTTCTTTAAGCAGTTTTGGCCTACTGTTAGTTTCTGTCAAATCATCAGCTCTTTTAAACAGTACAACTCTCACCTGCTACTCCTTGCATTTAAAGTACTTTACAGTTAAGGTAATGAGTTCATTCTGGCTGCAAGCTTTTTCCAGAAAATGAATTTTCTGAATGCTGTAAAGATATTGAGAGAAACAGTAAATGGCCAAAACTACATGCTGAGGACTGGTACACTTGCTAAATTAGCATGCCATTTCCCATTCTGGTGAACTCATTTTCAGGTTTTCCAGTTTTATTGATGTTTAATCACCTAAGCTGGAACTGTATATACCACCTGTCTGTCAAGGAATGATAGTTTCTCTTAATTTTTATTACAAACTTTTTTTTGAAGTGTTCTGCTATTTCTAAAAACAGGACTAGAGAACAATTTGCTTTGCTGTACACAAGACAACTCTCAGTCTGTTTCCCAGTTCTGATGGCACACAGTGAAGAGTTTCCCACATCTGCTGCTGAAGAGCTTTACCAAGATGTAGGCACTGCAATTAGACTGGTACTTCAGTAAGGAAAGTAGCCTTCCCCACTCCAACCAGTCTCAAAATGTTCATCCTTCACCCTGAGAAGACAGGTAATGTTTGCTTTCATACCAGGTGTAAGATGGCCAAGACAAAGAACTGGAAATAAATACAGTGGATAAAATTAAATACTTTCCTAACATCATACTTCCATAATATTTTCTGTGCTATTTAGGAATCATAAACACAAATTCAGTAAAAGCAAAAGGTGACTATTGTATTTGGAGCAGGCCAGTGCTTGTAATGCAGATCTGATGTTTGGTTGGAGATGCTATGCAGAGACAGCATCACATTGTTACCTGTGTCTTTTCAGGTCTGTTTATTTCTGTGAAACTACTGCTCCAATATGTGTAAGAAAATACCATGTAACACTGTAATTAAAAACTATACAACAGTATATTTAAAAATGAAAGGAATCAAATTCCAGTGGAAATCAATCCTGAAAGTAAATGGCTTTTGAAAATTCATTGTGTAATTTCGTAAGCAGAGGATTTACTACACTTGAAGAGATATATATATAAACTGCTTTATCATAGTAACTGAATATGTAGAAACTATGTTTTTCTTGTGAGGTGTAGGCATACACACAGAGATACACACACTTCCTTCATCAGCCTGCTTAAACACTTCAATAGCAACAAAATCAGATCCTTTATCCCAGGTCCACCCTTGAAACCCATGTGCTTGGGCACCTAACAGTCTTTCAATTACTTGTCGTTTCATTGCCTTGTCTAATTAGAGCCTGAATTAATCCCTGGATAAGCTTGTTACACTACATCTTGTTCGTGAGGAATCCATTCTGTGATAACCAGCTGTTTAATGGTGTCCTGCAAGAGGATTTGGATTCATGGATTTCTGACTGCATCCTAATTACATGCTAAACAGTACCTACAATTAAAACTTTGTTTTCGTAGCACAAAAATAGGCACACCTCTGTGAAGTCAATTCCTTGCTGGATCCTAGCACTGATAAAAAGTTTAGATTGTCATTTCCTCAAAGTTAATTGAGAGTTTACAGGATTTGATGCCTTTTGTTGCACCTGTCTAGTAATACTTTTTTGTATTCTTTATTGACCAATTTACTGTGTCCTTCATCTGTCTTTATTATAAAATCCCTCATTCTTTTCCTTTATGAAGTTACACTTTGCTACAATGATGGGTAAAGAAGAATAATTATGACTTTGCTTAAGCAAAGCAATTTAGAACACTGCTAATATCATCGTCAAGCAAACAATTCCTTTATCCACAACAAGCATTGATGTAGCTAGAAAATGTCATAGATTGCAGCTCACTTATATTATTAGAAAGGGTGAAGAAAACTGTGTCAAAAGTTTATTTAATGATTGACCCATTCTCTTTCCCTTTCCACCATCTCTAACAAATCACATGGTCCAATTGCTTTAACATCTGTCAGTGTGGTTCTGATGCAATGCCCAAGAGAAAACAGAATACATATCAACCCTGCTAATCATAATCTATCTTCTATTATAGCTTCTTCACATTTATTTTGAGAGCACTTCTTGATTTCTCTAAGCAAACAGTAGCAAGTCTTTGATATTTTTGAAAATATATATAACCAGTTAGTGAAAAAAGTATCCAGGAACTCATAGTACCGTTTTCCTTGTTTACTTGGATCTCAACAAAGAGATATGAATACAAAAAAAAATATAGATGTGGAGTGTTTTAGCTAAGCCACAGGAAGGAGCTGGTGAGTAGGCTGATCCAACTGAAAAAAAAAAACCACACCTTTTCACTGCTTTTGCTAGGCTATTCTCACACTGTTTGCACACACGCATACACACAAATCATCCTTCTTTTCAAGGAAATTGCTTAGCATTCCATGGAAATTTGAAGAGCAATAACTGTGAGCAACCGACTCACAAACTCCAACTGAACACAAGGATCGTGCTCTCTGAGTACACCTTCAGGATCACTCCGTCTGAACAGAGTTTCAGGGGGAAACATAGTTTAAAGCAGCATAGGATATTTTGCTCTTACCTGGAAAACAACCAGCTTGGACCGAACCTGATGTTTTCTCACTGTGCGGAGAAATGTAGGAAGGAAATCCTGGGTGAAACGATGAGCATGGATTTTTCTTCAGTGCTCAACGTGTACATCTACGGAAAGATCTATTTCTGAAATCTGATAACATTCCTATATATAGAAAACAGATATATGTTTCTTAAGGATGGTACATAGAAGGTTGTACAATGACCACAGTTGAAATATATAGAAACAGCAATATTGTAATGACTTTGCAGTTAAAGTTGGCATGATTGTCAAGATCTTGTAAGAAGGTTGATAGTTCATATACTGACTCTCATCCACCCTCCTCTTTCAAGTCAGGAGCATGAACAGAGGATATTAGGTCTTCTACCAAAATCAGATGATATTTTCAAATATTTTGTAACTGAACCCATAGATAAATCACAAGCGGATTCTCTCTCCTTCCAAAACAATGTGGATTTAAAATGTAATTAGGCAAGAAAGCACCATTCTGTGAAAATAAACTCTAATGTAAATTTAATTTCTCTGTAAAGTTCCTACCATGTGAAATGCAAGCTGTCCAGTAACACCTTAAATACATTTGGACATGATTTGTAATACAGAGGAACAGCAGAGATTTTTCTTCCATCTTCCCGAATGAAGAATTTTACACTATAAGCCAAAAGGCTTTATAGGTCTTCAAAACATAAATCCAACCATCAAGCACAAAAAGATATAATAGTAGTAACTGTAGAGCACAATCCATTTTGCTGAAGTCAGAGACTTCAAAGGGTCCATGGCAAACCTAAGGATAGGACTGTCTTGTCTCAAAGACATTCAGAAGAAAATATCTCTTTCTTATTTTTTTTTAAAAATAGAATGCCTCTGTAATTATTTCTTAGAAGAGCATCTGTATTGTGATTGCTTGCATAAGCTCTGTTACGATGCAGCGAGGTGAAACAAGTACTTGGTGGTACAAGGACAATTTCACTCAGCACAAAGAGAGAGCAAGACAGACAAATCCATCACGCTTACCTTGCAGATCCAAGTGCACAAAGCAAAGTATGCTGGAAAACTATCACACATGCAAATAAAAGCAACAAATGAAAGCACATTGGATATGCATCGTGGATAAATGGGGAAAATACAGCACTAAAAATCATCCTTACTGCTCTCAGGAAGGAGTTGAGGCATATTGATCAGGCTAGCATTTTCAAAGCAAGAAGTGATGTGGAGCATCCAGCTGGAGATACTGAAGCCTAGTAGTGATGAAGATGAGCAAATCAAAGGCAAGCATAGCATGACAAAAAATAAGCCAATTTGTGTACTGCTGAGAACACAAAATATAAGCAATTTTGAACTATTTCCAGTTTAGTGTTTGTTTTCCAACTACTTAAAATTCCAAGGAACTGAATTTTTAAAATCCCACTAAGCAATAAGGAACCTATTAAATTATATGGAGTGAAATACGCAATCAGAAGCAGTCACCTTATTTTAACATGACAGCTCGTAAGAAAAACAATCATGCAACTCTTATTCTTGCATAAAAACATTGAAATTAATTTGCTTGCTATTATCATGATTACTCATCATACTACAATTTCAACAGAATAAATTATGCAAACAAAACAATGCTATGTAAATATTAAGAAATTAATTAGCACAGAAAACACACCTTTTTAAGAGCTTTTCTTGTTGTTATTGTAGTCTTTTGTTGTGCAGGCTTAAATTTCAACTATAGAAAAATGAGCCTAATATACATGCATAGTTTCTCTATGAATTAGAGTAATCTCACAGACCATAATGAGATTAGCTCTGTAATAAAACAGGAAAGATGATGAACAGACTTGATCCACAAGCACGCACGAATAAAATATAAGAAGATAAAACAGAACACACTAAAACAGAGCAAAAATGTATTACTATATATTAATGCACATCTTGTAATCATAAATTATAACAATCTCAAGTAATTGATTTAATTGAATGTACATATATTCAGTGAGTCAGTCCTCTCACCAAGAAAACAAGAAAGGAAGAAGCAATATCAATTTGCCTGCAGTGAGGTGGCCACAGAAAAATATGTTTCTATCTTCTAATATTCTTGTTTTTAAGTTCTGTATTTCTTTAGTTTTCTCTTTGTCTGCAAATTCCCCACCAGTTTTTACTGCCACCTCAGTACAGACGACATCATTTTGCTGCATCTTATCAGATGCATGAAAGGGACAAATGTGAAAAAGGCTTTGAAATCTTGACATACGCAATGGCAGAAGGCCAGCTGAACCCACAGACTGGAGAGAGCCACCAGCCTACAGGCACCATACTGGTAGCTGTACGTAGCCTCAACTCTGAAATTGGCTTGTCATTGTGCAACAGACCTGCAAACCCCATTAAACATGTAATGATAAGGTAGTATGCAGACAACCCAGCTAAAGACTTTTCATAATGCCAACATTACTCGTACTAACCAGAAGCCAGCTTCAAACAAGAATTTCGTATTTCATTACACACAACAGGTTCTCAGGAGAAATAGTGACCCTGGCATACTTTTAGATTTGCTACTCCATGCCATCCATTGCATTTCCTTATTCTACTAGTAGAAATATTAAACTTCAAAGAAGAGTAAAGCAATGCCTTACATGCAAATGCCATGTCATTTGTCAAGGTCTTTTTATATATAAACAATGACCTGGGAAAGTTGAAGAAGGATGTGTTTTTTCTGATTAGTTTATAGGGGAATTTCTTCTGGGTTATAATGAACGAGTCTTCAAAACACATCTTCTAGCACTCCTAAATCTATGCCATGATGATTCCAACTGTGATCTAGGTGTGATTTCTCCAAGAAAACTAGGACTATGTATTTGAACTTGGCATCATTTGTAATTATATCACCCCTAGATTATCTTCCCTATTTACAGCTATACGTTATGGCAGTTCCTACACATTGAACTAACGCAAGTTCCTACAGCTGTGTTTGTAGACAAAGTTTATTATGTCCTATCAGAGAAGATCCCAGTGCTTATCTTTCTTTGCTGAGTTACTCCCTCTCAAAATGTTCATCTTACTTTGTACATGTATTGAAGGAATAACATACTCTGTCTTGTAGCAGAGATGGAGAAAAAAAGGGTTCAATATAATCAATCAAGCTGCCTTGGAGTAATCTTCTTGTGTCTTGGATGATGCATGCAGGCTGTGTACTCCTAAGTCCAGGCTGCTCCTCTAGTTGTTTGATTCACAGGAAAGCATTGGTTTACCTCAGGTCCCTCTATTTTATGTCCAGGCCCTTCTCTTCCGTAATTCAGAAAATCTGCATTAACAAACTTCCAGTATCACACTCACAGATAAAGCGACGTAAAATAATTGGAAAAGTACTTTAAACAATGAATTGCAAACCTACTTGCCAAAAAAAATGGCCTCTATTGGATATTTAATTATTGTTTTTCAAACTAAGGAAAAAAAACCTGAGCAATCAATAAAAACCATGACAGTTTACTCCATTCAGCAGGCATTCATTAGGACAAGCTCATGCAAATTACCCATTTAGGATCATTTCACTAGCAACACTGTCATACAGATCTTCTTGGTATACTGTCCATTGCATTCAACTTTTCCCTCAGTATATACACTCAGGTTCTGCCTTGTTCTAGATGGAATTCTTGGTGGTTTCTTGCAGCCTGTGATCACTTGTAGTGCCACTGGATCTGAAAGTTAAATGAACAACCCACCAATGAAAGTCATTGAGCCAACAGTGTGCTCTGGCAGCCAAGAGGGCCAACTGCATCCTGGGTGCATTAAGCATTGCCATCCGGTCAAGAGAGATGATTGTCCCACTCTGTTCCGCACTGGTGCAGCCCCACCTCAAGTACTGTGTGCAGTTTTGGGTGCCGCAGTATAAAAAGAACATCAAACCACTGGAGAGCATCCATAGGAGGGACAAAAAGCTGGTGACGGTTCTGGAAGAGAAGTCATATGAGGAGCAGCTGAAGTCACTTGGTCTGTTCAGCCTGGAGAGAGGAGGCTGAGAGGGGATCTCATAGCAGTTTAACTGCCTTCTTACAAGGGAGGGAGATGAAACAGTAGCTGGTCTCTTCTCTCTTGCAATGTATGATAGGGCTCAAAGGAATGACAGGAATACATGACAGGGGAGGTTTAGATTGGATATTTGGAAGAGGCTCTTCACCCAGCAGGTGGTGGAGCACTGGAACAGATCCCCAGGGAAGCAGTCTCGGCACCAAGTCTGCCAGCATTCGAAAAGCATTTGGATAATGTCCTCAGTCACATGGTGTGAACGTTAGGAATGTCCTGTGTAGGGATAGGAGTTGGACTCAATGATCCTTTTGGGTCCCTCCCAGCTCAGGTAATGATTCCAGAAAAAAACTTCTCCCCATATATATCAGAATTTCCTCCTTACGTTCCAGTTAAGGTGATATAAGAAGCTAGTAGATTAACAGCCCCAAATTATCCACATATTCATTCACTGCAAAAAGATAAATTGTTAGATGGCTATTTTCAACCCACAGTCTCTTCCAAACAAATTCATACAGATGATTCATTGGCTTGTCCATGGGATGGTGTCACAGCAAAGCTGATAAAAAGCTCTAGTTCAAGAACCTCTTGTTGACCTTCACATTCAGAAAATTTGAGACTAGTGCTACAACAGGCTCTATCCCTGACATTAAATTTTAATTCACAATGCAGAATGTATTTCTATTTTCAAGAAAACAGGTGGTCTTAATCTGAAAACAACAGCATTTGAAGTTAATCAGGATTTCTTTAGACTAATGTAATACCCACAGACACATTAGATGAAAAGGAGTCTCCCAATATCAGCTGATCTTGTGAGAACTGTACCACGACATGATTCCCATTATGTGACTCCT
Organism: Tapera naevia; assembly: GCA_033556795.1. NCBI lineage: Eukaryota > Metazoa > Chordata > Aves > Cuculiformes > Neomorphidae > Tapera > Tapera naevia. The sequence goes on from JAUMJJ010000016.1 coordinate 2,111,579, forward strand.
GCTTTGACAAAGACGACGTTTTGCTCTTTCCTGCTTGTTGGTTTCATGAGAATATAAGAGACCACTACCATGGTCACATCCTTATGTGGTCACCATATCCAGAGAACCTGGAAAGCTGAAGACATCTCTGTGAAAATTCTGAAGCAAACCTACAGTTGAATCTACTAACTTGACAGAAAATATACTGCTATGCACTTGGTCCCAGTTCCTTCTCTGTTCTTTAGCAATTGAAAACAGGACAAAAGTAGGGGAACACTCTAGCACAGAGGTCTCCTCACAAGCCGGACTGGGGCAGGTGGGCAAAGTTCTTTGTTCACCGCAACATACACACACACTTATATATATATATATATATATATATATATATATATATATATGAATTAATATACACCTAAATGAATATCTTCAAAGAGCTTCCTGAATATTTTCTGCTAGTGCCATAGGAAGGAGCTGCCATTTGTGGGCTTCTGAACTAGCTGTGCTGACAATGAGCCGCAATGTGGGGTCACTTTCATGCAGTCCTTTTGCTAGCTCAGGGAAAAGTAAATTGCTCACTTGTTAAAATACTTTTGTATTTCGGTCAGTTGAAAACCTTACTATGCAAATTTTCTGTACTGCAGTTAAGTCCTGATGCATGGAGGAACTTTTATCATCCTCTTGGATGATAAAAATTTCCACTGCTACTTCTCAGAAGAGCTTTACCTTTCTAAAGGCTATTTTCAGAAAGATCTGTTTGTTCTCACAGGACATTCCTGTCAGAACTGTGAAAATACGCTTAACCTGCCATGGATAACTGGATTGTAAAGCTTCCTAAAAGCACAGGTTGAAGTCCCACTTGCTGCTGATGACTACCAGTTTCTGCCTGGCTGGAAAAGTCAGCTGCTTCAAGACCAGCAGCATTTCCATTTCTGCTCTTGCAGAAATTATGTCTGTCTCAGAAGAAGTTTCAAAATATGGAGAAAGGATACACAGGACAAGAAGCTGTAATGTCCTTCGTTGTTATGGAAGGGTGAATGGAAAGGACGCTCCTTTCAGAAGTCTTTAGAGGAGGGCCGTCATCTTTTCTTAAGACAGAAAAGCTGATCTGCTGCTCCTTCTTGTCCACCTCCCTTCTTTCCGCCATGCATGATTTCCCGCTACTGCCAGAGTCACAATCATATCCTGGAGCCCCATGGTTTGGAGTGAAAGTGTATTACTTCTGAATATCAGTCATCAGGTAACATAGGGTCCAAAAAAATATTTTAATGAGGAAATGACAAGGGGAAAACCTGCCTCAGATCCCCACTATGTTCTTGCCCAAGTAACAGCAGAAAAGAAAAGCAGCCTCTTCGTTTTCCACTCATGCAGCCCTATTAGGTAGGAAGGCTGCTTTTAACTCCTATGTGACCCTAACTGCCAGGGAACATTTGAAACTTTTGTACAGCTTTGCTAATCCTTCTAGACATACTTTGTTTTCCAATCTGTCTGCAAAATATAAGCAAGTATGACACGCTGGCACAGTTCCCATGCAACATCTTGTATTCCACGTATGCTTATCCTAAACTTTGAATATCCACAGTAATCCTAGCATCAAGCATAGTACTGAATATGCTGCAGAAGTTGTCTGAACCTAATTCTACAATTTTTGTCAAATCTAATTTTCTGTCAGTTGCAATTGGGCTATTACAGGTATGTGTTCTCCCAGATGACAAAAATAAATATGTGTATTGAATTGCAATATGATTTTGCTAGTATGAACTAGACTCCTGGTACTCCTTGATAAATTCTTCTGCTAAACTCCAATTTTTTTCTCCCAATCCACTGCCATGTTCTGATTTCCTTACTTCTGCCATTAATCAATATTTGCCTATCTCAACAGTTTTGTAAATTGTATATTTTTCTCCATACTGCAGCACAAACTGCCTGTCAGAACATAGTGTTATCACCTTTTTCAAAGAGAAACAATATCTGCAAAATCATTTCAGGAATGTTTCCTATCATCCCCTCCAGTATCTTATGCTGATAAGTAAGCCATTTGGGGCACAGAGGCCACTGCAAATTGCCTTCCTCTGATCACTATTTAGAGATTGTTGTTGTTTCTACTATTACTATTATTGTTGTTGTTGTTGTTGTTTTTGTGATGATGATAATGATGATGATAATGATGATGAAAGCATCCCAAGACCCAAACGGGGAGCAGAACTCTACTACAAAAAGCAATACTTAAATACAAACTGAAGTAATGATCCTAGCACAAAGACTTGACAAAATAAGACTCTCAAGAATAACTACAATTCAATAGATGTGTAGCGAATAGAACTGCCAGCTGAAAATGTTACAGAATTATTGAGTCATTCCCTAGAAAACGGTGAGGCTAGCTTAAACATCATAATTTTTTTTAAAAAATATAAGAGATTAGTTATTCTTGCTTTCAGAGTGTTTATACTGCATTACCATTATACTTTTCAACCTCTTTTTCACTCTCTTTTGGGCTAGAATCTTAGTTAATATTCAAATGTGATCAGGCAACTAAAAAGGACGAGGCTTAGACACAGCCCACTAATACTCTGAGTCTTGTGATCATGTTCCTGGTGACAAGTTGGCAACACAATGATTGTTTAGCTGTGGCTAGAAAGGATATCAAGGGCACTGAGCATTTTCTAGTTCCTGAAATAAGTCATGTGCCTGTAACTCATTTTTGAGGTTTGCATAGCCAGTAAATCCAAATGCCTTTCTCCACTTCACCCTGCAAATTTTTGGGTATGTAAGTTAACCTATTTCCTCAAATTTGTTCAGCGTTCTCCAAACTAGTGTTCACCCACTCATCTATTTCAAGGTGTCAGCAAGAGACTTGAGATTTAAAATAATTTTGTCGTTTGCTATCTTTATCTTCTATGAAGAAAGTGTTCTGCTTCATTATGCTTTCGTTAAAATGTCTGCAAATGGCGTGTGGGTGAACAGAGCACTCCAATTCCATTCATGCCATTTGTGAAGAGTGGTAAAGAGTAACTGTCTGCAAGAATCAATAATTTTATAATTACATACATATCAGAGCAGCTACTTGTATGATATATCACATAATGAGTCATTCTGAAGAATCACTGCAATGGCAGCAGAATATTGTCCTATACTTTGCCCTTTATTCACTGTCACCATATATTAATGCATATGCACTTTGCACACTATGGTGATAAAATAATGTTACTCCAACATGGCAAGGGAATATCACCATCTTCATTTGGAGAAAAATTTATTGTTCTACTAATAAAATGGTATTTTTTGACACACTTTACCTCTCAGTTTTTCAAGATGATAGGAGCTGTTTGCCAGTACAATGAGGATCCAGCTTTCTTACATGATCCTTGAGGTCAAAAGCCAATGCTACTGTGAAGTAATCATTGCTCTGAGGAGGAGGTGCCTTTGTAGGTGTTGGTGTGCCGAAGAGCAATATTAAATACATTTTTTTTCTTTTGCAACAGCCTGTAACGAGCCACATCCACAAACAGTAGTGCCTGGTCTTCAGCCACATGGTCTTGGAAATATGTATTAGGTCCAGTTCAAATTCCTTAGTAATTTGCCTCAAGCAGTCCAAATTTCTGAGTCAGCAGATTGCAGAAATCAAAAGGTCTACCTCCTTCCCAGACTGCAGATGTATTTATTTTCTCTATCTGGACCTATCCATCTGTTGATGACAGCACATTCATGAATTTCTATGAACGTTTAAAAATCAGTTACTGAATACAAGTTTGCCATCCTTCCACATGAACCTCATCCCTACCATGCTGATATTATCTGCCAGGCATTTTTAAATACTTTGCAGAGTCTCAGAAATCCTTAATCACCACGCAAAATTAATTCATTTTTTATTACTACCAGAAATCCTTCTTGCATGAGGCTAAAGATGGATGCTGTGAGAAATATGTTATTCATACTCATCCTTGACATTTCATGTAAGTAGGAAGGAAAACTGTTTGCCGTCATGTTTGTCTAACTCTTTTCATGGACACCTAATTGGCTGCATAATTAAGAAAAAAAGAAGCATATTTAAACCTATTACCACTATGCACACCTGGATTTACACTGCTGCTGGCCCATGCCTATGTCATCTTATTCTGGGCAAAGGAGAACTGCTGGACTTTGTAAAACTATCTGCCCTTGATGACTTTCAGAGCATGTTTTTCCTTCAACCCTCTGTAAATAGTACATAGCTACTATTTAAATCTTAATTCATTAGACATGCTTATGTCACCTTCCCACTCTGTTTGCCTAACTTCCTACAATTTAAAAGGTCAAGAGCCAGGAAAACATACAATCATTGTAAGAAATGTTTACAGTACTTAAAACAAGGAAGAAAAACAAATTGAAATATTTCTGACTGAGAGGAATTCCTTTAACTACCACAAGGGCATAATCTCTTCAAGCTTTCATAAAAATCTGTGAAAATTTTCACAGTATTCTTAACTGGAATAGGAACAAAACAGAGAAAGAGAGAAAGAGTGAGAGAGAAAGAGCGAGAAAGAGAGAAAGAAATAGAGAAAGAGTGAGAGAAAGAGCGAAAGAAAGAAAGAGAGGAAGGGAGAGAGGGAGGCATGGAGGAAGGAAGGAAGGAAGGAAGGAAGGAAGGAAGGAAGGAAGGAAGGAAGGAAGGAAGGAAGGAAGGAAGGAAGGAAGGAAGGAAGGAAGGAAGGAAGGAAGGAAGGAAGGAAGGAAGGAAGGAAGGAAGGAAGGAAGGAAGGAAGGAAGGAAGGAAGGAAGGAAGGAAGGAAGGAAGGAAGGAAGGAAGGAAGGAAGGAAGGAAGGAAGGAAGGAAGGAAGGAAGGAAGGAAGGAAGGAAGGAAGGAAGGAAGGAAGGAAGGAAGGAAGGAAGGAAGGAAGGAAGGAAGGAAGGAAGGAAGGAAGGAAGGAAGGAAGGAAGGAAGGAAGGAAGGAAGGAAGGAAGGAAGGAAGGAAGGAAGGAAGGAAGGAAGGAAGAGAAAGCCCACTCTCCATGTTGATTTAGGCCAAAACCAAATCACTTTACCAACAAGGAATGAATTCTGACCAATAACTCAACAATTCTGAAAAAGACTTAGTTGAGGAAAATACAGATAGGACTGACTAATTTTATAACGTTTAAACTGTCTTTGGTAAGACAGTACAAAAACTTATGTAAACAGAAGATAAAGCAGCTACTTCCAGTCTTACTGGAAATTATAAGCAGATAACAATGCTTCCTCTGCTTATTTAGAACCAACTACTGGAATAGAAATACATATGCCTTTAAAATTTAAAAATTGGTTTGAATTACTTAAATACACCAATAAGGATCTGATACCTTAAAGTGAACCTATACTGCAATAAACAGGATCTCCATGTGTGAACACTTTACTGCCATGAAACCAGTATTCCCCAAAAAATAAAACCCAGCACCCCATCAGCTCTGCCCCTGAGGACAGCCAGAACGTCTGTCAAAGAGGTCTTGTTTATTTTTTTTTATTTTTTTTGCTTATCCAGCTGTATTACATACTGTACATGGCAGTTAAACTTTGAGGTCAGATGTCAAGAGGCACAGGTTCCAGGCTATGAGAAAAAATCCTGCAATTTTGAGTGCTTACAGTAAAGTATTCTTACACACATATGACACTACTCTGTGTATTTCCTTGAGCCTCATTTGGCAATTTACTAAACCATATCTACAGTTACACTTTTAATTTCTGTCTCTAATTTCAGCCATCATATTTCCCTAGAAAACTGGAGAGTGGGACCAAAGCAAGGCAACTTTGCTAACAGCCTAATTCTGGAATTCAGGGATAAATCATTGTGCTTGATTGTTCATGCTTAGTTAAGTCCAAGAAGATACTGCTCTTCAACTTATTGTATTCCAAAGGCAAAAAGAATTTCAGTTACTTCAATGAAAATAAGAAGCCAGTGTAGCAACATGGTCCAGTGCCAAAGGATGAAAACTGGAAATATTCACAATACTTAGAAATACTATCCTTTATACTGGATTATTTTCTGATTAAGATGAGATATGCTGGACAGGAATTGATTATTCTATGTTCTGAAATTTTGTATATGCTCCCTGGATTTAAGGCATTAAAGAACATTTGCAAACTTCCCATCTGGTGGACTGGCTTCAAATAAAAACACACATAGCAGGTCACCATAAGGTAATAATATCTCAATATAATATTTATGTAGGATCCTAGGTCTACAACAAAATAATGTGGATTAGCTTAGCCTTAAAGAAAAAAAATCACATCTGTAAATGTATTTCACTTTTTCCCAGATAAATGTTCAGATTTTGTATTGACATCTATGATTTTTTCACACATACATCCCATTAATTTCATATTTACTACAGAATGTCTCAAAATCACACAAAGATAAAAATGGTTTAAATAGAATTTAGATTTTTGTTTGCTCAGAAGCTGTGCTCAGTAGTTGTACAGGCAGCTCATCTCTCAAAGTGTTATTTTTGGTCTTTCTCCAAACCTGAGTTCATTTTTAAAATAACCTCACCTTTCAAGAATGATCCATGGGCTTAGGCTACCTTTAATTCTTTCCCATTTCATTGGGACACTTTTATTACAGTTTTTTCTTTTATAGCTCCCCATACAGAAACTGCCAGCTTGACTCTACATCCAGGATCAAAGCCAATGTTTGTCATTCTATAACAGGAAGATCAAATTAAAAACAGCTTGCTCATCAGGATGTTAAACATCTCTATTTCACCTGCTAAGATTTTTTAAAAATAGTTCTTTAAGTTGTTATGGATGACATAAGTTATCGATTTCTTTTTTTCAAGGTCAAGTCCATGGAATTACATTTGATGAAAAAAAAAAGAAAAACAATTTATTGAGAAAAAAAGTATAGACATGCTTTTTTTTCTTAAATATTTTTAGAGATAAAACACTAGCAGAAAAGAACGCTGTGCTTTGACAAGAAACAAGGGTGTACAGGTCTTCAATACAATTCAATAAACATTGTTGAACTGTCACAGAATATGGAAATAAGATACATCTCTAGCCTTCATGAGCTATATAGCATAATTGTGTTATGTTATTTCTAAGCTTGCACAACTCTAAGATATTGCAAGCTCCAGGAAGGCATGGATCAGCTACAATCACATTGCTCTATACCAGTAGGAGGGCATTTTTTTGTGCTAAGAGCACTACAGACAATTTTAGCTCTTCCAAAAAAGGTACCGTGAAATCCTTAAAGTGGAAAAAAGGATACTTAAAGCATTAAGAGAAACACACAAACCATGGAAAATCCATGGAGGAAAAAGTAAACTCTAACTGAATTTCAGCTAGTTTTCAGGAATCATTACATTGTAGTTATTTCCTCTAGCTCACCAAAACTGCCCAGAAGAAAAACAAAGTAAGTTTTAAGAAGGGATACATTTGAAAGTGATTAGCCAGAAAATTAAAGGAATGCCTAAACTCTGAATTTGTCCATCAACTGGTTTTATTGCTACTCTCTGGAAACGCACCACCTCCCCATCTCCTGCCACAAATCACAACTTTTACTTACTGAAAGCAACATCTGGCATTCCCAGTATACATGGGAGGAAAAAAAATACACTCTGTGACAGTGAGAACCAAGACCAGGGCTCTTCTGCGCAGGGCCTGATCCTGCCTACCCTGAAACCACACATGCATTTTTCTTCCTATACCTCTTCAATACCCCTCATACTTTGCCACACTTGTGTACCAAAACCTGGACATTCTGTTCCTTATTGTTTCTTTGTATCAGTTATTTTTGTTTTGCTTTTTCCGATGCCTTGTAAAAATGCCAACTTTCCTTTTAAGAGGTCTAGAACATTTCACGATTTAATTAAACTAATATGATACTTACTCATCTGCTTCTTTCCTACCACTAGGCTTCCTTTTATTTTTTTAATTACATTTTCCTCCTGGTAACAGATGCAGACAAATTATTGCAATTGCTCAACACATTCAAAAAATAAGTCCACTTTTTTGGGAGTCTCTCTATAAAGTTATGCAGCTGACTCCGGATTTTAACACTTGGGATAGATGGTGGCTCTTTCTTTCCAGATGGATTTTAGTGCGCTTCCCAGTCTCAACAAGATACATATTTGTCTTTTTCCCCAAGCTGTCACTCAGACAGCCAGACCCATGTGAAGAGTAAACATGGCAAGGTTTTTGTTGATCTACTACAGGCCTTAGTTACTCGGTCATTACAGACAGAAATCATGCAAACTCCACTAGCATACATTTTGGAATGAATAGTGTCAAGTATAATTAAACTTCTTTTCTCTTTTTTTTTCTTACATTTACCAGTTGATCTCCAGCTTTGAAAATCATAATCAACAAGTTTATAAACAGATACTGAAAATCTTGTCATAATCCCACAGAGAATTGGGTACCAATGTTATATATACCTTAGTCATGTTTATGGGTAGGGAGAGAGAAGGAGACCGCTGTCAAGGAGTTTCATGAGAAATAAACGCTGCTTCACAATTTTGCTACTTAAACTAACCAGAATAAATCCCCAGGGGGAAATGTTACAAGCCATTTCTGTATTTCTACTGACAAGAGTACGGGGCAGACCAGTTCCTCTTAGTGTATGAAAAGTATAAAAATGATATAAAGCTACGGGAGAGTGTTCAAAGTAGGGACACAAGGCTGGTGAAGGGTTTAGTATGAGGAGCAGCTGAAGTCACTTGGTCTGTTCAGTCTGAGAAAGAGAAGTCTAAGAGGGGACCTCACAGAAGTTTGCTACTTCCTCACAAGGGAAGGAGCAGGAGCAGGCGCTGAACTTTCCTCTCCCGTGAGTAATTATAGGACTTGAGGGAATGGCAGGAAGGTGTGCCAGGGGAGGTTTCGATTGGGTATTAGGAAGAGGTTCTTCACCCAGCAGGTGGTGGAGAACCAGAACAGATCCCCAGGGAAACAGTCACAACACCAAGTCTGACAATATTCAAGAAGCATTTGGACAATGCCCCCAGACCCATGGGGTAAATTTTGGGATTGCCCTATGCAACAATAGGAGTTGGACTCAATGATCCTTGTAGGTCCTTTCCAACTCAGGTAATTCTGTGATTCTGTGAATGTGTATCCAGAGATTACACTCAGTATGACCACTGGTGGCTTTCCAACAGCCATCAACAGCCAGGACCAACCCTTCCGCCTGGAGGTGTGGGCCTCCTGCACCACTGCACAGAGCATAGAAGTTGCCTGGCAAGGCCACACAGGTCTTGCTATGGGACAAACACCACTCCGGCACTAGAATTGTCAGACATCGTTGGGCTGGCCTGTCAGTCTGTGTGGCAGAGAACCCAGCAGCTGGGCTTGGCCTGGAGCATGGAGGGCCCAGGAGAAGGGAAGCAAGCTAGGGCAGTGGAGTTTGGCTCCTCACTATCGACATTTGTGCCTTCCTCCCCTCGCCCTGCCCTGCGCCCTGGGGCTGTGAGGCAAGGGAGACGAAGCTCTCGGGCCAGCGGCCCCGCGGGGAAGGTTGTGGGGGGACGCCTGCCCTCTCCCTGCCCCTACCCGTGCGCCAGGCGGACGCTGTGCCCCTTTCCCTGCGGGCGCGTGGGAAGCGGCATTCAGGAGAGGCGGCCTCTGGCGGGGTTCACCTCGTTGGACGGGCGGAGGGGCACCGGGGCTGGGGGACAGGGAGACAGCGGGGTTGGGGGACAGCGGGGTTGGAGGATGGGGGTGGGCAGGCGGGGGCAGCGGGGCAGCCAGGTAGCGGCGCTGAGGGAGGCAGGGAGGCGGCAAGGCTTAGGGGGGCAGGGATGCACAGGGTGGGCGTGCAGAGGGGCGGTCGGAGGGCCGAGCTCCTACTCTCCAGGTGGGGCGCGGCGGCTCCGACCTCGCCCTGTAAGCGCGCAGTAGCGCGGGGCGCACGCAGGCGGGGTTGTCGCTCGGCTCGGCTCGGCTCGGCTCGGCTCGGCGAGAGCGCGCCAGGCCCGTTGCCGCTGCCGCTATGGCGAAAGCGGCCAGGAGAAGATGGAGCTGCCCAGACTTCGTGCAGAAGAACTGGCTCCTGCTCAGCACCGTGGCCGCCGTGCTGATGGGTGAGCGCAGTAGGGAGGCGGGAGGCGAGAGCATCGCGGCACCGGGGCTGGCGCCGCATCGGGGGGCTCCGCGGGCCTGGGGCCGCGCCGGACGCTGCGGTGTGATTCCCGTTCCCCGCCCCGCGGTCGCCGCCGGGGCCGAGGAGGCTGACGGTGCTGACAGCTCTGGCGTCCGGCGGGGCTGCTTCCCCGGGTTCGCGCAGACTGGGGACGCCGAGGCGGCGGGCAGCGGCTTCGCAGGGCTCGGTGCCGCGGCGGCAGGTCTCACGAGGGCGGTTCGCGTGGGTCAAGGCAGCGCCCGCCGCCCCCGCGCCGTAAGGGGTGCCGGGACGCGTGGTGCCGGCATCAGGGCAAATCTCCTCAGGCGCTGGCACAATTGCCATCCCTGGAGGTTTTGGAAAGACGAATAGATGAAGCGCCCAGGGATATGGTTTAGTAGTGGACAGATACGGTCAGACTGGAATCTCAAAGGTCTTTTCCAACCAAGAGATTCTGTAATTCTCTGGTGCGGGTGCTCACGACCTCCTGCGCCGGATCCGGTCCCCCCCTTGCGTGTCGCTCCGGCTCATCTGACAAAGGGCTCGGAGAAGGCTCCGGGGAGACCTCACAGCGGCCTTCCTGCACCTGAAGGGGCTACAGGAAAGCTGGGGAGGGGCTTTTTACAAGAGCAAGTAGTGGTAGGATGAGGGGGAATGGCTTTAAGTTGGAACGGGGAAGATTTAGATTAGACATTATGAAGAAATTCTTCACAATGAGGTTGGTGAGACACTGGCACAGGGAAGCTGTGGATGCCCCCTCCCTGGAAGTATTCAAGGCCAGGTTGGATGGGGCCTTAATCAGCCTGGTCTGGTGGGAGGTGTCCCTGCCCATAGCAGGGAGATTGGAACTAGATGATCTTTAAGGGCCCTTCCAACCCAAACCATTCTGTGCTTAGCAGGGTGTCATGAAAAACATTAAACTACGCCAGGTGACCATGAGCACTTTGTGCACGGTTGCTGCAGCTGACAGGGAACAGGTTGGACTCAGGGCACCTTTGGTTAGCCTGTAGTTTGGAGCCTCCCTGAGATGGAGGTTGTGGACAGGAGGGCATTGGTAGTGGCTTTGGGAGCCTTCTAGTGGCCCAAGCAAGTAACACAGCTGGAAAAGTTTGGCAGTGCTGCCTGGCTTTCAGTGGTGTTTTCAGAGGTGTCATTGTAAGGGCAGGGGGATTTCTCCTCTTGTTGACAAGCTTTCAAGCGATAAAGGAGTTGAACACAGTCATATTAAGAATAGGTGGGTAAAAGGGCCAAGAGAAGCTGTCAAATGACTTGGCTGAACAGACTTTTCTGTAGGAAGTAATTTTGGTCCTTGTTATAGACCCTTTTCATTTTCTCCTTTTGATTATTTTCATGCTAAGTGAGCAAAGTGTCCTTCGTATTATTGTTCCTGTAGGGAAGTGCTGCTTTAAGTACTTCATTAACAGCACTTACTGTTTTATGGATATCTTTCAGATGTGTTTTCTGCTGATACGAATTTTGGCTGGAACATATCTATTTCTGCAGGTGTTTGTTCAGGAGATAATTATTCTTTTGGAATTCCACCCAGCTTTATAAGCTGTGATCAGAGGTATGCTTATGTATACATATATGCTTTCCTCCAAACATTCAGTACTTGAAAGATCTCAGTTCTTTCTCTCCTCTTTCGTAAGTGGAAAGGTTTCTGTGAGATCTGTGTACGAAGTGTTAATTCAGGTAAACTCCCAATGGGAATCCACAGTAAGAGAGTGGCAGGCACCCAAGTACCTGTGTCTTTAGACTTCTCTGCCTGTTACACTGTAATTAACAGGCCAGAACTCAGGTGAGCTCTATAATATGGCAAAGACAGTCTTCATAAAAATTAATTGTAACTATGTATCTGCTGCATTTTCACAATTTCCTGGAGGTGAAATAAGTTACACAAGGGGAACAGTCAAACTCTTGTAAGGATGGCTCAATTGAATTGTGTGGTTTTTATTACAGCTTGAGGGATGTTTGTTATATACCTGGAGTACACAAACCCTTCATAATTAAATTTACTGGTTTTTTTAATATATACTGGGAAATTGCTCTGAGGTTTATTAATCTACTTTGTTTGGAGGACTAATTTAGCATTCATGGACAGAAGAGTATCATTTACACTTTTGAAAGCAGAAAATATGTTTGACTTTTCAGAAAATTATGCCTGGGAGAGGAGTGGAAATACCAAATCCAGCAAGCTGTGGAAATGTACTGTGAAAATTGTCCAGCTATGCTGCAAAGTACCTGATATTCCAGAACTATCATATCAAATCATTTTTGCTCATCGTTATCAGAGATGTATTCATCATCCTAATGAGATATGCTTACCTTTGCCTGTACCCTTATATTTCCTGGTTACTTGTTATGTACATCTCTGACAAGATGAGACAGAAACAGAAACCTCTCAGAATTCCAAGCACTTCTTCCTTCAAGAGTTATTATTCTATGTGTTATATTTGACATATTCAATCATTTGCCTGTTGGTTACATTTTCAAAAACATTAGAATTCCTTTTATTGCTTTATAATTGAAGAATTATTTAAAATCTATACACTAGGTATCTTAAGGAATGTCACATTTTCTTAGTGAAAACACCTGTATATATTACTCAAAGAAAACGAAACTCAAGACTCAAGAGGCTATTCTTCTTACCTTAGAGATTCTGTTTCAAACCACCAGTCTGATGTGGGGAAATCAATGAACTCAGATTTGGAGTCTGAAAATTACTGAATTTCAGATGCAGGGCTAATTTGAGGCTTCTGTTTTGTATAGTTTCAGTGACAGTTATGCTTGAATGCTAGCTCTGAGAAGGGAGTTAATTATTCGATAGGTCTTAGTGCATGTTTAGGGCATACAGCGGGTCATCTGTGCTGACTAGTGACTCAGAGGTGGCGTGTGGGGTCATCTGTGCTTCCCCTGTCTCACTGTGCTTCTCTAAGGAGGCAGAGTAGCGGGAGAGCAGCAGCCTCACATAGGTGTAGATAACTGTTAAAGATCTTTTTCCTTCATGGGCCTTACTGAGCCCAAAGAAGCTGAGATAACAAAAGTAGGTTAAAAATGGATTTACTTCAAGTACTTCTTTGGCCTTTAATAAAGGTTAGGTTGTATTTCCTCTAGTTTGTACAGTCAAGTCAAAATAAACCAGAAATATACCTGAAATTTAGTCACCCTGAAACAAGTTTCCGAAGGGTAATTGCAAAGAGTAAGTCTGAGTCACTCTTCATAGCATTCTTATGCATCATCTATTTTTTTAATATGTCTTTGTCTCCAAGAGGTCACTGCTGCAACGGGAACCAAACCTGTTGTAAAGGTAAAAGGCTGATGATGTTCAAATACTTACTCATTCATTAGTTTGTGGGCCATGGCCTAATAGCTTGTAGTCCTGGGCAATTCTTAAGCAGAACAGCTTTTTTCTTGCAGTAGAAATAAAAGTGTAACTAAATTGAGTACATGTGGTCTCAGGCATTGAGTAGTACATGCAAATAGGTTACAATTTTTTTTAATACTTATATTTTTCAAATATGTTAGACCAATACCTTTTTGTGTTAGTTCTGTGGTTGGGGAACATGATTCTGAAGGATTTGGTTTGCATAAATTTGCAGGTTACAAGTATTTCTCTTTGTCGCTCAATGGCATGTCTGTCTGTCATTTCCTAAACAAATTCAGAACTTTAGATGCCTATGAGCCTCCCTGCTGAGGGTTTTGGTGTTTCTTTTTTTCAACAGCACCTGTGTGGGACCTGGAATTGCTCGGGTGTTATGAGGAAAATATGAGAAATGCAATATTTAGATTGACACAGCCACCAATCTCAAGAGACTGTGGTTGGCAGGAATCCTTTCTTCAGTGAGCCACAAATCATGTTAGTCAAAGGTGCATAAATGCAGTGAAAGACAGTTGTGTGTTCTGCCATTACATTAACTCCCTCCTTTGTTCTCCTCTCCATCATATCCATGTCTCTGGGTGGCCATCCTGGACGCGGCAGATGTTGAGAGACACGGGGATGTCAGGCGGGTCGGGAGGCGGGAGCTGTCCGAGGTGGCTGCCGGGAGAGCCCGCCGGCAGGCGACGCACAGAGCGGCAGTGATGAAGTGACTGGGGGAAATGGGATGGTGAAAATCTCCAGCATGCCTCAGTACCTGTGTTTTGCACCTCTGGAGTGAAAGGAAGTTTATTCGGTGCCTGCAGGATTAAACACCATGCTTGTAGTTCCCTCGTTGGAAGACTGGGACTGACATCAGACATTCTTTCTCCCTGCATTTGAGAACAAGATTAAAATATACATACTTCCTATCTGTAATACCAGCGTAGCAGAAAATCTGAGTGGTGCAGCTGTAGCTGTTTAACAGGAACTGATGAGTGCAGCAGCCACCGAAACTTCTGGTTTGTGCTTTATGATATCACCTCAGCAGTCCTTGTGCGATTTTTTTTCTTTTTAATTTTAATGAAAAATTATTATTTTATATTGCATTATTCAGTAGCAGTATCTCCCTGTAAGAATATTTCTCTGGTCACAGATCTGTGTTTAAAAAAAATCCTGTCGGGTGCAGCTAGAAAGGCTAGGTGCCCTCTGTGCAATCAGATACAAAGGGATTTGACAGCTGCTTTTAAAGCCCTGGTTCCTTTAAAACGCATCCATGTCAGAGCAGTGTCAACACATCCTAGAAATGGAAACCCACCAGTATATTCTTGCAAGAATGAATTTCTCACAGGGCAAAGACAACAACAGAACAATTGGTAACATATAACTCTATTGAGTTATAAAGGTATAACTATATATAACTACATATATAAGCATAACTATATATAACTATAACTATATATAAATATATATATAGTGACTCTCCCACTACACAGAAGGCCACTCTGAATCCAGGCGGCTCACCATACTACTAAGGGTGGGAAGATGATTTTGCAAATGTAGCCTGCAGCCCCTAAAGCATATACACCTGCAAAGTCTTTCAGTTTCTTCCAGTAAGTTGTCTCTGTCTCTGGCAAGTGTAATTTAAAATAAAAAAGTCCATTCTGGATCTGGAGTAATGCTTCACTTTTTCATTTCTGCCTCCTTGTACCTTCACCAAAAAAGTGGCCTATTAGCTTAGTTTAGGGTGTCTTCAGTACCATTTCTCTTAGAATTCACATTGTATTGTGCAAGTAACAAACAATGAAGCAGATTAATTACCTCTTGAAATAGGCTAGCAAAAACAGACCTCTTTCCTTTACAGCAGGAAAAAAATTGAAGTGAATATACTAAAGCAAATGAATTATTACTCTGTCAATTTCTGACAAGTGAAGTTGTAAAGTAAACACCTGGTTCCTTTCTTGAATTCTGAAGACTATAATTTTATTAGTTGGGAATTTATAACAACTGAAGACCAGAAATCCTGAAACAACTGTGGCTGCATGGAAATTTAACAGTTTCTTCTAGGTGTGATTTAGAGCAGCATAGATGGTACTTATGACTTTTTAGACCTCTTTAGACAGCTGTAATTCTTATCTTTCTGTTTTCCTCTGTCACACTGCTGTAAGTACACTCAATACAGGATGAGATCTGTTTAAAAATATGTGGAACCCAGCAATTCTGAAATAACATCCAAATTTAATTTTAAAGACTGGAAGTAAAATGCAGAATGGCCAACAGTTTCATCTTGAGAGTTTTACATACTACTGAGGATCAAAAATACTCTAAGCCAGAAACTCAGCCAACAAAAGAAAACGAAGATAGCTGAAGTTAAGCATTGTACCTCTTTTGCTCTAGTATTTGTTCTTCTAGCATGTAAAGTGCTTTCCTGTTGTTTATGTGTTTTGTCTCTTGTTTTAACATAAGCCCTGGCTTTCATTTTATGTGAATGAAGTGAAATTATCACTAGAGCTGTACTTTTAAAAGGAGGCAGCCTAGGGTCAGTTTACTCTCTACAAAGCCCCAAAGCTACCCAGGTCAATAAAATATTTATTTCCATTTGAAACAGTAACACCAATACTAGTGCCAGCAAAATATTTACTGTTTCAAATTTCTCAGTATTATTTAAAGGGAGAATGCTACAATGTGATTACAAAAGTATTTCTTGTTTTCTGTTTACATTTTATGAAGGCATAAAGACACGTTCTTCTTATATACCTCACCAAACAGATAGCAGCTCAAAGAGAACAGTTGAACTGTT
Organism: Tapera naevia; assembly: GCA_033556795.1. Lineage (NCBI taxonomy): Eukaryota > Metazoa > Chordata > Aves > Cuculiformes > Neomorphidae > Tapera > Tapera naevia. The sequence continues at coordinate 2,127,778 of JAUMJJ010000016.1, forward strand.
AGCAAATATAACATTATTTTTGTTTAACAAAAGCCTTGTAGGATTTGTGGAAGGCATTATTACTTATGACCCTACAACAGTGTTTTATTGTGTGAGATCACATCTGTGTTACATTTTATGCTGAAGATCAGAGCTGTATTGGAATAACTGTTCCAGATTTAATTTTCTGTCTACTATTGTTCCACATAATGCACATTACACGAGAACCTGCTAGCATACTAGAACAGTAAATGTGACATGGGATAACAATTTCTATTTTTATATAAATTTTCACGATGCACTATAAACAGCCAATTTTTAGTCCTTGCATGCCTTTGGAACTACAAACAACCTGGCCTTGCTCAATCTGAACTCCTTTTCTAGGTCATATCTCTGATTTCTCAACACTTTGATGTCTCCATTAGTTTCAGAATAATGAAGTTGCTGCTAAAGAGAGACAGCAACTGTCAATTTATTACAGTCAGAGTCATTCCACTGCTTTTCCAGCAAGGGGACAGCCGGAATGGTATGTCCTGTGTTCTCTCATCACATTTTAAAAGAGAAACTGTAACAAGGGTCAGAAAGTGGCAAATATTCCCAATTACTAACCTTCTAACTTTCTTATACCATTACCAACTGTTTAGCTTTTTGTGTGTTTCAGGGGTCTTAAATGAAGGTGTATTTTTCCTGATGTTCTCAGTTGAGCTAATATCTCTAGGACTATACAGGATGTACAATTGTGCTCAGATAGCTTTGGGGTAGCAAACAAATGTTTTGGAAAGAGAACAGAAAGTCAGTGAGCTTTTACAGGAAAGGGTGAGAAGCTCTGATTTTTTTTTGGGTGGCATGGGAATGGTGCCATTGGTGTTGTAGTATGGTAGGCCATGTAAGCAAACTGTTAGACACCAGGAACACCAGAACTGGCAACATGAAAGTGTCAGAAAAGAGTGACAAAAGGCCTCCAAACCAGCACACTATATTGTAAAATTGAGTGGATTTGGAGACGTGGAGGAGGCGACAAGACCTGTACACATCTGGATGACTGTAGAGAAGAGAGGTTAGACACCTAAGTTACAGATGGCTTGCATGGAAGAGAATGGCAATGGTTCATGGGAAAGGTCTACAAAAGAAGAAAGGCAAGTTACTGTTGCCACATTACACTTCAGTTTTACTGTAAAACACAGGAATATGAGATAGAAAGATACCTCCTGAGTCAGCACATCTAGTCAGCTGCTGCTTCAGGTTACATTTTATAAAAATGTTAAAACATTGTTAAAATGTTCCTTTTTGTCTGCTCTTCAGCCATATTCTGTAACCCTAGCTCATTCAGCCCTGACAAACCAAGCTCTTTAATCTCCTTTCAGAAGGTTAAGTTCCTCATTGTTTTCATAACTCTACAGTCCTTCTTTGTGTGTGTTCCAGTTTGAATTCACTTTTACCGAAGTCTTGATGCGTTTCACTCAGTCCTTCCCAACAGAACAGGTGCTTTCACTAGGACACATCCAAATTCATGAAGTTGTGTAGATGATTGTGTAGCTACTGCAAAAGAACTGTCACTTTCCCCAGATTAATTAATTTATGCATAAACTTTATCATATGGTGTTTATTATGTTAAGATTGTTAAGTACTGAACTTAACTCCCCAAATCTAATGAGTAGAGTTTGTTGAAAAGCTGTAAAAGAGGCAATTTCTATCTCTGATACAACTTAACTTATCTTAACAGAGTTAGAGACTAACCAAGCAATGACTTCTTCACGCTGGGTTTTTTTTCTATATGTTAATGGACTTTTGGTACAGGTGGGTTCTCTCTAGTGCACTGGGATACATATATACAGATAAGCACAATTGTGAAGTTTTCTTGTTCCTTCAACTGTGTTTTTTTATCTTGGTTTTTTTTTTAGGTAGAAGTTACATCTGCATAATGGAATTATTTGGAAAATATTTACATATGAAATCCATCTGATTTACATATAAAATTCATCTGCAGCATATTTAGATAAACCAGAGGAAAATAAGAGATCAAGAGGAGAGACATGATCAAACTGCTTACCTATCTGCACATTGCTGATCCGGGGTAAAACAAGATCAGCAATCAGCAGAACAAGAGAATGGCCATTATTTACCCTTTCTTGGCTCAACGAAATAACTGCTCTTGGTTTGACTAAGGGTGGGGTGGATCCTGTGCAGGGCTGTTTTGCAGAGATGCTGCTCTGTGTTATCAGTGACTGCTAGGGGCTGCTCCGTGTTATCGTTGTCCACCCAGACTTCCCACACACTGCAGTCAGATGACAGTGTGTCATTTCTGTAAAGGAATTTATAACTTCTGCACCCTCAATGGCTTAACTCACTCAGCGAGAGGCCACAGGGGGCCTCACCACAGCAGAGGAATGAGCACACATCCCTCCAATACATTCCAACTAAATATTTTTCAGTAGACCAAGATCTGACTTGGGAACTTTCTTCTTCAGGAAGATTTTTTAGAGGACTTGTCTTCACATATCTTTGAAAGCAAGCTGGTAGTGTGGGCAACACCAGTATTTGGAGAGTTAAGATCTGTTGCCATACACTTATACCCCAGAGATTCTAACCCCACCTGAGTAGCTGCCTGCAGTTTTCTGTAATGTTGTATGTTTTCCATCAACATCAGCTTGTTTATTAGAGGGTATATTAATTGCCAAGTAGAATGTAAAACAGTAAAGTGTATAACATGAGAAAATATTTAAAATAATCCAAAAAGAGCTGAATTAATAAGCTGAAATAATGAGTTTGTAAGTACTACTATAAGTAAGAATTTATTCTACACTCTCTATTAGTGTTACATGGTTTGCACTGGGTTTCTTTGTAGTTGAGACAATGAGTGATATCACAGAAAACCAAAGAGAGCAAGAAAAAATGAATTTATTACAAAAGTACTCAGACTGCAAAAATCTTGCTGCCTGTGCTGCATTTTAATGTGTTTATATTGAATCATAGAATCATAGAAGGATTTGGGTTGGATGGAATCTTAAAGATCATGTAGTTCCAATCCCCCTGACATGGGCAAGGACACCTCCCACTAGATCAAGTTGCTCAAGACCCCATCCAAACCAGGCCTTGAACATTTGCATGGAGCAGGTATCCACAACTTTGCATTTTACTGTGTTTCATGCTTTGTATTGTATTTCAAATCACAGTAGTGAACTTTGTTGGCCAGCCTTTTCAGACCTATGAATCATCTACTGTAAAGTTAATCCAATTAAATCCTACCAGTATGATTGAAGTAATTGTATTTTAGGACGTCACTTGAACAGTGTATCAGGTGAAATTATGAAGAGCTTAATCACTTTGTTAATAGCACAATCCTTGTTGTCAAGTTTGAACTGTTTTTAATTCTTTCAATAGCATATCAAAACAAAATTCCTGTCATTCCTCCAGTGTCTTTCAGTATCAGCCAGAATCACTAACTTTGCAGGATTTTCTACATGCCTGAATTACACAAAACCAGAAAAAGTCAATACCACAGCCTTTTTTCAGAGAGGGATATGGTGTAATTCAGAAGAGATCATTTTACAAAATAGATTGCATGTTTTCCAGAAATACATGCTGGATTTCTTTTCTCATTGTCTTTATGGTTCATTCCTAAGGATCATTCCCATAACAAAGTTAGTGGGAGTTAAAGGCAATGTACAGTTACTGCAGTGTCACACACACCGGTGGAGTGAGAACTCCCTGTCAGTTAACACTGTGCATCCCATATCAGTGTTGCCGTCCATGAGTGCAAATAACAGGTTAGGAAATCCTGCCTGTAAGACACCAGTTTGATTATCTGGTTCATACTCTCTGTCTGTGCAAAGTAGGAGCTGGCATGTCTATGTGTGGATGGTTATTTTTTTCTATATCTTGAATTGTTTTACCTGTGAGTGAAGGTAAAAGAAACAAAGGTGCATAATATCACACCATCTTGTCCTCAAAGACTTTATCTGTTTCTGAAGAGCATGTAACCCACAATGGTAATAACATAAAGCAGGTAACTACGGCAACTTCATACTGCACATCCTGAATAGATTCAGCTACTCAGGCGGTCTGAGTTTTCAAATTCAAGATGTGTATTGTGTTGAACCCAAAATTATACAAAAAAGGCTTCGGGATTTAGCCATCACTCGCTGAAGAATTACAAACAGTCTCCACATTTGGCTGCTTAAGTGGCTGCTGAAAAAAACACATTTTTACAAGTTTACAACACCTGTAGGGCAACCTGTGACACTCCCAATGTGTGCTAGTACAGATGAGCCAAGAGATTATGAAATTAGTTTGAACAGGGTGTGTGTTTCTTTTCTTACTCGTTTCCGAATCTGTGTCATGCACTGCAGCACAGCACTTGAGAAAAAATGTAGTAGGCCTATAGTTGTTCCCATGCGGGAAAAAAAAAAAAAAACAAAAAAAAACCAAACATTTTCTCTTAGACAGCAATTCAGGAACAACAGCAATATGCAAAAATGCCTACTCTAGATGCAGGGCAGATTGCGATAAATGAGTGTTCACCCAAATGTCACAGTTAGCTTTGCAGATATGTAGAACCTACTATATAACGATCTCCCAAGACACATTTTACCTAATTTCTGTGGTTCAATCACTGCACTCAGGTACACAGGACAGATGGGTTCTGCCACCTTATTGCCACCTTATTTCCTTCTAGAGGAAACATGTAGTCACTCTAGCTTTTTATACTAGGACTTGACTGCTGGAAAGATGAGTGTCAAGAAATTTGTCTTGGTGAGGCTCATTTTCAGTAATTTTCTTCCACTCTGTTTTTCTTCCCTCGTCCTTCTCACCTTCAATCCCTTACTTCTTAGTCTATATTTATGGCCTTTATTTGAAGGATTTTCTGTCTGTTACCAAGTTGTAAAAAAAAGCTACCTGGGAGACTAGTACTAAGGAATCACAGCACATGTTGTTTCATATGGGTTCAGGCAGCAGAGGTGTCCTGTGACCTCTTCATGTGTTGCAGTTCCAGGAGCCCAGACTGCATCTTTTGCTTTCTGTGTCAGTGGCTGCTTGGAGAGTAAATGTAGACACCATGCTATACAGCAAGTGCTGTGCTATGCACAGTCGCAAGGAGATATGTGCCTTTAGAAAATTAAATCAAAGACATGAGATTGTACATTTTTCTGGCTTCATTCTTCCATCTGCCCAGTATTGCAGAAATTCAGACTTTAAGTGGTACATGCCGTTGAGCTATGAGTAGAGGATTGTTCTTGTGGTAAAAATCCTAACCTAACATAGCCATGTGGGCAAGAAGGAAAAGCAAGAAGAGGGGTGGAAAAGAAAGAATTTAGCATGGAGAAGAAAACAAGTGGTGCGATTGACACCAAGAAAAGGGGAAGAGGGCAAGCAGAAAAAGTAATGTTTTGCTCTTTAAAAAAAAGCAGAAGTAATTTTTTCCATAAATGAAAAAGAGATAAATTAAAAGAAAGGAAATATCCTAATATATAGTAGAGGCTTTGCCTACTGTAGGGTATTTTGTGCTTGTTAGAAGTAACAGCACATTTAAAAATTAGTTTCAGAAATGGTGGAGGTTCAGTAGCATTCAGGGAGAGAAATTAATGTTTTATAAGACTTGCCTACACTTGCTTAAGGCTACTGGAACCAACATGACATTAAAAGCACTGGTGACCATGTGGAAAATGTTTATGATGGGCCATACTTCTTTATGTGCATTACATTCCCATGAAGAGAATTCCATTTGAGGATCAAAAAGTTCTACGTACATCCATTTCCCGTACCTAAGCAAATTTATTTTGCTAACTTTATAACCTTCTTTTGTTACTGTTACAAAATAAAATTTCTTCCTATCTTTCCATGCTAAATTCAAGCTATCATATGCTAGGTTCTGTCTCCAATTAAAGGTTGCTGTATTTTACTGTATTTAGGCATACTACACAAGTAAATATGGATATAAGTTCTCTTTCTGGTAAAGGAATAGCATGACCAGGGAAGTTACAGCAGTAATATTATTTCAAGAGATTGTTGGAATGAGGAAGTCTATTCACAGTTACTGCCACTAGAAAAATAATATTCTCTCTCAAAAAAAATTAATAAAATATGAATATGTGAGTGAAAAACATTAAGGAAACACTGCTAAAATTTTGACAGCACATGAGAAATGTTTGTAGTGAAATTCAAAGATGTGAAAAAGAATGAAGAATGAAAATGAGGATGAATCTTTCTACCTGCTAGTAACCCAGCTAAGGGTAAAATGATCAAAATTCCCAGCTGGTCAAACGTGACAGTCATCACCTGGAGAGAAGAGCACATGGTTAGAACATGTCTTAGTCACATCTGCTCGAAGTAAAGTGACATTACACATCTTTTAATAATCACACAATGTGGTTTTGCTGCAGGTTAAGCAAATGCCTACCCTAGATCATGTGAATAGTCTGCAACCATGAAGACTATTTGTAAGCTTAGATTTAGCTATTTACACCAGTATTGTCAGGATCAAAGGCTTAGTAACTTGCTTCAATACATGTAACCCTTTTACAAACAGAGTTTTCTCTTGCTTGAGCTTATCTTGTAGTACAGACTAAAAATCTTGAACCCATTAAGTTCAATCTTTAGATTAGAGATCGTTGTATCTTATCATTCACTGATCAAGGTCATTTACTTAATGTTGCAAGTATTTTCAAGGCTATTAAGATTGAAGATTGTTGCAAGAAGTTTGAAGTGTCCATGTTCACTGGCACAAATGACACCTAAATCTGAATTCTTAATAGTTGCTGAGAGCAGCCTGTTTGCCTGAAAGGTTAACTTATTAATTTTCCATCTCTTTCTTAACGGGAAAGTCTTGGTAGGGGTTTATACTCTGCTTCTGTTTTCATTCCTCTTTTTTTCTTTTTTTTTGGTGGTGCACATACAGCAAAAAAAAAAGACCTTTTTTGTGTTCTCAGAGACAAGTTCTGTGAAGGTGACCTTACGTTTGTGCATCAACTGACATCCAGATAGTACATGAACTAGCACAAACCACAGCCACTATGAATCTTTTGGGAGGATTTTTGCAAAAAATCCTTATGTTCTACAAGAGGATGTTAGTGACTTTTTTCTTCAACAGAGAACTGTATATGGGATCCCAGTCCTTTTCCTTCAGTATCAATGGTATGGACTTGCGAATTTACTTAAATTTAGTTTTGAACTTGCTGGTATTTTCTGCCTTCACAACTTCAATCACTTAAAATAAGGAACAGATCCTATAAGCCTGTTTAGTCAAACTTCACACCAGCTTCTTGAACAACATCTAATTTAAATGCCTTGTATACCATCAAAAATAAAACTGAGGGAAGAGATGCAGTTGACTTGGGCACTAGTGGCTTTCCTGGGACTCTGCAAGCTTACATGAGCCACTGAGGCTGGTAAACGTAGACTGGTAGCACCTTCTTGTGCTGTTGTAACAATTCTGCTGCAAAATACGTATCACTGATGTTGCTGGAATACCAAGGAGTGTAAGTAATTCCGTTAACTTCAGTGAGTCTATTGGTATGAGTAAGACCTTTAAGCTCTCAGTGAGTAATGAAGGATTCTGAGTTCCTATCTCTCTCACTGAATCCAGTTAGAGATTGGATCCCTTGATACTCAGTTTAGCCAGGACTGAAGCATTACAAATTTCATATGTGAAACAGCAGTCATAATGATTTCTAAACACCGATAAACACATTTTCTATATCAGCAATTTTCATTTGAAAATAATTTTAAATGGAAAATAAAGGTATTGCCTATCAAACTGAAGACATTTATCTTTTAACCTATGATTTATTTTCTTTTGGTAGAACTCATATCTGTGATTTGTCTCAGAAGCCACATATGATAGTTTATTTAATCCAAAGATAACAGGAAACATGACGGTACCTTGTGTTGTGGCTCAATCACTGATTATATTTACTGTCTAGTATTTTGAAGATCTGTCATGTAGTGGAATGAGTGTGAAATATGCTGACTGTATTTTTATTGATCAGTTTCTTTAAAATTATGAAATTAATGTAGTGACTGTAGTCACACTCTTTTCTAATTATGTAGAGTTGCAGTTGCTGGAAGTATTGCTGCTGGATAGACATTACTGCCAATATGAATTATCTAAAATATTTATATTGTATCATTTTCTTTAACGCTTGATAGTGTTTATATATACTGATTTTTTTTTAATGCCGATTATAGGTCCTCTAAATCTTGTGAAAGCAGGTAAAAAAAACACTGCTGGACTCGACTGATAATCAGGGGGCATAATCAAGGTTTTCCAAAGACATCCTCCAAGCTCAGAAATATATTGTTACTGTTTCCATCTTCAAAATATAGAATAACAAAAGAAACCTGTCTGTTTTAATTTGCTTTAGAATTTGCACCATGGCTGAAAAAGACATCTGTTGCTCACTCTTCTTGTTTTACTGGTCTTCTGCTTTTTTTCCTCCTTTTTCCCCATGTCTCTGCTATAAATTACTGCTAATTTGTGTCACATTTTTTATGTGTCTTTTAGGTATTGGAATCGGCATGCTGGTACGGGAATATGGCAAACTGTCTAACCTGGATAAATTCTACTTTTCCTTTCCGGGAGAACTGCTGATGAGGATGCTCAAACTCATCATTCTGCCTTTAATCATATCAAGTATGATCACAGGTATGACTCTAAATATGCTGTTAGCTGACAAGGGTATTGTGGTTTAACTTTCTAAAGGAAATAACCTTTAAGAACAATTTGATGAAACTCTGTAATGAAAAGTTAGATTACATACATTTAGAATTGAAATGGAAAATGTCAAGAGGTGGAAGATGAAGACATGCAGAAAAGAAAGCTGCAAGAGACAGAGTGAGAAATAGCAGCAGAAAATAGTCAAGGGCTGTGTCCAAAGTAATGAAGGGAGGTGAAACACTTTTTTCTTCTCTCCTTTACGTATTAAAAAAGGGCTTGATGTTTTAATTAATAGACAGGAGAGCAGCATTTTTATATAGAAGATGAAATGAGGCAGAAAGCAAAGGAAATCATGGTCTCAAGCTTCGCCAGGGGAGGTTTAGGCTTGATATTAGGAAAAAATTTTTCACTGAAAGGGTGATTCGCCAATGGAATGCGCTGCCCAGGGAGGTGGTGGAGTCATCGTCCCTAGAGGTGTTTAAAAACAGATTGGATGAGGCGCTTAGTGCCATGGTTTAAATGACAATTAGGTGTTGGTGTTGGGTCATAAGTTGGACTAGATGATCTCAGAGGTCTTTTCCAACCTTGTGATACTGTGATACTGTGAAAACTGCACTCTTGTCATATTGAACTCTGTAACAGGAGATCCAGAAAAAGCTACCAAGATAAGACATGTATTTCCTTTTCTGAAAGGCATTTATTTGTGAAGTTGGGCCCGTGTCTTCAGAAACAGATGAAATAATTAGAATAACCATGAAATTAATTATTTATTAAATGTATTCCTGTCTGTCACTTGCGAGGGGAAAAAGGAATTATGCTGTTAAAAATATTATGCTGCAATTTAATGTTTAACGTTCTCTTATGAATAAACTGCATTTGTAACTGCTAACGCTAGCTTTGATTTTAAATATTGCAGATTGCAGGAGTTAAATTCATGCAGAGAGATGAGAATGAGATGCTCTGATTCTGACCTTGGTCTATCCAATTTACATAGAAAAGAAGGGCTTATTTTTCTACACCTATGTTAGGGTTTTAGGCATGAAAAAGGAAACAAGATTAATAAGGAACAGAAGGTCCTTCAATAGAATATGTAGAGCTTTGCTGCTCTTGAAAACAAAAGCACTAGCTGCCTGTGTTCAAATAGTACTGAGACGTGTGGATGCACATGATGATTTTAGCAGTTCATCAGCATCCGTCTTCAGGATGTTGTTGAGATATTCTGCTTCTTAGAAAAGAAATTTCCATGCACCAGAAATGCAATTTGAATTTAATAAGTAGGCCTCTGTATAATCATAAAGCACACTAGTCCAACAGAATAGTTGAGATTGAAAAGAGCCTCTTTGAGACCATACAGGCCAAACCCCCTGGCTCAAGCAGGGTCAGCTAGAGCAGGTTGCACTGAACCATGCCCAGTCAGGTTTTGAATATCTTAAAGCACAGAGACTCCACAACCTCTCAAGCCAACGTGTTTGACCAGCCTTACAGTAAAACAGTGTTTTCTTGTTCAGATGATGTTTCATGCTCCTTTAATTTTTGGCTATTTTATCTTATGTCTGGGCACCACTGAGAAGAGCTTGGCTCCGTCTTCTTCATTCCCACCCATGAGGTATTTATACACATGAATAAAATCTGCCAGAGATTTCCCTTCTCCAGACTGAACAGTCCCAGCTCTCTCAGCCTCTTTTTATGTCAGAGGTGTTCCACTCCCCTTATCATCTTTGTGGCCCCTTGTATGGGCCATTGTGGAATAATTATGAGGAGACTAGGCTTTGCACTTTGTTCAGACTTCCTACACTCTTATACCAAAATATGCTGCAAAAATAACTTTATTTTTGCTTTAGCCAGCAACTAGAAGGTAAGCAATGTCAGGAACCCAGTTTCATTGTTCACCAGTCGTATGAATACACAAATAGTAACTAGATCAATCCACTGCTTCCACACACCATTCGTGCGTGCACATAGCACATAAAAGCTAACCCTATGCTCCTCACCATGGGTCAGTGCTCAGTGACACCATGAAAATCTCCTGAGTGCTGTGAACCTCTGGTTGGTCGTCATTGGAGGGCCTCGGGCTGATTGCAAGGAAATAAATGTCCTTTCCCTGACCTTGCATTGTATTGTTTCTATGTATTCCAACCTGTTTCTGGAGGTGCAAAGCCCCCATCCCTTATACCTTTCTATGGATTCATTCCAGTAAGTCCATCTCTTTCTTGTACAAGGGAAGCCAGAAATGAGCAGGTGTGGTTTTTACCAGTGTTGTTTTTAGAGGAAATATCACCTCTCTCCACATGCTGGCAGTGCTTTTCATTATGCTGCATAGGAAGCTCTTGGCCACCTTTGCTATAAGATGTTGCTTTCTTGTGGTCAGCTTGTAGTTTACTAGGACCCTCAGGTCCTTCTCTGCAGAGCTCTTCTCCAGGCAGTCAGTCTTCAGTGTGTAGTGGTGCCCTGCATTATTCCTTCCCTGATGTTGAGCTTTGTCTTTATCCTTGTTGATCATCATGAGATTTCTCTCAGATGAATTCTCCAGCCCATTTAATACCTCTGAACAGCAGTACAACCACCTTCTCCTATTTTGTTATCATCTGTGAACTTGCTGAAAGAGCACTCTGCCCCTTCATCTGAATCAATGATGAAGAAATTAAACAGTATTGGCCCTAATATTGACCTCTGGGGTACACCAGTAGTGATTTGCCTCCAATCAGGCTTGTTCTGTGCCTGGCTGTTCTGTAGTTTTCCGTTTACCACACAGTGCAATTATCTAACCCGTACTTTGTCACTTTTTTCTGTGAGGATGTTATTGGAGATAGTGTTGGAAGCCTTACTAAAGTCAAGGTAGACAACGTGACCTCTTTGCAATTCTGAATTTTAATGCCAAACCAAAATCCGCACTTTCACAAACTGCTGTAAAGAATAGAACAAGGAGGGGAATGAAAATATTAAGGAGAACCCATTATGTGTCTTCGCCTATATCTATGACCAAGACAGAAGCCTCATTGTTAGTGACAAGGGCACATCTCTCTGCATTTGGCTGTGAACCTTCTCTGGAATGAGACCCAAAAGTATTTTCCTCAAAAGTAACCTCACCATTATTGACTAAGCACAGGACATATAAGGATAGCACCACAACCTGCGTGCATGCTAGCTGTCTACGGTGGGACCAGATATGTTATGAATATGCACACGTCCTCAGAATTTGTATGTTATGCAGACCTCTGTAGGGCTTATATCCAATGATCACAGCTGTCAGAGCTGGGTAGTATTCACATGCTCAGTGGCAGGTATTTAAGGCCCCAGTACATGTGAAGTTACTGCAATAAAACTTGTGACAACACATCAGCTGGGCCTGAATAACTGTCTTGTAAACTAAGTGGATGCTACTTATTTCACCAAGAGAGAAAATTAAAATATTAAACCATGTTTTTGTGCCTTTGCTGCTGCTACGAGTGTCCAGAGACAGTTGTAGTAGCTTATTTGGCACATAATTGTAACCAGACCATTGCACTGGGTCTAAAGGCATCTAGGAAGTTTGCCTATACAAGGCTATTATGTGAATGCATGTCAGGTCAAAATACTGGACTTTGGTGACCAGTAACATCTTTGTACAGAAATCACAAAGACATTATTGATGATATGATCTGCAGTTTTCTTTTCTAGGATTACAATGTCTTAAAAGGTGCACTTTGAGACACTGAGTTACATACACATACATGTGCCATGACAAGATCTTTGTCCATTTGGACATAATAATTCAAAACAAGTCCACAGCAAAATCAGTGTTGGTAGGAATCGCTCCTTGAGATTCCAGGAGTTTCTGTAAAATTTTAACTATTAGTAATTTTAACTTTTGGGAGAAATCCTGTTTTAGTGGAAAAACTCTCCCTGACTCCTTCAATTAGAGCAGGGTCACATAGCCTGTTTTCAATTCTCCCTCTGTTGTTGAATGTAGGGCTTTGTAGAATGTGGGTTTCCTTCACAAATCCAGTTCCTCAGAGTGTAAAAGAGGGAAGGCATTGTTTACATATAGATTTTATGTAGTGTATGAGTTGCAATCAGTGGAGTTCTTCCACTGAGCTGCCAGGAGGCTGAATTGTAATCTAGTAAAAAAAATAACGTAAGCACTAAGCATTTGGTTTTTTTTAAAAAATTTGAAAAGTGTGGTTAATAGGTCTTTGCTTTGGGAACAGAAGGGTCGGAGTAGTGTCATGCTATTTTAAATTATTCTTAGTCTACCTTGCAGATAAATTTTAATTGTTCTTTTCTTCTCATAATTATTTTAATGGATGGCAGATGTAAGTTTAATTTACTCTGACCTATTAGCCCAATGCTTATAATTTGGTTCAAAATATCTAACTCTTTTGGATCTCCAGGAGATTTCTATTCTTTAAATTAGGTAACAGTACACTAATGCATCAGCAATGTGAAGGAATTATTTGTATTTTCTGTTTCCTGCTCTAGCAGCATGGGAAAATTGAAATGAAAATCAAAAACCTGGAGTGTTACTCAAGACAACTGCTATAATGTCCAGAACTACACCTCTACTGAGTGTAATACTCCACAACGAAGATTAACTCATTTGTAGTAATGTTCTAAAAGAAGAAACAATTAGGCAAATATAAAAAAATATATTATTTTTAGTTGCCCTGTAGGGAGAAAGAATTGAGATTAATCTCTTCTGTGCTTCCTGGAAGGCTTAAATCTAAAACATTCTGGGAGTACTTCAAAGCCTATAAAATGTCTTTGAAAGTTTTAGAAATTCACAACTCATAATTTCATTAAGAGAACAAAAATCATCTAGAATTCTGCAATATATTTCATCGCATGTCTTCATACTGAGCAGACTAATCCCCTTGAATCATTTCTAGCCTTCTTTTCCTTAGACTGAGATTCACAGGGTAGATAATGGTAGTAAATATTTGCAAATCTGTTTTCTGTCTGGATCACAACAGGACTTAGGCTGGAGACAACCGCCCAGTTTCCTGGACAATTGTTCCTCCATACTTGAGTGCAAGCTGGGGAAACTTACATGCCCAGCTTGGACCTAAGTCATCAGGATGAAGTGTATGGCTTTCTTTCCTACACCTAAGTCCCGTGCCAGTAGCTCGTGTCAGGAGAGCTTGATCTTACCCAACACCCACAGCCCTCCCAGAGAGACAACCAAATTGCAATGGCTCTGCTTCCTGTCACTCTTCAATCAGTCCTTCTAAGCTGAGGTTATTTCAAACTGCCTGTCTCATTGATTTTCAGATTACAAGCCATGGGCCATGAATGTTATCTGTCAAAAACTTCCCCTGAAATCTGGGATCACGTGTCTAATAAATGACCTTTCTTTGATGATGTTTCCAGAATTTCCTTAATTGCTAGAAATCTTAGCTCTGTAGCGGTCACATCTATTTTTGTTTTCTGCTTCATGCTTTGGGTTGAATGATCTGACATATAACACAGCAGGTTCATGTCTTAGATCAATATTGGTGACATGATTTTACCTGCTATTCAACATCTGTTTTAAGTTTTACAATAACCTCTCACTCATTTCTTATCTAGTCTCCCTGACAAAACAATAATAAAACTTTTCCTTACGTTTCTTACATTCCTTGCACTTCCAGTCTTCACAGCAGCTCTAAAGAGGCTAGAGCAGATGCCTGGGAGTTTCCTGGCTTGTGAGTTTGCGATGGGTCAGCTATGGAGACTATCAAAATTCCTTAAAGCAATTGATGAGGTATTTGTGGTTTACACATACATTGTTCATATGTACACACACTGTTCCTCAGTTGTCTTTCTGAGAGCAGCTGTGTGTGAGATATAAATACAATAACTGCCTACTTTCATTACTGCTACATTGCTGTGCAAAGCATCCTGCTAGTTCCACTTTTCCTGTTACCAAGTGCACACTCTGATTTGCACTTCCTGCTTGTAGTACGAAGATAATGATTCCACGAAAAATGTGGCTAGTTCTAACTGACAGTGACCTATTACAACTGTATGAGAAAGAAAAATGTCTCAGTGAAGTACTGAGATTATATGACTTTTCCCATTTGCGGAGACTACTGTTTTCCCTGTGCAATAAGGATGCTGAATCTTGGCTGATGGATGGGTGTCTTTGTTCAAAATCAAAGTGTCACTTTCCTGCCTTGGATCTGTGTTTGGGAATTCATACTTTACTTACTTGCCACCAAGTTTGGTGAATGTACAAAATGAGACACCAAAGAGCTGAAATGCAATGAGAAAAATTCAAAGTATAGTATTAATAATATACATTGTGCAAAGGACAGAAAGTGGTACACTACTGTTAATAAGTTTTCCCTTCAGTTGTACTGAGGGGTGCTAGAGGTACTGTCCCCACTGTCCACCTGCAGTCATTGAGGCAGGGAGGACTGCAGAGTCATGGGCTATTAATGGACAAGGCTTTGTGCCCATCCTCTTTGCATTACTTCTGTCACAGTCTTCTGCTCCTTTCCCATCAATACCAGTTGACCTTATGCAACTGAGACAGCCTCTACATTATTTAAGGTTTTAAATTATAGTAATAAAACTTTGAAATGCACTTCTGTTTCATAGACCATGATTACCACCAGCTCTCAAGGGCAAAGAGACCCAAAACAGCAGCTGTTCTGCAGCACTGGCAGTCACTGCCTCCTGTCCTGGTTGTATCACCAGGGGGCTGCTGATGGCACCACTGTGGATGGTTCTGAAAAGAGATTGTGTATTCTACTCTTTTGTGCTGGAGTTAGGAATGTAAACAAAAATGCCACTGTATAAAATAGATTGTATTCACTTTTATACTCCGTTTCCCTGTGTGTGAAGAGCATGATTGATCAAAAAATGCAGTCATTTGGTTGTTCACTCCATGCTGTATGAAAATGTAGTTCTGTAACGGATTTTATTATGAGGTACAAAGTACTGATACCAGTGTAAAAATTCTGTTTTATGTGAGAAATATAGGTCATTCCAAGGGCAGGAACAAAATATGAGGTGGAGCTAAAGGAGTGGTAACTTTTCAACATCTTTGAAGATTTTATTAATGTATTGTAAGTGGTTCCCTCTCCTACACTCCATTAAATAAAATGAAAATACTAGTATTAATGAGTAGTTGATTTGTTTTGCCTTATTTTATAGGTTGCTCCTTAGGAACTGCCATCATCTTTTAAGTCTATGTTAACGGCCAGCTTCAGAAAAAGCACACTGCTCTATGATTTGTTACAAAGTCCACAGTACTTTACCTAGTGCAGAGATACATAATTACACTGCTCCACAGCATTTTCACTAGTACACTAGTGCAGAGTTTGAAAGAGCTCAGATGGATTTTTATTCAACTAAAAACAGAAGGTATTTCAAATTTCAGTGGCCACTTTGGAGTAGCAGACAGTGTGACTATTAATTTCTTTGAATGGTTTACCTGACTTCAATATCTGCGGAGGTTTTTTAATTAGCTTCTTGGTTTCTTTTACCTTAAATATTATGCATTATTTGTATTCCAAAAGTTCTGAGTAACTTCTGAAAGAGGAGTACGAGAATCATTGCAAATTTTATTCCATTTCCTAAGAAACAATAAGAAAGTTGTAGACCTATCTGGAAGCAGTGAAAAGAGGTTGACTGTTGGCAGTTGAGTGAAGACACTGCTGTATTTAATGGGAGTGGTGTTGTCATTAGTGGCAGAAAAGTGTTTAGAATGTTCCAAAAGAACCTTTCTAAGCAGCAAGGCAAAGAAAGATGAGTGTTTGTCACAGAAAGGTTAGAAAATCAGTTTCCTGGATTGACATGAAGCTTCAGCAGTGCCAGTACCATTGAAACATGTATTTCAGTGTTTTTCCAAAGCTTCATTATAACTTTTTCAGTACTTTCAAAAGCATAGCTTTGTTTAGGAACATTCCCTGTTCCCCTGTGACACCAAGATTAAAAAAAAAAAAAAAATCACTCTTGTCAGACAGAAAATAGACAGTAAATATTGGTCTTTCTTGAAATTACAACTTTGTGTTATACTAAAGTGTCACTTTTTTAAGTCTATGAGAAAGAGAGCAATTCATGGTTCCATCAGTGGCTACTGGTAAAAATTTCTGTAACACCATATTTCATACTTAGTTTTGTTTAAATCAGACTCTTCTCTTAGGTAAAGTAGCTTTATACAGTAGCATTTCAGCGAAGCATATATTTACATACATATATTTAAATACATATATTTACAACAATAAATATATACAACAAAACAAGATTGTGGCAGAAATTTCAGAGGGACTTCAGATTTGCAAATGACTGATGGTGCTGTCATCCCATGTTAGCAGTACTCTTGGTTTGATGCTCTTAACCAGGTAAACAGGGGTTCTAAAAGAAGAGTCAGAGAAGCTATGTGTCTTTCACTGTGGCAACGTAAAGTATTCCACATGCAAAAATCAGTAGTTGAACACAACTCTGGATTAAGCTGGATGGTTGTAATCTTACTGGTTTTCCACTTTCGATTTTTAGAAAGTTTCACAATTTTGTTCTCCTTTCTGTTTATTTTATAAAGATAATAATCCTGAGAATTGTCTAGTTTTAGAGAAAAAATAATATCTATAAAAATAAAAGAAAATTAAATTGGTAATCTTCCTGGAAATACCAATCAAAAGATTCCAGTAAAAAAAAAAAGACCATATACAGAATAAAAAAATTATTGCAAGGTGGGAAACAGCTGGAGTTTTCCTTTCTTCTCCAGCGTTTAAAATGGGTTGTCTACGTATCTTAAACAAAAGCATATGCTTTTTCTGTTCTGTTGAGGGTCTTGTACCATCCTCATCCCTATTGTGCTTTGATGCCTTCTGCTATTCTGTCAAAGTTATTAACATCAGTCATATTATTTATCCTCCTGTCCTTTCTTCAAAAAATAAAAAGATATATAGTCAGTACAACATTTCATTTTGCTAGGGTTTTGAGGTCCGGGGACAAGAAAGAGAAGATGTGACAGGCATCATTTCACTGTTTGTTTTCTTTTTTTATTCTTTTACATGTGAATGGATTGTAAATTAGTGAATATTAGGCAAAAAGAGAAAAACAGTACAAAGAGCTTTGAGTTGGAGACTGTAGGATAGAAAACATGAAAGTTGAATTGTAAAAGAGTAGGCAATTGATTCCCAGATGCGGCATCCAATATTAAAATATTAAGCCGGTTCTGCTAAAATCATGTGGGCAGAGAGTTGGGTAGGTTAGTAGATTTTAACACCAGTTGGTGTCTTCTGTGATCATCTCCCTTAGTTCTTGTGTATCACAGGCACAAAATTTTATTCCATGCTTAAGTGCCTCTAGCTGAATTAAAACATCTCTTGTCGAAAAAATTAAAGAACTAATTTGAAATACTGCAGTTTTGAAATACTGAGGGATGAAGAGAATCCATCATGGCTGTTTTGAGCTCTGTAGAGTAGGCTACATTTACAGTTCATCTGCTCAAACCTGCTTAAACAATTTAGAAATTGTGGATAGGCTAAGGGAGGGAAAGAACAAATACAAAAAGTTATAAAACTTTAGTTGTAATCCACAGTAGATACTCAAGTTTAATTACACTGTTTTTATGATCTTATCTTTACTTGCAACACTGCAGGCATTTGATTTTGAGTAGCCTGAGTGCATACTAGTTTGAGAAATAAGTTGTCTTATGAAGTGAAATCAATGTTAGTTGTATGCTTTGTTTAACACGTTCCATTAAATCTTTCAGTTACGCCCAAAGAAATTAGAAAACCATGATATTGCTTCAAAGGAAATTTAATTTTCAGTTGGCTTAAGAAGGCTAGTAACTATCAATTATATTATCAGTTGCTTACTAACGGGATATATCTGGATGAAAGCTATTTTTTATATATTGTGTTTTCCTATGTATAACAAGCTAATGTGAAAACAAAAAAAGTAGCTTAAGAGCATGAAGTACCCTGTGCAAACATGTTTTTCTGGTGCCTTTAGTGAATGCTACTTCATTCTCTAAATGGAAGCATAATCCAGAATGCAGTTTTGTTTCATAGTACAGCACTTAAAAAAAAAAAAAAACAACAATCCACACCTGTCATCCTCAAAGCAAACTTGTATTTATTTAGTCATGTCTGACTGACTGATTTTTATGCTTTTAATAGCTACTAGCAAAGCAGCACCAACATGACAGTGGAAGCACCAACTGGATTCTACCACAGCTCACTTACTAAAAAGCAGGATCATTATCCCCTTTAAGAAGGCAAGGGCAAAGTTATATCTCTGTAAATCCAATGAGCATAACAGTTGGCAAAGAGATTTCACTTGGAGCCAAAAGAATGGCTGTCACAGGAACTTCGTGTCATGCTAATTGTAAAATCTTTGTAACTGAGTACCCCAGGGAAATAAACTTGCATGATTATTAGGCTCTTGGCTGAGTAGAAAGACTGCCAAGCAAAAAAAATCTTCAGACAAGCTTTGTGAAGCAGTCCGTCCCATGGAAATATTATCTCGCCTCTACTCTCTGTCTCACTGCTATTGACAGTCAATAGAAGCTTTAGAACAAGATTCCGTGTCTCTACTTTATGTGAACTTTTCATTAAAATATACAGAACTGTGGCAATACCAGTTTGCTCTCTTTTAAAAATATGATGTGAAATCTTCTAACATAATATATAAGGTGCAAAAGTTTCAACACTGATAGTCTTTGAAAATTGCTCTTCTATTGTCCATAGAATCTATTAGTTATTGCTATACATTCTCAAGAATTCTCACTGCCATAATTTCCACAGTTGAGCCCACAGCAATTTAAAAGTCCTCATTTCTACCTGGTTTTTTTTCCCAGTTCTCAAGGTGAGAAATGAAAATTATTGTTTAGATTCTGTGTCCATTATGTTGGTTTTGCCTCAAATGATATTCCTGGTGCTGACAGACTCCTTTATGTAACAGCTGTGGCATTGCTTTTTTCTGTGCATTGGTTTGTATTCCCTTGTCATATGAGTTGTTCTTTATCCTTATTTGCTCTACAAGTGATATAGTCTTTACATCATGATTTCTGCATGTACGTATAGTTCTTCTGTACTCTTTCTGATTATGCACTGTCCCATAGAAGACCTCAAAATAGCCAAATACGTGATGAAATAAAATAACCTTCATTCTCCCCTTCCAGTACCATTTGCCTTTTGAATAACAATTAACAGAACAAGTAAGGCATTATATGAATGCTCTAGGCACAAGCTGTTACTGCTGTTAATACACCTTCTGAAAGAGACATCAACACGTGGTTAAAGTATGCTTGCTAAGATCCTTTCTGAGCTCAAAGATCAATAAGTTACATTTGTGTAAGGTCTTTTGAATTTTCTTCCTTGGATTTTGAAACTTTTTTTTTTTTTCTCTACGAAATCATGCTTCTCTGATGTTAAATATTTACAACGTTTTTGTTTTACTATACAAGGAAATCTGGCCAGTCCTTGGTAATCTGAGTCAATAGACATAATATAAATGGATGACAAATGTATAGTAAAGACATAACAGTGAATTATTAACTACTGAGGTTATAGACAGTCAAGTTTTACAGTCACAATGCTCATTTTACCCTTGTTATTGAATTGTATGTGTACAGATGTAATTGTAAACCTTTTAAACAATTAAAAAATACTTCATGAGCAGTTTGATATAATGTTGTTGCCAGAAGTTAAATTAACCTCAGTATAACACGTGCTTCAACACTTTACTTTCCTTCACCAACTGAAAAGTGCCCTCATTTCCTGGCAGTAACAGACAAAGGCAGAGGAGTGGGAATAGAACAGACTGTAGAAAAGCTTTAATTAATGAAAGTGAGCCCACCAGGAATGAACCTTACTTGTCTGTATTTGCATTTGAGCAACCTGGAGTAATAGCCCTGAGCATCTCCATTCCTGTGGCTTTTAATTTTAAAGCAAAAATATTACAGATCTGAAGAAAGTGAAGCTATTATTTAGGTGAATATGGAAATAAATTGTAACATACTTTCATGACCCGAAGGAGTCTAACTTATCACAAACATCAGGCAATCAGAAACACTCAATTATCTTTTTCTTTGAAAAATCTAGAGAGAATAGATTTTTGCAAAGAAGCAGAAGCAAATATATTGGTCTGCTACAGACGTATTTCACTAATGCAACTGGCAAATAGGTATTTAGAAATATTTTGAATAAGGAAAATTTTCCTGCATAGAAATCAGAGACTGTAAATAATTGTCTTAACAAAAATAACAAATTTCTTCTGAAGCAATTTTTTAGTGTTTTGTGTTTGTGATTCTTTTTTGCAGGTGTTGCTGCTTTGGATTCCAGTGTTTCTGGGAAGATTGGTTTGCGAGCAGTCATTTATTATTTCTGCACTACGGTGATTGCTGTAATATTAGGTACACTGTGATATTGTAAATTTTAAAATACTCAGCACTGCCTGATTACCAGTATGCAGCACTGTAACATTACTGATTTCATGAGGCAGGATGGAGAGAAGAGACAGGAATCATAACAAGCATCTTTACCTACTTTCAGAAGGACAACAGGGAGAAGTTAGTCCCACTGTTCATAGTTGGGCTGTATTCATATCCAATGTGAAGCCACAGGCAATTTCACCATACACTTCAGTTCAGGGAAGATTAGGAGCTATCTGCTTAGGTAGTGACCAACAATGGGAAAGGTGAGTGTATATCAAAGGCCAGCTTTAACTACAAAGAGAATTTCCTCAGTAGCAAAATGATAGTCATTGGATACAAGCATGCATAATGTGTCCCACCTGGAAAAGTGACAAAAAACATTGCTTTCCATCTAATTTCCTTCCAGAAGTTTTTGTAACCTCTGTCACTGCCAGGCTCCACTGCTACCTCTCTGAAATCCACATCTCCTCTTACAGGAAGTTCATTCCCTACCGGTAACCTTGAGGTCTTTTATTATTTCAGCCTGCTTTCTTAAATAAGAAATACAATTAAAGCCTCCTGTGTCAGCCATCGCAGTGTTTGTGGCTTATCTTTGTATTTGATGAGACTAAGTGAATACTATGCCTAGATGTCACCCACGAAAAAGAAACATATTTATTTGAAGCGTAAAATATACATTTTGTGTGACCTACTTGTGGTATGCAACAATAGAGAAAGAATCACATAAGCACATATAAGGCCAGATTAATTTCTAAAGGTTGCATCATTGGGAACAATCATCTGTCACTGTGGTTACACTGTTTAGGCTATCTCATCTGGGAGTTTTCTGTGAATAGACCAAAGAAAATTAATGAAGATTAGCAATAAGATGTATCTAACTCTGAAATTGTCCCTATCCTGAAAGAGAGGCTAAATCACACAATCTGCAGAGGTCCTTGCTATGTTAAGCTATTCTATGATGCTGTTATATTAGTTGTTTCATTGTGCAGAGTTGCACAAATTCAGTTCAGTTTTATTCACAGTTGCTGTTAAAAAGCCTTTTTCCTGGCTGTTTGAAGGGTAATTCAAATGCGTCTTTCTCCCTACGCTGAGATTTAGTAGTTTTATTTGCTTTAGTTTTTGGGGGATTTGGGGAGGGGGAGGTGGGGGAGGCAGGAATGTACATTTGGAAAAGCTTAGTATTTAATGTAATAGTAAAAAATGCCTAGAATGAAGCCAGTGAAATAAATGGAAAATTTCTCATTGATATCACTGTTCACAAGGTAGTATTTCTTGCCCATAACTTTTTATTTTAGTCTGTTTCTAATCCCTTCTCTTATGTAAATTTATTGCTAACTAAGTTTGCAAAAACATCCTGTTGTACTTGAGGGTCATAGGACAACACATTTGTATTTGCATCTGAAAGTTATCAACGAGAAGATCTGCATAAGGGAAAAGATAGATAGCAATTCAAAATGTCACAACCCAAAAGTTACAGAACACTTCAGCTGAAGCCCAGCTGAAGTAATTTACTGATTTGGTGAGCAGTGATTTAGGACCATACATGCCCAAGCAAAACTAGAGTGCCCAAGTCCAATGGTGAAGCTGCAAATAACTCTTTTGAGGGAAATGACACATTTAAGGACACCACCTGTTGACTTCTCTTTTTTGAACAGCCTGGACTGAGCACCTAGGGAAAGCATTTTGTGAGTTTAGCTCACAAAGAATTTAGATACAGGGGATACACTGAAGCAGGATGCACTGATGTGTCTGCTTGCACTGTAAGCTCTTCTTCTGGTTCTTCTTCTGCAGGGATTATCTTAGTTGTGACCATTAAACCTGGAGTGCCTCAGTCAGCAAGTGAGATTGACCGAGTGGGCAGTACCCCAGACATCACTACTGTTGATGCCATGCTGGATCTGATCAGGTGAGAATTTCTTTTTTAGTTTCCATACCCTTGTTGCAGAAGTCAAAACAAATAGCAATAAAGTTGTGATGGGTCATACAGTAAAAATATTTTCTGATGCTCTTTGAATAAGTAAGGAGAAAAAAACTTGTATTCCAACAGGTTAGACATTTTTAGAATATATTCAAAGCAATTTGTTAAAAGAAATTCTGTTTACACCAGAACTTTGGTAAATAAAGCAATGATAACAAAAGTTCCCACCTTCGCAGAAATTCATATGCTAGTTTACCTAGTGTGAAGAAGATATCCAGAAAAAAATGAATGATTGGCAGGTTACTGACTGACAGCTTCTGAGTCATCCACCTGAAATTGCAGTGATGGACAACAAAAGGAGCCAGAAGACATAATGCAGCAGGAAAACTATATGGTATAGTTGCCATCACAGAAACATGATGGAATTACTCACACAGCTGGAGTGCTGCAATGGATGGTTACAAACTCTTCAGAAGGGATAAGCAAGGAAGGAGAGGCAATGGGGTAGTCCTATGTGTTAGGGTGTGTTTTGATTGTCTAGAGCTTAATCATGATGATGGTAGGGTTGAGCGTCTATGCGTAAGAATCAGGGGAAAGCCAACAAGGAGATACCATGGTTAGAGTCTGTTAGAAACCAGTCAACCAGGATGAGGAGGCAGGTGAATATTCTAGAAGCACCTGGGAGAGTGGGAGAGGTCTCACAATTGCTGCCCCTTGTTCTCATGGGACACTTCAACTTCCCACATATCTGCTAGAAATTCAATACAGCAGAGAGGAAACAGTCTAGGAAGTTCCTGGACCATGTGGCAGATAACCTCCTGACACAACTGGTGAGTGACCCAATGAGGGAAGGTGTCGTGCTGTAGCTGTTTTTTGCAGACAGAGAATGACATGTGGGTGATGTGATGTGATGTGATGTGATGTGATGTGATGTGATGTGATGTGATGTGATGTGATGTGATGTGATGTGATGTGATGTGATGTGATGTGATGTGATGTGATGTGATGTGATGTGATGTGATGTGATGATTGGAGGCCACCTTGGGCATAGCAGTCACAAAATGATGGAATATTTCTTGCAGAAGTAAGGAGAGGGGTCAGCAAAACTGCCACCTTGGACTTCTGAAGGCCAGATTTTGGCCCATTTAGGAAACTGGCTGACAGAATTCCCTAGAAGGCAGTCCTGAAGGGCAAAGGAGTCCATGAAAGCTGGTCGTTCTTCAAGGAGGAAGTCTTAAAGGCACAAGAACAGGCTGTCCCCATGTGCCAAAAGCAGAGCTGGCAGGGAAGACCAGCCTGGCTGAACAGAAAGCTTTGGATGGAAATCAGGAAAAAAATAGAGTTTATGACATTTGGAAGAAGGGGCAGGCAACTCAGGAGGACTGCAAGTATGTTGTGAGGTTATGAAGGGAAAAAATTGGAACCCCAGCTATGCCTTAATCTGGCTACTGCAGTAAAAGACAATATAAACTGTTGCTGTAAATACATTACCATCAAAAATCAGAGAATCTCCATCATTTACTAGATGTGTGAGAAAAAATAGTGGCAAAGGCTGAGGAAGAGGCTAAGGTGCTTAGTGCCTTCTTTACCTCAGTCTTTAATAGCAAGACCACCTGTTCTCTGGGTTCCCAGCCCCCTGAGCTGGAAGACAGAGATGGGAAGCATCTGGAGAATGGAGTCCCTGTAATCCATGAGGAAATGCTACACTGTCAAACACACCCAAGTCTATGAGGCCAGGTAAGAGCTACCCAAGAGCACTAAAGGAACTGCAGAAGTGATCGCCAAGCCCCTTTCCATCATTTATCAGCAATCCTGGCTGACCATGGAGGCCCCTGTTGACTGGAATTCGGCTAATGTCTGCTAGAAAACCCAGAAGGAGAAACCAAGGAACTACAGGCCCATCAGGCTGACCTCAGTGCTGGAGAAATGTATGGAGCAGATCGTCCTGAGTGCCATCAAGCAGCAAGTATAGGATAACCAGGTGAGCAGACCCAGTCAGCACAGGTTTACAAAAGGCGGGTCCTGTCTGCCTAACCTGGTATCGTTCTATAACAAGACGACCTGCTTAGTGGATGAAGGAAAAACTGTGGATTTTGTCTACCTGGACTTTATAGTAAAGCATTTGACACCATTTCCCACAGCGTTCTCCTGGAGAAACTGGCTGCTTATGGCTTTGGCAGGAGTACTTTTTGCTGCATAAAAAACTGGCTGATGGCCAGACCCAAAGCACTGTGAATGGAGTTAAATCTAATTGGTAACCAGACACAAGTGGTGTTCCCCATGGCTCGTGGTTGGGGCTGGTTCTGTTCAATATCTCTTATCAATGATCTGGATGACAGGATCAATGAGAGGATCAAGTGCACACTCAGTAAGTTTTGCAGACAACACCCAGTTGTGCGGGACTGTTGGTCTGCTCAAGATAAGGATGGCACAATAGAAGGATCTGGATAGGCTGAATTGATGGGCTGAGGCCAATTTTATGCGGTTCAACAAAGCCAAGTGTCAGGTCCTACACTTGGGTCAAAATATGCCCATGCAACACTACAGGCCTGGAGAACAGTGGCTGCAAAGCTGCTTGGTGGAAAAGGACTTGGGGATGCTGGTCAATTGCCGGCTGAATTTGAGCAAGCAATGTGCCCAGGTAGCCAAGAAGGCTGACAGCATCCTGGTTTGTATCAGGAATAACGTGACCAGCAGGAGTAGGGAAGTGATTGTGCCCCTCTACTCAGTGCTGGTGAGGCCACACCTCTAATGTTGTGTTCAGTTTTGGGCCCCTCAGTACAAGGACATTGAGGTTCTGGAGCATGTCCAGAGAAGAGCAACGAAGCTGGTGAAGGGTCCAGAGCACAAGTCTTATGAGGAGCAGCTGAAAGACCTGAAACTGTTTAGCTTGGAGAAAAGAAGACTGAGAGGAGACTTTATCGCTCTCTACAACTACCTGAAAGGAGGTTGTGGTGACCTGGGTGTTGATCTCTTCTCCGAAGTGACAAGTGATCAAATGAGAGGAAATGGACTCAAGTTGCGCCAGGTGAGATGTAAATGGGACATCAGGAAAAATATCTTCACCAAGAGTGTTGTCAAGCATTGGAACAGGCTGTCCAAGGACATAATTGGATCACCACTCCTGATGGTGTTTAAGAGAAGTGTAGACGTGGTGGTATGTGTGCTAGGTTAAGGGTTGGACTCTCTCTGAAAGGTCTTTTCCAATCTGAATAATTCTATGATTCTATTTTATGTTTCCTTTCCTCAAAGCAGGACGCAGGATAACAGTTGTAGTATGCAAAGGTTTCTTAGGGTTGCATAGTGAACAAGTTTTCTCCATCAGCGGGCAACCTCATGAGTCTTTCCCCATCGGCATCCTGGAAAACAATAGCAACTTAAAGTTCTTAGAAGGATATCCCTAGAAATGTCTATGAAAACTTGAGCAAGTTTCCAGAACTAATGTGTTTAAGGAATTAGAAAAAAAAATCACAATAAAAGGCTGCATTTTCAATAGTAGCTAAGTAATTCCCTCATAAATGTTTTTTTTTTTTCCTCCAGCTGCAATTAGTTTTCATTCCATGTCACTATTCCTACCCACAGTTTTCTTTCTGTAGAATTTCAATTATTTAAAAATCAACTGCCGCCTAATCTAAAATAGGCTTTTTCAGTATTTTTCATTTCAGGAAATATGACTTGCATTTGCAGGTGCAACTACAGTTACACAGTTCTTCAGCATTTATAAAATTACATGTGCCTAAATACGTATATGCATATACCTGCCTTGGAAATGTCACTGTCCCATTTAATAGAAAATGTCTGCTGTTGTCTGGGGTATCTGTGCCCCAGCACAGATCAAAGTAGACCTCTATGAGAGTACCTCAGTTTCTCTGAGGTTGGTATGTGAGATAGTTAGCAGTCTTAAACCCCACAGCCCCATGTTCAACAATCCACAGCTTTTCCCAGCGTCTGCCTCCTCCTACCTGGTCATGACTAGAATGGTAACTCTAGATGGCTCATCTTATTCTTCATGATCACTTGCCAAGGAAATAATGAGGGGTACTATGCAATCAGCTGCATTATAAAAACTAGTGTAGCCTGTTACCAGTAATTTTCACATGAACTTTTCCACACATATTGACAAGGCTGATGTAGTACCATGCAAAAGAATGTCCTCAAAGCAATATGAATTGTAATTCAGAATGGTTTGGGATTTTGCCACATTTTATAGCTCAGATTCTTGTAACTAAATATAAGACTGTAAGTTAGGAGTTAGAAGTTTGAAATTCTTTTATAAAGGAATTATTTTTATTTTTCCTACGTACTTACATTCATCAGATTTAAGATTTCAGTTTGAACAGATTACAGAAATTTCAAGGCTTATATAAACTACACTTGCCTTTGAATAAGTTTTGCTTTAAAATCTTGAAAAATAAAGGTAGGAGTTTATGAAAGATTTGGAAGGGAGATGAAGACTTCTACTTCAATATATAAACTGCCTTTTCCTGTACTGAACTGACTACTCAATAAATATCTAAATAATGCTTTTTTCTGTAGCTGTTTGAATCTGAAATTGGTGGTTGGAAATGAGGCACACAACTGGATTGCACTGCTTCTGATCTAATTTCCAAATTTTTCAGTGTGTGAAAATTGTTCTTGACCATGGAATAATGCATGGCAATATTCCATCAGCCAAGATCAATTTCTGAATTCAAAATTGCAATAGAGCACACCTTTTATCTGATTATTCCAGCATAAGGTTTAGAAGAGGTTGGGTTTTGAGGTTCTTTTTCCTTCCTATATTTGACAAATCCTATGAAAATTGTGTGTCCTATATTCCTCATGCAAATGATGGAGATGGTGCAGCAGGGAAGAAAATGCTGCATTTAGTAGCTCACCAACAGAAATGTCAAATATGGAAAAACAGGCCAAATAATTCAACAGTAGGAAAAAAGTTAACTGGTCGTTGGGAGTCCTGAACCCTTAATTTCTTTCAGCTTTTATATCTGGTGTTCTAAGTACTCTGGTTTCTAGATACATGAACACAACTTGATCTGTTTTTCTAGCAGCGGATTTTGTCATTTTGTTTATATAAACAACTTGGTTTTAGTATGCTGTAATGTTGAAATGCCTCTTCTTTTCTAACAGGAACATGTTCCCAGAAAACATTGTCCAGGCCTGTTTTCAACAGGTAAGTTTGAACATTCCTCTTTGCCACTTTTGTTTGCTAACTGAAAATCATTCTTCTTTGATGTTCCCAAAATTTATATCAGATAAGAATTATTTCTGAGAAGCCTAGGAATGTCCAGGAGTATCTTGATCTCCTATAAAAACACTTTTTTCTAGGAACCTTAGTTTCATTTTTATTATGATTAACACTCTGTTATCAGGTATTAAGTCCTTGATCATCCCTTGCAAAAAGACACTGTTTAGGAGCTGAGTGCAGAAACCAAGCAGTGTGCAAGACAAAATTTTTCCTTTAGTACAGGCAGAGTTAGAAGAACCATGTCATGAGATCTGTTTCCTTATTCTTAAAACCCCTTGATAGCTGATGAGATCTGTGTAACTCTGCCCTTACCTCAAAGTCTTTCACATGTAATG
This sequence comes from Tapera naevia, assembly GCA_033556795.1. NCBI lineage: Eukaryota > Metazoa > Chordata > Aves > Cuculiformes > Neomorphidae > Tapera > Tapera naevia. The sequence continues at coordinate 2,156,257 of JAUMJJ010000016.1, forward strand.
TCCATTACCAGACCTGATAATGCATCCTAAGGAAGAGGCAGCCAATTAGTAGAGTCTGCTTAAGACATCTTTCAGAAAAAGAGGAAACTGCTGTCTATGTATCGGATTTACTTCAGGTTCAGCCACCTATATCAGTAAATATATCAATTGGTTTTTGTGATGCTCTCTGCTTCCCTTTTTTGTCTTCTCCAGCAGTGTCCTACCAGTGTATCTGAGGTTTGTAGGTGATGTAGTTACCTTTTCCCAGGAAATAATGTTAAATGTCCTGCTGTGCAAAGCACTGAATGTATTTCCACTTTATAGAAGTTCTTCATGTAGATTTTCTCGTATGTTAATTACTGTCACCCACCCCTAAGGAGAAAAACAGGCTCTTTAAGGATCCTTGGCAAAATGGTAACAGCATTAAATCATAGTTAAAATTAAAGATTTATTTTGTTATCAGGATATTATGATTAGTATAGCACAGAATTTATTATCAGAGCAGCACAAAATTTCTAGAAGCAGGACCAATGTAATGTAGATTTAAAATAGCACCATTTAGATTAGGGTTTCTAATATCTTGGACCCTTTGCAGATTCAGTTGAATCCGGATATTTGGTTTGCTGTATCAACAAAACAATCATAATATACACCAGGGTTATCAAACTCATGGTCTGCAGGCCAAATCTGGGCCCTCCACCTTGTTTTAGCTGGCCCAGCACCTTGTTTCTACCCAGCAGCAGCACCAAGCTCCTCGCCCCTGCGCTCCTTCCAGCGCTGATCACATGTGCAGCGTGTGACGCATGTTACGCTGCAGGAGCAGGAGAGTAGAGGGAGTTCTGAGTTTGACACCCCTGATCTAGACTCAAAAAAAAACATATAAAAGAATAAAAGTCACTCAGTCTTTGGAGGAAGCAGATGATCATGGAGGTATCACTGGGCACCAAGGGTCCTGGTCTCAGTTCTGGTCCAAGTTCCCCCTCGGGGCTTGTAACAGCCTGGTTATACAGACAGCACTCTGGATGCTGTTATATTGTTCTGCTGTATTTTGTGGTGGTGTCATCACCACCACCTGGCTGTTGGGAGCCTGGGACCTCCAAGGCCTCAAAGGAGGGGAGCAGTCAGCCTGACACCAAGGAATCTTGAGACCAGTAGGGAGAGGAAGAAGAAATTTGGTTTGTCTGCTTGGTGCACAGAAGCTTTAGAGTCTGATAATGAGGGGCAAGGGGACAAATAAGTGGCCGGCTTAGGTATAGAGAAGAGTGTTTGCTCTATGTAATGGTGTTAGTTAAGGTAAACAAATCATCAGCAGTCTAGTTGTATCAGGTGGATCTTCTCTACAGACCTCTTCTGGGGTGGTTGTCAGCAATTCTCTCCAGATCGTCTCAACAAAAAGTCCCCTTGCCATTGTCAGGAGCTGTATCTATCACAGTATCACAGTATCACAAGCTTGGAAAGGACCTCTGAGATCATCAAGTCCAACCTATAACCCAACACTAACACCAACACTAACACCAACCCACCATCTAAACCATGGCACTCAGCGACTCATCCAGTCTCCCCTTAAACACCTCCAGGGTCGGCGACTCCACCACCTCCCTGGGCAGCCCATTCCAATGGCCGATCACCCTTTCAGTGAAGAACTTTTTCCTCACATCAAGCCTAAACTTCCCCTGACGAAGCTTAAGTCCATGCCCTCTAGTTCTGCCACTGGTCACCTGAGAGAAGAGACCAACCCCTGCCTGACTACAGCCTCCTTTTAGGTAGTTGTAGAGAGCAATGAGGTCTCCCTTGAGCCTCCTGTTCTCTAGACTAAACAGCCCCAACTCCCTCAGTCGCTCCTCATAGGGCTTGTGCTCCAGCCCCCTCACCATCCTCGTTGCCCTCCTCTGAACACATTCCAGTATCCTAACATCTTTCCCAAACGGGGGGGCCCAGAACTGGACACAATATTCAAGATGAGGCCTGACCAGTGCCGAGTACAGGGGGACAATAACTTCTCTGGTCCTGCTCACTACACTATTTCTGATGCAGGCCAGAATGCCATTGGCCTTCTTGGCCACCTGGGCACACTGCTGGCTCATGTTGAGCTTCCTGTCAACCAGCACTCCCAGGTCCTTTTCTGCCTGACTAATCTCCAGCCACTCTGTCCCCAGTCTATAGCTCTGCATGGGATTGTTGTGTCCAAAATGAAGTACCTGACATTTGGACTTATTAAACATCATCCCATTAGAATCGGCCCATCTCTCCAATCTGTCCAGGTCCCTCTGTAGGGCCATCCTACCCTCTAACAGATCAACTCTTCCTCCCAGCTTGGTATCATCTGCAAACTTGCTAATGATGGACTCAATCCCCTCATCCATATCATCAATAAAGATATTAAACAGGATGGGACCCAACACCGATCCCTGGGAGACACCACTGGTGACCGGCCGCCAACTGGATGAAACACCATTCACCACCACTCTCTGGGCTCGGCCATCCAGCCAATTCCTAACCCAGCACAGAGTGCTCCCATCTAAGCCATGGGCTGCCAGCTTCCCTAAGAGTCTACTGTGGGAGACAGTGTCAAAGGCCTTGCTAAAGTCCAGGTATACCACATCCACACCCTTCCTCTCATCCACCAGGCGAGTCACATGGTCATAAAAGGAGATCAGGTTGGTCAGGCAGGACCTACCCCTCCTAAACCCATGCTGGCTGGGCCCGATCTCTTGACCATTCTGCAAGTGCCGCGTGATTTCACCCAGGATTATCTGCTCCATGATTTTACCTGGGACCGAGGTCAGGCTGACAGGTCTATAATTACCTGGATCATCCTTACGGCCCTTCTTATGGATGGGCATCACATTAGCCAACTTCCAGTCTTCCGGGACCTCTCCAGTGAGCCAGGACTGTTGAAAGATGATGGACAGCGGCTTAGCAAGCTCATCCACCAGCTCTCTCAGCACCCTAGGATGGATCCCATCCGGCCCCATAGACTTATGAGAGTCCAAGCGGCTCAGCAGGTCTCTAACATCCTCCTCATGGATTGCAGGAGGACCATATTTCACCCTGCCCCCATCAACCACTTCAGAGGGCCAACTGTCAAGCGAGCTGGCATCCTTGCTGTTAAAAACTGAGGCAAAGAAGGCATTAAGTACCTCAGCTTTCTCTGCATCTTTGGTTACTATATTTCACTCCACATCCAACAAGGAGTGGAGGTCGCTGCCGCCCTTCTTTCTACCATTGATATATTTATAAAAACTCTTCTTATTATCCTTAACAGAAGTGGCCAATTTGAGCTCCAGCTGGGCTTTTGCTTCCTTGATTTTCCTCCTACACGACTTAACAACATCTTTGAACATGACGTGGCTTACGTCCCCTTCTTTCCATTGACGATAAATCCTCTTTTTCTTACTTAGTTCCTTCAGAAGTTCCCTGCTCATCCAGGCTGGCTGTCTGCCCCTACGACTCTTCTTACAACACATGGGGACAGCCCGCTCCTGCGCCTTCAAGATTTCATTCTTGAAGTGTATCCAGCCTTCCTGGACCCCCTTGCCACTAAGAGCTATTTCCCAGGGTACTTTCCTGACCAGTTCCTTAAATAATCCAAAATCTGCCTGCCGAAAGTTCAGCATCGATGTTCTGTTCCTGGCTTTTCTTATTACATTGTTCAGAGAGAACTCAATTATCTCATGATCACTACACCCCAGACAGCCTCCGACAGTAACATCACCCACCAGTCCTTCTTTGTTTGTAAACAGCAGGTCAAGCAGAGCCTCACCCCTGGTGGGCTCACTCACCAGCTGTGACAGAAAGCAGTCCTAAATACACTCTAAGAACCTCCTGGACTGCCTCCTCTCTGCTGTGTTAAATTCCCAGCAGATATCCGGAAGGTTAAAGTCTCCTAAAAGAATAAGGGCAGCCGATCTAGAGGCAGCCTCCAGCTGCTTAAACAATAGAAGATCCAAATCCTCCTCCTGGTCGGGCGGTCTGTAACACACTCCAACCAGGAGGTCAGACCTAACTGCCCCTCTGACTCTTACCCATAGACACTCAACCTGGTCATCACCGATCTCGACTTCAACAGCATCCAGGGTTTCCCTAGTGTAGAGGGCCACCCCTCTTCTCATGCCTGTCTCTCCTGAAGAGCCTGTAGCCTTTCATGGCAGCACTCCAGTTATGACAGTCGTTCCACCACGTTTCCATGATAGCAACTATATCATAGCTCTCCCGCTGGACCAGGACTTCCAGCTCCTCCTGTTTGTTTCCCATACTGTGTGCGTTTGTGTACATGCACTTCAGTTGGGTTACTGACAACACCCTTTGAGATGGCTCATCCTTCACAGGAACATCTTTGGTGAGCCTAGTAACTCCCCCCTCCCCCTTCATGCCTAGTTTAAAGCCCCTATCAAGACTGTACCAGGTCCACCAGCCCCCCTAGAACCCGGAGAGCAGAATTCATAGTATATTATCTGTGAATCATTTTTTTGATCTGCAGCATCTGAAGCACAGAACCATTATGGCTCCCATGAATTGGAAATAACGTGTTTCACTATACTTACTACCTTCAAATCAGATCAGTTCATGTTTCCCTTATTTTTATTTGGCAAAGGCTATGCCTTTGTCCATTCTTCAGTTTCCCTTAGTTTCTAAATAAGCTTTTCTATTTTTTTAAAACTTTTCCAGTATAAAACTAAACGTGAAAAAGTTGAAGCTACAACTGACATGGATAAAAATAGCTCCATATCTCTTCAAGAACCTGCTACAACTGCTACAACACCAGAGGCTTCACAGGTATGACCTTTATTTTTGAATTCCTTCGTAAATTATGAAGTGGGGAGAAGGAATATACAATAGATTTGGTTTAATTGATGTGGTTAATTCTTGAGAAAAGGAAGAAAATAGCATCTAGAATGATCTCAGCAAGGGCACAAAACTTAATAAGTAGATGCTAGAAGTGATTATGAGGGTCTTTCAGTAGATTTAAGAACACCAGAGGACTCCGCTGGTAATTAAGCAGTCCAAAGATAACAGATGATGTAAGAAAACTATCCATTCATATACTCCATTGAAGGTATATGCTAATAAATTGTCAATTTTCTGAGAAATTAAAGAAAACGGTTACTGTGGAAAGCCTAGATGTGTATCAGTGAGAGATGTTTAAGCAGCTGTGAGATAACTGTAAGCACTGAAGAAAGAAAGAAAAGAAAATTGTAATATCTTTTTCTTTAATAGAAGGCAAAACAGTGGCAGGCATTTGTGAGTAGTTACTCTGAAAAAGAAGATCATAGAATCATAGAATCTAAGAGACTTATGGTTGGAAGAGACCTCTAAGTCCAACCACACCCATTATCTGCTAAACCATGTCCCTCAAAAACTCATCTATCCTTTTTTAAAAATCTTCAGGGATGGTGATTCAACCACCTCCCTGGGCAGCTTGTTCCAGTGCCTGACAACCCTTACAGTAAAGAAATTCTTCCTAATATCTAGTCTGAACCTCCCCTGGCAAAACTTATGGCCTTTTCCCCGTGTCCTATCACCTGTCACTTGAGAGAAGAGATCAACACTCGCTCTGCCACAGCCTCCTTTCAGGCAGCCATAGACAGCAATGAGGTCTCCTCTCAGCCTCCTCTTCTCCAAGCTAAACAACCCCAGATCCCTTAGCCGTTCCCTGTAGGACTTGTTCTCCAGCCCCTTCACCAGCCTCATCCCTCTTCTCTGGACGCGCTCCAACACCTCAATATCCTTTTTGTATTGAGGGGCCCAGAACTGAACACAGTACTCGAGGTGTGGCCTCACCAGTGCCGAGTACAGGGACACAATCACCTCCCTTGTCCTGCTGGTCACACTGGTTTTGATATAGGCCAAGATGCCATTGGCCTTCTTGGCCACCTAGGCACACTGCTGACTCATATTCAGCCTGCTGTCGCCCAGCACCCCTAGGTCCCTCTCCTCCAGGCAGCTCTCCAGCCATTCTTCCCCAAGCCTGTAACACTGCATGGGGTTGTTGTGCCCCAAGTGCAGGGCTCGGTATTTGGTCTTGTTAAACATCATCCCATTGGTCTCAGCCTATTTATCCAGCCTGTCCAGATCTCTTTACAGCGCCTCCCTTCCTTCAAGCAGATCAACCTTGCCACCCAGCTTGGTGTCATCTGCAAACTTGCTAAGGGTGCACTCGATCCCTTAATCCAGATCATTAATAAAAATATTGAACAGGACTGGACCCAGCACTGAACCCTGGGAACACCACTCGTGACTGGCCTCCAACTGGATTGAACTCCTTTTACCACCACGCTCTGGGCCCAGCCATCCAGCCAGTTTTTGACCCAGCAGAGGGTGTGCCTGTCCAGGCCAATGGCAACCAGTTTCTCAATCAGAGTACTGAGAGAAATGGTGTCAAAGGCTTTACAAAAGTCCAGGTACACCACATCCACAGCCTTTCCCTCATCCATTAACCGGGTAGCCTTGTCATAGAAGGAGATGAGATTGGTCTGGCAGGACCTGCCCTTCATAAACCCATGTTGACTGGGTCTGATCACCCGGCTGTCATGCATGTGCTGTGTGATAGCACTCAACATGATCTGCTCTGTGACCTTCCCTGTTACTAAAGTCAAGCTGACAGGTCTGTAATTCCCCAGATCGTCCTTCTGACCCTTCTTGTAAATGGGAATTACATTTGCCAGTCTCCAGTCAAGCAGCACTTCCCCAGTCAGTCAGGACTGTTGATAGATGAGGGAAAGGGGTTTGGCAAGGACCTCTGCCAGTTCCCTTAGCACCCTTGGGTGGATCCCATCCGGCCCCATAGACTTGTGGACATCTAATTGCCCAAGGAGGTCTTTAACCAAGTCTTCTTGGAACATTGAGTGTTCGTTTTCTCAGTCTTCTGGCTCAGGAGGCTTTGAGCCCAGAGAACATCTTTCCTCCCTATTAAAGTCTGAGGCAAAGAAGGCATTAAGTACCTCTGCCTTGTCCTCATCCTTGGTTACTACCATTCCCCTTGTGTCCAGTAAAAGAGGGAGATTCTCCTTGGTCTTTCTCTTATTGTTAATATATTCGAAGAAGTGTTTCTTGTTGTCTTTCACTGAATTGACCAGTTGAAGTTCCAGCTCAGCTTTAGCCCTTCTAATTTTATGTAAAGAGACAGAAGTGAAGAAGAGGTTTAACTAGCCTCTGATTAGAGGTGTGGAAAGCTTATGGGTGTTGATCCTTTATAAAGCCTAGAATTACTGGAGGAGAGGGAGAAAGGAATTCAATAGCATATCAACACAGAACAATGAAGAGTACCATATCAATATGTGTTTCATTATACTCTTCCATCTCCTAGTAATAAGAGCATAGGAATATGAGCTATATGAAAATACATTGATTAAATCCTGAAGCAGGATGTAGTGAAGAATTGTTCTATTTCCTTCATATGTTCATACTGCTCAAACACAGGAATGTGTGAGTACATACCGATTTAGTAGTATTTTTTTGTTACGTGCTTCCAATTATGCTATATATTATGCAATTTCACTGATTTCAGCTGAACAATAGATTTTAAACTTGATGCAAAATTGGACATCATTACCTCGGTTCTTATGGAATGTACTGTTTATCTTAAATCCAGACACAAACCCTTTAGTTGCTCAGAAATTACAAGGATCCTATATCAGTTGTGTTTTTTTCTCCACAACAAGGAATAAGTCTTGAGAATATTGAAGACGTAACTGTGGATACCTAGATCTTGCATGAGTTGTACTGGAAGCCTGTAGAAAGGGCAACATAAGTTAAGGGATGCTTTATTCCTGCTAGGGTTTAGGTTTGCATAGCTTCAAAACACAGAGTTCAAAGACGATATAGTTCTGCCTTCATTCCTGAACTTGCCAGCTTGGAACTGCCAGAAAGAAAATAGACTGACTGGGGAAGAGCTCTGTGTCTTCTCAAAGAAAGATTGAAATATGTTTTCATTTTAGAACAATTTAAATTCAGTGTTTTCTGATAGTAATTTTTTTCTCTTGAATCTAATCTATAGAACAAAACACAAGAATACAAAATCGTGGGCACATATTCCAATGGCATCAATGTGCTGGGGCTGATTGTCTTTTGTCTTGTTTTTGGAATCGTTATTGGGAAAATGGGAGATAAAGGACAAGTTTTGGTGGATTTTTTCAATGCACTGAACGAAGCTACAATGAGAATAGTTCAGATAATTATGTGGTAAGTCCAAGGACACATTGGCATTTTCTAACAGCTTCTTTAAGTGAGTTTTGTCATTGAAAACATAGGAGCAGGCTAATACTTTATATTTGCTTCTATATAGTACCTTGCAGCAAACAACTTTAAAAGAAAAGCTGGTTGATAGTTTACTTTCTGTAGAATTCGGTCCTTTTGAGGAAACTGGGGACAAGGCTTCTGCTTACTAGGTACTAAAGAAACAGTTCTATTGGTGCATTAGAAACCTGAGGCTTTCAGACATTCTTGCTAGGATTTTGTCTTAAACCAAAACAACTGCACTAATGATTTGAGGACTATAGAGGCATTACCACCAACATGCCCTTATCAGTCTTGAACATTATTCCCTGATAGCTGTTATTTTCACAGGATAGCATCCTTGGAGCTAAGTTCCTTTAGAAATATAGATTAATATGCAAGCCACTGCACAGAACAAAATCCAAAGTGGTATGCAAAATACAGCTTAACATCAGTTACCTTCTGCTAATAGGTTTTGTGAGACAACATTCACACAATATTCTCTCATAAGGTTCTTAGACTGGAAAAATGGTTTAAAAACTTAGCAACTCTCCTGATAGTGTTTGGTTGGACTTCACAGCTATTCACAGAGCTTTTGTCCACATAGGTCACGATTACAGATCCTAAGCACACACAATCCCTCCCAGAGTTCAGTTCGACATCTGGAGTGCCTTGTGCCGTTTACTACAATGCTCTTCCAATATCCACGTTTCACACAAAGAATAGCTTATCAGATCTGCCCCTTGCATGGATTTCTCTTCCATCCTAGCACTCTGAAATGCCTGTAAAACAGTAGACCTGTCCAGAGTTTCTTGCTGCCTTTAAAGGAAGGTAAATTAGTTCCTGCATCTTGTCCTGTGTTAGGAAGCTGGTTCAGTCTCAAGCTGAGTTACTGCCCTGTGAATTAGACTCAAGCTGAGTTACTGCCCTGTGAATTAGGCTGGCTCACTCTGCAGCAAAATATTGTTAACAACACCTCAGAGTTAACACATGTCACAAATACAGGATCCTACCCACAAGCTGACTGTCCATTGTCTTACATGTGCAAGAAGTTGCAGCTACAGGCTCCTTCTGTTCCTACAGATACGGAAGCTGTTGCCTTGAATAAGGTAAATTTTGATGCTGGCAGCATGAGGAATTAGTTCTACTTTCACCAAATTCAGGGCACAGAAAGAAATAGAAGACCCTGCTTTTCACAAGGACAAGATGATATTTTTTTCTGAGATATCGCACACACACATTTTATAAGATGAGATTATATTTTAAAATGGATAAATCTAATATATTCACAAATCTAGAAATTAATTTATACTACTCAGAGCTCTGAAGTGGCAACTTGTCTCCGTGATAGCATGCTCACTAGTAGCAAAGGGAATGCAGTAGAACTGGGCCTAGCATAAATCCTGGGGTTTGCCTCAAATTTTCTGTAGGCAGTAGCCCATGCAGCTATTCATGTCTGTAAGGTATGACCATGTCTACGTTTACTGAGGGATGAGGACCTCTCCATCAAGCAACACACATAATGAAGTCACTCTTATTCTGTGTAGATGACCCACATACAGTGCCCAGTGCTGCAGGGCAGCTACTGTAAGCACAGGACACCTTCCCCATCTATGTGAGATTGCAAAATGCACAGATATTAGTCTTAGCCCTGCAGAATTCCACCTCAAAACAAGTTTATAGCTATGCGTAAACATTTACTGCAGTAGGGCAAAGCCCCCCACCTCTTCCCAACTTCTATGTGTTCTGTGACACTAGATCATGCAGTACTTTCCAGACTATGCAAAGCGTTACATTTAATCTAATTTTCTAAGCTTTTTTTTCATCATGTATATTATAGTCTTGCTGTAAGTGAATGAAGTCTGTTGTATAATAGAATATAAAAGAAAATCTTCAGTTCCATAACAGAATATAAAAAAGAATCTTCTATCAATTATAAAAAGTTACGCTGTACAAGAAATTATTTGGTGATGAGCATGCAATATTTCTGATAATACAATTTTAATTGCTTTATTTTTGCTTTCTAGGTATATGCCAATTGGTATTGTATTTTTAATTGCTGGGAAGATTATAGAAGTTGAGGACTGGGAAATCTTCCGTAAACTAGGTCTTTATATGGCTACAGTAGTAAGCGGGTATGTCATTTCTATAAGATGAAATTGAATGAGTGCAATTTTTAAAGCTGAATTGATTACAACTCAGTTATCCACATCTAGCCTCTTCTAGGTCAGAAACAAGAATTGTTAAGAGTGAAAATTATGTGAGGATGTTTTGAATGCACATTTTGCTGAATGCATATGTTGTTTTTATTTAAAGTCACTGCCTCACATTCTAAGAAAGAAAGCAAATGTTGACTGTGTATTCTTCGTTACATCAGCTCAGCTTGGTGCTGAAATGTCTTATTGACGGTTGCCAGCCTATTAAAAATACACAAATATCTGGATTAGGTTGGGGCCTGTAGGTCCAAGGTGTAAGAACACAGTCCCAGCTCCACTACCCAATGCAAATGCATATTAAGTGCAATGCACAATAAATGATGCTGAACAGGAAACTGATTTTTCCCACCTCAGCACACAGCAGGCAGCTGACACCGAATTGAAAGAAGCCCTGGGGATTGCACTGTTAGTTACTCCTTCAAGGTAAAAGTAGCAAAACGTGCAAAAAACAGCAGTTACTGCCTGGGTAACTTATCCAAGCATCAAAACATTTTTTCTATTCTTTTTCTAGACCCTTGGCTGTGTAGAACAGTCTGGGTTGGAAGAAGTTACAGCTGCAAAATGTAGAGCCTTGCAGAAGTGGACCCTCAGAAGGGGCAACTGAACTGCTACAAGGGATATGGGTTATAATGCTAGATCATTATTTATCTCTGAGGACTACCCTACAAAGAACCATTTTGATAGATAAATGGATATTACAGTCCCAATAAGTTAAATGCATTTAAATTTCTATTTCCAACTCAGTGAAGCATAACTTCTAGGCATTCTTGGTTCTTTGCATTGGTATCCACTCCTATAATTCCTTCACTGTAATAAGGATTTATTATTATTATTAATGTTTTGTCTTGAGGCTAGATCCAAAGTTGTTCAAGGACTTCTTTACCTCCATTTTATGCATATATGTATGCTATTCTTCAAATGTCATTCACATGCTATCTGACAACCAAGCAGAGAGAAGGGTAATATATTAGTTGTAAATGGAAACTTCTCTATAAATAATCAAGAAGGATCTCTTTTGTTTTCCTTTTTCATTAACTTTTGCTAGATAATCATATTTATTTCAAAGTTGTTTTTTTGTTTTATGCGTAAGTTAATATGTTTGGACTAGCTGTTTAAAAATTTTTGAGGTATAATGACTTTCTAAGTAAGAATTAGAGTTCCAGAAATAGTACTGAATCATGACTTTTTCAAAATGTTAGAGGTGAATGCAAGTTATGTTTAATTAATTCATGATCCATTTTTTTTGTGACTTTCCATTTAGACTTGGAAAAGAAATCAAATTTTTAAAGGATGCAAAAGTCAATGTTTACCAACAGACTGTAAATCAAGAGGCTAATATACACTCCATGCATTTAAAATGAGACCATGTTTGTAATTTAGATAAAAGTCATTTATAGAATGGCTCTATCCCTCCTACAAATTTTCTGTGTTATTCACTCCCATTAACTCAGAGGGGGAATATGTTGGATGGATTATTACTGCCCTTTGACTTCAGTTTTAGATCAGAGAACAAGTTCTACAGTTTTAGATCTGATAACAAATTTTATGACTGTTTACCTGTTAATGGTTACTACACGTACTGTGACAGGGCGCATCTCCCTTAAGATGCGTGAAGACACAGTGCCTTCCCCAAAGTAGTTCTCCCATTTAACTGGTAACCATGGGCTTGACAGACACAACAATTTTAATTAGGTTCCCAGTTGCCATCAAAAAGTTTGCATATAGTAAGGGCACTCACCTTTACATCCCTGGAGAGAAAAGGTCTGTGTTCCACCAAACTCCCTTGCACATGCCATGATTTTCCTTGACGGCTGCTAGGGTAGATTAGCAGCATTTGTCTCTTACTGGATGGCCTACAGTGGATGATGGTAAAGGTGTTGTGGTAAAGGACTAACAGCAGCACATTTTCTGCAAAACTAAACATTGCAGGGACATGTAATCAGATCACAGGAGCAAAGATGACAATATATACACAAGGTTGCAGGCTGCAGAGAAGAGGTGCTTGTTCTACATTTTCCATCGTGCAACAACACCCTTTTTGCCACCTCTCAACAAACAAGAGAAGTTTTACTCTTTCTTTTTTTTTTGGTCTCTTAAACACTGCTATTCTTGGTTTTAGTCATTATTTGCTTGATATCATCTGTTTGCTGTGTTTTCTGTTCATCAGTGTCTTCTGTAGCTGTCTCAGTGTCATCAGTGTCTTCTGTAGCTGTCTCAGTCTCTTCCTTTTAAGTCTGATCCTGAGAATTACAGGTTATATTAAATATATTTATTTCTTGTGTTCCCTATCAAGAAAAAGTGCAACAGCCTGACTGGTGTGTCTTATCCTCCTCTTCCTTTCCTTTTTCTTTCCTCTGCAGCTTATCTTCTATCTCACCTTCTTCCCAGCTTTATTAGTCATGACCTTTCCCATTCTCAGCACTACTACCTCTCACCCGCCATTGCCTGCAACACATCTCAGTCTTTACGTCTCCTTCAGGTCACTACAAGGGAAAAGACTTCCCACAGTGCCTCTGCTCCAACTGCCACTAAATCTCTTCAGCTTCTCATTTGTAATGATGACAGTGTCAGGATGATGACATGTTAGCAATCACAGAGGGGGGGAAAAATCGAAGTATGAGGCATAATACAAGTGTCAGAGGACTCACAGCCTGATGGGGGCGGTGGGGGGTGGGGAAGAGAAGCTGCAACAAGCAGCCACTTTCTTGTCTGTGCCTTTGTCTCTTCTGAAAGCAGCAAAGAAGCTGCACATCTGGATGCTATAAGGAATGCCAATTTGCGATTCTGAGGGACAAGATTCTTCCTGTCTTAAAACTGAGCAGCACTAGCAGTTCTCTTTTCAGTTGCTAATTATAATTTTTTGTATAAAGCTTTCTGCTGCTTGCTGTGAGTTGCAGTTTATGTATGAAAATTAGTATTTCTTTTAATTTGTTTCATTAAAATCAGTAGTAGCAAAGCAGATATGCAGAAATACTTTATATTCATGCTGCCACTAAAAAGTGCAGATCTGAATTTCTGAAAAAAAACTGTTTGGAAGTCAGTATGTTTCTAGAAATGTTTACCCTCAACATTTTGTTAAGACAAGCAACAATACCCATACTGCTTTATTTTTTTTTCTGTATGTTCTGCAGAATTCAGTTTGTTCTCAGGCACCATTGTATAAACTGTTAGATTTCTTTCTAGAGTTCTTTACAAGATTTTATCAATACATGTGCATGCTGCTGTTCACATTCCACTGACTAAATCATCTGTTCACATACAGAACGAAAACTTTAATGGCTGTTGCTTTTAAAGAGAAAATTTTTCGCAGGGGAACAAATGTTTAGTTTTGTGGGTGATTTATGACGCCGTTGTGGATTTCTGTCCTGTGGCTACTGCTCTCTTAATTGCCTATTTTTTGGCAGAACAAATGGCACCATGATTTATTGCTATCTTTATCAGCTGCTCTGAAATCATAAAGCACCATTACAACACAGTAATATTTGCAAGAACATCCTGTGAGGACAGAATAAAAATCCCAAGGTCATATATGACAACAGCTCTGGGCTTCGTCTTCGCAGGCTGTGATAATTTCTTTTCACAAGAGGCTGATGCTGCTGTAATTGCTTGCGACTCTGGAACATATGTATTTCTTTTCAAATATACTAAGAGCAGGTTTTTTGCCTCTAATCTTTTTTTGCTCAACAAAGCTCTGCATTACATGTATAGTGATGAAAATCGATGCACAAGTTGAAAGATGAATTTGTCCCCGAGACTCACCCAGATATCCAGGCAAATACACCTAGACAGCTAAAGTTGAGGACAATTTGATCTTCTGCATGTCAACACACTTAATTTTAAAAATTAACGGTTTCAAAAGACAGTATTTCAGCATCTTGCAAGATTAAAGAGAGTGAGAATACGTATGTCTCACTTGTATAGCCTGAAATACCTCACTACATTTTAATTGTAGACCTGAAATACTTCACTACATTTTAATTATAGACCTAAGCTTACACAGTTTTCCATAAAGTAAGATGTGCAATTCATCTTTCCCTGACTGGGAGCCATATTTACTTTCAATTCTAAATGTGTGCCATAATAAGGACAGATGAATTTACAAAAATAGTTTAGGTTTTTTTATGATTTGTCTCTAGTCTGCATAGTAAGGATTTAGCAAGACAATGGTGTGTTTAAGCGCATTTCAAATCACCTTCTGTTTATAAGTTTAAACAGTATTTATTACTTCGGTTTTCTTATCTTCAACAGTTCAAAATTATTTCCAATATATTAGTTAATTCTTGTTCCACATTGGAAAGAGAAACAATTAATTACCTCTTTCTCCTTTCCAAAAGAAAGTACAGAAGAGCATTAGTCTGCATTTTTTAAGGTGATATACTCTCTAAATTTTGAAAATAGGTGTCATTAAATTCATCTTATTCTTTCAAAAGTGTACTTGAGGACAGAACTAGATACCTGTTATCACTGTCTTATTAAAACAAGGCAATGAGATGGATCCATTTGTTTAACTAGTCTGTTTTGTTTTGCAGACTTGCAATCCATTCCACTATAATTCTGCCACTGATCTACTTCATAACAGTAAGGAAAAATCCTTTTCGGTTTGCCATGGGTATGGCTCAGGCACTTCTGACGGCCCTCATGATTTCTTCCAGGTAAACAAAAGAAACATTTATTTTCTGTAGTGTTCTTAGTATTAATTGCATTGTTTGTGCTCTGATTTTATCGTTACTTTGTTACACACTCTGATTTCACCTAGCCAATTCTAAATCCATTGGAAGTTAAAGTATTACTTTCCTCATTATTTCTGGAGTACCCAAAGGGGCCCTAGAGATTGTGGTGGCCTTACAGCAAACAAGACAGTTCTTTGCCATTCTGTTCATTAGTCAGACTTGCTAGAGTTTAAGCTGTTATACTGTTTCTGTGACTACATGATAATGAATTTACCACACAATTTTGAGGATAACTGGCCTCGTTATTGCTTCCCATAATTAGAAGATATAACAAAATTTACTTTGCCTTGAAAGCCAGCTCTCACTTCCGTGTTGCAGCCTTCCTGCCTGTCTCCATCTGAGTCCTAGAGCAGATCAGGCTCTGAGGAAAAGGAGGGAATGAGAGAAATGGTATGCAGTTGCCTGCACTTATTCTGTGTGTTTATCTGTGTGCCAGTTCAGCAACTTTGCCTGTCACCTTCCGCTGTGCCGAAGAAAAAAACTTCATTGACAAAAGAATTACCAGGTTTGTTCTTCCAGTGGGAGCTACCATCAACATGGACGGCACAGCTCTTTACGAAGCAGTTGCAGCTGTATTTATTGCACAACTGAATGACTTAGAACTGGATATTGGCCAAATAGTTACCATTAGGTAAGACTGAAGTCCTCACATGCGTTTTGTTGGAAGTGTTTCTTTCAGTGAATAGTACATGAACTTTGGATACCCCATGAGAAAGTTGAACTGTTATTCACAGCACAGGAAGTAACAGAAACATTCTCACTTCTTGGCCTTGCCTGTGCAATCTTAGGTGGAAAGAGGATGGGCCAGGACATGCAGTTGGTATACAGCGTTGTTCTGGAAATTGCTATCATGCCTCCACTGCAAACATTTGCAAAGCAGCTTGGCCTCTACATTGGATCTGTCCAGTTTGCTTATTAGTCATGCATTACCTGTTATTCTAAAGTGTAACCGTAACAGTATCAATAATGACTTGTTCCTTAAACTTGTCACTGGACTTTGAGTAGATACTATTCAAGAGGAAAACTGGAACATTTGGACTTCTTTCTTGCAGTGAAAGAAGACTATTTGTGCCAGAAAATAGAGTTTCTGTGAGCAACATGTATTCTAAATGCCTTTTCTGGGCTTTGTTTGGGATTTAGTGTCACCGCTACAGCAGCCAGCATCGGGGCTGCAGGTGTCCCCCAAGCCGGACTTGTCACCATGGTGATTGTACTGAGTGCTGTCGGACTGCCCGCCGAAGATGTTACTCTGATCATTGCAGTTGACTGGCTTCTGTAAGTTTAAGGCAGCTGATATTTGAATCGTTCTCCTTTTTTTTAATGTTGTATGGGAACATGTAGATCTGAGAAAGAAAGCAACAAAATCATTTAGGACTGCTGCAGGAACTGGACAAAGCTTCTTGTAGTGGCCAAGCTTGCTCAATACAGAGTTGAATGTAGTAATGTCTTTAATTCTGAGAGAAGTCCTACTGCAAGGGGTGGTAGTGACTAACCTTGCATCCAGATATGCTATCAACCTTAAAATAGTGGCCATAGCTTTAATAAATCATTAGCATAATACTCTGGAAATACAAATTTGGCAAGGAATGCCTCTCAGGTGTCTTAGCTGCAACCACATTATGCTAAATACATGAATCATTCATAACAATAAAATGCAGCCACAAGCAGAACATCACGCCATTTCCACAAAGCACATAAAATCTGTGCACTGGTGAAAGGGAGTGGAGCACAAAATGAACTAAGCAAAGCTGATCCTTGACTCCATGTGCACACACATACAGTCTGTGCATGGGTCTGTACTGCCAGCATTAATTTGCTAGAGCTGTCCTTCGCTGAGATTTTTTTCGAAGACCCAGCCTCTTGATCAATGAGCGCACACATGCAAACTCAGAAAGCATTCCTTTTGCCTGATCTCAGCCATCTCACCTCAGAGCACATCAAAATCCCTAAGTCCCATTAAGCAGTTCTTTCTGGAGAGAAATATTCTCACCAGAGATCTTTTCTCTTCTGCTTACACAGAGGTGTTTCTCTGCTACTTTTGCAAAGAATCAGAGTGTGTTCTGGAGTTCAGAAGGACACCAGCATTCAGTTTTGTATCATGATTAACTAGAAAGGGGTAACAAGATTCACAAGTTAAAGAACATAACTTTGGTTTGTAATAACAGCTTTGTTACCTTCTAAACTATGTGAGCCTTAGTGCTCAGACCAAGGCCTTGTTCACCTGCAGTAACCCACCATGGATGATATTTCATTGGTATCAATGCAGAGATCTTAAACATTTCATGGTGTCCTCCTCTTAGGTTCATATTTACACTGAAGGTAAATGCAGTTCTGTTCCTCCCCTACACTTTCCAATCAAATTCTTAAAGAATTTCTGGCAGCATCCGATGTATTTCTCTGATACATATAATAAAATTGATTACATAACTCAATTTTGCAAGCTGTAGGGAGAAAATTCAGACTTCAGAAAACCAGGGCTGTTGAATGGATCCAAGGATCAATTAAATTTCTGTATAAGGATAATTGCTCAGAACAAAACAGCTCAAACCACAAATATATTCTCCTATCAACTGTCTGCAGGTTTGTTTACTGTGTTCCACAATCATTTCATTTTAGCTCTCGTCTTTTCCCAGTGGGCATTTAGTTTTGTTAAGGATGGTAAAGATCAGTAAAAACTGCTGGCCCAGAGCAGGTATCTAAATGAGAGTGTAAGAACAGAACAGCTCTTTTCCTAAAATGGTCTTCTAGGCTCCTGCAGCTTACAGAGTTCCTGAGCTAGAGGTGGGTTTTGTTTTGAGAGTTCTCAATAGATTTCTTTTTCTTCTATGAATGACTCTTTGCTTTTGGGACCATATAAACATCTAGATTTCCATAAGTCCCGTGGAGAGAAATTCCACAACCTAACAATGTGTTGCACAGAGACATTTAATCTACGTCATAATATTTTTATCCAATGCCTACTGGTTCTTTTAAGGGAGTGAGATAGAAAAAAGAGGAGCATAATTCCCTATTTCCTATAGTAATCATAATTTTACAGATCTGATCTCATCTGCGCTTTGGAATTCCACATTTTATGTGATTCTTAGACACAATATCAATACATGGAAACTACCTGTTCCACCATTAAATAGGGGAAGAATTCAAGATGTTTCTGCTTCTAACTGCAATACTTTTCAGAATAAGGTGTCTTGCTGTGTAAAGCAAATTAAAGATTAAGTTCATGTACCAGGGATAATGGCCAGTGCATTTTGCACCTCAGCAGATGGAATGCGTAACATGACACCATGTAGATCATTAACACTTTTGCCTTTTGTACTTATTGCCTAAAATGTATTATTTTACAACCTGCTAGTAGTGGCTTATTAACAATCCTCTAGTTAATTCTGAACATACCAAGGTTTTATTACATAGGCTTGAGGAATACTTCCGTGTTTCTCGTGAAAAATAGAAAACTTTTGAGAATAGAAATATTAAGATCTTAAGATGAGTTTCCAGTGTTGTTGATTTCCTCACTTGTCACACTGATCCTACCAGAACTTTACCACTCTTTCCTTCTTTCTCTTCTATGTATTTCCTTTCCACGTGGAGAACATGTGGGCATTTTTTAGCACTGGATATCAGTAGTGGCAGTAGAAGAATATGTGCAGCTGGAAGGAAAAACAGGAAAACATGACCTTCCACTGTCCTTACCTTAGTTCAATGCCAGTTTTCAGACTTTGCTATATTGCATAGTTTTGATGCTTCTCTGGCAAGTAGTGGCAGATTTTTAAGGCCTGCAAGTCACAGTTCTCTTAGGAGAAAAATCAACAGTACAGAAGTATCATATTCCTTTAAGTGACTTGTTTAATACAGCTTTGTACTTCAACCCTTTAACAAAAGAAGCTAACAAAAGGTAGCCTTGCTCATTTCCCTGAAGATACTGGGTTAGGGATTCTTCTGGATGAGGAGGTGACTGTTAGAAAGACAAAAGGCACAATGCAGACTCTTCTGCTGCACACCCACCATCTCTCCTCCCAACAAAAGCAGCCTCATCATAAAGAGAACCAGCTGTGTAGTGTACTTAGGAGCTTGAGAGATGATCCCTACAACATTATATAAGGTTGTGCACAGCAGTGTTATTAATGCTCTAATGGACTAGTGATGACTTGCAGTTTTACACACCTGGTACAAAGCAATTAGTCATGAAAGTGACTCCAAGTTTCTTCAAATGCATGTGTAGAAAATGCTGTGTCTTGGTCTCTAAGATTTTTTCTTTTAATTTCAGAATTACTCTGAACCTGCACTGGATATAAAACAGCTCTGCATTTGCTGAGACAACTTACTTTTACTGAAAGAATTTTCTAAGTAACATACAAAATAAGTTTGCATGACGACATTTTTATTCCATAGGGATCGATTCAGAACAATGGTGAATGTCTTGGGAGATGCCTTTGGTGCAGGGATTGTGGAGAAACTCTCTAAAGAGGAGCTGGATCAGATGGATGTCACCTCTGAAGTCAACATAGTCAATCCTTTTGCCTTGGAGACAACAACACCTGATTTCGATGAAACACAGACCAAGAAATCGTATGTCAACGGAGGCTTTGCTGTAGATAAGTCTGACTCCATATCCTTCACACAGACATCTCAGTTCTAAAACCAGTAGTTTTCAGGTAAAACAGGAGTACTAAAGGAGATGGTCATATACAATATCTCAAAAAGCTTAATGAATAATTGAGAATGAATTACACCTCACATGTATTTGATTTACCACACAAACTCTGGTTCTCCTTACCAGTTCTCCCTTCTTCTCATCACTTCTCCGAAAAATTTAAACTCAGCACTTTGAGTTCTTGCTGAGAGGTTGAATAAAGAGACAGTTGTAAAATAGGTTTGGGTTTGGGTTTTTTTTTAAGAATATACACTATTCCTGAGGTTATGAAATGCCTCTTTGGAATCAGCATGCTTATAAATGGGGATCTTAGCTGTGACAGTCAAACGTGTTTTACTCAGGAGTAGCACAGCATTCCACATCTTACCCACATTACAAAGCACCTGTATGAAATCCTTTTTAACATCCTTGCCTTCTAAACAAATTGCACTGTATTTGACACTTACTGTAACTTGATCATGTGCCAAAATACTCATTTCTGCAGCTGTGAGGATTCAACCTGCGTGATTCAGGAACAAACAGACCACAAAGGCTTTGTAATGAGTATTTTACTGTGAACAGCGTTTCATTTTTCTTTGATTGTGAAATAATTGGACATGGAAGAATTTCCAGTGTTTATGTAGCTAGGCTTCCCAATGTCTTTCATGTAAAAGCGAGCTGCTGCGATTGGCCTTCAGGTGTGAAATAAATTGCTGTGGATTTGCTTGTCTAGCATTTGAAATTTTTTTGTAAAGTGACACTTCAGCAATTTAGGTCCACTTTGATGGCCTCCTAGTACATTTCCATCAGAATCAGAAGTAAGTTCATTTACTGTTGTTCACATTTGGCTCTAACCATATATTAATCAGCGCAAAGGTAGGCAGAGGTCATGAAGATGAAAAAAGACTATATAGCAATGCATAGTGCAATTCTAAACCTTTCCTCCTTCAAAAAAACCCAGATATAAAATCAAGAATATAGGAGGCATACCATTATCTACAAAGAAACCACTGTCACTGAAACTTTTACACAGAATGGTTGATTGTTTTGCTCCTTGGTTTAGTTTGCCAGTTGAACATGCAAGTTTGTAGCTGCAACACTACTACAGTGCCAACATATCAGCTAAACTGTACTTTATGAAGTATTTCTGGATACAGAAAATCATGTGTTCAGGTGGCTTGCTATAGGATGAGAAGCATCAAGATCTTCCTCAGAAGAAAGCTCCATTATCTAAAACATTTTATACAAGATTTTCATAGTGCAAAAGTCACTCTCTCAAGGGAGGACTTGCTGTAACAAGTTTTTTTGCCTTGCACATTAAAGTCATTAGCTGTTTTGTATGTAAAGTAAACTGAAATTCATATACAGTTCTTTGTTCGTAAATAAGCTTGTGGTAAACTTAATATTGCATTCACATGCTAACAAAAAGCCTTCAGTTTCCTGCAGTGTTATCTACTTGATTACATACTACACTTTTGTATTTAAATAAACTAGTAGTGTGCCAAAGAGAATTGATTAAGAAAAGAAGAAAACATTTACTGTAGGTTTTGATAAATTGCACCTTAACAATACAAGGAAACATCGTACTGTACTTAATTTAAACATTGTAAACTATATGGAAGTCTTAATCTAAGTATTGGTATGTTTCTAAAAATAAAGAAAATGTACAGATGAGTAAACAATCTTTTACCTGTGCAGAGATAGTAAGGAAGTCTTTATTTGTACAGCTTTGCTTACGGGAGGAAAAAAACCCACCAGTTTCCACAACTAGCCAATAATTTATGCTTTGTCTTTTCTTTGCTTTTTTTGAATCACTATTTTATGATCACTCCATTATGTAGTTCTGCTGTTATGACGTATTGTGAAGAATGTTCCTAATGCATTCTAAATAAACCATTTCTCTGTTTACCATTGGTTTAACCTACCATCCTCTGCTCACTGTAGAGTATTAAATTCCTTTACCTATAGCATACAAACCGAAAGTGATTGAATATAGGATTTATGTTATCTTCACTAGCGACTCAGCTGTAGATTTGGCAAGAATTACTCTCTTTTTTTTTAGTAAAATAGATGTTTAAGAGCACATGTCTGAGACTGTAAGAAAGCCCTCTAACTATGGATGATCTGGGTAGGGAGTATACTATTAAACACACGCTAAACAGCAGATTAGTTTTGGGTTTGTACGGATCAGATAAAATAGCATGGGCTGATGGTGGTCTTTTGCCATCCATTCACCTCCAAGAGACCTGTGAAGTACAAGGATGCTTTTCCTGACACAATGTTCTGTTTATGTACCCTCTATATATGTGGAAATATCCTGTATGTGTATGTGTCCTCTCTCCCACAACCTCCTAGTCTGCAAGCTTTGGAGAGTGTGGAGAATCTCCCAACAGAAAAGCACCTGATGTTTTGGCCCTCTACACCATGTTGTTGTGTTCCTATAGGGTCTTTGCAGCTGTAGAGGCTATCACAAGATTGGACCCTGCATTTTGAGTAGTATGTGCACCTCTAAGTCATGGAGGACAAGGTTAGGCACTCACACGACACTGCTGCAATATGGCACCTGCAGACAACTCTTAACAGTGAGAAAAGAAAGCATTTGGACATAAATGTACATAGGTCTGTCAACATGCACCGGTCAGCTCTATGAGCTCCACAAGAGTTTAAACTGCATAAAACCAGTTATGACACATGAAGTTTACTTGCTGCTTAATCTTCCTGATAAGAATGAAACTGCCCAGTGATCTTCAACAACACAATCCACCAATCCTCAACCTCATGGTTAGGTCCCCCCTAAGTTACCATTTTGACTATATACCATGTACCTTTGAGCATCTCCTGTCACCCAGCAGCCGGCAACAAAGAATTATTTGAAACCAAGCTGGCAACAAAGAACCACCCAGTGTTTCACTCACACTTCGCCCCTCACAGATGGTCTGGGGAGGAGAATCAGGATTAAAAGAAACAAAAACTCCTGGGTTGAAATAAGAACAATTTAACAGAGCAGATAAAGGAGAGAAAATACAACAATAATAACAGTAAAAGAATACACAAAGAAAGTAATCAATGCTCACTGCCCAGGGAAAAGCTGATGCCTGCACACAGTCCCAAGTCACGTGTCCTGAAAAAAATACATCATCACCACCATTCAGAAAAATGTCTGAGACAGAAGCAGCTGTTATGACTGACCCTAATCCCATTCCCCATCTCCCTGTGCTACTTAGGCTGGGATGGAGGTAGAGGAGTCAGAAATGAAGGAGTGAAGTTCAACTTGGGAAGAAGAGGGGTTTGGTGGGAAGGTGGTTTAGATCTTGTTTCTCACCATTCAGTCTTAGTGGGCGATAAATTAAATTAATTTTCCTCAAGCTGAGTTCATTTTGCCTATGACAGTAGTTGGTCAGTGATGCCCCTGAACTTATCTCAACAAATGATCCTTCACATCTTACTTTTCCCCCTGTTCCATCAAGGAGGTGTGAGAGAGTGGTTGAATGGGCAGCTGGCCAGGGCTAACCCACCACAATGATATACACAATACACACATATATTGAATTATAAATAGAAAACCATTTATAAATATTTGTATATTTTATTTATTTATACTTAGATACATTATGGATGATACTACTGTCCTACAGGATATAATAGATAATATACATGCAAAATATATATACATATATCAAGATACAGAAACATACATAGCCACAAAAGCAAAGGTATTAAATGGGTAAAACATTCTTTAGTAAGAGCTAATGGATTTAATAGGCTGGGTCAGAGTCCTAGACTTTTCCAGGCTCCAGAACAAGTACTACATGTCCAGGGTGGAGGGGACTTGAAAAGGGCAGAGGGATGCCAAAAGCATGGTGGGGCACAGACATGTTGTAATATACCTGGGGGCTACAGAGGCCACCAAGAGGCCCCTGGTTCAAATCCTGTCATGTGCATAGGCTGTTCCCTTGCTAGACTGAGAAAGAAAAGACCTTAAGGGAATCACCTAAATTGCTGTAGCAACCAGAGGAACCGGCTGATGGGCTTGTGGACACAAACTGGATGTGGAAGTGTCACACAGGGAGAGCAGGTGGCAGGTGGAGCTCTCTTTGCCTATGGCTGTGAGGGATCTTCTAATGACCTATAGAACCACTATTGTGATAAGAACCTTTTCAGCTTTAAGCATTATGATATAAATTTTTTGTCACTGTGTGTGGATGCTGAACTAATAGCAAGTGAAACACAACCATCACTGTAGCCCAGTTTTGAGAGTGCCTGCTGTATGAGAGAGTACACACAGCTTGTTCAGATGATTGGCAACCATATGAAAGGCCATTCCCTGCTAGTTGACAGGGACAAGTTTGTCAGTGGCTATTCCATTTGCCTTTGAGCTCAAGAATGTGCTGATCACTGTTCCCACATTAAAAGAAGAAACCTGTGCACTATGCAGGGGCCTTGATCACTACTGTTAATGTGGTTGTGTACAGGGCATTTGACAACGTGATACAAATAAACCAGTGGTGACCTGTTCTCTGACTGCACGTGAGTATGGGCACTGAAGAGCTTCCTTGTTTTTTTTTTCAATAGCCCACTGCACCAAAGAAATATTTCTAGACATCTACCAGAGCAAATGGCTCCCTAGGGCCCGAGCTTCTACAGGACCTGTAAGAACTGTTATGAACAGCAAACCTCCCTGGTTGCCCTGAGAAGAAATATGCTTGTGTTACCTTAAAGTACTTGTGCATTCTTCTGACACTGTGTCTGCACATAACCCAACACCTCCTGAACTATACAATCAGAGGCCTCAGGAGTCTCAAGATGCTTTTCCACTTCCATCTGCATAAGGAGCACAGAGAAAAAAACAACTCACAAGGCAAGTGCACCTTTACTTTGACCACCCCAAAGCAGGTTGTCAGAGTGTCAAAATTCTCAAAAGTAATTTTGTGGAGTCCAAAAGCCTGTTGTTTTATTTTGCTCATGAAGACTGAAAGGCTAGTAAAATCACAGAAATTTATCTCTTCATTGAGAGCTCTATGTAGTATGGACAAAAGGTGTTTGTCCTGCCACCAACAAGCACATCTCTGGGGACCAGCAGCGTGAACAGTTTGGACCTAGCTAAGAATTGTGTAAGCTTCACATCTGATTTTGTCATAATGGCCCATTTATGCTCCTATATAGATGTGATGTGAAAACAGGCTCTCTTTATGTAGTGCCTCTTTTGTTCTTTTGTATAACACAAATATTCAAAGGTAGTCCCTGCTAGAGGGTTCTGGTCATTTTCATAGTAACATTTGTTACACCCATGTTTTCCTTTTCAGCCACATAGCTATGCTACTGAAAGTGGCTGTATATCTCTTTTTTTTGTGAAATGATAGCCATTTGAATGAAAGGTGCTACTATGTTAGGTTTAAGGAAGATGAACTAGCATATGAACATGCAAGTAGAGGCCAGTGTAGTGCACTGTAAGGAATATTCACTTTCAATTTGTCACCATCTTCTTTCTCATAGAATGTGTGATGTGTTATCCCTCATAATCTCATTCCTATATGATTTCAAAAGTTTTTATGTATTGCTGGCATTAGTAACTCAGCTGGTTTTGCAAGTCAAAAATCTTCTCTTGACTGGCTGTGTGCCAAGCTAAGAACTGTTTTTTCTCTTCAAGCATCACGTTGTCCAACCTGCGGTGGAAGATGCCACCACATAAATTTGTTTTTCAGCAGTGTTGAAAAAATGGGGGAAATAACATTTGCAGCCC
Organism: Tapera naevia; assembly: GCA_033556795.1. Classification (NCBI taxonomy): domain Eukaryota; kingdom Metazoa; phylum Chordata; class Aves; order Cuculiformes; family Neomorphidae; genus Tapera; species Tapera naevia. Next base: position 2,181,766 of record JAUMJJ010000016.1, read on the forward strand.
TCAGTAGCCAAAGTTTGAGAAGGGCTGTCTAATTTTTTGGGTAGAAAATGTGATGAGTCACTGAAATGTATACTCAGACTGGGTGCTTCTATGCATATGCGTTCACTGCCTTCGATGATAAACCCTACATCCACTCTTACCTTCAGAAGCCGACTAACAATAAAGTAGCCATCCTAACTTTTGGCATTGAGTGCTAGGGAAGTGTAGCCCTGAACTTTGTGTCCATAAACAACTGAATGAAATTCACAAGACATGTTCTCCCATTCTTATTCAGTTTTCATTTCTGCCCCTTCCTCATCCTAAGGGGGAGCTGGTGCTAACTGCATGGCAAAAATGTAGTTTGGGTTATATATACATCCCGGTCTCCTGCGTACATTACATATCATAGACAACATAGTCCTGCCCTGCCTCTGGGATTTTGATCACAGGCACCAAACATCAGTGCTAGTTTACATTACAGATCTGTTCACAGTACAGCCCACACTTCCTGACTTTCTATTTTTGATGTTTTCCTGCATAGGCTTTACATTTTTTTACAGAAAATCTTAGCCAGAAAATTAGTTTTTTAACAGCTAAGGCCTTTTGCCCTTACAAACATTTCCTGGACCTGCATAACAGCCTCCAGCTGGGCACCTTACCTGTCCCCAGGTTAACTGCACAGTCATGAGCAAGCAGAGCCAGCAATAATATTTAGAGCTATGGCCATGGTTATACAATGCATAACAAAGTTCACATAAGTTTCTCACCACAAATACCTTCTTGACAACCTTCATACCATAATAACATGTTAAAGGAAGAAACAGATCTTGCGACACCGAAGACAATGATCTGGCATAAAAGTCCCTCAACTATTTTTCCCTTGGGCAGGAATATGACGACTGTATTTAGACTTTGCAGACTATCAGACAAGGAGCTGTCACTCAGCATGACCTTCCTATGCACAGCCCAGCCTAGTTTGTCATGTCACTCTTTTGCTCTGTTTAACAATTCTGCATCTATTAGATCCCTCACAACTGGAACTTCTGTGTAAGAATCCCAGTAAAACAGAGTCTATTGGGACTGTTATTTAGATGAACTAAATTTTTGCCCAAGGTTTTGGAAAGGAAGATCTCTTCTGTCTGGTGACCAACGATAGGACACAAAGGAATGGGAGGAAGATGTGCTAGGGGAGGCTTTCTTGGATATTAGCAAAAGGTTTTCGCCCAGCAGGTGGTGGAGAACTGGAACAGCTCTCCAGGGAAGCAGTCTCAGTGCCAAGCCTGACAATATTCAGGAAGCATTTAGACGATGCCCTCAAACACATGGCACGAATGTTGGTGTTTTCCTATGCAGGGACAGGAGTTGGAGTCCACAATCCTTTTGGGTCCTTTCCAACTCAGGTCATTCTGTGAAATTCTGTGAAAGATGGATTGCAGGATTCTGCAGAACTCATTTCTAATGACTTTTACAATAATCGTAGCTAGACAGAAAGACTGATTAAAACAGAGCTCTCTTTTACTTTGCAAAACAATACTGACCCAGTCTAAAAATTTCCAGCCTTTGTATAACATGAATAAATAACTGAGATTATGAAGAACTATACATGCTCACAATTTTGAGACAGAGCTAAGCATAACAATCAGGTTCAAAGAGATAACGTAAATTATTAAAAATCTGCTCTACATGCTTAACAAATGTTTCATAAGCTCCATGTAGTGACACTTGATCTAAATTAACTAAGCCATATTCTACATATTGTCCAGCCTTGAACCTCAGGATCAGCCATTTTCACTGCTGAATATGCACCACAGAAGTCGTGGGGTGGTCTGCCACATCCTCCATCACTCCTGCTACATTTGAGGACGGATTAATTCTAGGCAGTCAAATGCATCCTCAGTGCTAGGGAGCACAGCCAATGGAACCCATGGCAGACATCCTTGTGCTTGACAGCCTCTTGTTCCTCAGAGTGCGGCAGTAACCAGGAAATTGCTTTCAAGGGGTCATCTTCTCCTCTAGTGGGAGATACGGTACTGACCCACTAGGCTCAGAAAAGCAGTTTACATATAAGAGCCCCATAACCACTCATCAGCAAGGCAATTGCTCTTTCTGCAGCGATTGTGGTCTCCAAGAGCACAGAGCTATACTGTGTGTCCTAAAGTTTGTGTCTTGCTGCTTTTCATTGTTTAACATGAATAATCATTGTTTAACATAAATACTTGATCTTCTGCTTCTCCTTTGCAGCATTGCCCTAAGGATAAATACATACCAGCACAAGTTTCTGGCTCAACACACTAAAAGAAAGCAGATTTGCATCAAACAGATTCCTTGAAATACTGGTATTTAATTTGCTAGATTTGCTAGATACTGGGTAGAGTGTGAAACTCTCTCATCCAGACAAGAGCTAGAGGGAGGTTAAGAAATGACAGGCAACTCATGATGTTCCAGTAATCTCTGTAATTAAAGGTGATCAGCCGCACAATAGCTCTTTAACATGCATTTTAAAGTCAATTAACCATTTTAGAAAGATGATCTCTGAGCATCTACAGTGCCTCAAATGGCCTGAGAAGGTCAAGTTCTGCTGCAGGAAGGAATACGCATTTCGAACAAAACCAGAGTTCACTAGATGTTACCAAAGAAATCCTTCTTTTTGCTTTTACTTTGTTTTATCAAGGCAGTCCTAACACTAGAATAGCTTGCAGATCAATATTAACTGGAGACTAATCAATTTTTGTAGCCTCCAAGTGGAGGCTAAAAAAAAGTTAGAAAGCCTGTATCAGGAAACTACCTTAAAAATTCTCCATCATTATCCCTGTTGAAACAGTTCCACAAGGGCTGATAGCTGCAGAACAGTATATTAACCATTGTTTTAGTTGCTGTCATTTAATCTTCCCCAGAACACACCAAACTGAAACTCTGAGTAACTCACATTGACCAACCTGTACTGATAATGGTAACAATACCTTTTTTTAGGAGGAAGGTGAGAGTGTACCTAAGACAAGTGTTCCACTGGCTAAGTCAGTGTAACAAAATCTGGCCGATGATATTTGTAAACAAAATAGAATAAATTTTGCGAGAGCCAAATATAGTACATGGGGTTAATGCAACAGTCACAGCAGAAAATAAAGATGTTTTAGACATAAAATTAATCATAGAACCATAGAACAGTTTGGGTTGGAAGGGACCTTAAAGCCCACCCAGTTCCAACCACCCTGCCAAGGGCAGGGACACCTCCCACCAGACCAGGCAGCTCAAGGTCACATCCAGTCTGGCCTTGAACACTTCCAGGGAGGGGTCATCCACAGCTTCCCTGGACAACCTGTGCCAGTGTCTCACTACCCTCACTGTGAAAAATTTCTTTCTAATGTATAATCTAAATCTTCCCCTTTCCAATTTAAAGCCATTCCCTCCATCCTATCACTACATGCCCTTGTAAAAAATCTCTCCCCAGCTCTCCTGTAGCTCCCTTCAGGCACTCAAAGGCTGTTATAAGGTCTTCCTAGACCCTTCTCTTCTCCAGGTTGAACAACACCAACTCTCAGCCTGTCCTCACAGAACAAGTGCTCCAACCTTCTGATCACCTTCGTGTCCCTCCTCTGGACCTGTTCCAACAGTTCCATATCCTTCTCATGTTGAAGATTCCAGAACTGAACACAATATTCCCAGTGTGGTCTCACAACAGTGGAGGAGAGAGGAAGAATCACCTCCCTTGACCTGCTGGCCATGCTTCCTTTGATGCAGCCCAGGATACAATTGGCCCTCTGTGCTGCAAGTGCACACTGCAAGCTCATATTGAGTTTCTCATCAACCAGAACTCCCAAGCCTTTCTCTGCAGGGCTGCTCTCAAGTTACATTGTCCCCTAGTCTGTACTGAAACTGTGGATTTCCCTGATCCAGCTGCACCACTCAGTTTGGTGTCACCTGCTGAGGATGTACTCAATCTAACCAAGTGTATCATTGATGAAAATATTAAACAGCACTGGTTCCACTACGGCCCCCTAATGATGCATCTTGGAGAAGACTATGCTGAGCTGCAGCTAGGGTTGAGCAAAGAGTTGTGATAGTTCAAGAGCATCCTTCTCTGAATTAAAAGGCAAATGAATGAGCTCTGAAATCAGTAGAAGCTGCTGCTAACAGAATAGCTCAATAAAGGGAGAAAACGTTCTAGGTAGAAAGAGGAAAGCAGTATAGATTGTAGAGTGGAAAACATGGGGTGTCCAAACTGTTACAGAAACCATAACAGTGTAGCAAACACAGACTGAAAGCACAATTAGAGACAAAATGCACAGCAATGCAGTTGCCATGGACCATTGTTGGAGGGCCATCCATCTGCAGTTGTTGACAGAAGCATCCATCCTACAGCCCCTGGTCCCAAACAACCAAGATTCAAGTTTGGTTTGGTAACTGCATGACATATTGGCATATTGGACACAAAAAAGGAAAAGAAGAGAAGAAAACCATACCTCACGTTTATTCCCATTTCAGGATCCATTATTGGGACTTACTACTCTAAATATACCTAAGTTTTCTGGGACTCCTGCAGACCCAGAAGAAACTGTACTCACGTTGTTTTTCCAGCTTACACTAGTTAAATGAAAGACGTATCTGCACAAAGCCTGCACCGTTGACTTGACCTCTCCACGTTCTCACATATTCTTACTTTTAGGTGCCCAGATAAATGTTAGTAATTTTTTTTCATAACCCTCCATTTTTTGTTTTAGTCATCCAGTAAGTGACTCATTCTTGCCACAGGCACAAGTTAGGTCTGCTAACACTCTCCTGTCTGAAATTTCTTGTAGGATGACATACTTTCTTTCCCTGTTCTCAGGGGTCCTGCTCAGGCTGTTTGTTTTACAACCATATGTACAAACAGCCTCCTTTTGATCAATACGCCTTTCCTGCTTATTAAAGCAAAGCATCAAAGGCCTAGCAAGATAATTTTTTTCTTCATTGCCAGAGTTGCAGGCAGTGAGTATATCCCAGATAACTTACAGTATCAGGCAAATATACAGCTCTTCTCCTGCTCAGCAAGCTCAAGATAAAAACTGCACTGCATATTAGTAGGAAGGGCATAGACATTCACTTACCAAAAATCCCTTATTTTAAAATGTGTTGACCATACATTTTAGGGTAAATAGGGACAATATAATGTTACAAGAAGATTGTTAGAAGTTATCTGTAATAATGACAGGCATGCAATTAATATCTTCTGTTTGTCCCCTAGTATTACCATTAGGGATCAAAAGACTGTGAAATCATGTCATCACCCACAATATTCAAAGACAAATCAATTAAACAAGTCAGTAACCCAATCCAGATCAGGACAAATAACACCATGCTGCAGCAATAGGAGCAAAAGACTGCACCATAGATTTCCATAGTCGCTGTACCTTGGTAATTTATTATCAAATGAGAAATAATTACATGGTGATGCCTTTTTTTTTCATTTTCACAGGAATCTTAAATTTCAAATACAAGGATTAACATCCCTGTTTCTCTTTACAAATTGATAGAGAAAATCTACTAATAACAAAAGTTTAACTTAGTGTGTTCGCATCCAGAAATGCTGCCAGATTGAACTCCAGGTTGGCCCTAGCTTTTCTGATGCTATCTTTACAAGAACAAACAGCAACTCTATACTCATCCTGGGTCACCTGCCCTGGCTTTCATTCCTTATACAGTTCCTTTTTACATCTGAGTTCAGTCAGGAGCTCCTTAACCATCCATGTCAGTATCCCACCATCTTTCTTTAATTTCCCACTTGTTGGTTGGAGATTTCTTGATCTTGGTGGAGGTGAGCCTTGAATATCAAATAGGTCTCATGGAGCCTTCTTCTTTCTTGGACCATATTTGATCGTTTTTTCCAAGAGAATTCCCGAAGAGGCCAAAGTCTACTTTCCTAAAATCCAGAGACATGTCCCTGTTTTTTGCCTTGAACTTGCCTGTCAGGGTCCTCAACTCCAAGATCTCCAGGCCACTTAAGTCAAAGCTGCCCCTGACCCAAACATTCGCAAGCAATTTTTTCTAGTGTGAATTAATTAGTAATGTAGCACCCATGACCTTATAGAAACATCTGCACAATATTTAGCTGGCTTCAAATCTTGCTGATCTGAGTTTTGTGTTCATACCAGTTGGCACCTTACTGCCAAACATGTTAAAAAAGAATCACAGAATCATAGTTACATCTCAAGTTGGAAGGGACCTATAAGGATCATTAACTTCTCGCAGGACTACCTAAAACTAAAACATATAACCAAGAGTGTTGTCCAGAGAGTCGTTGAACTCTGGCAGGTTTGGTACCATGACCACTTAGCTGGAGAGCCTGTTCCAGTGACCAGACACCCTTGATCAAAAGCTGAGGGACTTTTTCCTAATGCCCAGTCTGAAATTTCCCTGACGCAACTTCATCCCATTTCCTTGAGACCTATCACTGGTCATCAGAGAGAGAAGATCAGCACTTCCCCCTCTGCTGCACCATTGAGTGGGCAGTGATACTCACTGAGATGAAATGAAAGCTCCAACCCATATCTGGCATTGGGGAACACTACCAGTCCTTCGAGGGGATTTATATTTTTGCCTGGAAAGCAAAGGAATTGTAGTGATTGGCTATCACACCTGTTAGTCTAAAACAAAGGGGTTCTTTCTTTGGAAGAGAGAAAAAGGAGTCTTCTTCCTGCTTGGGAACAAGGATCAGTCAACAGGAACTGAAAGCTGATGATGAGTTTCACTGAGGAAGAAAGAACATGCTTCTCACAGTAACAACTCTAGTTACGTCTTTCATAGCGACATTTCTTAACATTTAAAAGAAGTCATCTTGCTTTAGAATGATTTTCACTGCAGAAAGCTGAAGGTCAGTGCAACAAATAGAATAGAAAAGTTGTTCTCACTTGCAGAAGTAACATGCCATCTCATATTCCTAAAGCTCATGTACGTTTCTTGCTTTACATTTTGTCCTGAAACTTTACATTTTGTGGGAAGTCTCTAGTTTCAAAATTAAATCTAAAAAGCAGAGCAAACTGTGCTTTTAGAGGAGGTGATTTTACAAAAAATAATTGCATTATGCTGTGTACATACTTTTGCACATCAGTGGAGAGAAAAAAAAGGATAAGAAAGGAAAGATGAATGAGTTTATTACTGTCTGTGAAGGAGATGATTTATATTAGACCAAGTTTTGCATGTTAAGAACTGCAGCTTTGTATTATTTCTTCATTTTTACGTGGACAGTCCTAAATCTAAAATGACATAGGGTTGCTTCCCTTTCACTCATGAATTTAAACCTACCTTAGGTTAGCAGCAGCTGAAAGTAATCTGTATTGCTATGAAAAGGCTCTAGAGCTCTGCATCTGCAAGTAAAGCCCTGTGCTGAAAGGTTTTGTGTCCTGTCAGCTTTGTTGAATACAGCTCAACCAAAATAACCAATCTCATAACAAAAAAGAATGTTTGCTCTTCATGTGTACTGTTCTTGGTCATTCTCTGCCTATCGTTCATTGACTACCCTCTAGCTCAGTCAGACTCCAGCTTTTGTAGCAAGGGACTGGTAGAGCCAAGCATAGCAGTATTCCATCTGGGTTTGGTGCCTGTTCATTAATGATTGAACTGGCATCTGAAGTAACATCAGAAAGAACATTGAACAGACAACATGAAGGAAAAATCATCTAAGATAATTATAGCCCGAAAAGGGTTTGACATGTAGTCTGGCCTAAATATCTCAGCTCTTTCCATAGACAGTGGAAAGATGGTGATCTATTCTTTTACAAAATCACCTTCTAAGGCAACCGGAGTGTATCATATACTAGCAGTTCTTACTTCTCTCCTCTCTCTTTGGGATGAACAGCTAGTCAAAACTGGATAAGAAGTTTTCACATGGCCAGTGTTATGCAAGATAAACAGTGCACATACACTAACCTGCAGTCAGCATTATCAGAGGAGCCAGATTATTTTTGAGTTTAACTCTACCATATCTCATCACCTGTTTTAGACTCTAGAATTTACCTTCAGCCGTTTTCTTTATCCAGCTCTGAGTAATAGATGTTAAGTTTCTCTTGCTGATGCTGTAGCCTGCTTATAATCTTTCTGGATCTAGAATAAATTCGGGATCAAAAAAGGCTAAGGGCTTAACTCTTGGATAACAACTGCATTATTCCTTTGAGTCATGAAACAGTGAACACCTCAAAGAGGTAGACTTTCTTTCAAAGACATTACCAGTTTCATTCTTAGAAACTCACTATCAAAAATATCTAAAATTAATTCATTGATTATCTTCAAGAGAGCTGATAAAAGTATCTAGTCCAAAGCCAGTCTGTGACTGGTAGAACAGCCACACTGAATGTTGCGGGATTCTCGGGGATTACAAAATTCTTATCAACAGAGAAGTACTTTCTTTACTTCTGTAAGTAGCAAACAACATTCCAAAGCACTGCTGAGAGTCAGAGGAACCTATTCCTATTTGTTTCTCATATGCTGCAGTGCCAGTTCTCAATCTCAAAGTCATTCTCATGTAAACTCCACTGAATATCTAACATCTAACAGCATAACTAAATGTTAGTCTCCTTAGGACGACTGCAGTAAATGGTCTTCCTCATTAGGAAGCATTAAGATTGGTGAGAAAAAAAGCACAGTTTAATTTCATCAAGAGTGTTTAATTTCATCAGTGTTTGAGGTCAAACACAGTAGGAAGACAGGGTAACAGACTGCTATCATGCTCACAAATAGATAAACCATTGCTTCTGCTGGCTGTCTTTTATGTGTGGCACTTTCTAATAATATGTTCACAGGTTTTATGGCTCTTCCTCCTCTGTTTCATAGTTGAGAGCAAAAATAAACTCTTACATTCTTAAGTGGATTGAAGTATAACACTGCTCAGGAAGAAACAGGGCTTCCAGTCGAGAGTGGAAGCTAAGCAACTGTGTCCGTAAGCACTGCCTATTACAGAAAACTTCTCCATGGTGCTATGCCTGACATATCAGTAGTGTAGTTTTCCACCTCCTATCATTCTCAAGTTTATGACTGGATATTGAATTTTGCCTGTGCTGTGTTGTACCTATAAACAGATTCCAGGTGTTGAGACAAACAGTGGGAAATCATTCTAAGGGCAAATTTAAAGGAAATACCAAGCAAAGACATAAATTTTATGGGAAATATCATCTGATGGCTTAGGGGCTGCTGTTTTAAATTTCCCCAGTTGGAGCACCTATCACTGTAAATACTTTCAACTTGTAACTAATTAGACAGCTGCGCACTATGTGCCTCTTTGCAGCAACAGCCAGATGTATTAAATTACACAATCTGTAGAACCAGAAAGCGAAAGAAAATGTTAATTTCATTTCTGCCTCTTGCATTGCACTGGGCTAGTAATACTGATTTATTCATCCTCATTCACACCTTTCCTTTTTTTCCTCTAGGGTGGTTCCTTCAGGCTAATGTGAGGCTAACTGAGACCTGTGATGTTTAACTCCAAACCATAAACAGATGCTACCAATTATCTAAACAAAGGGAAAATACCTCAGTGAAATGAAGGGCCTTATCCTGAAAGCCTGACTCATACAAGATCTCTTACCATCTAACCCCTACAAGGTTATCAATTGTGACAGTCCTTTTGTTTATGTTGTTTTACAACCCAAAAAGTTCTAGAATAAGAGCGTGAATCCTATCATTTCTGCCGTCTCAAGTGGGTGATTCCCACTCATTGCCTACATAGAAGAGGGAGGGAGGAAACCTGGAAGGGAACACCCGTGATTTGGATTTATAGCTCTTCCCTTGACTGTGTAATAAATACCTCAGAATGGAATTGTCATTGAAACAAAAATAGTTAATGGACTGAAATAGCCTTCTATAGGCCAGTGCAGAAAATTAGGCCAGTGCAGGAGTCTTTTTGTGAGACAGAGGGAAAAGAGTCATGTGGACTGTGGGGAAAGGTGGCATCCTGTTGGATCAACTATTAATACTGTAGCTGGAAAAAGAGACCAAATACAGTGACTCACCTGTTCTCTTGTCAATGTCAGTGTGCTCATTCGGACACAGCTGTGTAGTCTTTGTTTCTGAGGTCCCAAATGCTATTTAAATTCATGATTTCTTCTGGTGTACAGACACCACCAATGTGCTCATGAACAAATGGAAATTCAAAACATCACTTTTAGTCTCTGTTCTGTCGCAATCCATAGCAACAGAACATTTCTGAACTTGACCAACTTTGTCAGGCTAATAAATAGCTACCAGCAACTAAACTAAGATATGTATGGACCAATGGTAGAATGGCAGCTAAAAGGCAAAAATCCTGACATGCTAGAAAGAGTAGATAGCCAGGAGATACTGTTACGTCAGGATTGGTGGGGCTTGACCTTTGATGTTGTACTCACAGAAGCAAGCCATTACTTGGCCTGTGCTGAGGGGAGGAGATTCCAAACCCTCTCATTGTTTTTCTCTCAGCTGAGATCCAAAGTGGAATTTGACCTACCAAAAGAGATCCAAAAGTCACAACTCAGTTTCCCTCTGCAGTGATACCATTTGGTCCCTTTGGGTACGCTATTTTTAATCCCTCATTTGTCTCATCCTTTTAAATGACCACATAAAATCATGCTGATCCCTTCATCCCCTCGTATCTAATCTCTGAGTAGGGATGCACACAAATAATTCTTTTGTTCCTTTTTCCTTTCAGGCTACTTATTTCTTCTTGCCATTTTCTTCAGGTTTTAAAGTCCCAGTGGAGTTCTCATAGGCTCTCCATTCTCCTCAGCTCCTGTTCTGCTACTGCCCTCCAGACTTGTTCTTTTTTTCCACTGCACTCATCCTTGCATGCTCATTCCACAAAAAATTCCTGATCTAAATGAGCATTCATGAATGGAATGTGTGGGGTTCTTCCTACACAAATCAAAAGAGAGGGTCATCCAGTTTGAACGGAAGCTGTGTGCTAGGGAGCAGGGGAAAGAACAGAAAGAAAGGAAAGGATAAGTTGTCTTCCTAATAAAGCAGTTTTCTTGATTAAACCCTAGAAACACTTCCCACTAACTTCAGACTTCATGACTAAAAACAAATATCGACGGATCTAGGTAGAACCATGGAGACTGACAATCACTACTGTATCATCAGGTACCTCAGTTTACTGGCCAGTCAGTTTAGTATGACCAATCCCAGAGAATTCAGAAGGAAGTAAAAAGAATATCTCAAAAATATGAAATAAACTGTCCAGGGATTTCTCACTAATATAGAAATGTACAGATCAGTTAATGTCCAAGAGAAAAGGGGAGGATTGGTATTTATTATATTTTTATAGTATCTAAATGTGTCTTTGAATTCTTTATTTATAATATCTTTTCCTTTCCTGAATGTTTTTAACTGACTGACCTGACTTCCATCAGCTCTCAGTGAATTTGACAGATCAATTATAATACATACTGAACAAAGAAAACCTGTTTATATTTTCAAATTTGTTACTAAATTGCTTCAGTCTTCTGCTGATCTAGTACTGCAAGACAGAATAGACAAAAATATTGAAATTAACACTAACAAAAATTCCCATTCTTAATGCAGAATATCAATATCACGACTTACGTTTCATTACAAACTGTGACCTGTCCTCCTTTTCTGATTTGCCCTCAGCAGAACCTATGCTCAGTCTTAATGGCTGCTGCTGTTTTTCTCTGCAGAGTTCACAGAAGTGGTCTCTTGTTCAGAAAAGGAGTTTGTGATTTTAAGGACTTTGTATGCCTTCCTTAGCATTTAACCCTTTTCAATGCAATGTCTTGCATTGTGTTAGTGATCAGTTCCTTCATTTATTGTGTTAGTGATCGGTTCCTTTGTTTTGGTGATGCAGATGCAGACACAGACACAGTTCTTTGATTAGTTGTTCTGGTTTGGTCCTGGCAAAGAAATTCATTGATGTACAATTACTTAAGCAAAAACAGGTACAAGCCATTTGCAAGTCTCTATAAAGAAGACTAAGCCCTAAGCAGAGATCATTCCAGTAGAAACTGAACATGCGATAGCAGAATTTGGAACATTCTACATGCAGAATGGAAGAACATATGATTCTGCATTGGAGTGTGGCAATGTCAAAACCAGAAAGAATTCAGCATGAGTTCATACACCCTATCTCCTTCCGCATTATCTCAATTGTACAACCTCTCACCTAGGGCTTAATCCTGAAAGATGGTTCCCTGGCTGTCACACATCTCAGAGGAGGATGAAGTTCTTCAGAAAAGCACTCATGAGCTTAGAAAATTCAGAACTTTGGCTAAAATCTTGAAATCCTGACTTCTATGGAAATAAAATAAACCTTGTAAGTGTCTCAGGTCAACGAACAATTTATGGGTGTCAAATTGAGCAGCTGTTACTCAAACAAAAGCAGTTTATCTGTGTTCTGCTCCAGCAAGGACAGCAGAATTTTTTTCCCAAAGGATATTATCCAATAGATAACCTACTAGATCTACAGCCACTAAATCAAGTACAGAAATTACTGTTACCATTTTCTCAGAGGAAGACTAACTGGTTGCAATTCAGTCTGGATCAGAGGATGTAATGATAAACAGGGGAATGAATTCACCACGGAAATGCATGCAAGGAGAGACATTTGTAAAAGCTAGATATAAACCACTGTCAGCAAAAGACAATGAAATACCATCAAATCAGAAGATCATTATCTGCTCAAATCTTACCTTCAACAGAAAGCAATGCAAGGATTATTTAGTTTTGTAGGCTTTCTGCTTACTATTTTATAACCTTTAACAGAGTCTATCTGCATTTAGCTTTAATTTTGCCTTTTTTAGCTAAATACATTATACAGCAATGGTAGGTAAGATTTAATGTCATGCTAGGGGTCCTAGATCTTCTTGCAACAGCAGATTGGACTGACCAAACCAAAGGCATCCATTTCTCAGTTTGTTATCAACTGTTTCAGACGGTTTCATTTCCTAATCATAATAAAACTGCAACAAAATCTGCATCCTTACCATAAATACTTATTTAAAAATTACATAAATCTTCCTTCTGTTATGAAGTGGAAGCTTGGTTGTTGTTGTGGAGAACTCTGATTTTAGTGCTACACCCTTAAAACACAGCAGTCAAGAGGAAAGGATTAGAAACATAATCACTGCATATACATTCCACTTACAATCATAACATTTCAACTCTTCATTGCAATTGCAGAATCAAAAGTGACTAAAAGAGGCACTACAGCTAAAAAAGACTTGTTACATATTCACCAGAAAAAAACAGATATTGAGCAGTTTTGCTTTTAAAAAGGAATAATTTTATTTTAGTCTGGTCTCTTAATAGTTATAAACAAAGCAAGAAGGGAAGCATGATGCCCAAGGTCACCAATATCAATATACATGCTTGAGGCGCCAGGAGTGCCTCAGAGCATTTGCTCACAAAGCCAATATTGTGAGGTAATCTGAGTAGAATACTTTGAACTACAGAAAAGATACACAGCTCTTAACTTTTTGATTCATTTGCACACTTTCTGGTGGATCAAGGTATCCCAAAGGACACTTTCCAAAATGGTGGGAAAAAGGAATTCCAGTTTGCTTTTCAAGACTGCTAATGCCATGACAAATACTGTAAAAGACACCGATGATCTCTAACTTAAAAGAAAAACAAAACAAAAAAAAAAAAAAAAACCACCCCAAAAACTGTTTACTTGCCTTCAAATTCAAATTGTGCATTTCTAGAAGTTCCTCTTTCTTCTACATGAGTGGCAGGGAAATCACAGTAAATTCCCTTTGAAGTATATTTGTCCCTGCTTTTAGGTGAAGAGGAGAAAACCAAAGCAGTTGAAATGAAGGAACAAATAAATGAATTCTCCATCTGAAGGGAAAGAAGATGCTGACATACTGGTAAAGGAATAGGTGATTTGATGGCAGCATCTGTCTGGCTCAGATCCAGATGGAGAAATGAGACGTTGTTGTCATTTCTCTGTCTGGATCTGAGCTAGTCTGAGGGTACCCCCAAATCACCTATTCATTTACCAATATGTCAGCACTGTCTTTGCCTTCAGTTGGTTCTTAAGGACCAAGTTAAAGATTCATACCATGTTACCTTTGGTTAACCAGAGCATATATTTCTATAGAAAGCCTTGTACTAAGCAGAACTCTGTAACAGTTAGTTTTTCTTAAGTCTAGTATTTTCGACACCTTTGATTTATGCACAAACCCCCAGCTTTTCATGTGAAATAACAGTGTTCCTGGTTTGTAGAGTAATTATGAGAATTTTCTGAATGAATCAATGTAAATTCTAGCCTGCAGGAAGGATGCTTCTGTCTATTTAAACCTATTCTAAGATGCCATGGACTCATATAAATAAAATCCACATAATTTTTATTGCTTCTTTTGAACAATCCAATCCACAATGCAGTGAGAGGGATGAAAATATAATCACTTTAGGTTGCTATTGCTGCTTCAGGAAAAAATGAACCCTGGCAAGAATGGGCACTGAGAGAATTTACAAATATATGAAAATGAAACACACCCAGGAGATGAATGATAATAGATGAAAGGATAAAACAAGACCTGTACATGAGAGAAACAAAATGGACTAAAAGCTGGCATCCTCAAAGGCAATTGGTATAACGAATCTTGAAATTTCATCTCATAAGTGCCTGGCCCTTTCACATATTCTGTAGATGGAGGTACACAACTGAACAGATGATTTTGCTATTAGGGTTTCTAACCCACCTGCGCAGGGATATTATTCTCATCTGTGTCTAACAGATTTAATTGTTATGATAGCACATACCTAGTGTATTCACTGAAGCACTTCCATACTCAAAAGAGTACATGAGTATCTCTCTCTGCTCAAGAGGACCAAAGGGGTAGTTAAACACCAGTCCTCATGCAATTGCTACCAAGAAGCTGAATTCCTTCCTTCTTCATTCGTGCATGATAAGTACCAGTTTCAGGCATCTCACTGGGAAACACGAGAACTTCTCATCTGTAGTACTCTATTGACACCAGGATATGTAGGAGTCACCTTGTGCTCCAGGACCAGAAAGTCTCAAGTATTCTTTTGGCAAAATACAAGGTCACTCCCTACTAAAAGAAAAAAAAAAATAAAAGACCCACAGAAAAATAGCTGTCAGGGTTGTTAAATGGAAATTTCTTCAATAGCTGTGGAATGAAAACTCAGTAAATTATGAATGCCCTTGACAGAATGCTGCCCCCTTCATGCATAGAGATATTGTCAGTAATAGGTGGTGGTTAGGACATTAGTGGGCCGAGGAAGAGTAGTGCTTGATTTAGAATGATTTGATGTTTGAAATGGTTAAGACAGCAGTACCTCTTCAGTACTTTGTCCTCCTCTGTGTCAGGGAACATTTCAGTTCACATTATTGAAGGCCACAGTAAAAAAAGCCACAGAAAAAAAAGCAAACCCAAACCATTTGGTTCTGTGTTTGTATGCAAGAAAGAAGAACACAGCAACATCAGATTTCTATTTGCCTGCTTGA
Source organism: Tapera naevia (assembly GCA_033556795.1). NCBI lineage: Eukaryota > Metazoa > Chordata > Aves > Cuculiformes > Neomorphidae > Tapera > Tapera naevia. The sequence continues at coordinate 2,197,178 of JAUMJJ010000016.1, forward strand.
CTGAGAGAATAACTGCTTCCACAGCAAATGGTTTATTCACTTTATCTCCACTCTGACTATGCTGCACGTGATTACTTTGTCTTCTGAACATGAAACAAAGAGGACAAAAGGAGAGGGAAACATTTAAGTTTTTATTAGTTTTGAAAGACTCGGCTTAGCAGCACTTCACTGGAGGTCAATCCTGTCATTAACTTTTCAACTGTTACAAGTACCTGAAATATTTTGGGGTTGGAGATATCTGCGGGGCTTGATGGCAAATTACCTAGTTACAGTGTAGAGAATATCCAAACTGTGACAGTGGATGCATAGAGAAGATGTACAATGCATGCTTTCCAAAGTATATACAATGCATGTGTTTATACACAGCATGCTAAATCTTGGTCTAGTTGATGTCTCCATGCTTTCAGTATGACCAGGAATCATCTCACTGAGCAAACATTCTAATTAGCTGCCTGCAGGAATAAAACTAAAAAGGTTGATACAAGATTACAACGTTCCAATGATTGTTAGCAAATATGTCATCATAAATTGGTGCTGAAAGACACACATGTTGAAATGTTTTCCTTACAAAGAGCCAGATACTAGTAAAAGAACATCATGTAATTTGGCCAGCCAACCAGTTCCATACTAACATGTAACAAGGGTAAAGCAGGTGCAGAATCCTCAGGGGTGAGGCCTAACACTCTGCAAGTGAAAGCCTTGATTTTAATGAAAGCATGGCATTACCACAGTGATAGCCCCTGCATATCAATGCTAATCAAATGAAGACCTGATACAGTGGAACTCCACTTAGGGGTGAAGATCAACGGAAAGCACTGCAGAAGCTGATAAAAACATTTGCAAGGATTAACATATCACATGTATGCAATGCCTTGTCTTGCTCACCAGTGAACTCACTGAGGTAACGCAGGAGCTGTTGTCCAGATTCCAGGAACTGCAGTTGACCATTGCATTGACACCTGTGCAAAGGTGGGTGCAGATGAAGGGGGAAGTTAACTCTTCTGGGTTACCATCATAATGAATTAAAACATGCTTGGGTCTCCATGTATCCAGATGGGAAGAAGCAAACTATCCCAAGTTACTAAGAAAAGGAGATAAGATGTGCTTGGGACCCTACATATGTGGACGGGGGACACAAACTGTTCTGGCTTACCATACCAAAATCTTCTCTTGCCTTACACCACACTTGTCTCTAGTTCTTTTAGAATCCTATTAACTGTGTCCTGAGTGAATGGAGAAGGGGGTCAGCACTTTTTATACAGGTAGCACAGCCAGAGATAGAAGATACTTCTGTAAACTGCCACAAGAGGAGGCAAGCTGTAAGGTACATTGTCAAGTACTCAGCTTAGAAACTACAGCAAAGGCTTTGACTTCCTGAAATGAGACACTAAGCTGCCCACAATGGATACTGTATTATCAAAGCTGCTACTGCCTTCACTTGGATGGGTTCTGTGTCTTTACAGAGGAAGGGCACATGCTCGCTTCTAACAAGAAAAAAAACAAACCTTGCAATTTGGTTATTTCCAGGCAAAACAATGGCACAAGAAAGAAAATATTCAGAAAAAGTTAATACTGAGAGTAACACTTTTGATCCTATTTAAAGTTTCATCTTCTCTGGTCACATTGCCTGTAAGGACTGTCTTTTTAACAGATCCCAGCTTTACAATCACTAGGAAAAACTCTTTTGTGAAGTTTTGACACAACAAGGAAATAGGCAGGCACTGGTTCCCCTCATGAGGAATACCCTCATTTTTTTCTGATTAATTCTTTAATTTAGGCAGTTGAAAGAGTAAAATATACCCTATGGTACAAAAAGAAAGCAAAATCCCTCAGCTGCATATTTTTGCAGACCAAAAAAAAAAGGGAAACCACCACAAATTTGAGTCATGAAAGACATGTAGGTACTGCACAGAAAAAAGAACTGGTGATCTGCAGGCACCAGAATATGCTGAGAAGACTATTTAATCCTTTGGCATTTTTTAAAACAGCTTCATCCCTTTTACAGTTATCACTGAATTGCATTTTATGTGCTAACATCCACAGAGAAAACCTGTTATGCTCAGGGGACAAACAAGCGTTTATACCACATCTAGCTACATGACAGCATGATACCCTCAAAGCTGGCATGCAAGTAATTGTATAATAAGATGAGGAGTCTCTGAACTCAGACTTTCTGGTTGGCTTTGTTTAAATTTTTACATAGAGACAGTAACAGACTCTCTCATGTAAGTCTTTGTATCTTATTTTTCCATTACCAATGAGTGTTTTTGAATCCTAAATGACATCACAAATAACTCTTTATTTTAACTGCAACCCTTAAAAGCAAAAAGCAAAGAAAAGAAAAGATGAACATCTGAAGCTAAGTATTTTGAAAAATACAAAATGTACAAGCTATACTTATTACACAGGAAACATAAAGTATGTCTTGAATTTGCTGTACCAGAACAAATTTAACAAATTGTCCACAGGTTTAGAATATATACGAATGTTCCATATTCAGTGACCTTAGCAGCAACACTCATCTGCTACCCAGTGTCCATTTCCTTTTTTTCCATCCTATGAAAACACATGGTATGAAGTCTGTAGAAGACCAGCAGTAATATCTGCCAAGATTAACCCTACATTATTAGTCATGTTCTATTTGAATATTCTAGCAAACTAGACTACTACTAGAAATAAGAAAACTGGGGTAAAAAAACTAAAGCAACATAACCGATCCTAACAAATTGTTCTATTAGTTTTCTCTGAAGAGGGATTTTTTTCTCAATTGTGTAACCAAGAATATATGGGAAATGATGGAGGAGAAAGAAAGAACACTGGAGAAGATTCTGAAATTCATGAGGGAGAGAAAGCTGACTGGTGTGGTATGAAGCTAACACCTACTAATACCCTTCCAAGTCTCAAATTAACTAGCATGTGGAAAAATTAGATACTACTTATTACCTGTAGGCACAAGCAGGGTTAACTCAAACTTTGTTATATTCCCTAGAAGATGAAAAATAAAACATAGCATTGTGGCTAAATATTTATAATAGTTTTACTGTTTACTCCTGGGACACTAATAAAAAGCTAACCTTATACAAACGAATGGAGAAAGGACAGTAAAGGAAACAGAAGAACAAAAAAAAAAAAGATAGAGGAGAAAAAAGACACATGTAAAGCTAGTCCATTATAATGAAAAATATTCTACTTCGGTTCCTGGAGTGTTTATGCTAATATTATTAATATTAGACTAGAAACACACAGAAAAGAATTACCAGCACAAGGTGACTCTCTGTAGTTGACACCTGATTGATTTCTAGGACAACAGGATAGTTGGTGGCTTTTGGCTTCATCTTCCGTTGACTTTACAGGAGCTAAGGGATGAAAATATTTTAAATTAATGTCGTATCTGCTCTGTAGGTATGACTGAAAACGTCTGGCTACCGGTTACATGAAATAGAATGTTCACAGATTGTTGTTATAATTTTTTTCTCTCCCTCTGCCCCTCTACAAACAATAAATAAGATTTTGGCTTTTAAAAGACTGCCTAGTCATTAAATTTATGACTTGTCACAAACTTCAAAATAAAAAATTGCTGATGAAGAAAACGAAAATTAGACTTGTTGGGTTAGCCTAGCGTTACACTCAGTTCACCTTCCGCAGGGATTGTTGACAAAGGAGAAGGTGGGAGGAAGGTTGCCTGCATGTTTCTAAGCATTATGTAAATATTTTCCAAATATCTTATAAAAATAAAATTAAGATATCATCTACGTAATCATAGAATCATCTCGTTGGTAAAGACCTTTGAGATCATTGAGTCCAATCATACAATGTCTTTTAAGAAACAAATTCAAATGCAATTATCTGTACCTTGGTCTCATTTATTTTACTGCAATGAATTATGCGTTACTGAGATACTCTTCTCATGCCTTGGAGTGAAATGCTGACCCCTCTGAAATAAACTGGAAATTTAACACTGATTTTACTTAGGCATTCATGCTGGGCATGTCTAAAGAAACTTCCCTCAGCTGCATCCAACGTATTTCATCAATATGTGCTGCATTTTGTTTCTTTCAAATGTGCCAACATCCTTCTTTAAATGATATCAGTGTTTTCAGAGAATATTTTAGCAATGTTTTCTTGAGAATGCTGTGCAAAGTCAGGTTTACCCTAAGAAAATGTTTTGCTTCATGCTAGTTCACATCTACTAATAATGGTCAAAGGCACAAAAACACATTACTGTGAGGTAAGAAAAACAATGACATTATCAAACACCTCCTCAATGATAACTTTGATGCTCCTCTTATGAGCAGGTAAATGCAGAAGAAACTACCTTTCTATAGAAGATGGTTCTATCACCCACTTCTGGCTAGAACATGGTTGAGTTTTTATTTCAGAGAGGCTGAAGTGCTTTGTGTTGAGAGCTGTTTTATTCTTGAGAGAGGGTAAAAGCCTTAATGAAAATCACACTGTGTATCTTTCACATGTACTAACCATGTAGCTTTTCACTTATGTCAATAATAACTAGGGAGGAAAAGGAAAGAATGTCCCTAAAGGAAAGACCTGATGTAAGCCAGATGCAAAGACTTTAGAGAAACAGACAGGTAGGGAAAGTGGTTTGAAAAAGAAATAGAGGAGTTTGAAAGAAACAGATAAGAAAGATACTGTCCCTCTAAACTTAGTCTATTCCTACTTTGCAATGCTTTTGTCATGGTTCTTCTCACCCATAGACATAGCCATTCTGTCTTACACCATTTTTCTCAAAACGATTTTCATGTACAAAATAGCATTCACCAGAACTATAACCAATGAGCATACAGTAGAGTACAGGAAAAACATGCTGAGACTCCTGTTCTCATTAGTTTCAGTTGTTAGTGTGGCACGTAAAACGGCAGAAAAAACATATATCTGTCATTTTTTTGGATCTTCATTTACATCACACGTCTGCTGTAATGACAAAAATCTTGAAGAAATGATAGCCATGTTAGAACTGAGGTATCATATTGCTTCCAGAACAACCGTATCTGAAAGCAGAATAAATTCAATTACCTTCATACACATTGTTGGCATTATTAGGATTAGATAAGAACTGTCCATATGAGAGATGTTCGCACATAACTGCTGCACGTAAAGCTCCAGACCATGAAAATTTACAGACATGTTAAAATGTATTCCATTCCAAGAATGAGCCTAGTATTTAACCATATTATGTAGAAATACCTGTGAAACAAGAATAACATATCCATTGTAAAGAAAATAAGATTGTGCATGAATCACAGCTTGTGCAATGTCTGAAACATTAGACCTTCTAGCCCAAAGCATCTAACAAGTGAAAGTCATCTTTTCAAAGCACATTTTATGAAACAATAGAGCGAAAAGAGGAGGAAAGCATCCTGTATTTTTGTGTTGACCCAAGATGCACACACTGAGAAAAATGTCACATTTCTCAGGCAGAAACATGACAGGAAATATAACCTAAGGAAAGAGAAAAATACGTTCATATGAGACTCCTTAGTCCAGCCTCAAACACACACACACCGGTTTGAGTTGAAGGACTCATTGCAGAAGGGACTCAGTAGACTCTTGGCTTTATCACCAATAATCCTAAAAGGGTGCCAGATTAAGATCACTGGGCATTCTCTCATTTTATATTTTCAACTTTTTTATCATCTCATGAAACAAGAACTGATGTCATAGACCTTAGTATTACACACAACAGAAACATCTGACACCTACAAGGAGATGAATAAATGAAATTTGTTTGTTAGATCTAATGAGAAGGCCTGTTGTGAGCAACAGATTAGCTAACACTGGCACAATAGCAGTAATCCAGAAAAACTCCACACTTAATCTAACCTTTTCCTTGCACACTTTTTCTAGCAGACTTGATGCCTGCAAACTCCCCCCCCCCCCCCAGAAAAAAAAAATTTAGTGCCTCCTGTTTGAAGGAAGAGCTAAATAACCCATGGAGGAGAAAGTACAGATACAATGACGGTATGTTTTAATCTTCACAGGGATATTATCATAGCAAAGATACAACCCCATTTTATAATTCCCATTCCCAGATAAGAATCAAGCTGTGAAAAAATAAATAAATAAATAAATAAATAAATAAATAGCTCCCCAGGAGCTATTAAAACTCACAACGCATTCACAGATATACATACACAAATATTCAAACACAGTATACAAAGTCTGACACAAAAAAATGAGACTTTGCCTATCACTGGTTTTATTAAACAAAGAAAGCCAACTATGATCTCCTTCAGAATAGTTTGCTTCTGAGGTGATACATAGCTGCATGTAATGCTGCCAACATTCAAAGCAATTCTGCAGATCATTTTCCGAAAAGCTGATGAGGATCTGCGGCGGATAAAGGCACGGACCCCAATACAGGTTCAAAATGAAGTCCAAATAGGAATCGTTTATTTGTAACACAAATTGCTCTTTTATAACAATCTTTTTTTTCAAACACATTGTCCACCTGCCAATTTATACATCGGTGATTGGGTTAAAGCACTTGTAGACCCACCTTAAGCTGTTTCTTAATTGGTAGCATAAATTCTGTTTTTCTTTACCTAATCCCTCCTGATAAACTGCTCACTCCATTACTTCGAGGTTAGACAATTCTCAACTCATTATCAAACCCTGTCAAGGCCTCTGTGTTATTCTCTGTGTTACTTCCCAGGCTTTAACCCTACAGATCTCCATTGTTTATGCTTCCACATCTTCTACTGAGAAAAAAATGTTCTTTTGAGCACTGATTTGATCTTTGGGAAGAGGCAGAAATTGCTTCAGTCAATAGTTGAAAAGTTTCCATCATGGATTTCTTTAGTTTCACAAGAAACTTGATGTTAGCTCACTGTTCACTCTTGCACACTGACATTTTCCAACTGAGGGTAAGAAAACATCTAAATTTGAATACGCATCCATTTGTAGTGAGTGATCGAGTGTCATACTGTGACAGGTTAGAATATGTTCTATATCCATCTCTTCATCTTTTTCCTCCCACTCTCGATTGCCAAATTATGGGGTTAGTCTTGGGTATTTTGTTTCAGATTGCAGATGGACATACACATACGCACACATACGTATACACATGTAAGTATGACATGCAGTATAGCTGCAGGTATGCACCTGTTCGTATCTCATAGAGTCATAGAATGGTTTGCATAAGAAAGGACCTTAAAGACCACTGAGATCCAAGCCCCCTGAAATGGGCAGGGATACCTTCCACTGGATCAGGTTGCTCAAGGACCCATACAACCTGGCTTTGAACACCTGGTGCATCCACAACTTCTCTGGACCTGTTCCAGTGCCTCACCATCCTCACAGTAAAAAAAATTCTTTCTAATACCTAACATAAATCTACCCTCTTTCAACTTAAGACCATTACCTCTTCTCCTATCCCTGCACTGTCTGATAAAGAGCCCCTCTCCAGTTTTCTGTGGGTCCTTTTAAGTACTGAAAGGCTGCTGTAAGGTCTCCTAGGAGCCTTCTCTTCTCCAGGCTGAACAACTCCATCTCTTTTCAGCCTATCCTTATAGCAAAGGTGCTCCAGTCTTCTGATGAACTTTGTGGCTCTCCTCTGAACTCGCTCCAGCAGGTCCATGTCTTTCCATGGCTGACAACTCCATATGAACACAATACTCCAGTTGGAATCTCAGCAGAGCAGAATAGAGGGGCAGAATCCCCTCCCTCGCCCTGCTGGTTACGCTTCTTTCGATGGGGCCCAAACCCTCTGTCCTCCGAGCACATATCGCCTGCTCAGGTCGAGCTTCTCTTTCACCAGCAGCGCCGGACGTGGTGGGCCCGTTGGCGCGCGCCCGGCAGCTCTCCCCTCCTGTCACGTCCGCGCAGGGGCGCGCGCCGCCTTGGCTCCCTTGAAACACCCATGCGGGCTGTGCACGCGCGCAGGCTCGGGGGTGATTTGTCCGCTTACGCAGGGAGGCGCCCCCTTCGTCCGCACGGCGCGCCAGGGCCAGGGGCTCAGGGCCAGGATCAGGGGCTGGGGCTGGAGCTGGATCAGGGACAGGAGCAGTGCCGGGGGCAGGGAAAGGGGCAGGGACAGGGTCAGAAGCAGCCACGCACCAGATCCCGCCCCTCGGCGGCCCGAGCCTGCGCCGGGCGCGGCGCGCGGCGGCTGTCGGAAGTGGCGCCCTGCGTCATTTCCGGCGAGGCGCGGGCGGGGTGGGATGGCGTTGTGGCTCCCGCGTTCTCAGGGCAGCGGCGCTCCGGAGGAGGAGGGCCAGGAGCGCGGCCAGGCTCCCACCTCCCGCCAGCGCCCGCCGGAGGTGCAGGTACGTCCGTGTCCGTCTCCCTGTCCGTCTCCCTGTCCGTCTCCCTGTCCGTCTCCCTGTCCGTCTCCCTGTCCGTCTCCCTGTCCGTCTCCCTGTCCGTCTCCCTGTCCGTCTCCCTGTCCGTCTCCCTGTCCGTCTCCCTGTCCGTCTCCCTGTCCGTCTCCCTGTCCGTCTCCCTGTCCGTCTCCCTGTCCGTCTCCCTGTCCGTCTCCCTGTCCGTCTCCCTGTCCGTCTCCCTGTCCGTCTCCCTGTCCGTCCCACTCGATGCCTCCCGACGCCGTTCCCCGCCTCGGCCGGAGCGCAGCGGTCGCTGTCGACGGAGGGGCGGGGGCGGCGGCAGAGGCCGGAGCGGGGGTGTGCGGGAGTGCCGGCTGCCTTGCGGGGCCGCCCCGGGGCTCGCTAGGAGGGGCAGAGGCGCTGCCAGCGCATGGGGACTGGCGACTGCCCTCGGCGGCGGTGCCATGTTTGACAAGTGGTGCGGAGGGAGCTGGTGTGAAGTTATCCCGGCATCCGTGCGCCGGGAAGTCGGATGGATAGGCGGTGTTTGTCTCTGTTGGCGAAGGCGTTTCGTAAGTACGTTGCTGGGGATTGTGTGGGCTCTTGCAAGAAGCTGCCATGACTTTAGTTTTCCAAAAAGGGAAATTTTCATCTTCTTATGGAGAAAATAAAAATGCTGCAATTCCCAAACAAAATTGGCACAAGAACATTGACGTCCCTGCACTGAAATTTTCTTCAAATATTGTCTCACAACTAGTATTGTCCTTCATGACCCTCTGCCAGGGGTTATCAGCACCACAAATTTCCACAATAATATGTCACCAGAAGGTTGAGGAGCTAATGCGTATGTGTGCATTTTCTCCACTCGTTGTGGGAAGGTATGGCATATGCTTTATACGACAGTTTCTTAAGTTACTGAGTGCAAATTCCTAGCACACACCTGGAAGTAACATAAGCACTGTGGCTTAAGAACTGACTTATTTTTTCCATCTATGAGTGGTGACCTCCTCAATAGATTTGACCGAAAGGAGCATGTGCTTATGCTTCTCAGCCACTTCATAACTTAAATTCCACTTTCACTGTCAGCTGAAAGGAAGATGTTGGCCATCTATTAGGTAGTAATCCATATTGGAATGCAGGCAGCAGCAGTTACTTTGCTTTTCTGATCTGACATCACAAAACCAATATTTCCTTCTCAGAAGCACATATTCAGAGTATTCTCACTTTTGGCTGTTACTAGCATCACAGCCCAAAGATAGCCAGAGGGATTTCAGCTGTATCAAAAGTATTTTTAAAATTTGGAGACTATTGCTGATAGAAGTACTTGATCTGTGATTTTGCAGATGTGCTAAACAGAGTTAAGACAGCTTGAATTAGAAATCTCTTTCTAGAAACCTAGTAGTACAATACCATGCTTTATTACTCCTGAAAATATGCTGCTTATCAAAGTTGCCTTCCAGGTGCATTATCTTTGGGATTTAGACCTCATTGCTCCTACACAAACTGTAAACTGTCAGTTTTCCCTCCATAAATGGCACTTGTGATATTCCTCACAGACATACAGCCAGGGGATTGAATTAGCCTGCCAAAAAGAAAGTGAGTTCGTGAAGCACTCTGTAGAATGCACATGGAACCTAGCAGAAGCCCAGCAAAAACTTGGTAGCTTAGCACTGCATAATTCAGAATCCCGCGATCAGGAATCTGCTCAAGCAAAGGCTGAAGCTGCAGAGCTGAGATGGAGAGAGGAAGAGTGGAGAAAAAAAGAAGAAGCACTAAAGCAGAGGGAAAGACAGAATCAATGGAACACAGATCCTGTCAGTAAGGAGGTATTTAATAAGGTATGACCCATATCAGTGTGCATGAAAATCAGTGTATGTGTTAAATGTGTTGACCTTTTTTTTCCTTACTTTGCCTCTTGAATGGGAGCAAGGTACAGTCATACTGCAAATCTAGATGATGTTTCTTTACTGGAAGTGCCAATAAGAACTTGCCTGGGTCATCAGATACTAGACATGAGCCAGCAATATGTGCTCATGTGCCAGAAAGCCAGCCATATCTTGGGCTGCATCAAAAGAAGCATGGCCAGCAGATGGAGGGAGGTGATTCTCCCCTTCTACTCTGCTCTGTTAGCGCCCCCACCTGGAGTACTGCATCCAGCTCTAAAGTCCCCAGTACAGGGGAGCAGGTCCAGAAGAGGGTCACAAAAACGGTCAGAGGAATGGAACAGCTGCCCTGTGAAGAAAGGCTGAGAGAGTTGGGTTTGTTCAGCCTGGAGAAGAGAAGGCTGAGGAGACTTATTGACATTATTGCAGCATTTTAATACTTTAAGGAAGCTTGTAAGAAAGATGGAGAGAGACGTTCTTACCACTGCCTATAGTGATAGGACAAGGGGCAGTGGCTTCAAACTGAAAGAGGGTAGGTTTAGATTGGATATAAGGAAGAAATTTTTTATGACGAGGGTGGTGAAACACTGGAACAGATTGCCCAGAGAAGTTGTGGGTGCATCATCCCTAGAAGCAATAGAGGTCAGGTTGGATGCAGCTTTCAGCAACCTTATCTAGTGGTAGATGCGCCGTTCGCGACAGGAGGGGATGGAACAACATGATCTTGAGATGTCCCTTCCAATCCAAACCACTCTATTATTCTGTCTAGGGCAAGCGTTGCCAAATGGGCTAAACAATCGTTTCTTCACATGAAAAGAATACTTCTCTACTGTGCCAAATTCTTAAAATGTGGAACTGTTAGTTTGCATCTACTAATGACTACTTTAATACAGATTATTATTTAGCACAGCCTTTTTTTTATAGTAGAATCTTAACTTTAATTTCACAATTTAATTTGAACAGCTAGCACATCTCAGTTTCAGCAATTGAGCCAAATCAAGGCTACAGTGTACGTGATTCTCATTATTGATGGATCAGTTAGTTCCTACCCAAGGACAGAGGTTTCTCAAGAGTTCTTTGGTCAGTAAACTCTAATCTAAACTCCGTTATTAGGTAATGCATTTTTAAAAAGAAAACCTTCTCAGGTGTGTGACATATGACTCTGAAAGTAGAACATAAACCTTTAAACAGTAACATATTAAAATACAATATTATTATGTATCCCAAAAAGTATGTCTGGAGGTTCTGTGATAATACATTTTTTCTCTTCCTCAGAGTTTTATTAATCAAAAAGGAAAAGAAATAGAAGATGAAGGTGTGTCTGAACCACTTATGCAAAAACATGAACAAAAGATTAGACACTTCGGTGAGTGTGCTTTTTCTAGCTTTTTGCAGTTCAGACTTCTACAGAATTTGTGTAGGTTTGCACCTTTATTGTATGGAATGAATACTAAAAAGTGAAAAACGGAGCTAACACACTGTTCAGATTTGTTTTATCAGGACAGATAATAATTTTGAAGTGAAATAAGGTGTAAACTGTAGAAGCTTGTTAGTTCCTGTGACCAATAAGAACTTGCATTTAAAAAAAAAAAAGAAATAAAAAATAATATTCGAATAAGCAAAAGCCCTGAAAACAAAAGTTCTAGCAACTTTTTCTACTGTTCAGTGGGAAAAGACAGAGGCATTCACAGAAATGTAAGTCACGTATAAAAACACTTGGGATTCTCCGCAGGTGTCTCTTTTTAAGAAATGTTTTTCTGGTGTCTATTAAGCTGTAAGAGTAATGTTCACCTATGAACACTACTGAGAGCTGGTGTGCATAGAATTGTGTGTTCCTTAAAATTACATTTAAATATCTGCTATGTAACACTTTAGCTCTGTCATAATCATTGAACCCAATTAAACAACAAATATAATCTTGTAAAATAATATGAAATGTTGGTGGTTTTCCAAAGTGATTTCCACTCTTACTAACAGGCCGCTTTCAGACTATGGTATAGTATAGCCATATCTGGCATTGCAGAACAATCAAGAAAAGGACTGAGTTGGCAAAATTCAGTTCTTTGTACAGACTCATTTTTACTAAGATATTTGGCTTCTGAGGATCTTAAACTTTTTTGAAAAAAAAAAGGTTTTCTACCCCTCTTCGCCTTAGCAAGCCTTGCAAGTACCAAGCTGGGCCACAATGCTGTCAGAGTATGTAAACAGCAGTGTTAGGCGCAGGTTTTCTCAAATACGTTAACTGCTAAGTGTAATGATAGCAGAATCAGATGATGTCTCCCTTGCTGTGCATTTCTGCAGAAAAAATGAGGCTTTCTTGCAGGCTTCCTAGCTAAGAGTTGGGCAAAATTATTTTGTTGTCTAAATTCAGATTAAGCTGTTAGAGGAAAAACCTTATTACAGAACATAATCAATTTTTTCTTGCCTCCTATACTCAAAGCTATGTTGTTATTTTAATTCAAAATACATAAGTCCATTGTGGAAAGGGACAGTACATTAATGCTTTTTCAAGTCTCTTGTTTTGTGCTAGCTGCTGCCGAGGAGCAGTGAGGACTTTGCTAGTCATATTGCACAAGTCCTGGTTTTGGATCCTGCTCTGGCTTCCAAGCAATAAAGAACTTATGTGGAATGGCTCTCGTGAAAACAGCCAAAAGAAACAGTAGCCATTACTTTCTGTGCAGCCACTGGTTTGCTAGAAGTAATATTAGCTTCGGTCATTACCACTGAATTACCTTTAGCTGAGTTATAATTATACGCTGACAGACAGCTAAAGCTGCACATCTGGTATCTGTTGCCAGTAGAGATTTGACTGTCAGTGATATGTGAAAGACAGTTTTAAGATGTGGTCTGAATGTTGAGTTCTGGTTTTTAAACTTGGTTCTTTACATGAAGCCCTTCATGCTATCACAGTTGAATCTTCTAGTTAACTGATGTGGCTTTGTTTTTTGAGATCAAGCTGTTCTTGTAATTAAATTCAAATTTCCTAAAAATATAGCAAACATGCTTTTATTTTTGACAGGTTACACATTCTTTTCTTTGCTTTCTTATTTGCAGACATTTTGAGAATTTGTGTGTGCCACAATCGCTGAATGAAAATCTCTGTCCGTAATCTTTCTTACACTATTTGATGGTGTAACTAATAGACGCCTACACCACTTCATTAGTGTCTATGACACCTGATTAAAAATAACTTACCGATAATGCTAGGGATGCATTTAAATTTAGGAAATTGCGACTGTTAAAACACACTGTTAGTATCTTCAAAGTCTTGGTTATATCTTCTGGTAGTGCTCTCTTAGTGTTGGTTAGATGTATAAATAAAAACCTCCAGATTTAGCTGCATACTGTCATTGTGAGGTTATAGAATTGCAAAGGTGTTATATATGCTTTGGTATCAATGCAAGTAACTTCCTTCTTGCATTAAGTCATTTATTCATTTAGAATATCTTAACTATGTTTCTCTCGTTAGGTATGCTAAGCAGATGGGATGATAGTCAAAGATTTTTGTCTGATCACCCATATCTTGTATGTGAAGAAACATCTAGATATCTCATGCTGTGGTGTTTTCATCTAGAAGCTGAACAGGTATGCAGATCATGTTTAAACTGTTTGGAAGCACAGTATCTCCCTTGCACTATGGAAAAGCTGACAAAGTTGATTAGCTATTTAACTGTTCTTCCCACCCTCTCTGTTGAAGAAAAACTCTGTAGTGCATTGTAACGTGTGTCCAGTTATAGTTAATCATCAGCCCCCTTGCTTCTGTGAGCATCTCTTCTCATCTGTTTAGGAACTCAAAGAAGATGAAATTATGCAGAATTTTTAGAAATATAGTCATAGAAAATGTTCTTAAGTCATAACTCTAACTTCTTTTTTTTTTTTTTTTTTCAGAAAAGAGCTTTGATGGAGCAAGTAGCACACCAAGCAGTTGTAATGCAGTTCATTATAGAAATTGCTAGAAGCTGCAATGTGGATCCAAGAGGCTGTTTTCGTCTCTTTTTCCAGAAAGCCAAAGTAAGACAATTTGTGTAATGACAGAAGAAACTCTGGATGCTGTGAAAGGGACCAGAGTTTTTGAGAAGGTTTCTTCCTGACTGTAAGAGGCAAAATATTTTAATTGACTGACTGACTGCTTATGGGGAAGTGTCTTGTTGGCAATTCTTTCTAGGCAGAATATTTTGGTCTAATTCCAATTCTGAAAATGGAAGTTTTGTGGATTTTGCTTATCCCAGAGGGAAAGCAAGATACAGCAGAGGGGCAACAGCAATGTTATAGACAAGTATTAACTTAAGTAACAACAGCAAACAGACCAATTTAAAGACTGATTTTGGCCAATTACACCTGTGTTTTTACAGTGTACGTACACATTGTCATAACTTTCCATTGCATCTGCAGTTCATGGTGAGATCCAAAATACTGTCCCTTTCTCGTTACTGAAATCAAGCAATCCAGAGCTATGCAGGACAAATGCAGGAATACTGAAACTGTGGTTTGCTGTGGACCAGGGGTGTCAAACTCACGGTCTGCAGGCCAAATCCTGCCCTTCACCTTGGTTTATCCATCCTGGCACCTTGTTACTACCCAGTGGCAGTGCCCAGCTCCTTGCCCCTACGCTCCTGCCAGCACTGGTCACGTGGGCAGCGTGTGACGCGCGTTACGCTTCAGGAGAATGATGGGAGCTGTGAGTTTGACACCCTTGATCTAGACTGTATTCAGTTATCAAAACGGATGGATCTCAGTATTGCCTGAAGTGGTTCAGTTAAAGTGCAATTCAACTTGTGCTTTACTTTTGATCAGAGTGCTACAACAGGACTTCTAAGCGTACTAGCTTCTGTATTGGAATAAAGGAAGGGCTAAAATTAGATTTATTTTTACATGTCCTTAGATAAATCAATTGTTTTACATACAAACACAACAGATTGTCTAAAACGTCAATGTCTGTAATTTTCTTTTAAATTGACCTGCATTATTCTTGAGATTTTTAACAGTTGTTATTCCTTAAAAGGTACAACGTGCATTACTGGGGTTTTTTTCATCACTGTGTATACATACAACTCAAAAGTAAACCTGGATGAAATGAAATATTTTTTTTCTCTTTGCAGACAGGAGAAGGCTATTTTGAGGCTTTTAAAAATGAACTTGAGGCATTCAAGACAAGAGTGAGAATCTGGTCACAATCGCATGGCTTTCAAACTGTGTTACTTCACGATCTCAGTGTCAATCCCAGTCTTGTAGGACAGCTGGCATCTTTTTCACAGGTAGGTTTATTATTTCTAGGTCCTGCCTTGAGAAGCTGTACCTTTCTGAAATATCAAGAGGATTATTCCTTGAACAGCTAGTGCTCAGGATATAACATGCAGTTATTATCAGTATGCACGGCATATATGGGTTTTATTTTTACTTGCTGGAATTCAGAAAGCATCAACATAAAGTTAGAAGGGTTCAGTGCACTTGCATTTTCATGCTTCAAATAAACACTGCGTGGTAAAACTGATGAGATGCTATAATTGTGTTCAGTCTTTACCAGAAGCAGTGAAATGAGCTTTCAGTGTAGAATGATTAGTTCTATTCATGGCATCATTAGAGTAAGCCAAGCCTCCAGAAAGTCTCCTGTTGTGATAAAAGTAAACTAAGGATACTTAGGTCTTTTGTTAAATTACTAGCACATTCTGGAATGAAGAAGCAACTTAAAACACTGCCAGAAATCAGGTATTAGGGAAGGAGTCACAATTGAAACTAATTATTTGAAATAATTTGATTAAAGCAACTCTGAAATAAAGACCCGACAGCTCAATTAAATAAATGTGCAGTCCAGTGCTTGAAATACTGATACCAAATACAAGCTATGCAAGCAAATCTAAAGAAGTTTCTTGACACAGTGAGATACTACTGGTTGATGACTTTTTCAGAGCTTATTTCCTTACGATTCCAAATTTGTCTTCTCTTAGATCAGTAACAGGAAAAGTCCAATTCAAGCTAAAATATCTCTCCCTCCATATATACAATTATGGAAAATTAAGCTGTCAGTTTTTCATCTGTTGCAGAACACAGGCAATCTACAAGGTTCCATAAACACAGATGTCTGCAGTTTAAACTCTGTGATACAAAGAGATGAAGAAGAATCCAAAATGATGGACACAGTATAGTACTCTTAAGACTGAGGCCAAGTACTTTTATTGGTTTGTTTTCTTTTTTTTTTCCTTCTGAAGAAACAAACATGGCTATTTTCTTGACACTTATTTTTCTGGGTACTGCACTTTATTTTTAGTGTCAGTTTTCATTTTGTTGTTGTTGTTTGTTTTGTGGGGGAGAGGGATTTTGAAGGGTGCGTAATTCAGAAAAACTTAATATTGTTTGAAAATGTGCTGCTAGGTTTTTTTGGTTGTCCTTGAAGAGCAGGGTTCTCATATTGCCGAATGTGAAACTGGATGTGTTTTCTGCTACTAACCTTGCCTTTCATGACTTTACAAATTAAAGTATGAAAAAAATATCTGCACAAATACAATGTTTACAAGAAGTGGTGGATTCTTGGTAGAATCTGCTATTGTCTTACTACAGATGTAGACATGTTTTACTCTATGACATTGGAGATCACAACTGTACTCATGCTACCTTGCTGACATTATAAGCTCTCAAATTTGATTATCACTAATAGCAATAAATCAGCGTCTGGTTATCAGTATTTCAGATCTGAATGGATTAGATTAAAACACTGGCTTTCTACCTCTACTAAAGGGGATTTAAGTGTTACATTGTGCTTTCATTAAACATAACTTGATTCTCTCCTAAAATGTAAGTGGTATGTGTCTACATATGAGTGCTGGGTTGTATGATTCCTGATAGTCTGACTCTTCTTGTTCATAAGGCTAACTTCACATTTTTTAAACCAAGTCTCATTGTAAGGAGAAGTTATTTGATGGAGGGGATGGAGGGAACTTGAGGTACAAGGGTCAGGCTAAGACTTCAGTTTAAACAAAAAGCTTTAGCATAGTTCATATAGGGTAAGGTGTCATGCAGGGTTTGAAAGGTATTTTATGTGCTACTAAGCTAAAGTGGGTTTCTGATATTGCCAATTCAAACAACTAAAGTGGAAAATCATTAAAAGTTTCCTGTTGGGCAATATGGAAATCCAAATCCTGTTTCTAAACAAGGCCTTCCACAGAATCTCTGCAATCCAGAGTTCTACTATGCTTTTTTAACGTGCTGCTATTAAAGCAGTTCTATCTGTAAAAATCTATAGCACAGTTTGAACACCACAGTGAAAGCAGCTCATATCTCAGTTATGGTATTGGTATACACTCTCAGCCCTTTATGGTATTGTTCTAGTTGTATGTAAGATCTGGAAGGTATCTAGGTTTCAATAGTTTGATGAATGGTATACCTGCAGTTGCTAATTCAGGCAAAAGCTGTGCTGAGATCCAGTAATTTTCAGCTTTGGCTATAGCAGAGACGGGGAAAAGTCTAAGACTGCAGTACACACCAGAACTAGTATCAGTACAAATGCCGTAGAACTACAGATACACTGACGGAAGTAGGTTTTCACATATCTTGTGCTCTCTCACAGTTCTTTTGCAGACAAGCTGAGGCTAAAGGAGTGTGCATCAGCTGTGTCATAGGTTTTTTTTAAAATCATAGAATGACCTGAGTTGGAAGTGACCCAAAAGGATCATCGAGTCCAACTCCTATCCCTACTTAGGACACACCCAACATTCACACCATATGACTAAGGGCACTGTCCAAATGCTTCTTGAATGCTGGCAGACTCAGTGCTTTGACTGCTTCCCTGGGGAGCTGTTCCAGTGCTCCACCACCTGCTGGGTGAATAACTTTTTCCTAATATCCAGTCTAAACCTCCTCTAACACATCTTCCTGCCATCCCCTTGAATCCTGTCTTTGGTCACCAGAGAGAGGAGATCAGTGCCTGCTCCTCCTCCTTCCCTTGTGAGGAAACAGTAGATGGCTACGAGGTCCCCCCTCAGTCTCCTCTTCTCCAGGCTGAACAAAGTGGTATCAGTCTCTTCTCATATCATTCCTCCTCTGTACCCTTCACTAGCCTTGTCTCCCTCCTCTGGTCACTCTTCAGTAGCTTGATGTCTTTTTTGTACCGTGGTGCCCAAAACTGCATACAGTACTTGAACTGAGGTTGTACCAGTGCAGAATAGAGCAGGACAGTTCACCTCCCTCGACTGGCTGGCAATGTCATACTTGATGCACCCCAGGACACAGTTGCCCCTCTTGGCTGCCAGGGCACAGTGTTGGCTCATGTTCACCTTGCCATCGACCAGAACCCCCAGGTCCCTTTCTACAGGGCTGCTCTCCAGCCTCTCACTCCCCAGTCTGTGTGTATATCCAAGGCTGCTGTGTCCCAGGTACAGAACCCAGCACTTACCCTTGTTAAATTTTGTGCAGTTGGTGATTGTCCAGCTCTCCAATTTATCCAGATCCCTCGGCAGGGCCACTTTACCTCCAGGAGTCTCAACAGTTTTGTGTTATCAGCAAACTTTGTCAGTAAACCTTAAAGTCCTTAATCTGGGTTGTTTATGAAGATACTGAAGAGCACTGGCCCCAGGATGGATTCCTGTAGAACCCTACTAGTGACTGGGTGCCAGCCTGATGTAACTCCATTCACTGTGACACTTTGGGCCTGATGCATCAGCCAATTCTGCACCCAGCGAATTATGTGTTTATCCAGCTGGATGCTGGACATTTTATTTATAAGGATATTGTGAGAGACAGCATCAAAGGCCTTGATGCAAATTAGAGGTAGCCTCCTTTACACAAGTAACTTTTTTATTTTATTTTTATGTTTGACAGGTACTCCAGAGAGGATAAGTAAACAGTGCCCCCTCCTTAATAATTTTTTAATTTTAAGGGAAACTAATAACTTTATTTAAGTGAATGTGATCTGCAAGGGTAGTAAGGGCAGTGTAGCACAGTAACTTCCAATTGCTACCATTAGCAGTACAGCCACATTGATGCAGCAATCTGTGATGTAATGAAAATTATTTTTAAAGTTGCTAAGGAACAAAAATTGGATGGTGTGGGAATAAATATCAAAACATAGGAGATTCCTTCCCTCTTCTCCTGCAGGCTAACTGAAACTTATGTCGGCTGGCAAAAAGCCAAACAGAGCTGCTTTTTATTGAAAATAGAATGCATAAATAGAATTAACCAGCACATCAGGGTTCCTCATTGTAATGTTTTCTAACCATTAATTTTTCAGGAAATGCATCTCTAAACTCAGTCAGTCTGCACTCTCCATATAGACGTTTCTGAAGATGATAATACAAATGCCTTTTGGCAAGCTTCCTTTAAAATGTAAGAAAAGCTGCTTGCAGTAATAACTGTTGCCCATATTGTTCATTTAGAGTCATGGGAAAGCTCTACAAGTCACATAATGACCACATATTTTAGACTTAAACATGTCTCAAGGTGCACCACAGTTTTGTAGTCGTTTACAGTCATTGCAAAATGAGTTTGGGACCCGCGTTAGTACAACACAGCTACTTCAAACGTTGCCTAGACAGAGCTGTTTGTTTCCCAGGTTTTGCTGACTCTTCTTAAAACTCAACCTAGTGAGCATAAAAAAAGGGCTAGGAGAGTTCATTGAAAAATAGCAACATCTGCATTACCTGAACTGTTAAATAGTGTGGCCTGCAGAAGTTTTTAACTCCAGTTATCTAGTGAATAAATAAATTCATGAGCTTGTCGGAGACATGAATTAGTAGTATGAACTCATGAAACCCAGTCCAATTGCTACAAAAAAACTTGCTGCAGTAATACGATAAAGCTAATAATTTCATCAAATCCTGGCACTGGCATCAAAGAAGAGTAATTTTTATCAAAGATAGTAGAAAACACACATTCACAATTTAAGATTACCCAGCTACAGGCTTACCATATCACACTTAATCTGTTCAGTATCTGCTGACTTTTTGCTAGTAAGTCTTAATACAGCTGCACAAAGACAGATTTTACCAAATGTCTTATATGTCATTGAAACTTCATTCTCATGCCTGCACAGTAACTGCTCTGAGGGCAGAAATACAAGCATAGTAATAAGGCGCATCACCCAAAAAAGTGTTAAGGGTAATTTAAGTCTAGCAGAATCAATGAACATCTGTGCAAGCAAAGCTAAAAGAAGGTGACTGTATTCCATGAGGTCAACCTCTATGTATGCTAGTTAGGGAGTGAAGTCGCTTTTTGCAGAACGGTGATCTTGGTTCCCACAGCTTCTGGCTGGCCCCAACTAATCACGCATTCAAGAAACATGCTTTCATGTCCTTATTGCTTTGCTCAACAGTTCATGAGTGAATAAATGAACCAGTGTGCTTTGTAATTAAGCTGTACTCTTGATGTGTTTCCTTCACCCGTCAATATTTAAAAACAAATATTTTCTCAATAAGAGGCACAACAGTAGATGCTTTTGTTAAAATCAGTTACTATATTATAAAAATTAGGAGTCTTTAATATAAAAAATAACAGTATTAAAGTTTTATCATAATGTAAAGGACAATATTAGACTTTAATTATTTATCAGTCTGGTAGACTACTTAGAGAAATTCTTGATTGATGAATCTCATGTAATGAAGTGTGAGCATTGATAGATGAGCAGAAGTTAGATGTATTTTCACCTGGGAGTGGCAGCATCTTTCTGGCTTACATCTGGCAACTTGGTTTGGAGGAAAGCATAGATTTGTGGCCAGATCTTATTAGTTTCTGTTCCAGAGAAGGATTTCAATAACCCTTTTTCCCTAAGGAAGAAAAAGAAGAAAGCATGACAGAAGCCAAGTTTCCGGTTGTTCCAGGATCTCCACTTTAAGAATGCTCTGGCCGGGAGTATGCAAACACACATGATTTAACAGCAAGAACAGTCATAACAGTGGAAATGCAGGCTGGATATGCATTACTCTGTTCCTCAGACTGTAAGCTA
The DNA here is from genome assembly GCA_033556795.1 of Tapera naevia. NCBI lineage: Eukaryota > Metazoa > Chordata > Aves > Cuculiformes > Neomorphidae > Tapera > Tapera naevia. The sequence goes on from JAUMJJ010000016.1 coordinate 2,218,270, forward strand.
TTGGCCACATCAGTTCATAAAACAGACAGCTGTCCTCAGAGTACTATGTAACAAACTATGAAGGGTAAAAACAAGAAGCAGTTACAGTTGTTTGAATGACTGTGTTGCTAACACAGGTACTGTAACCTTATACCTCAGTGATCACAGGAAGTACATCAGAACAAGGAGGTGAACCAGACACAATCAAGTTATTCTGAATTAGTTTTAGTGGAAAGTTTTATCTGTAAAGTAGGTTGTCAGTAATTATAATAGCTTAGGCCTATCTTACTGCGGTGCTTTGAGGCGGTTTCACTTCAGAAAGCTACCAGAGTCAGGAAAATCATTGTCATACCAGAGAAACTTCTGATTTAAAACGTAAATGGCCTGAAGACTTCTGCTGAACAGTTTTGGCAGAGCATAATGAAGGATGGTAGATATGGAGATAGAGGAGGGACAGTCACTTCAGAGCAGTCAAAGAGAGTCTGATTTCTTTGTGTAGGCAAGACTACAAAGTTCTACGTGGTGGCCTATTATTATCTATGTATAGACAGTGTCATATATGCAGCTTTTCATTATGAGAAACTTTGTGTATAATTTTGGCTCTTAAAAAAACTAATAACTTATCATTCTGCAAGTGCAAGTGGCAGTGTTGTCAAATAGCTACTTATTCCCAGAGTCTTGTGTGCTCTATGCCTGTCACAGTCCTGTTGAGAACAGCCACTTTTAAATCTTCATTAACAGTTTTTTTCTATTTGTGTATTGCTTCTTGAACCCTTGCTGTTGTTAAGAGAGCTTCTACTTACACATCCAGAAAAGAAAATACCATTAAAGCTTCCCAAAAAGGGAACTGTCTCTGTTACCTTACTAACCAGAGCTATGTTGCTACAGTACATGTAGTACTGTACTGTATTGAACAATGCATAGCTCTCTTCATAAAGCTAACTATGGCTGTAGTTGAAAGGCTCTTTTCCTTAAGAGGTTTAATGCAACACTGGAAAACATACTCATTTTCCTGGGTTGATTTCTTATTGAGTTGATGAAAGATGCATTGCTACTCACACCACCTTCACTGTTGCAGTGCCTCTGTAACTGAAAAGATCTGTTTCTCACTATGCTAGTGCAGAAGAAGCTTGCAGAATGTGGAAGAATAGATTTTACTACTTACCGGTAATATTCTAGAACAGGTTTTGTTTGTGTATCATAAGCCTGTAGCCTCTTGGTAACCGTCTCTGGCTTATCATCATGACGCTGAACAAGTGGCTCTCCAGTAATATCATCAATGCCCTAATCATGGTGAAAAGCAAACACTAGTGTATATTTGTGTTTAAGTATGTTTTGTGTAATTTTCTATTCAAATTATGAACAGTTTCCAGAGAGAGGCTACTGCCTGTATCTTTTCTGGATATAAGATGTTGCCTTTCCAGTAAACAGTCCATCAGTTAAAAATATTTTCTCAGTATCTGCAGTGAACCTGCTCCTTCATACAAATTAATTAAATCCTCAAGAATTCTGATTTTCCCTAAAGACAAGTCAGACATCTGGAGTGAAAACAGAAGTGATCTTGCAAATACAAAGCAAATTAGACCACAAAAATATTTTCCTTTCCTGCTTGCATTCTGGCAATTGGTTTCAAAAAATCAATAACTGTCAATGTTCAATAAGCTTCTCTGTTCATAAAGATGTGAAGAAAATCTGTTCCTAAACACCTGTATCAAATTAGAGATGGATCTTTATGGTCAAACTTACTTTGTTTACATAATACAATTATTTAAAACAATCAAGTGTTACTTTCCAGCATCTGTGCAGGGAGCAGTGTCTTCATTTTTACCTGTCAAAAATTAAGGCTACAGCCTTGCATTAACTCTAAAGCCATAATCTTTTGGTTCTGTTTAGTAAGTGTTTTGCACATGTAATAGATAACAGAGACAACTGTATTTCAGCTGTTCAGCTCCATTCCATGGTTTCACTTAAATATTGCAATGCACTTCACTGCATTGTGATATGCCTGCTAGTTAGTGGAAGGTAGAGTGGAGTGTTCCTAATAGCAAAGCTGTTGCAGCTGAAGCCTACTCTTTGGTAACTCTGATAATTCTCTGTTGCAGCTTGCCTATGTTCTTCCACTATTAAAAATAACCATGACTTAATCAGCCACGTGTTAAAGGCAGTGCTTCCAGTCACTCACTTCTAGGGCTTACTGGCTATTTCAGCTGGCCACTAAAACCCAAAAAATACAAGGCCTGCTATAATAGAGCTTCCAGGTGAAATGTGATAGCATAACAGGAAAGTTATTTAGAGTTAAGGATGAAATACAGCTTAAGCTGAGTTGCTGAGTTGCACGAAAGCTAATCCAAGTTGCTCAAAAATCTTAATGTAACAATGTACCATCATTACCTTCAGGATGTCTCAAGCCATAACCTCTGATCTGTTGAGAACCTTCACTGACTGGCAAGTTTCTACATCTAATTTTGCACTGTGACAGTGGTTCCCTTGAAACCACCCATGCTGCTTAAATATAAACACAGGGAAAGCATTAAGTGGATTCCTCTGATGACTGGTTGTGCTTCCTAGATACAAAGAATGAGTCCTTTGGAGGAAGGAAAAAGGAACTGTACCATTTGGACTGTACAGGCTATTAACCTACAGAACAGGCAAAGAACACGACCAATTCCTATGCCAGCGCGCAAGACGGAGAGTCTTCCAGACCAGCTTGAACAAAAGCTTACAAAACACTATGGTGTTTCATTCTGCAGGGGACAAACATATTGCCCATCAGCTTGAGCTTCTTTCAGGGCGCTAATCTACCCTGACAGTCAAAGTGTTTTCAGACAGGTTCCATGCTCCTAAAAGATGAAATAAGCCTTTTTCTTATGAGCTACTGTGTTTTGCAACAAAACAGGCAAATAATATTTTATTGCAATTACCAAATGCAATGTAACATATATTTACCATCACTACAGACATGTATTGCCTACCTGCACTTTGGGAGGATTGAATTCAAGATTGTAGACTCTGCCACTAGCAGGGTGGATCCAACGTGCTGTGAGCCGACATTTGATGGTCTCAAATGGTACATCGAGGTCAATCACAGTGTCTATTTGACATTCTTTATCCAGGGCTTCTGCTTGAGCAACCGTTCTAGGGAAACCTTTTCAAAGGAAACAATTCCATAAAAATCCAAAAGCAGAGTTATTGTAAGAATTAATTGGATTCAGTCATTAGAGAAAATAATTGTCAAATGGAAAAAAAAAATCATCATCATATTGTGAAAATTAAAGAGGCATCAGATTTTTCCAAGTATTTTTCAGTATGTCACGGCACTTTAACTTGTTAAATGACTTCCAGCTTCCTTTCCTCATTTTAGCTAATCATCTTCCCGAAAGTGTAACAAATAAATGCAAAAAACCCTCATACTTGCATATTGCTACATACCACTATTTTGAATAAAAGCACTGTATGAATATTCAGAACAATAAAAGTGACAGGCAGTTTACTGAAAGGTCTGGAACAACCTAGAAACACTTGGGGAAACTTCCTTCCACAGCCGTATAAGTCTGGCTTAAGGAAATTACCATTACAAACCTATTTTATTCAGTTGCAATAAGCCAAATGTATATACTACAGGCAGTTAACAATTAATTTTACAAAAAAAAAAAGAGTAGCTTTAGAAAGAGTTCTGGAAAGTCTAGTGTATCAGACTGTCCTCAGGGACTGACTGTGAGAACGCTCAGGTTGCAGGAATCTGTCTCTTCTCAAAGACACTGCATTTTGACCCATGACCTCTATTGCTCCAGTAGTGTGCACATTTTACTACTAGAGAAGTCTAGTGGAACTTAGGAAGGAGGGGGGAGAAATAAGAAAATTAAGGTCTCCATAAAGAATTAAAAACGAAAAAATGATCACAAGAACTTTAGTGGTCAAAGATACTGCACAACATGCTACTGCACCACAGATTCACAGGAATAATACGTCTACCCACAAAGCTCTTGCACAGTCTCATATTCTTCAGTAGCTTGTAATTTTCATCATACTAAACTTCTCCATAAAGGCAAGCACTGACAGGTATAAACTTCATAAACTTTTCTTTGCATAACATGGGTCTATGAGTCCATTGTGTGACTATGGAACCAGCCAGGAACAAGCCTTACAACAGAAAAAAAAATTATGGTCTTAAGGCTACTGTGTCTTGTCTAACACATCACAGAAGAGAAGAGCTGATTAACTCAGACCAAGCTTTTGCACATGCATTAAGTCTCATGCACCTGGTTTGCATCAGTCATTAGCTGTCCTCATCCTATTATGTTCACATTATCTCATGGAAGTGCTTCTAAAGGTTAAAGAGCAGAGTGACAGCCAGGATGGCTGTTCCTTCTTACTGTTGATGAGCTAGTTAAACAGCTGGAAATTGTTTGCTTTGGGACTTAGAAATGAGAAACTTCCTCAACGAATTAAAGTGACTTTAAAAGCATTTCTGCAAAACTGAAACAGTGTTTGCTGCATAATCTGCAAAATGTGATGAATTATGAAGATCCCAGGAACACACAGAAAAGTGCCCTATTTATATAGCACATAAATCTAAACTGTCATACTCAGAAGCACACAACTGGGGACTGCTGTATCTGCTATGACACTAGAAGCCACTGACCTATTGTTAAGCCAGTGGAGGTGGGTATTTGGCTAAGTGAGCACACATGCAGTTCAGCAACTCTATTCAGTCTGACTTAGCTGTTTGTTCTGAGTTGTAGTTACCAAACTAAAGACTTCCAGGTTAACATATTTCAACAAAATAGTGTTGCTCTTACAGAGCCAGTTATGCCAGAGCTATCCCTAGTGTAATTCACCAAGTCTCATGACAAATGCTGATGCAGACAAAATTTCTGCTCCAAAAGTTTAAAGCAGGTTGCACATTAACATGCAGCAGAAACTGATTTATGGTCTTACTGTCTCCACACCATCCTCCTGTTAAGAGCTGCCAGTGTGCCCGCTATACTACTACACATCCAGATCCTTACGCAGGACCTGAAACTAAAATAAAAAAAACATCTGAAGCTCTTTCCTTTATTGACTAGGTTTTACTGTGCTGTTCACTGTGTGAATGAAGCCTTTTCTAAGGAGGAATGTAACTGTGACTGAACCCACAAGAACAAATCACTGTACTAGAAGCAGTTAGAATAACGCACTAAAGAACAAAGAGGAAGAGAAAAAAATCACAGTGCTCTAAATAAAACGCCACACAAACAACCTTTTAGTTTATTATTTAGGTTGTGACTAGAATCTGAAAACACACACATCCAGCCTAGACACTATCTTTGTGCTCTGCATCCAAGTGTACTCCCATGGTCTGGGGTAACAAGCTACTCAGTTCATGAAAAAAGCAGTAAATGCATTTTCTCCCTAATGTCAACATTGAAGCAATGAGATTACACAGCAGATTGCAGAAAAATTCACTCTAGAGAACAGAATCAAAAAGCAAATTAAATAGTCCTTTTAGAGCACTTAAGCAATGTTTTTGTTAGTGATTTATTTCAGACTGCACTGCTGGAGTACTTGCTTTCCATACTTACTTTGTTGCTATATCAAATACCTACCTTTCTATTTAAATAATTCTTCAGCCCCATTCTTCAAAAGTGTTCCATTCCCCAAGGACTTTAACAAGAAAATGCTTTAAAAAAATGAAACTTCTCAATATATACTTTAGAGATGAAATAAAGCATAGGAACTACTAGAATTGTTTTGAGATTTTATTTGAGGGCTGAACTACCCTTTTCAACATGAATTAAACATCCCTGTAATGGTCTGAAGGCGGGATATTCTCAAGCCGTTTTACAGCAAAAGAAACTGGGGCAGACTAACAGCTGAAAGTTTCACAAGCTGCCAACAAATAGTGTCCAGTTACTACCAGTTGAGAATGGCTACTGGAGTGTAGCTACCCACAAGCAATTGAAGCACTCCAAGCTTGCCCGTGCAGATTTTCTCTCCATACATAGTGACATCCAATATGCTAACTTACCATCCAATAGCCAGTTGTACCGATCTAGACCTTTTAGCTCATTCAGCATTAGTCGTGTCATGATGTTATCTGGAATAAGCTGACCTTGATCAATGTAGGACTTGGCAAGGATCCCAATTTCTGCAAAAGGAAGAGAAGTCACTTTACACTACCTCTGACCTCCAGTAAGGAAAAAAAAAAAAGCGCACAAGTCTGCCAAAAAATTGTTTTGATCAGAATGGTGCAGAAGAGTAAAGCTGTAAAGACAGAGTACACTTGCTGAAACTCAAAAAAACATGCTAAGTTAGGATGTGATCATACAAATATGTAGCACTTTAATTTGATCTGTCTGTAGTTCCATGGGTGGCAATGAGACATTCAGCACACACTTCTGTCCCCACTCCCTCTGAATAATTTTGCTAGTAAGTAGTCAAAACATTAGGTCCCAAAAACTAAAATAAGGAGAGGCCATTAGGTAAAAGAGTCTTAAAAACAGGAAATATAAAAGGTATAAGTTCATTATGACATCAGCCCTCAGATTTCCTGTCAAAGTTGTTTTCTTAGTTTAACTTATGACTTCACTACAAAGAGAAATGCCTTTAGTATTTAAGAGAGCAGTATGCAGTGGAACACGCTTGCCAGAAATGTACTTTTATACTAGAGTTTCAAGAGGATGTTTATAGATGTATAAACACATTTATGGGAGGGCACAGACACTAGTATTTTCTCAAGGAAACTACTAACCTTTAATACCAGTCATTTGGCTGACTGGCTCAGTAAAATGCCACACACATAATACTGTTCTGGATATCACAACCTGCTCCTCCATGACAAGCAGTAGCATGCTGTGGTTCACCCAAATCATAGGTAGAGTGGGAAGAAATTAATTTGCCTGGGTTGTGTCCAAGGCACGAAGTCTCTGTGGCCTTTGTTTATAAAACAATTACCCAGTTATATAAGTCACCCAGAATAGCAGCTCAATTGGTTTTATTTTGCAGAAGCCTGTACTTGCAGCCAATTCAGATCTAGTTACAATAAACTAAACAGAAGAGAAAATGGGATGAACCAACAAACCAACACAAGATAGAACACTTTCAGCAGAAAGCAATGAAGAACATGAGTTCCATCACTTGTTGCAGTACTGGAATGTGCCATAGTATAAAGGCTCTTCTTCAGACAAGGCAACTGAAAAGCAATACATACCCTCAAATAATACAAACAGCAGCCTTGGTGCTGCAAATAAAATAATAAAAGGAGAACTTCCCTTTATTGGCTGTTTACATCTAGAGCCAGGCTTTGCAAAGTTTGAAGAACATTTAGAAACAGGCACCTTGGTCAGACTTCAAATAATCCTCACAACGTGGAAATTGTCTGTCTGGGTACAAAGTACTGGTAATCCCTACCTCCTTTCTTTGAGGTCATACCTCCTTTTTACCCCACTGAACTTTGAACTATATACCCTACAAAAGTAGGATGGGAGGAGGAATAAATTACATCTAGACAGTATAATGCATACTTGATGCTTGGATCTGTTACTGATTTACTCTGCAGCACTGCTCTAGCCATATGAGTCAAGCATATGTGCAAGGCAAGGTTGATAGAGAATGGTGCTAACGTACTTTGGAAAGACAAATGAACTCTGGAGCCCTGGAAGGTTTAGTGTATGGCCACGCTGTAAGGCACATGACTCTTATTATTAGACTCACAGAGGTGGAAACGTGCTGCCTCTCTCTATAAACCTCAGGTCGTTTAGAAAGTCACTATTACAGAAAAAACAACAGGCACAACTGTACTCAAATAGTTATGTTAGGACTAAAAGTTTGTATACTACATCAAACCCTCGTGAGGTTTTGTTGCTTTTATTTTGTTCTTTTTTTTCCATCTTGGGTCTGAAACCACCACAGGCATGGCAGACTTTGGAATTAAAGGCAACATAGCTTTCTTTCCGGTCTAGGTGATAACAGATATCCCTGTTTCAAGGATTTGTTAAAGAGACTGCATATCCTAACCACATTATAGCAAACAAGCTCTAGCCATATTGAGGCAACAGGTTGCTTAGCCCTAGAGAGGTCGTCAGAGACTCTCCACTCTCCAAAGCAGCAGAACACAGAAATAAGTGCAAACCGCTAAGGTTGCTTGTAAGTTCAACGAGACTTTTCAGCAGACGAAGCACATTTTCACAAGACAGCAAATGCCAAAAATGGCACTGTATAACTATTATTAATTCTATTTAATTTTCAAAGTGTTTTAACTGCCGAACTCAGCTAACATGGTTCCGAAAGAAATGGAAATTGCCAGACTTTTCTATTATAATAAAAACTCACAAACTGTTTGTTTGACTAACCTTGTAAAAGCTCTGAGTTGCCTGTCCTTAACCCTCCTTCAGTATACTACTCACTCCAGCTACCTCAGTATTCATCTGAATTCTTTGGAGACATTTCTGCAACCACTTTCAATAAAATTAAGACAGAGCTTCATCTGGGTTAATTAGCGAATGAAGAACTCTAGCAGATCCCTGGAAGTTCCACGCTAGTTAATTTGGATCAAACTTCATCATCCCTTACACCCTCCACTGGCTTCTTTCCTCATATCCAGATTTTTAAAGTGTCGCCTACACTTTCATTTCACATCTTGTTTTTCCTTCACATTCTTTCATCTCTGCAACCCACCTACAAACACTTCGACAAATAATGTTCCTTTCCACCACTTCATGGCTCCCTCCTCAAATCAAACAATGGGGTATTTCCACTTGGAATTTCTTCTTCTCACATGCCCTTCAGCTTGATTTCGGTGCTCTTTGATCTTCCTTCCAAGACATATGGAAAGAGCACAAAATCTGAAGTATTTAGTAAATACCGTATTTCCTTTATCTTCTGGAATGCCTTTGTTTCTCACTAGGTATTACTTACATCGAAAGTTTGTAACAGCAGCAGTTTGGGGTCTGTGACTCTCTGTAAATAAAAACTTAGGATTGCACAATCAAACAGGCAGAAAAAGCATGAATGTGATCAGATATGCCTGCACAGGTGGTGTTCCTAGCAAATGTTTAACTTGTTGATAGCAACTGCACTACAACAAATCATCTAAGCCAAAGTCTGTTCTCACAGAGCAAACACAGTCCGTGTGAAAAGAGATGTGGAAGTGACATCACAATTGATTCATAATACTGATAATTTTTCACCTTCAAATGTGCTGTTAAGCTTCCAAAACCAAGAGTGCCAGTTACCTAACGATAATATTGGCATACTTACGAGTGAATGTAGTCCTCTGCAGCTCCAAAGTGCTACAAATAAGAATACTCTCACTTCATCACATGCAACCTGAAATGATTCTTATAAGGTTCTCAACCCCACTGTGAAAAAATGGATCCAAAATTCAGGAGGGGACCTTTCATTATTGCAACAGTCTACCAAAGGGAGGGGTTGTGGCAACTCGAGAGCCAGAGGTCAAGCCAGGACAATACTGTAAGTATAATTCACATTATCACCTAATACAAACAACTCTGTGTGCAAATACAGACCATACTGAAACCTAACCACGGTATGAACTTGTTGTAAGATAATAATAAAAGCTCAAGGTAAGCAGTCTGAAAATTTTGCCTATTGTTTTTGGAAACCTGCCGATCTGGGACAAGGCCTTATAATTTTGGAATGGCTGGCAATTCCAGGTGTCTCTGCTACTAGCCCTTTAATAGAGTCCTGACAAACTCTGAATGCCTGGAACTCTGGTAAAAATATGAGTAGTCTTCCAGCTGAAATGTCTCAAAAGGGAAAAATATCAGAAACACCTACCAAAAAACGCCAGGTGCAAGCAACCAGACGAGGAAACAGCTGTACACTACAAAACAAGGGAAAGAGGATAAACCCCAGACACACTGACACATCTGCTTACAGAGACGACGCTGAATGCCAGCTGTTAAGAGGATCCTCAGTTGTTTGAGGCTCGTTTCCGCGGCCTCCGGCCTCCAAGAAGAGCTGCGTGAGGACGTCCAGGCTCTGCTGCGACGCACAGAGGCGGGCGACCAGGAGAACCAGCTCCTGGGGAGCAGGAGAAGCTCCCACCAGGATTTTCTGCACGGGAGGCGGTGGCTACGTGGGAGAAGGGGAAGGAGCGTAGAAGGAGGTCGGGCGGAGCGGGGCCGTGTCACGCTGAGCTTCCTGTCGGGATGCGTGGGAACGGGTCCCCCGGGATGGGACTGGAGGGATGGAGGCGGCGGGGACAATCGGGAGCCGAGTGACCTTCCACCCCGAGTCCCTCCTTGCCCTCTCCTCCCCTGCTACAGCCTGTCCCCTGCTCCCACCTGTCTTCTTCTGCATGTTGTCCCTCAGCAGGTCGCCGCTGGAGAGGTGCTTCATCCCGAAGTGCTCGATAATCCGCGCCGAGACCGTGCCCTTCCCGGAGCCTGGAGGGCCCATGATGACGGCGCGCAGCAGCGCCTGCACCACCATGGTGAGTGGGGGCGGGGGCAGCGCCGCCTTCCCCTGAGCGCCGCCTCGGCCCCCCCCGCACCGGGCGGGGGCAGCGGGGCCCGTCCTGCCGGGAAAGAAGCGGCAGGGCTGCTGGGTGCCAGTCAGGGGCAGGAAGGGAAAGTCCCTCACGGAAACGTAACCGGGGCTGTGGGGGGAGGGAGATCATAGAATCATGGAATGGTTTAGGTTGGAAGGGACCTTAAAACCCACCCAGTTCCAGTCAGGGACCCTTCCAGCAGATCAGGGTGCTCAAGGCCCGATCCAGCCTGGCCTGGAACGCTTCCAGGGAGGGGGCATCCACTGCTTCCTTGAGCAACCTGTGTCAGTGCCTCTCACCACCCTCAGTGTTAAGAATGTCTTAGCCAAAGCAAATCACATGTTGGAAAGTAAAGCATCAGAGGGCATCACGGCATCGCTCCCGTAACTGGCCATCTCCAGCCTCCCCACACCTCGCTGCCCAGGAGCACATTACAGCTGCCCCTGGAGCCAGCAGTCCCTGCCCCAGGCTCTTACCACTCTGCCCATTCACTAACGCTAAACCTAAACTTAAGCCTACCCCTAATGGTAACCTCTAACCCCAACACTAACCCCTGCCCTAAGACCTAACCCTAGTCCAGATTGATCCTAACCCCAACGACAACCTCAAACCTAACCTGACCTTAAGACTAAGCCTAACTGTAACCCCAACCCAAACCCTTAGCCAGCATGCATAAAAAGCAGAAATAATTTATCTTACTGTTAGAGAGGAAACCCGAGGTTCAGGCACTATTGAGCAGCTCATAAAAACTTCACAGAGCTAAAATAACGACACTGTTAAAGAAATCCCACTATTGAAGACTACTTTGAAACCTGTCTGAACTTCATGAAGGATATGCAAAGAAGGGGTGGATATAGATAGAAAGGCACATCTGTCCCACACACACTCTTGCTGACCTATGGCCTTTGCAGAACAGAGGTGAGTACTTGCATTATAACAAGCATGTAGTAAAATAAATTATTGTTCCCCTCTTATTGGCTACCTTTGCTGGAGTACAAACCTTGTTCTAGTGGTTTTGTGCAATAGTTCTGAAAATGGAAATTGTGGGAGGATTTGTTGTACTAAAATAAGGCTTTGGTTCATCAGTTTGTATGCAGTTTTACACAGCTCTTCTGTATTTAAAAACATACACATTATTTTTTCTGCAGCCATCATTTTGATGTTTGAAACATGACCTTTTATTGTCATTGTTGTCTTAATTATTCATATCTTAGCACAGTAACCAATGTTTAATAATCGTACTCTGAATTAACCTTTTTCTACTTGCAGACCAGATGCCTTATCTACACATGTAGCATATAGGTATAATATAGGTATATATTTTAACAAATCCTGACTCTTGCTTAGTGAACTTAGTGAAGTTGCCCTTGTGGTAGCCAAACAGCAATCAAAGTCTTCTTTCAACCAAGTCCAAATATTCTTTCCAATAGTGAGTCTTTCAGATTTCTCAGCATTTTTTCAAGCATAAGAAATACTTTAAAGAGGTTTGTTAAGGCTTAAATTGTCAAAAGAATTCTTGTTATGTCTTCTCCTTGGAGATCTCAATCCTTTCTTTTGAATTTGATACAGAATTCCTTTAGTACTGTCAAGTAACTATTTCCCAAGTGTTTCATTTTATACCGAAATGGTTTCTTAAATTAGAAAGAAATCATAGTATTATATTGACTTTGGTAGGGCTTCTGACATGGTTTCCCATATAATTTTTGTACCTCATCTGAGTGGATGGGTGGACAATTAGATGAGTGAAAAACTGGCTGGAATCAAGGTCAAAGTGTAGCGGATTTTTTTGTACCCAACGGAGAAGCTGTTAACAAGTGTAGTTTGTCAAGGTCTACCCTATTTAGTATCTGTAAATAACCCTGGGGAGGAGTTGTTTTTGTATGTTTGCTAACACATTTTTACACCTTGCTTTTTCTTCACTAGTGTGCAGCTCCATATTTCATCTGAGTTTATGATACACAGTGCCTTCCACATATATTATTACTTAGCTTCTTTGTCTTCTTTGCCACCCCTAGAAACAGTTGTGTCCAGCCCCCAGTTTGCATTTCTCTAACTGACCACTGGTGAACTGTTTGCAGCCATGAGGCCTCCAGTGCCAGCCCTCTGCTCCATCTCTAATCAGCCTATGTACGCTATATCCTGTTCCTCCACTTCTCAAGGCTCTCGTGTTGTACCAGACCTGCACTTCTTTACATTACCTTATCATGTTAGAGTCACAGATATCATTCTATACAGCCTAACTGCTTGTTGCTATTACCTATTTAAAATTATAATTGTACCATGCAAAGATAAAAAAGAAAAATAAATTAGCCATAGAAAACTCATCAAGTGGAGAAATTGCTGTCATAGTTAAATGAAACAAAGCAAAGCTCCAAGAAGACCAAAAAATGCTCAGACAGAACAAGTGTGACAATCTTCAGTCCTGAGGCCTTAGAAAAACTCAGTACAGCAATGGCCTGTTGCGAACAATGGTAATACCTTATTACAGGGCTTAACAGTTACGAGTCGGTCAAATACAGAACTTCAGTGGTATCATGATTCAGCCTGGCAGCCAGCACAAAGGATGCTGCAGAGCCCAGAGAGCACTAGGCCACTTGTTTGGCCCCAGGCTAGCAACAAAAAAAAAAAGCCACAGTGGCCACTCCCCTCACCCTCTGGTGGGATGAAGAAACAAAAATAAAAGGTACAGTTTGTGGGTTGAGATAAAAACAGGTGAACAGAGCAGCAAAGGAAGAAAGAATACAATAATAATAACAGTGAAGGAATACACAAAATGGGTGATACGGAATGGAAATACGCATGCTCCCAATCTGGAATCCCCAGCCATGATCTACAGCCATGCACCCAACACCACACCAAAGAAACTACCCATGAAACAACTCCAGACACAGAACTGTGCCAGGCCTGAGCCACCAGCTCCCACTCCCACAAATTCCAGCTAGCCACCACTTTGCCCTATAACGTAAGTATGATGTCATGATACATTTGGCCAGCCACAGCTGTTGAAAATTAACTCTTTCCCCTGACAAACCCAGGGAAGTAACTCTTTCCTATCCAGAACTAGGAAAAGTGTTTTGGAAAACATTTCTGTCTTCCCAGTCTTTCTTTCGAGCTACATTTATAGTCTATAGTGAAGGAGTCCTGCTTTAATACTATAAAAAAATCACTCTTCACAGATTGTCTAGACATCCCTCAAAATACAGCTAACAGGAAAAGACAGTAAGTTAAAGTAAAACAGAGATTATATAGCTGTGTTTCTGAGCCTGTGTGAAAATACTTCGGAGATATGTGAACCGACAGAATTTCAGAAAACAGAATTATTGTTTTGGACAGTTGGAGGCTTCATACATTAGCAGAAAGCAGAGCTCTTAGCAATTTGTGTAATAAACTTTTGATACTATTTATCTCAACAAGCAATTAAAATATCAGGAGACTCTCATGTTTTGCAACCCCTAATTCCATGAAAAGAAACACCTTTCCTAAGCATTAGAGGCAACAAGAACAGCTTTACATTAAGAGATTTAATTGAAATGACAGTCCAGATCACAACATTATTCATCTGCCACCTGCCACTCCACCCTATTTGATAGCTCTGGACAGTTAATAAAAATGTTTGTCCTGACTCCAGAAGTTCTTGAACTCCTAGGACAACAAGCTACCAGTATTCCCAGGGGGAGGAAATACCTCTTCTATATCATTAAATACTTTCATGACAGATACAGCTCTCATACAGTTATACTTATGTTATACAAGCCAGTTAGTGTTTTTTAAGTCTATCTGCCAGTGATGGTTTTTGAATGAATCTAACCTCAGTTACATGAGGGCATTCTGGCTGCTGATGCAGTTTTAAGGAAGACCATTTTCCTGATTTTGTTTTCCCATGCCTTGACATGAAACAGATACTTGCACATTGTTAACAGTTGATAGCAAGTCATCAGAAGTTACAGCAGAAGGATGAAATGGGCAAAAGTAAAAATAAATGTAACAGAGTGCCAGGTGAGTACACAAAGGAAGATACATGTACACAAAGTACACAGCAGAAAATTCATTTTAACTAGAGATATTAGACTACACATGCTCTGTGTAAATCAAAGCGTTCACAGGTATGGAGTTCAGACTGCTTCAGCAGCAGCAGCCAGAAACATTCTACATAGCTCTCTTCACAGAAGACGACCCTCTTGTTCTCAGTGGGAGTGTGTATCCTCTATCACATTCCATATCTAGAACCTCATAGCAAGCTGTTATTGGACTGGTATCCTGTAATCACAGCTAAAAGGCCTCCCAAATGAAAGAAACTAAAGGAGACAAGATTGTTGTCTGAAAATAGGGAACAATAAGGGCCAGACTTCTTTCGCAGTAAGTATTATGCTGGTGTGAAAATGCCATTTTTAACCAACTTTAAAGCAGTATGACTTAGCTTTGCGTAAAATTTAGTAATCAAAATAAGAACCATTAGAATCTATGCAATTTTGCCAACAAGAAACAAGTCTGTTCTGGTAGCACAGAATTCTGAAGTCCTGGACCTGATGAAGTCTTCCAGTCAAGGGTCTTTCAACACTTGAACAAAGTTTGTATGCATGAAAAGACGATTCTCTAAAGCTATACCAGGTGAAATAATACTCAAAAAGCAGTGACTGTAAAATGTGTTCTTTTTTTAATAGGAATACTTAATGGATTCATCCGAAACCACAGAACAGCTCCACAGACTTCACACACTATTTATGTGACACCTACCTGTAAGGAGAGTTGCCCTTCACAGCAGTTCCAGACCTGTAACAGCACTTTCTGTCACCAGGTGTGCCAGACACCCTAACACTGGGGTATTTATTTAACAGAGACTTGTTTCCCACTCTGTATTCTTGGATTTGAGCTGGAGTGTGGTGCGTGCCACCCAACCACTTGAAACATCTAACATTGTCCAATATTTGGTAAAATGAGGAAACCTCCAGCACCACAATGACTTCTCTTGTGGATTATATTTTCATTTCTCTCTTCTGCCTCTAAATACACTGCATGTAAACAAGAGGATCAGTGCTATCTGGTCAAGTTTCAGAAAAAAATTAATCTTATCAGGATTATTCATTTTACTCCACCCCAATCCAACTAATAGTATACAATCTTGTTCACTTTTTCATCATCAGTTTACAGCAGATAAAATTGGATCATCCTGGCCTCATGACAGCTAACCCTGACCAAAGTTCTTCCTATACTGGCTCTGTGAAGCTCTGAGGATGACAAGTGTTAAGGTCCTTCTCTTGTCTGCATACAGCGGTTTTGGGAATTGCATGCCCTATTATCACTGCTCCTGCCATGCATCATTGCTATGAATTCAGTAATTCACCAGATTGATGCAGTAAATTGCCAGTCATCAGCATGTTGATCTTTTGGAAAAGTAGGGCCTGGCAATAAAATTAAGGGAGAGTGCTCTGAGTTTCATAAATTAAAAAAATTAAATTTTCAATGAAGTGAAGCAAGAACCTACTTCCAGACATGTTAAGAACCATAATCAAAGCAGCTAAGCATGAAGCTGGTCTTTATGAATTCAAGAAACAACAGGGCAACATTTTGCAGAGCATTTAAAAAAGCAGGAAAGCAAATTTAAGGGTTTACATAATGACCAATGGTCAATTCAAAATAAATTTGGAAGTAAATAAAATCTTTCTTCTTCCAAATGCTGAACATTAACGTTATAGCTCTGAGCACTGGTTACTGTTTTTCTGCTCTATTTTCATATATTTAAATGTATCATAAAATATCTCAAGTTGGAAGGGACCTGTAAGGATAATTGAGTCCAACTCCCTGCTCCTTGCAGGACCACCTCAAACTAAACCATATGACTAAGGGTGTTATCCACTCTGGTAGGCTTGGTGCCATGACCACTTCCCTGGGGAGCCTGTTCCAGTGACCAGCCACCCTCTTGATGAAGAACATTTTCCTAATGCCCAATCTGAACTTCCCCGATACAGCTTCTTTCCATTTTATTGTGTCCTATCGCTGCTCACCAGATCCCCCTAGAAGAAGTTGTGGTCAGTGATGAGGTCACCCCTCACTTTGATTTGACATCATAATCTAAGTCAAGGAAACACACATTATATTTATAACTCTCTGACCAGTACTCTTATAAAGACTGCCAATGAGAATGTAAGGACCACGCTTTTCACAGCAGTTCTCCAAGCTCTTATCTGAGACAATTTCTTTGACTTGCCCAGACACTATACAGAGAGCCTGTACCCCATCTAGGCTAAGTTTGAGTTTTTCATGTAATATGTCATTCTCTCTAAGATTTGGTGTTCCTTTGATTGCCTAATCAGCTTTTATGAGTTTGACAGCAAGACAGGAAGTAAATACTACAATAAGATATTCTTCGTTGTTACTATGCTTGACAGCCTGTAATTCTGAGTAGCCACTGTATCACTTAGCTTCCACACATAGACAGAACAAGGAAGACAATTCCTTCTCCACCTGATTCCCTAAGGAAGGAGGTCAGACATAGATTGCCTTAACCATTCACTCCTTATCCCTCAGGAAAAAGTAAAGCAATGATTTCCAACCAGGGAACCCTTTGGTTTTCCAATATTTTAAAATTTAGGAAAACAAGATTTCAAATAGAGAAGGAAAAAAAAAATATTGGGATTAGTTGGGTTTTTTTTTAGTTAACAGCTACATTTCACCTGCAATCAGTGAAAACAGGGAGCAAGTGTGTCCGGAAAAACCAGCTGCCCTAGTCAAATAGCTCATGGAAGGGGTGGTATCAGCTATGGTACTCAACTGATCTGCTGATGAGTTCATCATATGAAAGCAAAAAGGCTACCTCAAACAAAAAATGAAAAGGGGAAAATAAGAATTATAACAAACAATAGAGAAGGAAAGGACCAGCACATTGGAAGAAGAATAGGATAGAAGATAGGATATACAAGAATATTTTGGGCATCAGCATTTGTCTAGTAATATGCTTTAGATACATCCTCAGGAAAGGATAAGCCAAGAGGAGAACATGAGAACCACAGTGGTAGGAGTTACCTGTAGGACACAGCTTCACAGTATGAAAAGGTCAGCAGGAATACTAGGTTGACTTATTCATGCTTTTTTCACTTTAAAGCAGATTAGTTCCACCACTGAGTTTGTGCTGCTATTGCTGCAGAAATAGCTCTGCCAGGAAGATTGGGAGGCTGAGGCCACAGCAGAGCAGCAGGAGTACATACAACCAGCATTGCCATCCAGCACCTCATATTGTGAAACATCACCTGAAGTTATGTCCATGCATCAAAAACACAAATCACAATGAACTTCAGGGGAGGTTCTTGTAGGCAAGTGTAATGCAGCCTTTCGATTGCTTTGATCTCAGTTCCTCGGACTGGAGTATTTTTTTCCCAGGGGTTTATGCCACTTAAATCACATCCTTGTCCCTAAACCCAGTCATACACCTCTAACACTGTTCTTGCACCAGCAGTTCATGGGAAGCTTGTTCAGGGAGCTGTCTTCTATTTCTGTAAGGGTCAGAGAGGTTGTTTATTAGTGAATTGTGCCAATCTCAAGAATCCTAGTTCACTATCTGAGAGAGAATGTAAATCTGTTTGATTCAGGAATCCTTGTTCCCTTTCTTCTAACTCGTCACACAAGACCCTTTCTCGGTCTAATGTATCTCACAAAGCCATGTGGAGTTTTTGCACGGTGTTACATTCCAATCCTGCAATGATTTGATTGTTCCTTGTTCCGTGTGTTTAGTGAGATACCTGTTCTTTTGAGTTGCCGTTAGTATTGCTCATAGCACAGCACACACTGTAGGCTTTCCTTTTCCTAGCTGCAGTTTTTTTTATTTTTGGCAAGAGATGGCAAGCTTTTGGATCATGCCAATTATTATGAGCCCAAGTCATTCCTGGCAGAGAGGGGCACACCTTGTACTCAATTTAACTTTTCAGCCACAGAAGAGCAGTCAAGCACCAGTGTTTCCAGAGCAGCCGTATCTTGCTACTGCTCAGTTCTCTCATGGCATATTGCTGAGAGCTCTCTACCCACACGTATTTATTGGGTAGACAGTTGGTATCCCTCTTCCTGGCTCTCCCCGTCCACATTTATCAGTTAGAGTCAATATCACCTAAGGACCTTCTAACACTGGGGGGATCCTGTCACTGTGATGCAAATTAGAATGTCTTGTCCAGAAAGCAGGGAGGAGGCATAAGTCCATTAATTCCACCTAGTTAGAAATGCAGTTGGAAAAACACCAAAGGCCCACAAACACAAAACAATTTATGGAGAATATGTGTCCACACTACTCAGTCACACTGGTAAAATATGGAGCCCCAAACACAATACTGTGATAGGCCATACCCTAACCAAAAAAAAAAGGAGAAAAAGAGAGGGAAAAAGAAAAAGATCACCAGATCTCCTTCCACTGCTGATCCCACTTGACAGTAGGGAGTGTTTGAGACAGATAAGGCCAAGACAGCCTCAGCCCTTTGTCCTTATCTTCACTAAGTACTCCCTCTGGGAGCACTCTGTGCTTTTAATCAGTCCTTTGCCTCAGGGGAATAAAGGATAATGCCAACAGGGTCCCTGTTCTGTCTGTGGTCCCCTACAACAGAGGACATTGGAAGTGGAATTGTGGGGCAGCAGCCCACCAACCTGCCCCACCCTGACCTCTGAATTAGCTTGACAACAATGTAATTGTGCACCTGAACTTGCCTATTCATTCCCACATTACATTCAAAGGCAAATGAGGAAAGCAAGCTGGGAGGAGAGCAGATGTGCCTAAGCTTTCCCTGCAAAGCTCCACCCACTGGAGGGTGAGGGACATTAGATTGGTCTTCAAGCCTCCTATTGCTATACTTAGCAGAGTAACAGGGGTAATGGTGGAACCATCACCTCGAGGCTTCAGAGTTGACATCAGTCTGTGGTGAATGGGTGTAGGTCTATATCCTTGCATACCGGCTTTTGAAGATTCAGAGCGGAACTTGGAAAATCTAGTGACAAGAGAGATGTTTTTGTGTACAGCATTCAGCTGTGAGCTGGCTATGTGTTAGCGTTTCCGGGCAGGGGAATGGTGGCTCTCTTGAAGAGCAGCAGGGGATGAAGATCTTGGAGTGCAATGGCAAAAAATTCCAGTGCCCTGGGAATAATCAGCAGATTTGCTAGCAGGGTGGTCCAGCAGAGAGCCAGAGGAGAGCCCAGAGCACTCTCACCAGATGTAAGACATATGAGGTAGAACTGGGACAGGTCCTACTTCAAGCCCTTTTCCTGGTGACCCAGAGCCTGGACTATCCCCACAGGCAGCATGCTAAAGCATCAGCCCAGGAGCTGCAGAGGAATGGTGCTGAATGTGAGTCCTCCAGGGAAACTTGTGCTGCTCCACTGTCGTGAATCACCCAGGCTTGCTGTGTGCTCCAAGCAGAGTATCTGGACACCAGGAGGGCCTGGGAAGTTCAAGCAATAGGTTTTTTTGCACAAACAGCAGGCTGGCAAGAAAGGCATTAGCGGTGCTCAGCATGAAACACAAATGAGCACCTGGTAGCACCAAACACAGAAACATGTTGGCAGAGCTGCCCAGACAGGAATAGTCCAAGCTGTCATCTGGTGGGCACCAGCTATACTTCACATCATCAACTAGGTTAGGTAGTGCTTGAGATCTCAGCACTACTCTCCGTTTCCCCTCCATGCTGTGGTGAGAACCAATGTCAGGCTCCATGGGCTGGGAGAGAAACTTCTCCTTCTGTTCCCCTGCATGGTGTGTCAAAGAAACCCCACCTCATCTGGACTGTAGATTCCAAATGATGGGCAGATCTGGAGCCAACAGCCTGGGTCCACTGGGCATCACAGAGTGCTGTCTCACTTGGCTGCTCCCTGGTGCTGTAAAACATTGACGCCCTGTTCACAGGCACGTACACCGCTGCACTGGCCACCTCCAGCCCACCACACATCACACGAACTCTCACATATGTGTGTGTCTTGGCACAGTAAACTGTGGCTTGGCGCCTACTGTCTGGGAGGCAGGACCCAGGCAGGGCTGAACACACGTGCATGGGGAGCTGAGCCAGGGTTGCCTCCCTCCCTAGCAGTCAGGCTTCTCAGGCCTCCTTACATACCTCAGACAACCCTCACGGGTCCCAGACATGGCTGCACCCCATGTGGACCCTCTCTAGACCCCATCCCCAGAGCCAATGTGCCACCTCAATGGAATGGGCCAATGCTTTGGGAATCATGACCGCAAAAGCTGTCATGCTCTATGACTTCTTCCTAGAGCAAGACGGGGGCAGTCCTTGTGCCAAAGGATTTTGTCAAGAAATATAAGCAAGGAAAGGCTCAGGGAATGTTGTCTCCTTTTGCTTGCTTAGGAAACATCCCTGTAGTGGAGAGAACACAAAAAGCCTGAGGAAGCCCTGAGCCTGTGGAAGGAGGAAGTTGGCTGCTTTGAGATGGCCTGTGAAACAACATTGCTCTGCACCAGAGTAACAGCCATATCCCTCTGGTGTGTTTCTGTATTTTCCACTTTAATTCTTATTGATGGAAGGTCTCCACATGCATTTCACCAATGGCATTCGTTCACACAATCTTCACAGCCATCTACACTCCATAAATGTAAATGCGTATTGATTTTGCCCAGTTGCTCTGTATGTCGTTTCAAAAACTGAAATCCTCTGAGGATCTCATTCTGCAAAGAAACAATGGCAAAAAGCAGCATCACTCCTGGGCTGTAAAGAGCTAAAGCAAGCTCCATGTGTCTTTATCTGACAGCCTAGTCCCTGCTCTGGGACCAGCTCTCACTCTGGCTCAGGCAGCAGCTTCCCCCTCCTTTCCTCCTCCAGCCCAAGGGGAAAGTACCCCTTTGTGCCCCTGCAGAGAAAATGCTCGGCCTCAGAGAGTGCAGCAAGCAATTGTGGAAATCTGAGGCTCACTGGTGCCAGGGAAACAGAGCCTGGGGAAAGTCCTATTGCCAAGATAAGGTGCTGGACATGCTCCCTGCCACTGCCTGCCCAGCAGGTACAGCCAGGCAGTTCCAGGGACCCAGATGGCTTGGCTGTGGGGCCAATGCAGCCTTTCTGCTACTTTTGCAGCCCTGCTGGATGCCAGCCCCCCTCCCAAGTGTTGTGCCCCTGCTCTGGCAGAGACCACCTATGCTCCTTCTGCAAAAGACTTGCTGGCATACAGGTCTTTCTACCCTGGCCTCTTGCCCACACACACTCACTGTACGCACTGTACCTGATCTTATTTCAAAAAAGACCTTTGTGAAACAGATGGAAGTTCTTGCTGAATGACTACTAGGATGTCTTGGTGACCACAGCCTCAAAATGCTCCTTACTACAATAATAAATGCATGACTAAGCAGGTGAAATGTGATTTAGGCTGTAGCCAACATAAAGGAGAGAAGGAAACATTAACACCACAGAAATCTCCCTTCAAACTTTTACTGTGCTTTCATCTACCACAGCAGCTTACAGAAAAGTAAAACAGAACAAAGCACAAAAAGTAAATGCAGATATATGTAAAAAAATTGTGGGTTTAAAAGCAGAATAAGGCATATAGCTGAATGTCCAAACACAGAAGTTATGTCTTCAAAATTATCACAGCGTGTTCACGCAGGGATGAGTCCATGATTTGGGATGCATGCTTGCTGCAAGATTCAGCAATAATACAAGTCCGACTACATGAAATTGCTCATTTGACAACATGAAACGCTGCTGGAACATAAGTCATGCAATTTCCATATCTACAAGTAAAAGACAAAGTTTCTCTCTTGAGGACCACATTATTCAAATTGTGACAGATATCACTATGTGGAATTTGGCAAGGGACGTGAATAAAAGTAAGAATGGCTTTTACAGGTACACTGGCCAGAAAAACAAGATTAAAGAAAATGTACACCCTGTGGTAAATAAGACAGAGGAGCTAGTGACAATCAACATAGGGAAGGTTGAGGTATTTAAGAAATATTTTCTGTCTCAGTTTTCACTGGTAATCACTCTTTCTGTGTCTCTAAAACCCCTGAACTTCAAGACGGACTGGCAGAATGAGGTCCTTTCTATTGCAGGAGAAAACTAGGTTGAAGACCATCTGAGGAACATGACCACAGGCACACCCAAGGGACCCAACGAGATGCTTCCCAGGGTCCTGAGGGAACTGGCTGATGTGATTGCCAAGACACTCACCATCATATCTGAAAAGTCATGGCAGTCAGGAGAAGTCCCCAGTGACTGGACAAAGAGAAACGTCATGCTGATTTAAAAAAACGGTAATGAGGAAGACCCTGGGAACTACCAACCAGTTAGTTTCATTTCCGTGCCTGGTAAGATCACGGAGCAGATCCCCCTGGAAGACATGTTGAAACATATGGAAGATATGGAGGAAATTGGAAACAGGTAACATGGCTTCATCAAGGGCAATTTGTCCCTTACTAATCTAATGACCTTCTACAATGGATTAACTCCCACCAGTGAACAAGAGCTATGGATGTCATGTAATCCCTTTGATATGATCCCTCATATCATTCTTTCTGCTAAGTTGGCCAGATATGGGTTTGTCAGATAGAATGCTAGATGGATACAGAACTTGCTGGTGGCCTTGTCCAGCAAATTAACATCAATGGCTCAATGTCAAAGTGGAAACCAGTAATGAGTGGTATCCGACAAGGGTCTGTATTGGGACCAATAATATTTAATATCATCATAAATGGCATAGACACTGCATCCTCAGCAAGTCTGCAGATGACACCAAGCTGAGTGGTGTAGTTGACAGGTTTGAGCAAAGGTACGGGGACTTTGGCAGGCTCGAGGAGTGGGCCCATGCGAACATCACAAGGCTCAACAAAGCCAGGTGCAACATTCTGCACTTGGGTCAATACAAGCTAGAAGATGAAGAGATTGACCATAGCCCCACAGAGAAGTACTTGGGAGTACCGGTGGATGAAAAACTGGACATGAGCCAACAATGTGCACTCACAGCCTAGAAAGCCAACCATATCCTGGGCTGCATCAAAAGAAGCATAGCCAGGCAGTTGATGTAGGTGATTCTGCCCCTCTACTCCACATTGGTGAGACCCCTCCTAGAGTACTGCAACCAGCCCTGGAGTCCTCAACACAGGAAAGAAATACACCTGTTGGAGAGGATCTAGAGGAGGGCACAAAAATGGTCAGAGAGACGTGGAAAGGCTGAGCTGCAATTGTTCAGCCTGGAGAAGAGAAGGTTCCAGGGAGACCTCATTGAGGCCTTTGCATGTTTAATGAGAAAAATTAAAAAAGACTTTTTACCAGGGCCTGTAGTGACAGGATAAGGAGCAACAGTTTTAAACTGAAAGAGGATATATTTAGATTGAACAATAAAGAACTTTTTTTACAATGAGGGTGATGAGACACTGGAACAGGTTGCCTGGAGAAGTCCTGAATGTCCCATACCTAGATGTGTTCAAGATCAGGTTGGACTGAGCCTTGATCAACCTCATCTACTGGAAGACATCCCTGCTCATGGTGCGGGTGTTGGAACTAGATGCTCTTTAAACATCCCTTCCAACCCAAGCCACTCTATTATTCGGTGATACATAGCTTGCAGATTGTTTTACCAAAACAACAAATGATCCTTATGTACACTGATCACAAAGGCTGAGATAGCAAGCTGCTAACAAAAGGAAGTCTAGTTTCTGTACAGTTTCTGTAGTGCATCCCTATCATGGGTTAAAAAAAAAAAAATTTAGTCTCTGGAAAACATTTTACAGAGAAAAAAAAAAAGTGTTACTATCTCACCTTTTCTGTTCCTGGCTGATGATACCAAACCAGGAGCTGTTTACTCTCTTGAGGGACACGAGGCCTTGCAGATGGATCTGGATAGAATGGAGCATCAGGCAATCATCAATGGCATGAAATTTAACAAGAACAAATGTGAGATTCTGCACCTAGGACAGAGTAAGACTGGACACAAGTAGAAATTGCGAGAGGAATGGCTGGAGAGTGGCCCTGCAGAAAGAGATCTGGGGGTGCTGGTTGCCAGCAGGCGCAACATGAGCCAAGAGTGCCCTGGCAGCCAAGAGAGCAAATCGCATCCTGGGGTGCATCAGACATAACATAACCAGTCACTATCCTGCTGTGATCAGTGTTGATGTGGCCACACCTTGAGTACTGGGTGCAGTTCTGAGCCCCACAATTTAAGAAGGATGTGAAGGTCCTTGAATGCATCCAGAGGAGGGCAGCACAGGTAGTGGAAGGACTGGAAGGCATATACTGTAAGAAGCAGCTAAGGACTTCGGGTTTGTCTAGTTTTTAGAAAAGGAGACGGAGGGGTAGCTCATTGCCCTCTACAGCTTCCTGAGGAAAGGAAGGGGAGAGGGAGGTGCTGGTCTCTTCTCCTTGGGACCCAGTGACGGACATGTGGAAATGATTCAAAGCTGTGCCAGGGAAGATTTAGTTCTTTACAGAGAGGGTGGTCAATCCCTGGAACAGGCTCTCTAGAGAGGTAGTCAACAGCTCAAGCCTGTCTGTGTTTAAGAGGCATTTGGACAATGCCCTTAACAACATGCTTTAACTTCTGGGCAGCCCTGAAGTGGTCAAGCTGTTATACTCAATGATCATTGTAGATTGCTTCCAACTGAAATAGTATGGTCTATTCTATTCTGTTCTACTCTGTTCTATCCTATTCCATGAAACTTCTCTCTCTGTACACTTAAATGTCACACCTCTACTGCAATTCTTGTTTTTATCTTAAAACACAGACGGGTGGGCTCTGCCACTAGCATGAAGTGAACATGCTAGCCAGAAGGCTGGAGATCACAGTCATTCTTTCCTCCACTGACTTTTCATTAAGCCAGCCAGGACAAACTACCAACAAGCAGCATTGGAAGGAATGGCATAGCACGGCATGGCACAGTACGGCACAATGCAGTCTCAGCAGCCCCACAGCCCTAGTGGTGGCAAAGCCTGGTGACAAAGCCCAGTGACCAGAGCATATTTCCCCCCCGCCCTGACCCAAGCCACCACCACTGCGCGTACTCCATCTTTTCCAACCAGGCAGTTCTATGATTCTGTGTTAGGTTTTGGGCCCCTTAATACACTGAGGGGCTGGATCACATCTAGAGAAGGGCAACGAAGCTGGTGAAGGGGCTGAAGCCTTATAAGGAGCAGCTGAGGGAAGTGGGGTTGTTTAGCCGGGGAAAAAAAAGGAGGCTGAGGGGAGACCTTATCACTGTCTACAACTGCCTGAAGGGAGGTTGTAGTGAAGTGGGTGTTGGTCTCTTCTCCCAAGTGACAGGACGACATGAAATGGCCTCAAGGTGCACCAGTGGAGGTTCAGATTAGATATTAGGAAAAATTCTTCAGTAAAATGGTTATCAGGCACTGCAACAGGCTGCATAGGGAGGTGGTTGAGTCACCATACAATCACAGAATTGTTTGGGTTGGAAGGGATATTAAAGCCCATCCAGTTCCAACCAAGCACACCCCCACCAGACCAGGCTGCACATGACCCCATCCAACCTGGCCTTGAACACTTCCAGGGAACGGGCATCCACAGCTTCCCTGGGCAACCTCTGCCATTGTCTCACCACCCTCATTGTGAAGAATTTCTTATAATGTCTAATCTAAATCTCCCCCCTTCCAATTTAAAGCCATTCCTTCTCAACCTATCGCTACTTGCCCTTGAAGAGGACCCTCCCCAGCTGTAGCCCCTTCAGGTACCCGAATGCTGCTATGTCTCCCCAGAGCCTTCTCCTCTCCAGGCTGAATAACTCCAACTGTCTCAGCCTGTCCTCATAGCAGAGGGGCTCCAGCCCTCTGATCATCTTCATGGCCCTCCTCTGGACCTGTTCCAGCAGTTCCATATCCTTCTAATGTTGGGGATTCCAGAACTGGAGGTATTTAAAAGACAGGTAGAGGAGGTGCTCACACATACAGTGTATGGTATAGTTGGACTCAATGATCTCAAAGGTCTTTTCTACCCAAGTGATTCTATATATGATTCTACGATCTTATGATCTGACGATTCTATGATCCTATACTTCTATGATGCTATGATCCTATGACTCTATTACAACTCTATGATCCCATGATCCTATGACTTTATGGCTCTATGCTTCTATGACTCCATGATTCTATGATGCTAGAATTCTGTGATCCGATGATTCCTACGATTCTATGACTCTACGATCCTATGATTTTACAGGTCTATGATGCTGTGACTCCATGATTCTCCGACTCCATCATCCCCTGCTTCCGTGATCCTATGCTCCCATGACTCCCCGCTCTCGCGCCCCGCCCCTCGCCCCGCCCCCTGCCCTTCGCCCCCGGCGCTGCGCGGCGCTTCCTGTCTCTGCACGTGCACGGCGGGGGTGTGGGTGCGGGCATGGAGGGCGCGGGGCAGAGCCTGAACTACACGGGATGTAACTTCCTGCGCCAGCGGCTGGTGCTGGCCACGCTCAGCGGGCGCCCCATTAAGATCCGAAAGATCCGCGCCAAGGAGGATGATCCCGGGCTCCGCGGTGAGTGGGGGGAGCGAGCGGGGGGCGGTGGGTGCGGGTCCCGTGTCGATGGCTCCCCGTGGAAAGGCTCTCCAGTCTCTTCCCTCTGGTGACCAATGACAGGACCCGAAGGAATGGCAAGAAGATGTGCCACGGGAGAGTTAGGTTGGATATTAAAGAAAGGTTCTTTACCCAGAGGGTGGTGGAGCACTGGAACAGCTTCCCAGGGAAGAAGTCACGACGCCAAGCCTGACAGTATTACAGGAGCATTTGGACAGTGCCCTCAGACACACGGTGTGAATGTTGGGATAGTCCCGTGCAGGGACGGGAGATGGAGTCGATGATCCTTGTGGGTCCCTTCCAGCTCAGGTCGCCCTGTAAGTCTGTCTCGGGAGGGGCCGCCACGCGTGGCGGCTGTGGGCGGAGGAGGGGCGAGGGGATGCAGGATGCCGAAGCAGAGATGCTGCCACCCGGTCGCCCCCGTGTGCCCCTGTAAGCCCCCGGCCCGTGGTGTCCCTGGGAGCCGCTCCTCATTTGGGAGCCGCAGCCTCTCCCTGGGGTTCTGCCCACGCCGTCTGCTCGTGGGTGCCGGCGGTGCCCGTGGGTCAGGTCTTGCGCCCTGCTCCTCAGCTGGGCATTCCCGAACAGCAGCGAAGAGGAAGGGCATGAAATCCAGTTACTTCTCATTTCTGAAAGCTTCCAGCGCTATGACCCCTTCGGGGGAAACCTTGCTCAGGGAGTGCTGATACGGAAAATGCTGGCAAATAAACTCTTTTGAGACTTGTGTTGGAGTTTTAGCAAGCTATATCCTTTATTCCAGGCCTGGGTGCGTGTGGGAATGATTCCCATCAGTCACACATAACGAGACAAGAGTGGGGGGCAGAGTGAGTTTCCTACTCAAACGTGTGTGTGTGTAAATTTTCCTAGAAATCTTATGGATATTCTGTTACTTTCCAAGGACTAGTTTTAATGTTGTTATGTATTTCACAACAGCCAAATCTTTGCAGATGGGAGCTTTGGAGCCAGCTCTGTCTGTCCTTGCATTTTAGAAAGGGAAAGTCTGCAAACAGGTGAATACAGAAGAAGACATATCTGTTCAGCACAGACCAAACTCAACACAGGATGTTATCATTTCTTTCTAAACAGTGTCTGGAAAAACACTAGTTGAAAGGAAACATGCTATCAAGAAAACACACTATCAGAGGGACATTCTGTCTGACTTTCAAAGAATACTGTTACTTAGATGAAACTCAACTTTTAGAAAATATTCCATTTTTTTTGTAATAGTAGCTACTAGTTGTATTAGTGCTGTCTTCACTCTGGTACTGAACCTTTGGCACCCTGGAGTAAATCTCCACACTTAACTGAAATAAGAAGACAGTAGGATAGAGGGTGAGGAAGAAACGTTACTGTGGTGTCCAGTAATTTTTTTGGCAAGGTGTGAGGTTCAGAGCAGGGGTAGGACCAGTGTAGATGCTGCTCTGCCTTCTCAGGAGGCTTAAGTATGAATCTCCTTCAAAACTGTCAAAAAATTCTTCTGTACTTGACTTAATGTGTACCATTAATCGAAGTGTTAATTTGGTGGTGGTGGAATTTGTAGGCTTAACCATGTTTTTTTAAAGGTGTCTGAATTATCTTTTTCAAGTATGGGTTGAAACGTGAGCTGTGACTTGTAACAGAAAAATAATGACAAACCCTAATTTTTTGTTGATGATTCAACATGCAGTTCTCTCTGCTTTTCTTGACTGAAACGTTTGGAATGATTCTACACATCTGTTCTCCAAGAGGGGAATGTAGATGTGCAAGGGTGCAGTCTTGCACTGCAAGAGGTCCCACTGTTGTATAAAGTTTAAGAAATTATCACAACAGAGAGCAGAACCAGCATTGTGTGACTGGAGCATCAGCTGTACTCAACTATATTATGCAAATATTTCTAAACTGTAATTTCTGCAGGTATGTCTTTGGTTTAAATGCACCATTATGCAGGTGCTCTTGGTCCGTAAAACTACCTGGGTTTTGAACTCTGCATATGTTCACATATCTTCCTTAATATTGAGTTTGTACCAGCACGGGATACCTAAATAATAACATACTAGCCTATCCCTACTTGAGGGTTGTTTTTTTTTTTTTTTGCTAAATATGCTTGTCCTTTTCTGTGTCTCTAAGAAAGAATAAATCAAACAAACAAGAGAAACTGAGGAATTAGTTCCACACAAACTGATACAGTGTACACAGCAGGGAAGGAGGTGATAGGATGACTTGTGTTTCTCTGGCCTTTACTGTGTCAGTGACATTTTAGGAAATGGAAAATTTGAAAGGCTGCAAATAGCTAATTGTGTTTGTGAAACAGCAGTCCACATCTAAATGTCCCCTTCTCTTAAGATAAGACTTCTACAGAGAATAATGGGAAGCTTTTATTAGCTTGTGCTTTAATATATGAGCTCCTCTTTGCTAGGATTTTTATGTTTTGCTTCATAGTGAGCAAAATGTAAATTGTCAAATGTTTCATCCTGAGCTGCAGTGATTCCTCAGGCTGCTGCGGTCAGAAGAGTCAACTTATACCAGCACTGTGTGACAGTGAGGGGAGTGTGGCTGGACTGATGGTCACATCTGGAGCCATTTCAATTGATTTGAGATGCCTGTAAGCATGGAGGCTCAAATTAATGTCTCTGGTGTTACAGTAATTGCATTTTCTCATGTGGTAGAATTACACCACAAAAAGCTGAAGAGTGAGGGTGGCCTTACTGTCGTGAAAGGCAGGAGGGGAGAATGTACACGTATGGTGTTGAAGTCTCTTATTCTTTCCAAGAATAAATGTACGGAACTTTAAAATTCTTTGTTCTACTCCTTAGATTTTGAAGCAAGTTTTATTCGCCTGATTGACAAAGTAACTAATGGCTCTCGGATTGAAATAAACCAAACAGGTGAGATTTATTTTCTGGTTTTCCTCTGTTCTAGTCTTCCAGGCTCTATCAGTTGCTGTAGTGAAATTGAAGTTTTAAGCTTGGCAGAGGTGGGTGTTTAGATAAGCATTGACTGAGAAGATTAGAAATAACCAAGCTGAGAAGTTGTGATTGTGTGCAAGAAGGTCATTGCTCCACCTTAATGCAGAGAGTCAAGGGAACTGTATTGTTCAAGAACTGAAATGAGTATTTTGTTTGGTATGCAGAGTTTCGTAGTGCTGAAAGGTCCCTCAGAACCAGGACAGGTTTTTGCGTTCTATAAATTTGGGAAACTTCTGAGCAAGACTGCTTGCCTAGTCATG
Organism: Tapera naevia; assembly: GCA_033556795.1. Taxonomy (NCBI): domain Eukaryota; kingdom Metazoa; phylum Chordata; class Aves; order Cuculiformes; family Neomorphidae; genus Tapera; species Tapera naevia. The sequence goes on from JAUMJJ010000016.1 coordinate 2,248,435, forward strand.
CTCAGAATGAGAGTTGGTTTGAATGAGAGGCATTCATATTTTAAGGATTGTAGTTTGTCAGTGAAGCAGATGAATCACCAAATATGCTGAGGTAGTAATGACCTGATGATCTGCTGAAGACTTAGCTGCTGTGGAGGATGCCAATTGCTTGTGTCAGCATTTTGGGGATTGCTAAGAGATCCTTCATTTTTGGGAAAGATGGGAAAGTGCAGGAAACACTGTGCAAGATGGACACCTGTATGTTGGCCCATTTATTAAATATAGAAATAGAAGTAGCATGCTAGAAGTGCTGCTATGTTGCATAAATTCTCTTGTCTCCAATTTGCCTGTATACATAATTGCAAGGCGTCTTTATGCAATAGTAATGTCCAGTGTGTTGACAGGACTCTCACTTGGTTTGCTTCCCTGGCATCTTCCCCAGGTACTACCTTGCATTATCAACCTGGTCTTCTATATGGAGGCTCACTGGAACATGACTGCAGTCCCAGTCGTAGTATTGGCTACTATTTGGAAAGTCTGCTCTGCCTGGCACCTTTCATGAAACATCCGTTGAAGATTGTGTTGAGGGGAGTAACAAATGATCAAGTTGATCCTTCGGTAAGTAACGACACTTAAGTACCAGAGCAGGACTTTTTTTTTTCCTAAACAAAACAAAACAAAAGTAGAAGTGTCTAAAAAATGTTGTGTTTTTATCATCGCTCACATCTGTAAGTATCCAGTGTTACTGCATCTGCCTGCAAACTCTCTGAATCAAATAAGTACCTGCTAAACTGTTCGCTTTCTGCATCACACTACAATCTGTAGCTCTTTTGACTTTGAGTTCTGCACTGCTTCTGTCTTCTCTCCTGGAAACTCCCTTCAGATGCGATGTGAAGCTCTGCCACTGGTTTGCTTCTCCTGTTCTGTTAGAATTTAGATGGCTTGTTCTCCCACCCTACATGCGTATTTACTTTAAAAAGAGGAAATATTCTTCAAAATATGAGTGACAAGAAAGGATTTTTTCTCTTCTTTTGGATGCTGGACATTTATACCAATGCTGCCGTGAAGCCATCTTTCAGTTACATGACAATACAGAAATTACAGTAGTAAAAATATGTAATAACTCTCTTGATTCTTCAGAAAAATGCTAGAAGATAGGGCAGATCAAACAACACTGAAATGCTTGCCTTGATTTCTGTTACTGCTGGTTTACAGTCCTATGTTTTAGTAGTGTTGTTACAGAAATGAGCTATAGATTATGTGGGATTAAAACACTGAAGTAATGGTTAGTGGTTATACTATTTTCTTGGTTTTTTTGCCCCCCCAAAAAACCCAAGTGTAACAGCTTTTGGACAAAAGCACCGCTGTTCACTTTTTGAATCATGATTGGAGACTGCCTGTTTTTCTCTGAATAGATTAAGGAAATATTGTCTGAAAATTTAGCCAGTTTAAGTTAATATAAATACCATGAAGTATAATTGCAGATACTAGACAAGTCTCTGAGTCCTGCTGTGGCTTTCCAGCTCTGCTTCTCTTGTCATTTACCACCTTGTTCTCTCATCTGTGGCTCTGTGAGACCCACGTGAGCCAAAGGATGACTGAAGTGGGTTATACACTGCACTTTCAAAAATTTGAAAAAGGTAAAAGGGTAAGCATCTTCTGCTAGCCTTTCAGTCACTGTAATTAAAATGACTTAATAGATATGCTAAATAGTAAGAGTTAAGAAATCTGTTTTGGTTGATTGTGTCTTTTTAATCACAATGGAAAAATCCATGAAGAATTTGGAGACAAGGAGCTGTCAAGTCTTAATGTTTCTTTCAAGTAACTTTGGACACTAGTCCAAGAAACTGAATCTTGATTCTGGAAATTATTCCTTTTCGGGCATCTGCCACATGGGACAATAGAGATTAAACCATTTTAGTTGAAATAGATGTGAGAATTTCGCAGTATCACAAGGTTGGAAAAGACCTTTGAGATCATCAAGTTCAACCTGTGACCCAGCACTAACACCTACTCGTCGTCTAAACCATGGCCATTTCATTTGTGCTTGAAGGAGGCTTGCACTGGCCAAAGCTCACACACAGACTGATGTTGACACACATCTGCTGAATCGCAGTACCTGACACCAAATGTAGATAAAATGCAGTTATGTGTGCTAAGGAGTTGGATCTTAAGTTCATTGTGCTGTAGAAGCACAACTGTAGTTACTGTGACTCAGCTCATGTGTAGTAACTTTTTAAGTGGCGATGACTTGAGTACCAGTTCCTAAACTGATTTAACCTTAGTTTATGTCTGTTTGACTTGCCTCAGTAAATATTAAACCTGGCGCACACCAGTATACTACTTTAAGGAGTTTTACAATATGTTTTCTGTAGCATATGACTCTGCAGATTGCTGAGACTAAAAATACAAGTTTAAGTGCAGCCCCAAGTGATTCATATGCTTAAGTAAACAGAAACTTGAATTTAAGTTGAGTTGGGCTTTTCTTTTTCAGTAGGCAAGGAGTAGGATGAACATCTATTACCTATAGTTGCCCAAGAATGCATACTTTTGAAGTTTCCTGTCCATCTGTACGCTGTTTGGCTTTTCAAGGAGAAGGGGGAAAGGCAAACCAATGTAGACATGTTGTGATTAGATTAAAATGGGCAAGGAATTTTCCTTGCTGCTTTTCATGTCTGAACCTTTCTGTCTCAGCATAGAGATACAGTAGGAAAGGCACCTGCTTGTACCTGCTTTGGAGAATTCTTATTGTTTTTATTTGTTAAAGGGTTATTGTGTTTTGTATACATAGATCTTTATTTTGGTGCTAGGTAGACTTTGTGGCATGACTGTATCCAGCATCTGTCATCTGCAGATAAATGTACAAATTCACATGTGTGTGTGCAAATGTATATGTACATACATATGCACATGTATGATCCTGAAGCACCCACTGTGCGGATAAATGGTGGAAGGAGAGACTTCAGCAGAGTTCAGTGAGGCTTAAGTTCCTGTGTGTTGGTGTTAATTTTTGTTTATATACATTAACCCTCCAGTGGCATGCAGCGGAAAGCTCTTTGGCAGCTGGTGCCATTCTGAAAGAGAACTGTGGCCACTGAAATACCAGGTAGTGTGCATTTGCTCGTGGTTGGTCCGTGGTGGTAATCATTCATGAGTAAAACATCCTAAATAAGCGAGAGAGATACTACTTTGCTCACCCTTGTTGGGAAGAGATGTGGCTTTGGAACAGCCTGAAGTCTTCACTGTCAGTCTACATTTGCATCATGTTTTTCTACACCACCAAAGGTGAGACCTGGCCATGGGTGGTTTGTGGGATCAGCCATGTGGGACTGCCGTATGGAGCTCAGTGAGTTTCAGGTTTCTCAGTACAGAGTATGTAGGAAGGGGCTGTCTTTGTGAACTGCCTTTTTGAAGAGAATGGAGGCTCTTATTTTCTTTTCCTCCTGTATGTGTTGTTATTCCAACAGATATGTACTGCTGCAGTAACCTGGTTTTAGAGTAATTGTTTTTAATGTTTGCGTTTGCAAATGCTGACGTTCTTTTATAGCTATGCAATGGGACTTCCAACTGAAATTAATGCTAGCTTGAGACTAGCATGCGCAAGTTTTGGGTTGGGAGCAATAATCCTTAATATTAATCAAAATTCAGCAGTGATCTGATTCCTGGTAATCCCAGGAAAACAAGAAGTGTTTCCAACTGACTTTTTTGGCCTTTTTTTTTTTTAAAGATGCTAAGCTCTGACTTCATTCCCCCAACCTCCCCTGAGTCTACACCTTTGTCCCCAAAGCATAACGGTCTATATATAGCATGGATAAATGCTCTTCTCTGCAATGCTAATGGCTACACAGGCCAGCTAATGCTCCCTTCTTTCCTCTGTAGCTATCTGCCGTTGGGTCTATGTCTGATTTTTTGTGGCTTTGCACTGGCTGAGGGATTCTGCAAACTACTGAAGATTACTTTTTTTTAATCATTGTTGATTTCTTTAACGAGTTGCATTTACAGTAGTTTGTGAGCAAGCAACATCTATGTGACTTAGCAAGTTGTTGGCATTTGGTGTGAGAATGCCCTCAGTTGTATGGTGCATTTGCTTTGGTACAACTTGGTATTGTGTTGTTGGCTCTGAAATGGAATAACTGCCCTTCGGGGGAGCTGCAGGATGGCTTTATGGCTGAGTAGAGGCAAGAAACTTAAAATATGCTTTGAGGTCTCAGTTCTGCTACTGTCTTGTGATTTCCAGTGAAGCTCTTAACCTCTCCTGTCTGATCTCCCAGCGTTTTCCACTTCTTCAAATACTGCTTTTTTGCCTTCTCTTATTTAGCCTGCAAATTTGGAACAGAAGCAGTCTCATTATGTGTCTGCCTGGTAACTGATAGGTATCATGCCTGGAATCTACTGAGGACTGAAAACTATAACAAATCTTGAAATTTTTGGAAACAGCCAAACCAGACTCAAAAATGATCCAGCTTCCTAATGCTGGCGTATCCTACTTTCTCCAGACATACAGACTTCCATCTAAAGAATTGCAAGAGTAGAAATGGAGGAAGAAAACTTTCTTTTTTTACTGATGTATTTTGTTTTGAAGGGACCAATATTGTGTAACATTAACATGAACCAGATCAACTTGTTGGAATTTCTGGCAGTGGTGTTCATGTGTGTCTGTGTGTGCACGTGCATGTTAGTGAAGGTTTTTTCTCTGAAAGTCAAATTAGTGTGGTTAATGAATACTACTGAGGTGCCAAATCAAGCTAGCCTGGCAGTAAAAATCTAAGGTATATAAATATTAAACAGTTATCACTGACTTACAGTGTTTTTATTAATGAAGATACTAGAATATTAATACTAGCATTAAAACCAACACCAGATGCCTCTCTGTAAGAAAGGTAGTATGTTGGCCAGCAGAATTTCAAGAATGAGAACTGCAGGATAAACTTGTAGCTACTCGCGTAGCTGTAGCAGGTTGTTCACAGCTTTGTAGGTGATGCATGTGCTACTGCTTCATCAGTGGCTTGTGCTCTGCAAAACAGAGAGAAAGACACTCAAGAATTGTACATTCTGGCTGAAAACATGAGAAGAAGGATGCTTGTTTTTCTGTCTCCTTGACTGCTGTCTCTATTGCATGCCTGTAACAAACGAGGAGAACTATGCAATAGACTCAATGTGAGTGGTAAAGCAAGTTCTGATTTATTGTGAAGCTCATTCATGACTATACCATAACCCATGTCTACTCAAGTCATGTCTACTTGTCTAACAATCGTTGGCTTGTCTAACAATCATTGCCCCTTACATACACTTGTCTTATAATTATTAGTTTTACTCCAAAAGCCCTATAATCACTAACTTAACTCTAAAAGTTATACCATCTTGCCCCTCTTCAAAGCTCTAAGGTTACATTTGTCTGTTCCTCCTACTTGCTCCTCCTACTTGCTCCTACTGCTATATGCTTGGGTCCAGGTCTCATCCTAGCCTACTTCCTTGTTTATCAGTTACAAGGTCTTCTTGACCTTATCTTGGGGATTTTCTCACTGCCTCCCTCTTTGTCAGCGTGACTCGGCAAAGTCCTCAGTACTTTTTCATCACAGCCCAGCTCAGCTGATTTCTGTCAGGGCCGATTCACAGAGCTCCTCCTTTAAGCCATGTCCACACTCCCGCAACTGTTCTGCAACATATGCCTATTTCCTTCACCTGAATTTATTTCCTCTTTGGTTGTGCTGTCCTGGTCCTGTGTTTTCCAGGGTGCTTGTCTTGGGTAGCTTGTTGTGCTGAGATAAATAATTTTTGTCTCCTTCAGCAATGCTACTGAAGTTTCAGCAGAGGGAAGAAGACAACAGACAGTCTTCTCTTAGGTCACCAATTAAGAGGAGCGATGGCAAGAAGAATCTTCTCAGACCTAGATCTGGCAAGCACCTGGCCTAAAGTACACAGATGCCACTTCAGATTCTTCTGTTTCTCAGAAACAGATAAAAAGTTCTTGATATTAGGATGAGGTTCTTCTTGCCAAGTCAAGGGCCTGCTCCAAAATGCAAAGGTTCTTGCAGTCATTGTTTATTTAGCTGTAGGAGTTTTTTTAGCAATGACAAAAGAATATATTTTTTTTGGTAACTGTGTTCAGAAAAACAAATGAGCTGTTTTAGCTGAACCTAATAGAAATAAAAATCAGACTGAGGAAGAAATCCAGAATAGGAAATTCCATCTCCCAGTTCAAGCAAGTTTTTTGAGTAACAAGACACTGTGGTAATCTAAGAGTAGCCAAAGCTCTCTGTGTTGCATTCTCATGTCTCTCAATAGAATATCTAGTATGGACAAGCCTTGTCTTTATTAGGCACCTCATAATGCAATGATTTTTAAATTATCGACTTACATAACTTTGAATAAAGAGTTTGCTTTTTTAATTTTGTGTTCTATAGGTTGATGTCCTTAAGGCAACAGCTCTTCCCCTACTGAAGAGGTTTGGAATTGATGTTGAAAGTCTGGAAATCAAGGTAAGACAATTTGTTCTTTTCTAGCACGTATTGAAACCATACTAGTTGTAGGTACACATATTTCTAAAATTGCCTCATACTCTTGGCATGTTTTAAATGGCGTACCAGCCACACAGTGATTGAAGACAAGGTTGAAGAGAAATGCCAAGGATCTGAGTGGAGAGGGTAAGGAGGAGCTTAGTCTCTGAGATCTCTGCAAGCTAAGAAATCTTTTAACTTTCTTGTTCCTCTTCAGTTTGTTTAATTTCTTTTTCCTTCTACTTTTTCTTCCTGCTCTGTGCTTAGAGCTAGGGATTAATAACAGAATCTTTTGCCTCCTTTAGTGGTAGAGGAGCCAGGTCTCTGAGTCATAGAAGTTTGCTTCCAGTTTGGAAAACACAGGAAATAAACTTCTGTTCAAAGGCTACAATTCATAGGCCCAATAAATTTAGATGTAAAATAGACTTTTTTAAGGTTTGAAAAAGAAACTATAGCATTCCAAAGTTAAGAACATTTATTTATAATGTGTCAGCCCTAACTGCACTACCATTCTTTGCTTGCTCTGCCAAGAACTGCCTGGGTCCCTCCCCCAGCCCATGGCACAGGACCCCACATGATCACCCTGGGACTGTCAGCCTCTGCTCCAGTGACCCTGCAGCAGTGCTGGTCTCGAGGTCCCCACAGCCTTGCCCTGTCCAGCTTTCGCCCCCCTGAGCCAGATCCACCTACAGGCCCATGTCCATTCCTATCCTTGTGGATGCTGGCTGGGGCAGCGAGACAGGGTCAGGCTGACCAAGTCTGTTTGTAGGAGTGAGTTCATTCTGCTCCCCTGTATATAGACTGAGCATGAAACACGCCTGGACTTTATTCAGCAATGAGGCACAGATTTGCTATTAGAGACCAGTCCTGAGCCATGGTTGTCTTCCTGGTAAAGATGTTGGGGGTTTTTGTTTGTTTGAATTGGTTTGGTTTTGTTCTGGTTTCCATCAAGAAGCCGTGCCCTACTGTACTTGAGAGAGGGGAGGAAAAAAGAAATCAATTTTTGCTTACAGGTTTGGTGCAAAATCCTTTTACCTTCAGGATATGTTGTTCTCACCTGTGTTCACATAATACCCCTACTAATAACATTTATTATATGTGAAATATAAGCCATCACATTCTTTGTGTTCTTTATTAACCTGCTTTTTTTCCTCTGCTGTTGTTTCTAGATCAACCGGAGAGGAATGCCTCCCAAAGGGGGTGGAGAGATAGTGTTTGCTTGTCCAGTGAGAAAGGTTTTGCAGCCTATTCAGTTCACAGACCCTGGCAAGATCAAGCGCATCAGAGGAACTGCGTATCCTTTTTCTTTGCTTTTATTTTTCTCTTAAAAGAGTTTGCCTCAAAAAAATAGTCCTCCAGTTTGAGACCACAGAAGTACATCCATGTTGCTGAGCATGTATGGAGATAACAGAGTGGCATGACACAGAGGGATCACACAGCTAGATTTCAGGACCATGTCTCAAAACTGCTGTGTTCAGAACACAGCTGTTCAAAAAGCATCAGTGGACAAGTAAATAAAATGAGCAGCAGTATTTTAAATCTTCTCAATAGCAAGAAAAAGTTAAAATATCTTCTGTCACATAATGTAGTAGCACTAAAGGGAATTTTACCTTGTGTATAAATCCAGTAGTAGCAAATGTGGTTATGTTATCCATTGAATAGGTGACATCTTGGCTGTCAATGAATCCAGAAGAATGTTAGATGGGAGCTTAAATCTTAGTTCAGTTTACATCTCAGTGCACATGTTCTGAGATTTTTGTGTAGTATGAAAAGTTTGTTAGCTCTTCATCTTCAGTAGTACCATTGGAGATAGATGTGGATGATATTTTACTTCCACAAAAAGATGAGGACAGAAAATATCCATGTGGACTACACACTTTTGCAAACAGAACTGCACATCTAGTTAATGTTCTGGCTTTTTTTTTTCCTTTATTTTTCTGCTGTGATTTGTATATGGTATATGTCACGAACCTGCTGTCAACGTAGGAAGAAGGCAGAAATCCCTTATAGGCAACATGTACTAAAGGTACATGAACTCCCGCTCTCCTTAGCATTGGCCAACTTGCAGTTTAAATTGTGATTTTGAGAGTCCCAAATGTGATCTGGCCTTAATTACTGAAAAGGAGAGCAGGAATGGGAATGAGTTTCCTGCCAGAGGTGGAGATTTGCAGTTTGTTTGTCCTTTTTCTTTATGGCATAACATCAAAATTGTGTGTCAGAACAGGATGCTTTGACCTCTGTTTCCAGTTGTGGCATTTGGATGAATAGAGCCATTGCCAAGTGAGAGCAACTTCACTGTGTGCATATGCTGTAGAATAAAAAGAAGGCAGTTTTACTATGGTTTTGGTGGCCTTTCCATGAAGAAAGTAGTTTCCTTATGCTGCTGCCCACCTCTGTAGTAAGTATTTCTATCCTCTGTTTCTGTTTGAAGGAGGAAGAAATAATTGTGAATTTGGTGCCATGTTTCTAAATTGGCATTAACACACAGTACTGTTCTGGGCCATTTTGACTGCACTTGGCCAGTGTATGCGATCTACCCGTTTTTGAACTTCCACTTTCCTTTAGGATTTCCTGGGCTTTTTCCTGGGGGTGAAGGTTTGCTGCCTTCACTAAACCTGGTGAGAGGCAGTCTCATCTTAATTTGGTCATTAAGTGGTCCTTCAAGCCAATAGAAAACAAAACATCTGAAAGGATTAGTGCTCAGGTCTTTTACCATTTTTGTCCTTTGAAGATTCAGATGAGCAACTCTACTTCCTCACAGTTGGACAAGATTGTGTTGCAGCAACCTTTTATAGTCATCCAGAATACTGAGTGCTCCAACCACAGAACAGTCAGTCTTCTGATTATTATTTACTGGTTTTGCCCTTAAGTTTTTAAATGCTTTGGTGTGCTTTCTCCACAAGAGCATGCAATTGAAATTTATAGAAAAAGAAGTTCCATTCTGCCAGCTGGGAGGATTTAGAGTGTTTCTCTGCATTGATACAGGCATGTGGGTGCAGATGGGTGGTTAAACGTGTGGAGTGTGAGTCTGCATTATAGTTGGGATGGGGTTTAGAGCACAGCATGGTTTGTGCATTTGAAGATCAGTTGGTAATATCACTGAAAGCAGCACCTGAGCAAAAGAGCACAAAGGCAGTTCACCTCCCCCCATACTGGGAGCAGATAGGTTGGGGTGAGCAGGAAAGTAGTAATTTCTTCTTCTCTGAAACTGTTGCTGTTAGATGTAGGGTGACTAGAGAACCAGTAACCTTGATAGCTGTGCAGCACATGAAATAGAGAGCAAAGAGATTTTTTTTAGCCTTTTATATATTCTTTCTTTTGTTGCAACATTTGTCTTTTATTTCATCTACCCAATTTATCCCTGATATAGAAAAACAGGATTTCTTGTTGCTGATTCAGAGAAACTTCACCCATCACCATCTTTCCATAGTATATGAGCATGCCGGACTTCATTGTAAGAAAGCACAGGATGACAGGACAGCAATTAGAAATTAGTGAAGGGCTTTTTAAAGGTGCTTACCTTGTCATATTAAGCTGGTTTTCTGCACATGTTCTGTGGGTCTCACTGCAACGCATATCAATGAAAACTATAGAGAGCAGCGTACATGCTCTTCTCTAGCTAGGGAAAATGGACCAGCACTTATGAGCAAATGTACAGGACAGAACAGCGTTTTCCAAAATAATGCATTGGGACCTCTTGGCCGCTTTATCAGTTTCTGGTTTAAATGTCGTTTGTGACCACAATGAATTCCTTAGTTCAGAAATCTAGATACGCTGTCAGAGTGTCACCACAGATGGCAAACAGAATGGTGGAATCTGCAAGGCGTGTCCTGAATAAATTCCTCCCAGACATCTATATCTACACAGATCATATGAAGGGGGTCAGCTCTGGAAAGTGAGTATCCAGCATTCACAGGAAATGGGAATGTGGTGCTGCATTTGTTCATTTGCTAGGATATTCTGATCTGTAATTGAATTTTAGACTGTGGTCTTTTATTTTGCTGTCTTGGAGTAAACATTCCTCACAGAAAAAATGGAATGATTCGCTAGAGAGGTTTGGTTTACCCATGGTATGGGGATAGAAGTGGTATGTTTTCTTAAATGTGAAATGAATTACATCATTACTGTCACTAATCATCACTAATTGAGCTCTGTTGAGTTTTGAACATGTTGCTTTGAAGTGAGATTAAGATCAGAGGTACCATGATATGTTGTGAAAAACAACATTCAGACTTGACTGTGCGCTTTCTGATGGAAATGGTAGCGTTAAGGATGCAACCAAACTGTTCTAGAAAGTTTGAGCTGTATGGATTGTCTTCTGCTCTACTATTAGCTAAATAGCTGAGAGAGGGCTGGAAAATTGAGACTTTATTTTACTGTACTTCCACAGATTTTGTTTGCCAGCAGGATTTTGTTTGCCAGCAGGACACAGAAGTGATAGATGTGATTCGCACAATCTGTCAGCTGTGTTGTCTTCTTGCCGCTTTCTGTTGAGATAGGAGGAGTTCTGGATAGCTAATTTATTTGTCTTCTGTCTGTTTGCTTGAATCCAAGCGTGCACATTTTCTTTTGGTTAGGTTTGCAAGTTTACGTATCTAAAAATTGTTAACTTATTTTTCTTCTTTTCCAATTCTTCATCATATTTAATATCCCAGGTTTTTAAGTCTTGGGGCTCCAGACTGTTAACAGTGATAGGATTTGCAAAACCTTTTCAGAGAGATATGTTTCTGGGGTTCTGTTTCAGCTTTCATCTGTCTATAAATTGAAAAAGTCAAATTAATTGGGATAGTAGCATTATGTTTACTACTTGCATGTGTAGCCCTTGCAGAGGCATGAATGACAGCGTGGGAAGAGCAGCTGAATCCCTCTCCACCTTGCTGATGCAAATGGCTTTCTGATGCTGCTGTGCTGTGACATTCAGCATGAGTACAACTGTAGTGCACCCAGTACTAATGTTGTACCACTTTGGCAAAGCTTTTTTTGTTAACCGGTTCCCAGTGTTTGTGTGGGTGCACGTGTCTTTACAGGACAGGGAAAGCGATAGTCCTCATTGTTTCCAGTGCTGCCTCTGGTAATGAGTTAAGACCAGCAAGAGTAGTTCAGTCCATCTGTGCCTAGCACAAACCAAGCCCAGATTTCAGATATAAAGCATTGAACTATATCCCTTGCACATTGCCAAAAGCTTCAGGGAATGCTGTATCTGAGCACCTTCTGCCACCTGTAATGTCTCTCTGAACAGAAACTTCCCATTTTTGTTTAGAGCAAAAAGTTTATGCAGATGCTTCCTAATAAAGTCTGCACATACAACACACATATGATACAAAATATGGACGATAGCACTGGACAATTTTAGTTTTTATTTAGGCAGATTACTGCATGCTACTGAACACTAACAAAATCTTCTTAGAGGAATATTTTTTAAAGGATGCTTCTCCAAAAAATAGCATCTTTGACACTACTCTTGCCTTCCTATCTTGATCTCTATCTCACTTTTAGAGGAAGGGAAGGAGAGTAGAAACATCTTGAATATACATTCTGTCTTGCTCAGCAAGTGCAGGCAGTTAGATATGGGTGGGAACCACTGGTATCTCTTCAGTCCTGCACTGATGAAATGACTCTGGAGGAGCTGTTATTTTTCTGGCACTGGGAGAGTTTGTGTGTACTAGTGTTTGGGGTTTGATTTTGTGTTTAGTGATGTTAGTGACATTCCTTACTGTTTTGGGTCAGTGGGGCTATTTATATTTTAATTAAAAAGTTTTGGTGGTGGAGGCAGCAGGAGTCCATAACTGTGAGAAATTCTGTATGTGGAGTAAAGTTAACCTTTGTTTTGAATGGCTAGCTGTTGCTGCTATTCCAGAGTCCATAAATAAGAGGATCTTGTGACCTTTTTTTTTTTCCTTCCTTACAACATTCATGACCACCTTGTAGCAGAAATGTTTCTTAACAGCATTTTGTAGTATCCTAATCTCTGAGTAAAATCGGGGTTGGATTGTTTCTTTCTTTAAATCACGTTTAGAATTCTTACATGATTGTAACGATTTGCATGTTATTGAACTGAAAGTGGAAAGAAGTGATTGGAAATACTAGTAGTGTGGATCACACATTTTTTTCCCATTCTCCTGCTTGATGGCGTGGCTATGGCCCAATCTTGCTAAATTTTGAAGCTTGCAGGGAAAGAGCTTGCTCCCTAAAGAAAGTTTTGGTTTTGAAGCTTGCAGAGAAGAGACTCCAGATACTTTTGAAATGTTTGTCAAACAAATGTGAAAGATAGTTTTTTTAATAGAAAAGGGTATTTCTGAGGTTTGAATGTTTTATTCTTTTTTCTTTCCTTTTTTCCTCTTTAAAGAGCTTTTACCAGGAATAACCAGCACAGTGTGTTTGTGGGAAATTGTACCAGTTAAAACTTTTAAATATTGTTTTTCTGGGTGAATCAAATGTACAGAACAGGAAATTTGTCAGCAAGTCCAGATTCCCAGTACTGTCCTATCAGAAGGGGCTGTTTGTGACTTCAGGAGGAGGTTGGCTGGGAGTAGCTCTTGGCTCATTACATGGATTTGTGGGTAAGTCAAATGTACTTTTTCCCTTTCTTTCAGATCACCAGGTTTTGGCTTGTGCCTTACTGCAGAAACTATCAATGGAACAATTCTCAGTGCTGAGCTAGCCTCAAACCCTCAGGGCCAGGGAGCAGCTGTGCTTCCAGAGGAACTTGGCCAGAACTGTGCTAAGCTGTTGCTTGAGGAAGTCTACAGGGTAAGCAGCTAATATGTTTTATGTTTATGGCTGTAGGGGAAGAACATGATGACATGCTGGTAAAGGAAGAGATGGCTTGCGGGCACGATCAGACAGGCTCAGATCCAAACAGAAACGATTTGACACTGCCGGTGTCATCTTCATCCAGGTACAGAGTGGTTTTGAGTGGCTGCATTAACAGTATAATGACTTACTGGCCCTCATCATTTCGTACACCCAGAAGGTGTCACTATGAATCATAGCGGTGGCACATTTTTTCTTTGTCGCTCACTTGGCTTCCCATGGGCTGTTACTTTTTTTAGTAATAGATCGAAGGGGTAACAGAGTGACTGTTTTTGCATTGGTGGTTGGAATGGGGTGTTATGAATGGGAGAACATATGAGGAAGAAGTATCCTCAATACCTTCTTTAGAGTGATGATGATGTCAGTTGTGCTGAAATCTGCTGGTTGTGTGATGAACTGGCTGAATGGTTTGTTGGAAAGGAGCTAGGACAGTGTTTGCTTAGGAATCTTAAGTGCGTGACAGTCTTTTGCAGAGTAATTTTTTGGGGGAGCGTATTAAAATGTTTTTAATTTGTGGTGAGACTTTTAGTGGATGAGCAGCTTTCGGTCTTGCAAATAATTTGGCAATTAGCATCACAGTGAATTTCTAATTTAATAAAGAACCTACACACTTTTGTATCTCCACAAACATCAAAATAAGTAGCTGTTAGTATTGACAAAACATATTTGGCCTTTAGGAGGCAGTCATCTACAAATTGTGCTCACTGTTTTTAAAAAAGTAATTGCTCTGAACTAGAATAGCCTGATAGGACTTTGCAAAATATTAGAAATGCTATAAATGGGAGTGTGTATTCAGTAATTTAGACAATTGTAAAAATACCCCTTAGCCTTATAAATCACATCCATGCCCATAGTAAATTGTTCATCTGTACTCTTGTTACCTTTTCCTTTTCCTGCTGCAAACCCTCCATCTGTCTTAATTACCAACTTGCTGACTTATTCCAGTGTCCCATTAATATTTTGTGTGTGTTTGTTTATTATATGCACCATATTGCTAAAGCACTTTCCGTTTCTAGCCTAGGGTTCTTATCTCATAGAAACCCCACAAGAAAAATGTTCTTCCTGGATATGGTCCAGACCCCTTGCGTTTGAAAATCCAGCATGTGTGGAGGATGCAGTCATAGATAGTGACTGAAGCATCTGTCTGTTTCTACAACTATGTGGTAGCAGGTAGCTATTTGATTTGAAGAGCTGAGCTGTAAAATCTTTCATCCCCTTCCCAAAATAAAACCAAACAAAGAACAACCTGGAATTTGGTAGATGTGTTGCTTTGTGTAAACCTCTTGGAAAACATCTTCAGGTAGTTGGATGATTTGAGGCATTGAAAACCCAGTTTTCACATACTACTATCAGCAGCAATAGATATGTTTTTTTCCTTTGGAAACCACTTAGCACTTGATAGATTGAAGCTAGTAAGAGTATTTGTCCAGATATTATATTTTCTGGATAGTCAGATGTCAGAGAACTTCCAAAATGAAGAAGGCTTAAAAGGTCTGAACCAGGTAATTTTCTGCTTTGGTCTACTGCAGACATTTGACAGTGATGAGACAAATTCTGCAAAGCAGCAGGATAATGGGGATCTTGGGCAACAGGAGAAAAAAAAACCCGTTTGAGAAGGAAACAGAGTCAGGCAAGTCTTTGAATGATATAGTGATAAGCCATGAGTTTTCAATGTCTTCAAAGATCAGATTCTGATGGAGGTTGTTAGCTGTGGCCTGCTGTGGTACCACTGGCACTCCTGCATCCTGCAAGGCTCTTTCTGAAGATTCATAGAATCATTAAGATGGGAAAAAAACTCTTAAGATGATCAAGTCCAACTGTCAGCTCAACACCACCATGCCTACTGAACTACATCTCACAGCTCCACATCAGCATCTGGTTTTTAAACCCTCCAGGGAGGGTGATTCCCAGCACTTCCCTGGGCGGCTGTTCCAGTGCTTGACTTCAGGGCATTTCCTCTCATCCTATCACTTGTTACTTGGGAGAAAAGACCAACACCCACCTAACTACAACTTCCTGTCAGGTGGTTACAGAGAGTGATAACGTCTTCCCTCAGCCATCCTTGTTCTCCAGACCCTTCACCAGCTTCATTGCCCTTCTCTGGACACCCTCCAGCAGCCCAAAGTGAGGGGCCCAAAACTGAACACAAGATTTGAGTGTTCAGCACTGAGTTTACCAGCACTGAGTACAGGGGGATGATTGCAATGTGATTATTTGTGGGCCTCTTCAGTCCAAGAGGAACTGACAAGGGCTGAGCCAGCGTATGGTCTGCTTGTGGCCCTCCGCTGCAGCAGCCCTTAATGGAAAAGTTCTTGTTTGTTAGCACGTTTGTCTTTGTGTTGCTTATCCACTGAAGTGCTCAGTGAGAGCTTCAGTCCTTATTCAGTGTTCATGAATTCACTGTGACCGCTGTCACAGGCAATATGCTGGGGTTTGTTCTGTAATTTTCAGAATGCATGCTTGGATTTATGTATGACACACACGTTCACACAATGTTAGCCAGGAATTTGGAAAAACGGGCTTTCTCATTGATTTTTTTTTTTTCAGCTTACTCAGTTTGCTCTAGTGCTGGTCCCAGAGAGGACATAAAAACACATTGCAAAGCTTGCAATGTTTGTTTAGTTTGAAGACATTTATTTTCTAAAAAGTTTCTTTACTTAGGTAAGGTGTCTAGTGAAACAGTAAAAAGTTGGGAAAACTGGGCATGGAGTAGGAAGACGTTGCCCTTAAATGGTACTCTTGAAGTCCCACTCTTTATACCAGCTACTCACTGAATGCAGAGTTCAAGGGAGAATTTCTCTCCCTGTGTTCAGATGCTCTCTTTATGAGATGGTTTCTCCACCTGTGTATTTGCCTGTAGGCACTGTGCTGCAGGAGCTGGAAAGGGCTCGTGAGAAACGGGCACCATGGGATCATTGGAGACAAATCTCTGTAGAAGAGTTTTAGCTGTCAGGACCACTCACAAATCTGCTGGAGTTCATTACTGTTTAAAGGGGCCCAGGGACATCTCTTAAAGTGCTTCCTTAATGCTTGCTATTATGTGAACTTTATCACTTACGTCCTAAATAGTTCCTTTTACTAAGCCTTCATAAAGAAGTCATAAAGATGTCTGAGCTAATTGACTAATAATAAGTCACACAGTGCTAATTACAATGCTAAAGAAAGAAAGAAGAGGAATAAGTCACACAGTGCTAATTACAATGCTAAAGAAAGAAAGAAGAGGAATAAGTCACACAGTGCTAATTACAATGCTAAAGAAAGAAAGAAGAGGAATAAGTCACACAGTGCTAATTACAATGCTAAAGAAAGAAAGAAGAGGAATAAGTCACACAGTGCTAATTACAATGCTAAAGAAAGAAAGAAGAGGAATAAGTCACACAGTGCTAATTACAATGCTAAAGAAAGAAAGAAGAGGAATTGAGTGACTGGCTAGCATTATTTCTACAAATCTATGTGCAGTTCTTACCTAAGCTTAATTGTAGAAGGCCAATAAGGATTTTACTCTTGTATTGGAAAGATGATAGTTGTGGGACCTCTACGTAGGAGGTGGTTGACAAAATGGAAAGGCCTGGAAGAACTGGAAAAGGGTCTAATATTTACATTCCTTCACAGAATCACAGAATTGTTTGGGCTGGAAAAGACCTGGAAGATCATCAATTATAGAATCAAGTCCGATAGTAAACCTACACTTCCAAGTCCACCACTAAACCATGTCCCTAAGCACCACATCTACAAGTCCTTTAAATACCTCCAGGGATGGCAATTCAACTGCTTCCCTGGGCAGCCTGTTCCAATGCTTGACAATACTTTCAATGGAGAATTTTTTTTCTAATATCCAGTCTAAAACTCCCTGGCGGAACTTGAGGCCATTTCCTCTTGATTGCTTGTCACTTGGAAGGAGAGACCAACACTCACATCAACACAACCTCCTTTCAGGTAGCCGTAGAGAGTGATAGGGTCTCCTCTCAGCCTCTTTTTCTCCAGGCTGAACAATCTCAGTTCTCTCAGCCATTCCTCAAAAGACTTGGGCTCCAGACCCTTCACCAGCTTCATTGCCTGGACACACTTCAGAACCTTAATGTCCTTCTTGTAGTGAGGGACCCAAAACTGAACACAGTGTTCGAAGTGCAGTCTTGCCAGCAGTAGGTAGAGGGGAACGATCACTTTCCTGGTCCTGCTGGCCACACTATTCCTGATACACGCCAGGATGATGTTGGCCTTCTTGGCCACCTGGGAACACTGCTGCCTCATGCTTAGCCACCTGTCAAACAGCACCCCAGGTCCTTTTCCACCAGATAGCTTTCCAGCCACTCCTACCCAAGCCTGTAGTTTCGCATGGGATTATTTTGACCCAAGTGCAAGACTCGACACTTGACCTCATACAATTGGCCTAAGCCCATTGATCCAGCCCATCCAGATCTATCTATAGAGGCCCCCTAGTCTCCTGTGCAACTGGGTGTTGCCTGCAAACTTACTGAGAGTGTGTTGGATCTTCTCATCCAAATTATTGGTAAAGATATTGAACAAGACTGGCCCCAACACTAGCCTTAGTGAAGACCACTTGTGACCGGCTGCCAACTGGATTTAACTCCATTTACTGCAATCTTTTGGGCCTGGTCATCCAGCCAATTTTTTTACCCAGAGAAGATTATGTCCATCCAAGCCACGAGCAGCCAATTTCTCCAGGAGAATGTTGTGGGAAATGGTATCAAAGTCTTTACTAAAGTCTAGGTGAACACCATCCACAGCCTTTCCCTCAGCTATTAAGTAGGTCATCTTGTCATAGAAGGAGATTAGTTTGGTTAAACAGGACCTCCCTAAACCCATGTTGATGTTGCCTGGACAAGCTCACCTGGTTGTCCTGTACATGCTGCTTGATGGCTCCGTTACCTTCCCCAGAACCGAGGTCAGCCTGGCAGGCCTGTATTTCCCTAGATCTTCCTTCCAGCCCTTCTTGTAGATGGGCATCACATTAGATAGGACTGCTGATAAATAATGGTAAGTGACTTGCTGAGCACTTCCATCAGTTTCTTTGGTGGATTCAGGTGCATCTCATCCAGCCCCATAGATTTGTATGTGATTAAGCAATGTAGTTGGTCACTAACCATTTTCCCTTGGGTTTTGGGGACTTTGTTCTGTTCTCTATCTTCCAGCTCGTGGGGCTGGGTAGCCAGACAACAACTGGTCTTACTATGAAAGACTGAAGCAAAAAAAGAAAGCATTAAGCACTTCAGCCATTGTCTATATATTTCCCTCATTATTTAATAAAAGCTGGAGTTTTTTCTTACCCTCCTAATGTGTTTATACGTCCTTGATCATGAGAAATAGGGGAGGGCACAACGTCTGTTTAAGATTGTGTTCTTTAATGAAGAAAGGGTGTTGGAGGGGCAGGAAGACTAAGGCTGTTTGTTTTATTCGGCTAGAGCTAAAATGAGTGAAGCATTTCACTCAAGGCTTAATTTTCAACATGGCTTAGTTTTCAAGAATTTTCAGTGTGATAAGGCTCTGCACCATTCTTCTGCTGGGGAGAAGCCAAAACTGCACATCATATAACAAATTATTGAGGCATGCAAGTATGTAACACACAGGTAAGGCAGCAAACTCTGTGTGTGCCAAAAATTTAACCAAGACTAAATCAAATCTGGGGTCAAGTTTGGAAGAGTAATACTCTTCAAAACACTGTTGTCCAGTACCCAGGGTTGTGGTATTTCTGTGAACATGTCAACTGTGATATTTGTATAACAACATTTCAAAACGGGTGGGGTGTTAAGTGATCTGTGTCTCTAATTCTCGCATCCAGATGGATTTGGCTCTGTTGTCAATGGAAACAATAATGGAGAAACTGTCATAAACTCTATTAATATGGACTAGAAACTGCATCCCACATGAGTAACGTGTGCCAGCTGATTTGGAACGGATGTCAGTACTTTGGCTCTGACTTTGCCCACCCCATTTCTCTTGAGAGGGTTGGTTTTGATCTTTGACTCTTGAGTAAGTGGCAGGTGGATCGAGAGAAAAAAAGTTGGCCTTCTTGGGAGCGGCATGTCCTTCATTTGGCACAAGTTACTGTTCTCTCATTATTAGGTTACGAGCAAATCACTTAATGTCCCTGGCTGGCGTTGACTGTGTGGGAATGGGCAGAACAGCACATTGCTAATGCACAATAGTGGGGACAACTGACTCACTGCAGCAAGAGAGCTTATGTAAGGAGCTGGGACGTGATGGATGCATCATGTTTTGCTGTATTGTTCAGGACATGGTTGTCTGCATGCTTACTGAAGCTTTTGTATAAATTTGGTCATAAAAATAGATGTTTTATAATGTTTTCAACTTTAGAAAAATAAAAAGCTCAAAAAATGTTAAGGTTTCATCCAAGTGATAAAGAGCATTTCAAATTATTAACCAAACTACAAATACAGAAAGTCCTGTGTCAGGAATATTCCTTACCAAACTCTTATCTGCTTCTTGTACGTGTTTTAGATTGGCAAATACAGCAGCTGAGAGCTGTGGCTCTAGATCACACCAGCAAATTCTGTAGGTACTCAGTTCACTCAAAATAAAGCACAATTTTTATCAGTCCCATAAAGGGCATTAGATTGAGAGCATGAACTTCACTTCTGTGTGGGTTTTGGTAAGATTCAGACAGTTAAAAGTGCAAGGGCTGCTGTAGAGCATGTTGCTAATAGTTAGGCCATGATAGTGAACTTAATGAAGATATTTCCTTCATTGTGGTATATCTTCTGTTGCATGATGTGCAGAGGCTTTTCAGAAGAACAGAGCTGAGACTTGTCACATCATTGTGTTTTCATAGTCTGTGTAGCCCAAAATTTATTTTGCCCCTCCCTTGACCTTTTAGATAATGTTCTCTCTTAAAACGATGATAGGTTACTCCTTGCCCACAAAGGTAACTGCCAGTTTACCTCATTAGAGAACTTGCATTTCTAGAACTAGGATTAATGTTTAGTTTTGTTCTTTCCAGAGAGCCTATTCAGAAGGCTTAGTATTAGGCCTGATCCCGCAGGAAACTGTTCATGGATTTCATGTTGCTGTGGAATGGGATGAATACGAGGACAGTCCAGTCAATGTGATCCCAGATTTTTTTCTCTGTTTTCAATGTGTTTGCATAGCAATAATTGGTTAATTCCCTCTGTAGCAGTCTTGACTGAAAGTATCCATTTTAATTTACATTTAAGCCTTCCAATTCTAGTTTACATAGCAATATAGTTAACATCTTCCACATACAAAACCATTTATCAGGTGTGTATTACAGCCAAATATATACAGGAGTGTGTGTAGTTCTATGTAATTATATGCATGGCTCTTTCACATAGCAATTAAAAAAATCTTCCCATTTTAAATATGGAGAGAAAAATATTTCACAGATGTAAAAGCATGGAAGTTAGCAGCAAGGGCTTAGGTGGATGTATGTGAAACAACTTGTGATTTGGTGTTTTGTACCTGCTAGTGCTGAACTAGTTGTCTAAATGTAGCTTTATAGTTACCGTAAACTTCTGCAACTCATGGTGTTTTCAATTGCACATGAACTATAATTAATACCTCTTTTCAGTTTCCTGTAAAGAAATTCTTCAGTGCTCACGTTCTGTAATGTTAGAAGACATAAATGTGACCTTGTAACTTGTTTTAATTCTGTTCCTTTCCCAGCCTGCCATTTGGAATTAAGTTGTCATTGTTACAAAATCTAGATTTTTCTCTTTTTGGTACTTGAAAATTGGGAGTAGTGTTTCAACCTTTTAGGTGTATCTTTCTCCTTCATTACTGTTCTCCCAACCCAATTTCTAGTTTGTACAGAGATTAATTATTAAAACTTTTTGGTTGGCAGGGAGGCTGTGTAGATTCAACAAATCAGAGCCTTGCTCTGCTCCTCATGACCCTTGGACAACGGGATGTTTCCAAAGTCCTATTAGGACCTCTGTCTCCATACACGTAAGTTGTTTTGTTCAGTTTAATTGCCCAGTCTTGTTTAATTTGCTAGTTCTATTGCACAGCTGTTTTTTCTATGTGGAAGACTTTGCTTGTGGCTGTGAATAGAATGACTTGTACTCGTCTTCAAATGAGACAGGTGGTGTAAGTTACCTAGTGTCTATTTCTACATGTTAGAAGATGATTCCCATACTCTGTTATTCTTGGTTCTGAGAATTGCTGAGATGGGGTTTATTGCTGGTTCTTGATCTTGCATTGTATGTGTACATCAGTTTCTTTTTGCTGCCTGGCATACGCTACTGTGTTTTCATAGTGATCTCTCTATAGTTGTGGCATGAAATGGCACATTTCAAGTGGCTAGTCAAAGGCCAAAGCTGTGATTGTCCATAGAAAACAGCTTAAGAGTTCAATTCATGGAGCTGTGTGCAACCTCAAAGGTTTAGCCCTGTTGGGCAATGGAGTCTGGTCCAGTCCTTCAGTCTCAATTTTTATTGAAACTTCATCTGCGAGTGGTAGTGGTTCAGGGGATAGAAAAAGACTGAATGTCTTACTTTGTGAGTTGCAACACACAGGCTTAGGGAAGGGCATCCAGTATCAAAAATTTTGTTCACTCAGACTGACAAGTGACTGACCAGATGACAGTTATTCCTAGAGAGTGAGCAGTTTTCTTTTACTCAAATGGAGGGAGAGTTGTTTACCTGACATTGGCATCAAATAATAAGACTGTGAACTGTCCTTTTTCGGTTATCATGGTACCGGTGCTGTATACGTGAAAGGTACAGTACTGTGATAACTGAAGAATGGTGGTGCCATCACATGAAAGCTAGAAATTGCCTAACTGCTGTTCTCATCCCCTTATATCTTGGAGGAAACATGCATCAGATGTTGAGTTGAAGATAGGGAAGCTTCCCATTGCACAGGCATAAAATAATCCCCAGTAAAGTAAGTACCCATGTGAAAGGCTTACAATGAGTAGATATCAGTTAAGCCCGTGAAACAAACCAATTGTCCAACTGGGTTTTGTCATCTTTTTTAATGCTATGAAAATCACACAAGGGCACACATTTATTTATTTTGTAAGCAGGCCGATTTCAAATGAGTGGGTTGTCACCTCTTCCAATCTAGGAGTGCATGGCAGGGATGAAGATCAGGAGCAGACATCCTGAAGCAGCACGTGTCCCGTGAAATCATAAAATCTGTGATTCTTTGAGAATCTGTGACTCCTCAGTCCTTTAAGGACTTTAAGCAATTGAGAGAACGTGCAGCATTGTTTGCAGTACCCCTGTGCCCTTGCTAGGGCAGCATATAAAAAGTTGGGAAATTTGTCTCTCAAAGAACTCACTGGATGCACAGGCTTTTGAAGTAAATTGCAGTACTTCATTGTCCCTCCTGTTCTCTCTTGTGGTTGTGATGTATCTGCATGTAACACTTCCACCCTGCAGAATCCGAAGCTGTTTATAAACCATATTATGCTAGACTGCCTTCCCTGCCTAGTACAGTGTATGCCTAGCATGGTGTGACAGTTCAACTGGCAGATGAGAGCACTGTGTGGGGACATGATGCTTTGCCAAACGTCCATCAGCATCAGGAAACATCTCCCAGACTTGTGTATTTCCGTGGGAGACATCCTTTGCTTTGTTAATAGCAGGGCTGAGTAGAGCTGTCCTGAGTGACGCTGGGGACATCAGTCCTAAAAAGACAACTTGGCCTATGGTTGCCTGGATTGCCACCTCTTGTCTTACACTCTAGATTTCACAGAAGTAAGCATCTCTCTGTCGTGCTGAGCTAAAAATCAAATGCAGGGTGCTGGCAGTGTTGCCACTGCATAGAGATCAGCCTTGCATGTCAGGCTCCTCTGTTCCAGGTGAATTGACAGGAGCAACCAGGGGTACCTGAGGGACAGCAAGGGGAGAGCTCGAGTGCCCTGGACCTTGGTTTCACAAGGCTTTAGGGGCTGCAAGCAGAGGGCATGGGCACAGGTACAGCTCCTGAAGTGGGGCTGCCTTGGGCAGGGCACCTTTGCCCGGCTGTGCCACTTCCTTCAGTTGTTCCCCAAGCTCTTCCCGGGCTGTCTGTCCCGGTGCACCCCCAGCGCCTTTGCCATCCACGTGTCCAGGCACTGCCTGCGGGTCCAGCTCAGCTCCTCCAGCCTCCCCCCTGCAAGCACTGGCCAGAGACGAGCTCCCAGAGGACACTGGATAGCCACAGTGGGGCTGCTGGCCCTGCCAGGCCCTGCCTGCACTGTTCTCAGGGCAGTCAAACCGAGAAGGCACTGCACTGCTCTGTGAGTTGGTCGCTTTGCCCTGACAGTGAGCTGAAATGTGTTAAGTGGCTGTGTACCTTTTGGTGTACTTAGCAGGCTTCTGGGAAAAGACACCACTTAGATAAACAGACTTTTTACTCTTTGGGGTTTTTTTTTTTTGGTAGTACAATGTAATAGAATGTTCTTTTTGTTTGAAAGTGGCTGGCGCAGAGAAGACCTCCTGTGTGGCTTATGTAGCTATCCCTGAGCCAGTGGTGGGCTCTGCCTTGTTCTTGCCTGAACACACACTCTAAATTTCCAGCAAAATAAAACTCCTTTATACCTCTCACCCCCTCCCTCAGTGCTCCAGTCTCTGTCTACGTGTATGTTTGGTGCAGCCTTCATTATCATTTCAGCTGCAGATCTTCCCACATGTGACCCACATCAGCCTCAAGCTAATGCAGACCCGCTTTTGGGGGGGGGGGGGGGTAGGGTGTTTCTGTCACGTAACCCTGCCTTTCCCCCTTCTTTTTCTCCTGTTCCCAGGGCTCTTACTGTTTGTGTTTCTACTGCTGCAAGACTGGGTTGGCGTCTTGCTGCTCCCAGATTTTCCCTCAGTGTCCTCAGGCAGCATCCCCTTTGCTCCCACTCCTGTGAGCCTTCCCATGTATTTGGGGGCTGTGGCAGAGCCCTCTTGCTTTTTCTTACTCTGCCTTTATTCAAAAGGGAGAAGAGGTAGAGAGGCATGGTAGTCCACATGTATCCAAAGAGAGGTATGAATTGAAATGATCCCACAAGCAGGTTGCAGAGTTTGCTGATCAGCTTTTAGGAGTTTTCCCTGAGCCTCCAGCTCCACACTGCCTCTGGCATTTATACAGTTTATTCTGCAACCCTCCTTCCAGTTCAGCACAATGCTCCTGCTGTTTTGGGCTTGGCTGCTTTCTTGTCACACTGCCGGAGCTCTGGGAAAGGACCCAGCTAAGGAGGAGGCTGGTGCAGAGCTTGTTGGTTGTCAGCTTTACTGAAGCATTTGTCCCAGCATGTGCCCATTTGCTTATTGTCACAGAAACCAGGAACCTTGCAGTTGGGGAAGCATGGAAGAAGAGGCACATTTCAGTTGTTTCTTTCAAATGTTAATCCATTTGAGAGATGAGAGAGCTGGTATCATGGTGAGGCCTGTGGCCAGCCCAGACACGTGAAGCACTAAGGTATACGTAGTATGGGGAGCCGTGCACCCTTATTTACCCTTAGAGAACTCTCAGATCTTGCTAAGCGTAGACCAGCACAGGTAACAGCAGCCTCTCTTTGTCTGGCTCCTGTTGTTTTCCTCCTCTTTCCGCACACATACCAAGCATAGGAGCAGCAGTATGCCCAGCCAGCATGGATGTGGCAATTCTTTCTCCTGCAACTTTTGTTGTACTTACTCACAGTTTCTATGAATGTGAGCTGCCAGGAGGTTTTCAGAAGCCTCCCGATATTGCAGTGGGGACAGTCCTGTCCTCTTGGTTTCCTGCTTCCCAATTTGTGAGTACTTTTTCCTTGCTTGGTGTAATGATCTAAATGTGACTAGCTTGTGATTATGCTTTCAGCATGCAGAGCAGAGGCTTTTTCCATATTGCCGGCCAAACTAATGTGTGGGCTCAATGTGCACATTCCCTTTCTTTGAAGGTTAAACCTAAAAAGGGCACATAGCAATTGCTGCAGGAGACCAAACCTTAGTTCAAGACTTCAGACTTGCTTGTGCCCATGAGTGGAAGAGACTAAACTTCTGTCAGGACTGATTACCAATTTTATGTTTGTAGCCTTCTGGTGTAATTTCTTGTTCCCTAATTTGGGGAATCCAGTAGGAATGTTTTCTTGGCTGGTTTTGTTTTTGTTTTTTTTTTTTATAATTTTTAGTATTTTTTCCTGTCACTGGCCCTTCAATCAATGTGTATTTAGGAGCACTGTGTCTGTTCAGTCTCTTCTCAAAAATGATGAAAGGAAAATATTTCTTTTTTAAAAATAAGGAGAGAAACATTAGGCTGAATGATTCTAATAAAATGTTTAACTAAGAAGTGGACAAGTTAGTAACCAAATCAAACACATGCTCTAGAATCCAATGACTCTTTTCTTCAAGAATGCACCCAAGGCCAACCTTTTTGTTTTCTTTATTTATCTTCCATTTCTCCTTTAAACAATGGCAAGGGGGAGGAGTATCACAAGTTAGTATGGAGTTCATATGGCCCTGATGGAGAGTCAGCATTATGAGTAAGAGACCTTGCCTGGTTACATCTCTTCTTTCTCCGTTCTTTCAGCTTCCCTCACTGTTCTATCTTGCTGTTACCCAGCATTCCTCCTCTCTCTACTGATGCAGAGAGTGCAGTGGTTTCAGTCTACACCACAAGTGAGAACAACGCTTGAAGCCTGTAGGCTCATTTCTCTGTACTAAGCAATATTTTCACATTCTATTTGCTGTGCTCATTGCTGGAATCAGCATTAGTACATACTACTAGAGAGCTTTCCATTTTATTTCTTAAACTCTTGTTTTTTTCTCCCTCAGAATTGAGTTTCTGCGACACTTGAGAAGCTTCTTCCAGATCATGTTTAAAATTGAAACAAAGACCCCTGAAGAGGAGCACATGGGTGGAGAGAAAGTCTTAATGACCTGTGTTGGCATTGGATTTTTCAACCTTAGCAAAACTATACGATAAGAAACATTTGCAGACTTCATGACATGGGATGACAGAAAATGCTGCAAAGATCTGATCAGACTTGCCCTTCCCTATGCCTATTCTGGCACAGAGAAACCAGTGACAATTGCAGTGCAAAGGTGCCCGAGCTTGCTGCATGTGAACAGTAAAGCTGACTTGAGCTTGTTTAGACCTGTGCTGTTTATAAATGCAATGCTAATATTCTGTGCCACATGGAACGGCTGGGAGAAATCTCAGCTGGCTTGGGATCCTCTGCACTGTACTACACTGCATGGGACACAAGTGCCTCTAATGTCTCTATGCCCTGAAGCCTTAATGCAGTGGGTGATATAGTTTTGTGTATCTACAGACCTTGCTTTTAGCTTTTTCTGAAAGGTTTAGATAGGGAAAACAAGATTGACCCGAACAAGCTTTGCAGTGCAAAACAAATGATCACAACAGAAACTTTAGATTCTTGAGGCAATTGCAGGGACAATACTGGCATGGAAATAAAAGTAAAGGTGTGACAGTAAATTTTGTTTATACATTACATGTGTATAGGGTTTGCCAAATGCTTCACTCCTGCTTACATTCACTAAATTAGTTTCAGAGGAAGAAAAAAAATCTGTCTTTCAATTTTCATTAATGTTGAGACCACTGCCTACACTGACTTGTTTTGGCGTCCTTTGCAAAGATGGGCATGGGAGAAGAAACCTCTTTGACAGTTTTTGACTTGTTGCATATATTCTTTTTAGGTTTGTTTCGCGTGCCATACACTGCAGTTCACATTTGGTTGTGAAAGGTATCAGAAAAAAAAAAGACGTAGAAAGTCTGAGGGAGAAAAATATATTCAGTTTATACCATCACATTTTGTGCAGCTGCTCCCTTTTGAAAGAGGGGATTATGGTGTATGGGCACTGCTTGGATTGACAGATGCAAAAAGTTTTTACCAGGATATAAATACTTAATCAGGAATGTTTTTTGGTAGATTCCAGGTAAACCTGCTGAAGTTGATGCTGAACTGACACAAAGAAATAAATTTATACCTGGCTTCAGACTGCGTTCAAATGTGTCTGGAGTAAAGTAAAACCATGTCAAACACTGGTGTATATATATAGAAAGCCAGTAGTAGTGACTGTGTTATAATGGTCTTACAAACTTTATCCAATGCCACTGTAAAGTGGGCATTACCTCTGTAATATGAAAATTGTATATTGGACCCAAAAGGACTTTTGACAAAAAGTTAGATGTTTGATTAGTGTTTTATTAACTATTGCAGGCTGTGTGAGTCATTTTTGTACTGTACTTTGTTCTTGTTGCAATCTGTCTAAACACATTTTGGAAAAATAAAGTGTTTTTTCCTTAAGAAAGTTTTGTTTCCCTTTAAAACAAAACAAACAACAATCAAAAAATACCCCCAAAACCCAGCCCTATAAGATGACACTTCGAAAGGTATGTGGCAATTTTGAACTGATACATCAAAAGAACAGCTTTGGAGTTGCCAGGGTAGGAGGAAGGGAAAGGGCAGGATCCTTCTTATAATTTTTTAGTGTTCCAAAATTTGATTTTCAGCTAAACAAAATAGTAGAATGCAAATTTATTTTTTTTTTATATTTCTAGCTACATTAGGAAAACTATTCGGCCAGGAAGAATTTCTTACCTTGCTCCTCCCTGTCACCTATGCAATGAAAAAGTTAGAAACCCTTAAATTAAAATTACCCTACATACACGGAATCAGTGATCCAAAAGGTGAAATATGCATGCTGAGATCAATAGCCACTAGGATAAAATATAAAGCTTACACTAATTAAAAATAATTTTGTAACATAGCTTAGGTTTCCAAAATTGGCCTAAAGAAAAATTTGGAAGTATTATCACAACTTCAAAAATCAAAAGCTTTACTATTTTTAGTATTTAAAGCTCCTAACCTTGAAGCTGTGACAGCTTTTCCAAAACATAGAAAGGGTAATGCTTTTTCTAAACATAGAAAGGGTAATGTGTTGCCCAGGTAGCAGATTCTTTAGCAATAGAGTGATTATGTCATAAAATTACCCATGCTTAACTAAATCCCAGGGTTAAAAGTTAGACTGCTAACCCTTAGCTCTGCTGCAAATTGCATATCTCTACAACACAACACCTGCTATGACTCAAAAAATGCTTGTTGGTTTGCAGGAAAATAAAGATGTGATTGAAAGCAATACATTTTTCCAGAACAGCCAGCCTCTGGAGACACAGGAACAATTCCAGAGGAGGTTTTAGGTAAGAGCTTTCTTAAAATTGTTTGAACTTCATGTTCTGTGAAAAGTACTTGTTCGGAGTTACTACAGATAAAAGCCATTTGTTTATAGGCAGAATAGCAATTGATACCTGTTTTGGTGGAGTGATCCCACAAGTGGTAAGATAGTTCAGTTTTAAAGCTGGACAGAGGAAATTAATTTATGGTGAAGACCATTCATACTCTTTGTAGCCACAGACTTTTATGGTGAATGTGCTAGCTACTAGGAGATTTGTCTTTCATCTCAGTCCATCATGGCAAATTTAATACTTGGATGACTTGCATCTGTGGTTATGTGTGAATAATCAAATACTCTTTGAGCTATCCATTAGTAATTCCGTTAATCT
Organism: Tapera naevia; assembly: GCA_033556795.1. Lineage (NCBI taxonomy): Eukaryota > Metazoa > Chordata > Aves > Cuculiformes > Neomorphidae > Tapera > Tapera naevia. The sequence continues at coordinate 2,277,201 of JAUMJJ010000016.1, forward strand.
CTTTGGGCGAACAATGCCGATAATACCTTTCTGCTGCGACTGATCACTTCTCTGCTTACAGAAATCTTTAAGCTGTGCCATATGGTGGTACAGGTGTGGGAGGGGACTTGTTAATAGTTTTGTAATGTGCATTTTAATTTCAATAATTTTAACATATGGGGAGAGGAGAAAGAGCACACAGAGAAATGGTTTGGGGGAGAACTGATCAGAATATCTTACTGAATGGAGAATCTTTTCCTTTAAACTTGCCTAACAGGAGAGGCTGCTACAATGATGTTGTGCAGAGTTATTTGCAAATTGTGCCCCTGTCTTGCACCTGCTTCCATTTTTGCAGTATCTATTGTCAAACTCTCCCATTTCTAAGTTGTGATGGTAACTTGACTGCACCTTCTGTGGTTACATCAGAAAATTCATGCTGATTTGCTGCAGGACAGGTTCGGCAGGAGTAGAGCTTATGCCTAAGGTGAAAGTACTTCGAAGCCAATGCATTTTACTGAAGGCATATGGCTAGAAGCCAGCACAACTGTCTTGGGAAGCATCCAGTAGCTAAGTTAGCTAGGCCAAAACAGTAAGTACATGGCTGCCTTGGGTAATGTTTTCAAAATGGTGATTATGTTACTGCCAGAGCAGAGATACTCTCTCTCTCTTCTTCCCCACAAGCACTATTACTAGTCAAATGGATTTTGTTTCAAGCCACTGAGACATAATTCTGCTGCTTCCAAGCTCTGACATTCACTTCCCATTTTTCAGTCATGCTCCTGAGACAGCAAAAGGAGAAAAAGAAAAAAGTACCAGTTTTCAGGGGCATAATTTTGCTTATGAGTTTCTTTCTCATTTTTTGCTATTGTATTGCCATCTCCACACTTCTATTTTGTATGTCTGAGGAATGGATTTCTGTTTAGTCTAGATCCTAGGGGATGCCAAGTGAGACATGCAACTGTGTCATGGCAACTGTAAACAGAAAAAGGTCACTTGTTGCTTGGTAAGCTCTGTCTTAAACGATCATTCTTGTGGGATATATGCAGTTTTGCTTGTGTCTGATCTAGGAGCAGCACTGACAAGCTCTAAAAAACACTTATTACCTGTTTGTCAGTGGGAGGGGTAAGAGGACAGAAAAGTCCTGCAGGGAAGAGAGTGTGTGGGTTGAGCTCTGCGGTGACAGCATTGTATATATAATGAAAGTCAGTCGTGCACTGCATCAGAGCATCAGAATGACCAAACTGTACTTTGATAGATAAGTTGTGGCATTGTTATAAGGCAGCTTTGTTATGAGGATTTATACTATACCTGTAGCAGTACATGTTCAGTGTGAGTGCTATTCTCACTTTTGGAACAGTAAGGTTATTACATTCCGGGCGTACCACAGAGTATAGAAACAACTGTGTTTGTAGAGGTAGCAATAAGGAGGCCCATAGAGAAAATGTTTTATTATAAACTGGTGTTGATCAAGGATATAACCATGAGAAAACAAAGGCCAAAAGCAACTTTTTACATTAGGGTGAATGGTGGCTGTGAACCCACAGAAGTGATGTGGCCAGGAGCCTGCCACTGCTGGAAGCCATTTTGCACCACCGTGCAGCTGCTCAGGGGGCCCTTTGTGCACACAAAGGGTGGCGTGGTGTCTTTGTACATCTGCCAAATTGTCCACACTCACCCCAGTCTTCTATCAGCTTGGCCATGCTTCCTGGGCAGCCTTCACTGCACGGCTCACACAACAGACATCAACACTCCTTTAACTGTGAGCCCATGGTGAAAACCTGTAGGGTCCTTTTGGAGACTCATCCACATGAGGTACCATTAACTATGGATGAGCTAGGAGGATTAAGGGCTCAATTTCTGTGATCATCGCTACGTGGCAGTGACACATCCCATTAAGCAAAATGCGACAGCTCAGTAGGGCACCCGTGTTTGCAGGCTGCCTTGAGAAGTGACACCATCTGAGAACAAATGCCTTACTCCTTACCTTGCTTCTAACCTGCAACCACTCTGCTCCTTGAAAGTTATTTACACCTTTTCCAAACCTAAACAGTCTCCATGGGTAAGAAAAACAGTTGCTTTAGCCAGTGATGAATTACATTCTGTAAGGTAATTCTGTTGTTTTGAATGGTCATCCCTCAGCACCATCAGTGCAGATGATTCTCTTCCATGGAAATACGCTTTTGATTAGGTATAAAACAATGCATCTGCAAACAGTTTCTTACTTAACACGAAGATGATGGAGGAGCATGGGGACTAATCTACAGTTACACCATCTGAGGCTGGCCTGCTCACAGGAAAAACAAGGCAGCTGACTGAACAGTTTTTCATCTTAATTTTCAGTTTCAAAGTACAAATAAAGAATGAACATCTGTTTAAGCCTGCACAGTTAAATAAGCATTGTAAGCAGATGGTTTTTAGAACTTCAATTTTATGGTAAGTGTTCATGAAAAGAGGGTGTAACTGATAGCCAAGGAGATGGATATCACAGAATCCTATTACCCTCTTGTCCCTCTCCAGCATCACGGGTCTACACGGAAAAGAGCAATTTGGTCAGAAATAACTGAAACACAGTAAAAACTTAACCATGCCTGTATTCGTGGCATTTTCTTCACTGACCCAGCTTTTGAAGAAAGAGCTGCTATGAGGGAACTTGATTAAAACTTCTGGTTTCACACCTTTTCAGATGTCAGTAAAATCCCTCATTGATTTCTTCTGCTTTATGTCTTCCCCAGGCAAGAACGATGCTATTAACTAATGAACTATTTGAATTGGTTTTGCCAAGTCATAGGCACATAAATACAAAAAGATGCATTGTTTGCAGTCATGTAATGAAATTCTTGGCTTTATGAATTTTTGTCCTCTGTTTCAAACTGCCTTTGTGCCTGTACTAGAGAGGAATGAAGTGACCCATTTCTATCCCACAGGAAGGGAGACTAGAAAATATCAAGATCCACAGACCCTCAGGTCTGTGCAAACATTTCATAGATTCATAGACTCAGAATCATTTAGGTTGTAAAAGAACTTTAAGATCATCAAGTCCAAATCTTAACCTAACACTGCCATGCCACCACTAAACTGTCCCTGCCATTTCCCTCACCTTATGAGGGATATAAACATCTTGTGCCTCTGCAAGCCCAAATCTCCCTAGCTTATTTCTGCTTCTTTTTTGGGTATTTTGTTTGTTTTGTTCATAGGATTTGTTTAGGTTATTTTGTCTACATTATATTCTTGTAAAGTCTTAATCCTGCCAGTTTTACTTGAGGAAAATTTTATCTGTGGTGCATTCCTTTCTCTGCTGGTCTGTTCTCCCTCCTTCTGTTAGCTCCATAGCCTTTCTTCCGTCATACAAGCTGGAAGGACAGTCCCCATCATGCTGCTGTGGCGTTCTGAGTTGCTGGCTCATTTCCCTCCTCTGTTGTCTAGCATTGTAAATGGATTTCTCTGCACACTCTCTCCCTGGCCAGTCACCCAACTTCCATCTCTTCTGTCCAGCAATCACAGATCTGCCTCCATGCAGGGGCTTTTATCCAGAGTTTTTAAAATGGAAAGCAAATAGGACATATTGGACTTGTTAATAAAATGCATCCTCGGTACTCCCTGCTGTGGAAACAAAGCATTGTCATAACCTCTTCCATCTCAGAAGGCTCCTTGAAGTCTGAGAGTTTATGAGCAAGAGGGGTTGCTAATTACACAGAGCCTGACCTGTACATTCTTCTTCCTTCAGGGGAAATGACAATTTTCAGGAGGGCCTCCAGTCTTCACCAGTAAAACCAAGACATAGAATTTCCATTACACAGTTTTGTGAATGTGCGCTAGCAGTTAAACATGCTGTTTTAAAAACAAGTATTTATTTTACCTAAGCTTTCACCTCCTGGTTCTTAAAGTGCTGAAGAGCTCTGTGGGATCCAATGTGTTTTCACCCTGTAGTAACATCATGAAAGATGTCAAAGGAAAATTATTTCTGCTTTGGGATGAGAAAGCCTTGTCTGACCCATGGAGGTAAAGTAATGGTCTTCTAGGTGAATCCCAAAGTGTAGCAAGAAAGCAAACTATTTGCTAACACCCAAAATCAAAGTTTCTTGCTTATTGGCATTGAAGTGCTGCTTTAAAACTAGTGGTACATCAAGCTACTAAATAGACAATCGCCATGTTCATAGGATCACAGAATACTAGGTTGGAAGTGACCTCAAAGACCACCTGGTCCAACCTTTCTTAGCAAAAGCACTCTAGGCAAGATGGCCCAGCACCCTGTCCAGCTGAATCTTAAAAGTGCCTAATGTTGAGGAATCCACTACCCTGCAGAGAATATTCCAATGGCTGATACTCTTTGTGAAAATTTTTCCTCTTGTGTCCAATCAGAATTTCCTCAGGAGTAACTGGTACCCATCACCCCTCATCTTTTCCATGTGACTCCTTGTAAAAAAGGGAGTCTCCATCTTCTTTGTAGCCAGCATTTAAGTACTGGAACATGGTGATAAGGTGTCCCCGAAACATCTTCTTGAAGCTGAGCAAACCCAGTTCTCTCAGCCTTACCTCATATGGCAGTCCTTTGATCATCTTTGTGGCCCTTCTCTGGACCCTCTCCAGCCACATCTCTTCTGTATCGCAGGGGCCAAAACTGAACATGGTATTCCAGGTGTGGCCTGAGAAGCGCTGAGTAGTGGGGTAGTGACACCTTTGTCTCTACTGCGGATACCCATGCAGCCCAGTATCCTGATGGCCTTCTTTGCCAGAGCAGCACACTGCTAGCTCATACTGAGCTGCTTGTCCACCAGCACCCCCAGGACCCTTTCCACAGAGCTTCTCCCCAGCCAGGTGGATCCCAGATAGTGCTGCACTCATGGATTATGTTTCCTCAGGTGCAAGACCTTATACTTGTTCTTGTTTTATACTACATAAGGTTCTTTTTAGCCCACTCTTCCAGCCTACCCAGTTCTTCCTGCAGGGTGACTCTCCGAAGTGCCCACTTTCCCACTCAGTTTGCTATCATCAGCAAACTTCACTAGGTATGCCTGATCCCATCATCCAGATCATTTATGAAGATAAACAGTGTTGGGCTCAACATTGATACCTGGGGGGACACCACTTGTAAGAGGTTGCCAGTTTGAAAAGGAGCTATTTACCACCAACTTCTCAGTGTAGCCTGTCAGGAAGTTCCCTACCAAGTTCCCTACACAGAACACTTGCCTAGGCCATAACACATCAATTTCTGTAGAAGAGGCTGCGGGAAACCATATCAAAAGCCTTGGAGAAATCAAGGTAGACAGTGTGCACCACTCACCCCACATCAAGCAAACAGGTTACTTTGTTGTACAAGGCAATCGGGTTTATCAAACACAATTTGCCCTTGGTGAATCCATGCAGGCTTTTCCCAGTTGCGTGTTTCATTTCACTTGTGATAGCCCCCACAAGGATTCATTCTGTAACTTTTCCAAGGACTGAAGTAAGATCTAATTTCTTGGATGCTCCTCTAAGCCCTTCTTGTGGATGTGGGTGATACCTTAGACTTCTTTCAGTCTTCTGGGAAGTCCCCTGATCTCCACAGCTTCTCTAAGTGTTTGGAGAGAGGCCTTACAACAATATAAGCCAGCTCTCCTAGCAGCCCCAGATGGATGGCATCTGGGCTGATTGGTTTCACAGAACCATAGAATTGCAGAATGATGTGGGTTGGAAGGAACCTTAAAGATCATTGAATTCCACCACCCCTGCCATGGGCAGGGACACCTCCCACCAGACCATGCTACTCAAGGCCCCATCCAGCCTGTCCCTGAACACTTCCAGGGAGGGCACATCCACAGCTTCCCTGGGAAACATCTGCTAGAGTATCACGACCCTCATTGTAAAGAATTTCTTCCTAATGTCTAATCTAAATCTCCCCCCTTCCAATTTAAAGCCATTCCCTCTCGTCCTATCACTACTCATCCTTGAAAAGGACCCTGCCCAGCTGTAGCCCCTTCAGGTACCAGAATGCTGCTATGAGGTCCCCCCAAAGCCTTCTCTCCAGGCTGAACAACCCCAGCTCTCTCGGCCTGTCCTCATAACAGAGGGGCTCCAGCCCTCTGATCATCTTCATGGCCCTCCTCTGGACCTATTCCAACAGTTCCATATCCTTCTTATATTGGGGATTCCAGGTAGGGTCTCACGAGGAACACTGTCTTTAACTCGGAGGCGAGCGCCCACCGACCGAGATGCGGGGCGCTCCCCTGCGCTCTGCCCTCTGCAGCCCCAGCGCCACCAGTACCCGCTATGGGCGGGCAAAGCTCCCGCTGGGAGCGCGGAGCCTCGCAGCCACTCGCGAGAGCCGCGGCCGCGGGCACGCTTTCCCCTGCGGAGCGCGGGCGGAAGTGAAGCTGCGGTTGTGGCGCCGGGCTCTGTGCTTGGCCAGTGACCCTCGCGTGCTTAGCAGCCTTGCGGGGTTCCCTCTCACAGACTTGCCCAGGCAGGTGTGTTTTTTCCAACTCAAAGATAAGATTTTGCTTAGGAGTAGGATTTGTGGGGACTAGAGTCTACCTTTTAGGGTCTTGTATTTCAAAGCAACAGGGCAAGCAATACAGATTAGGAAAAAAAGGGGCAAAAAGTCACAGAGACACAAAATGACACTTTCAAAGAAAAGAATGTAACTGTTTCAATCATCTCCTTATGTTTTAAATGTATAAAACTATTTTAAAATACTGTTTTTAATCCCACTAACGTTTTATGGAGAATAACAGAAAATCAGAACTCTTGCCAGAATATCTTTGCAGGGCTAGCTCATATAAAAAAAAAAAAAAAGAAATGCAGATGTTTAGGATTTCAGGAGCTGTCTCTCACCCACCACTCTCATGACAAGCCACTCCCGCTGGTGTCACTGCACCTGCCAGCTAAGCATTGACCCCAGCAAGCGGGGTGTGTCACGTAATACGTTAGTTTCACCTTTGGGGTGAAGCAGAAAAGTGGCAGTTCCAAGTAAAAGCAGCCTCCTTTGCAAACTTTTCAGCTCACTTCCTCTGTCATTTACTGAACCACTCACCCATCAGTAGAATATTAATTTCTGTTGCCTGCTGCAGCATCTCTTCTATACAAACTGGCTTTCATTTTCGCAAATTCTGCTGACCAAAAATATCTCCAGTTGCATGTGCTGGTAGCGTCGGGTTTTCCAACTATGGCTGATTCAGAATTCATAGAATGACCTGAGTTGGAAGGGAGCCACAAGGATCATTGAGTCCAGTTCCTACTCCTGCACAGAACAACCCCAACACTTACACAATGTGTCTGAGGGCATTGTCCAAATGCTTCTGGAATATTGTCAGGCTTGGCACTGTGACTGCTTCCCCGGAGGAGCTGTTCCAGCGCTCCATCACCTTCTGGGTGAAGAACCTTTTCTTAATATCCAACCAAAACCTCCCCGGCACATCTTCTTGCCATTCTCTTGAGTTGCGTAGCAGCAGTGAAAGTAGAAAAGGAGACTTTCAGAACCAGGAGGGATGGATTCACGTGGCTCATCTCTGAGGACTAGGTTTGCTCCCCAGGTCTCGCCATGTCAAAAGCTGCCATAGGGTTTTCCTGTGTATTCTATGGCCCAGGGAATGCCAGATTCAACAGTGCTCAACATCAGATAGGGTATTTAACAAAAACAAAACCAGATTTCCTTAATTTCTGTGGATAAGCACTAGTTTTACTCTTTCAAGCAATTAGGTAAACACTTCTAATTGGTTTGGTCCTTCATATGAAATCTACCTTAGGAATGATATATTTTGAAGCTACTCAAACTTGATTTGAAGGATCAAACTGAGTTAATGACCATTCCTGTCTCACATAAAATTACCTCAGCAATATCTTTTATAATCCCACAGAAGGCAGGTGAGAATGTTGGACAGCTAGCGGCGCATAGCCCTTTGCTTAAGGGAGAGCTTTCATGCTTTGTTGTGCATGTTTGACTCAGTGTGAGGGAAGACTTACTGGAACTGCTTATCTAAAAACCTTCCTCTTCCAAGAAGAGGAGTTTGTAGAAGCTATTTCTACATCCTGAAATGCTCTGCTTGTGAGCTCCACATGTGGTTTATTTCCATTACACTACAAAAAGTGCAATAAGGAACTGATGTTTTTAAATGTAAGAGTTGTGGGGTGCCATTTTTTTTGGAAACAGGAAATGAAAACAGCTGAATTTGATTTATTTTTTTAATTACAAAGAAAAGACCTAACCGATATGACTGGAGTTCAAAAATAAAGGAGGAGAATAGAAGAGTAACAGACACAGGTTTGATACTCTTTGTCCCAAGGGAATTCCAGAGCAGCAGTGACAGTTACTAGTTAAGTAAAATTAGGTAGAGTCTGACACCACAATTACTTAATTAAAGCAGCATTACCCAAGTGGTGGCCCTTGGGACAGACCTCACTCTTTGTAAGAAATGCTTCTTAGCTGGTCTGCCCAGGTCCCTAGCAGGATAACTTCTTGAATCCAGACAAGGAAATTTCTTTGTGAAACCCTTATGTTTCTGCTAGTTTTAACTGAAATTATCCATAAGATTCAAAAGCAATCCATGCTAAAGATACTTAATAATTTATTTTTAACCTAAAATGTTTTGATGTTACAGTTTTGCTAGTGTGCATATTTGATACCAACATTGATATTGAGATACTTCCTGAAGTAACTCGCTTTTTCAGAAATAATGATAAAGCTGACTCTCATTTGAGCAATAATTACTTAGCACTTTTGAAAAATCAACACAATGCATATTTTTATAATTATGTTTCAAACTGAAATATGCTTCTTATTTTAAATTAAACTTCACTCAATCTATTCCAGATTGTGAATCAAAACACAACATGCTTGTACTTTGTAGTATAGACCAGAAGTAAAACAAAGTAGAAACAAAAGTGAAATGCATGGTCTTTGCTCACTGTGTAATGCTAAGATTAGAATACTGAGTGGAAACATTAACTGCAAACAAATGAAATGTTTCACTTTGAATTTACTGTAAGCAATTTAAAGGCATTTAGAAACAGTTCATAAAAGATTCTTGTTCATATATTTGTGTGTGTATTGAAGTTTCTTGCTCTTCAAGGTCTCTGGTGATTGATGTGAATAAAGTAGGCAGCATGGAAAATGTACAGGATAAGCTTGGTTCAGTTTTATGACATTAACTTCCATATTGCATTCAACAAGCTGAGTAATTTTATCTTACACTTACATAAAAATGAAAAAAAAATAATTCAGAAACATCGCTAAGGTTGAGCTCTTCACTGAGGAAATTCCAAGTTTTCAAAAGCTGACCTTAGAGTTGTTACCCTGTTCTATTGTCTTTTGTACTTTTAGTTTCTAGCTGTATCACACTCATATCCTGTCATACTGGGTAAAGCAAATTAAATTACCTGAACATACTAAATAATAATAAAAAATACCCAACAGGATAAGAAATTACTGACTGAAATGAATTTATATAAACATTAACTTTTGAAGCTTCCTGACTTTCACAGATAGATAAGTGCTGCCAAACAAGTTCAGGAAGGTTAACTTTCCATAATAATACAAGCAAAAGCACTCTGACAGAGCTGCAATTAATTACATTTAAAACTAGATGTCATTAAACAAAACTTATTTATATTCTAGAAACCTTAACTTGAAAAATCCTTAACAGAGATATCCATCTAAATGTCCACAGATATCTTGAAACATAATAAAAATATTCTAATATATGTACAAGTACGAAAATATCTATTTCAGATAACAAAATTTCCATAAACTGATGTCAGGTCCACTCAAGTAATTATTCAGTCCTGAACACTGCACAGGATGAAGTTCTAGAGAAGGTATTTACATGAACCTGGGCTGGAAACTCAATTTTGCACTGGAGTACCTATGGTCAATTTCTGAGTCACTCTAAATGTTTGGAAACTCCAAGGCTGAAGGCAGAAATATTAGTTTGTGTATGTGACAGAAGTGAGGTGTTTCTCATGTTCTACTAATGTAAGAAAGGCTGAGGTGATTTTGCTTAGATTTTCAAAAAAAAAAAACAAACCCAAAAATCCCCCAATTCTTCGTCTCTGAAAAAAATCTGTTAAAAGAGGATTTCAACTTGTTAGAATTCCCTGCTCCCAAGGGATTTTAAAATACATTTTAGGGGGAGTTGCAATCTATTTTCCTGGTGATAGGTAGACTGAGGAAGGCACACCTTTAGCCCTTCTTTAGTATGATTATAAACACATTCAGTTTGTGTAACACTATAACCAAATCCCGTATGAAATCACATACCATTGTGTTAAACATAGAGGATATCCTGCTCCAAAGATGAACTAGCCTGGGGGGAAAACACAACAAAACAAAACGTATGCAAGCAAAATTTGATGAGGAAATAAAGTGTAACTCAGTGGAGACCTGTACTGATGGACTCCGGAAGCGCATGTATTGCAATAACTAGGAGTTTAGACTGCAGAGCCACTGCCAAGGACTGCAGGCTACAGTTTGTAGTGTCGACAATTCAAGGTTCTCCTTCAGTCCAGGCTGCAGCTTTATTAATTTTGTTTTGTTTCATTCTGTTAGAAAATTTTGTTAAGAGAGGGTAACCTCAGATTTTTTTACTGACTCTTTTCCTCACTGGATGATGCTAGCATACAGACCTGTTTAACACTAAACAAAATGTCCTGAAAGACACACAGTGACAGTAAATTTGTGGTTCCCTGTAATGCCATTTATACCAAGCCATCTTCCATCAGTGGACTATATTTCATAATTGATTTTCAAGAAGTTCTACAGTTAAGACATTGCTTGCATTTACTTGCCTGCCTGCTTTTTCCAGCTACATAACTCTTGGCTGCACACTAGCATTTATCCTATAATAGGAGAAAGGCACATGTTCCTTAAAAGGAAATTGCATGTTGCTGCTCACTTGTGACTCAATTAACTTGGCAAGAAATGAATTTACTCCATTTCCAGATCAGAACCATACCAACCTGTGCTGAGCCACATGGATGAGAGCGTTCAAAGGCTTGGAATATTTAATAGAGCCATGGGCAATGCCGAGATTGGTGTGCGCATTGCTGTTCACATGAGGCAATCAGCTTCATTAAAGGGTAAATAAAAAAAATTACTTAAATTTTGTCTATTTACAGACAACCTATCAGAAGCTACTGTAAACAACAAAACCAGAAAAACTCAATTTGAAAGATACAGATGAAAATCTTATATGCTACATGTGGTTCATCTGTGCATATGCTTCCAATTCAGGTAAACAATACAGCATTATCACTGTGTCATCTCTTTTTAATGCAAGTTTTATTGCCACTGCATGTCTGCACAAACAGAATCTGTCAGGTAGAACACTATTCCTGATCAGAGTAGGCTATAAAGCAGGCTTCTTCACTGTCTTCCCCTTGCACCACTTGGAAGGACTCCCAGAGAGCAAATGGAAAGCAGCAAGCAGCTTACCTAGCCCCTGGAGAATGCTATGGCAGGGAAATAGGGCAGTCACAGATACAAAGGAGGGGGGGGAATTATTTTATTCCTCTCTTTTGTAGAAGGCCTTGTACTGCTTTAGTCACTGTAGTGTCTGAGTGCTTTTCAGTTCCTCAGCAATTGAATTGATGTCTGTTCTTGGAGGTTTCTTGAGGTTTTTTCTTTGGTGGTTTGGGTGGGGCTTTTTGTTCTTGTGTTTTTTTACTTTTTTCCTCAGGGACTGTTGTATGAGGCAGCATTTTGTATCTGATCAAGAAGGCAGGGGGCTGTTGGGGAGGGCAGTGCAAATTCCACCAGGAGCCGAGTTTAGGGTAGAGTTTAGTGTCTGGGGAAGTAAGTTTTCAATTCTTAGATATATGCTCCAAAAGCAGTCTTTGCAGAAATGCCTTAGGTGCTGTCTACTGTCTTTCAGAGGAACAGGTATCAAGTGAATGTCTAGAAGGGGACAAACTTATGCGTAACATTGGCCCCCTCAAAGCCAAGAGATGGCTTTTTTCCAAGGTTTGTTTTTTTTTTTTCCCGAAGTAGATGAGTTAAACGTGTGTGCTTTTGGGAGCCGAATCATACGCAAACCTGTATTTACAGGTGCCTGTTCCTTTATTCTTCTCAAGGAAGGAGATTATTCATGCATATCATTCAAGGAAATAGGTTTCAGAGAATAACTGTAAATAATGAAATAGTTTCTGTCAAGGGTGTTCTTTGTGCCATATACTTAAAGAAAAAGGATGTGTTTTTAATGAAAATATGTTTTTTTCTCTAAGGCCAGACCTACAGAAAGAGGAGAAAAACTATTACAACATATGTACTTATCTTTAAACATTAAGAATTTTACATCCCACTCCAAAAGTAAAAGGAAAAGTGGAATGGATGCAGGCAGTCTGACTTCATAGATTTGACTTAAATGAGTAACTTCCTTTGCCTTGTTCTAATTAATGAAGGTTTTGCAAATAATCTCCCCGAGTGTAGAATGTGCTTTGATTTTAATTCCAGCTGAAAATGATGTCTAAATCCAGCTGTGAGAATTTTTGAAGTAAATGCAACAAAACCACTTTTATAATTTTTAGCTGTTTGAGTATAAAAATGAAACAAAATCTTTTTTTCTGGTCTATATGCTAATCTCATAATTTGGAACACTGAAGTAACCAAGACAATAAAACTAAGCCTTTTGCACAGATGGCAAGTTTTGTAACTTGCTCTGAAAAGCAAACTGACTCCAAAGGAAAGTTGTTACAACTGTCATAAAAATCATGTTTACAGTTCGTGTATAATTAGTGGTATTTTTCTCTGCTGTTTTGGGATATGCTTACTAAGTTTAGTGTTTTACGCCCTTGTTTAATTTAGGTTTCTGTGGTTATGCCTGTGTACTACACCCTGCACGTATTTCACACAGTGTATCACACAGTGTCATAAGGTTGGAAAGGACCTCTGAGATCATCAAGTCCAACCTATAACCCAACACTAACACCAACACCCACACTAACACCAACCATCATCTAAACCATGGCACTCAGTGCCTCATCCAGTCTCCCCTTAAACATTTCCAGGGTCGGCGACTCCACCACCTCCCTGGGCAGCGCATTCCAGTGGCCAATCACCCTTTCAGTGAAGAACTTTTTCCTCACATCAAGCCTAAACTTCCCCTGACGAAGCTTGAGTCCATGCCCTCTAGTTCTGTCACTGGTCACCAGAGAAAAGAGACCAACCCCTGCCCAACTACAACCTCCTTTTAGGTAGTTGTAGAGAGCAATGAGGTCTCCCCTGAGCCTCCTCTTCTTTAGACTAAACAGCCCTAACTCCCTCAGTCACTCCTCGTAGGGCTTGTGCTCCAGCCCCTTCACCATCTTCGTTGCCCTCCTCTGAACACATTCCAGCATCCTGACATCTTTCCCAAACTGAGGGGCCCAGAACTGGACACAATATTCAAGATGAGGCCTGACCAGTGCCTAGTACAGGGGGACGATAACTTCTCTGGTCCTGCTCACTACACTATTCCTGATGCAGGCCAGAATGCCATTGGCCTTCTTGGCCACCTGGGCACACTGCTGGCTCATGTTGAGCTTCCTGTCAACCAGCACTCCCAGGTCCCTTTCTGCCTGACTACTCTCCAGCCACTCTGTCCTCAGTCTGTAGCTCTGCATGGGATTGTTGTGTCCAAAATGAAGTACCCGACATTTAGACTTATTAAACATAATCCCATTAGAATCAGCCCATCTCTCCAGTCTGTCCAGGTCCCTCTGCAGGGCCATCTTACCCTCTAGCATTTGTAGATGACAAGATGTGAAAATGTCACATGAAATGCATAAACATGATGTAGATAAATGATACTTCAGTCCTTTTAAGAAGTTCCCACATGCTACAGGCTGACACTTGTACCGAAGCGTATAAACAGGCAAACGTAAGGAGACTGTGTATGGTCATTTAGCCTAGAAAAAATAAAGAGAGATGTTTAAATGGCAGTAAGATGTAAATCTGGGTGCAGATGTCTTTGAAAGGATTTGTTAAGAATTAACAGAGTAGCAGCAACAATGTTGAAAGTAATGAACAACCCTGAACAGAGCAGTGAGAAAAGGATATTTCATAGGACAATACTGTTTCTTGCTATATTACTCTAAAATGTGTTTAAACCAATTATAGTAGAAGACAAAGAGGTAAAGATGCCTGGCATCATTAGACAAGCTGTGATGTTTGGAGTCCTAATGTAGATCGGAATTCCACAATCTCATCAACTGATGGTGCGTTTTACCAGTCATGAGTTTGGCAAGTGTTGAAATATCCAACAAAATCTGACCCTGACAAAATATTGAAACTTAATAATATAAGGAATTCCCTTCTATTTTGGTAGATTTCTTTGCATTGCAGGGTTCTGTCCACAGAGACCTTGATGAGCTGAGTCTTACATATGCAATGAGCACAACCAATGTAGTCGCTGCTCTCCCAGTCTTCTGTGTGATTGGATACTGGTAGTATATTAGGATCTGGGAGGCATCAGATCTTTTTTTTTTTTTTTTGCAGTATGTTTTCTTTCCCTGTTTGTGAGAAGTTTTCAGTGTTACTGCTATACATGCTTGTCTTGAGTTTTCCACATTGCAGCCTGAAAAGAGAGAGATATTAAAAATGAAAAGTGAATTCTTAGAGGATCTAATACCACAGAAACTTTCAGTGGTATCAGGGGCTAGATGTACTAGAAGACAACATGCTTTAATTGACTATATTTCAAAATCACAACGTATCCTTTAAACTGCATGCTCAAGGAAACCAAATACGCAAAGCAATGCACCACCAAGTTAAATTCTAGTTTTGAATTGCCCTAGATTTTGTTTTCTGTAAGATGATGTTATATGGCACTGGCATACTCTTATTTTTCTGCACAAAGAGTAAAAAAACACATATAAAACCATAGAAATGATAGTGATAAGCTTGTTCTTAAAGAATATCTTCTTTGACAGTACCAAACTATTAGCTGACGGTTAAGAGCTTACTTCGAAATCAGTGAAAATTATGAGCATGAGTCTGTTGGTAGTTTTGAGACTTGTCATCTATCAAATTTTTACATGACTTTTTAGTTCTTCCCTGTCCTGACTTCCACTCTCCCTTTGTCTCCTGGATAAAGACTTCACACTACATATTTGTCGATCAAGTCCTCTGGCTCTGGTGTGCTTTCCTCAACTCGCCATCTCTTCAGGTCAGCAGCCTTTTTGCTTGTCTGTAACAGACAACCTAGTTCCAGAGTTTTCAAATGAAGCACATTTACTTGGCATGGACAAGAAAGTAAGGCACAAACTCATCACATAAAAATCTCAAGAAAAATGTACATTGGCCAGGTTAGAATTGGGCAATAAACCCTGGGAGCTAGGACAGAACTACCACACACATGCATTGTTTAAAAAACTGGTGCGTTTTCGCTTTGGCCCCCCTTACACAAACGCTGCTGTGAAACGAGGCCACAGCAAGGAGCTCTGCTGCCGTTTTACCACTGCTGAACAAGGCCAGGTCTATCCCTTAGAGTGTCCCTTCGCCTCACGTCAGATCAGCCTTGACCTCACAGCAGTTGCCACCGTCAAGGACGGACAGAAACCGGGGAGGGATGAGGAGCCCCTGCTCCCCACAAGGAGCCGGGAAGACAGCAGCAGCCGTTGCCACCGGCCATGCTCCTGTCCCGCACTCGTGGCCAGCAGGAGCAGGGAAGTGATGGTGCCCCTGTACTCGGCAATGGTGAAGCCACACCTCAGTACAAGAAGGACACTGGGTTACTGGAGCACTTCCAGAGAAGGAAAACGGGAGCTGGTGAAGGGGCTGGAGAACAAGTCTTGTGAAGAGTAGCTGAGGGAACTTGGGTTGTTTAGACTGGAGAAAAGGAGGCTGAGGGGAAAACTTATCGCTCTGCAACTCCCTGAACGGAGGTTATGGTGAGATGGGTGCTGGTCTCTTCTCCCAAATGACAGGTGATAGATCGAGAGGAAATGGCCACAAGCTGCACCAGGGGAGGATCAGATCAGGAAAAATTTCCTCACAGAAAGAGTTGTCAGGCACTGGTACAGCTGCCCAGGGAGGTGGTTGGAGGTGTTTAAAAGTGGAGGAGGTGCTCAGGTCTAGGGTTTAATAGTGGACAAATACGATTGGACAAGATGATCTCAAAGCTCTTTTCCAACCAATGGATCCTATGATTCTCACACATGGCTGCTGCCCAGAGCCCACGGGGCAGGCTGCCTGCTCCGGGCTCGCCCCGCGGGCGCGGTTTCCCTTGCCGCGAGAGACACTGCTCCCCGCCGCTAGGGCCCCGAAGGGCCGGGGAAGGCTCCCGGAGCTGGGGAAGCTGAGCCGTGGCCCCGCCCCGCGCCGCCCGGCAGCTGCGCGATGACGCGCGCGGCGCTAGCCCCGCGGCTCCCCTGCCGCCCCGCGCCGCCCCTCCCTCTCCGCTCCCCCGCGCCGGAGGGCGGGGCAGGCGCACGGAGGCAGTACGTAGAGAGAGTCTCGGCTGGGCTCGGGGTGCTTCGGCTGCGCTCGGCTCGGCTGGAGTGGGCAGGGCTTGGCTGGTCGCTGCGTTCCCCGGCGCCGTGCATGGGGGGAGAGCGGGCGCCGAGGGGGAAGCCGCCCGCCCTGCGCGCCAGGCTGCCGGGCCGCCGCCGGGGTGAGTGTGACCAGCGCCGCCCGGCGGCCGCTGCCCGCGGGCCGCAACGGCCGGGGCGGGGTGCAGGGGGGAGCGAGTGGGTCGGAGCGGGAGGCGAGTGTCCGGGGTGGCGGTCGCACCTCGGCGAATGCCCCGTCCTGTCCCGCCAACGGGGAGCCTCGCCGGGCTGGCGGGGCGGGGCTGGCGGGGGGGGGGCAGCGGGAGCACCCCCCTGCGCGGAGCTGTATGTGCTGTCCCCGCGCCTGCTCCGGGGCACCCCAGAGTCGCAGCGGACAGCCCGCCCCCCGTGCCTGGTCCCGCTCCCGGGGCCGTGTGCGCTACCTGTGGGAGAACTTCCTGGAGGATACGTGGTCGCGCCGTTAGGGGAACAGCGGGAGGGAGTCGTCTCATAGGAGAAAAAGGGCGCGCAGCCACGGCAGCTTCTGTGGGTTTGCTCTGTAGGTCTGCTTTGAGTCTGCCTCTGGGAGGGGAAATGTTCCTGGCCTGGGTTATGACCTAGGGAATTCAGTTTATTTTCACAGAGGAAATTTTTATTTATTTGATTTATTTTTTTTTTCAGAAAAGACTTGTGGATAAAACTTCACATTTTTTTGTGTATGTGCGACTGAAGTCCAGTTAGAACCTGAGTGGCTCTGTCGTCAAATTGCCCCTTCTCACCTCTGCAGTGTGTGACAGGTGAGAGGATAACACATTGTGTTGCTTACTCGTAAATTGTTTGTTGCTGATGAGAGACAGGCTGTATTCCTTTTGGTTGTTGGGCAGAGGGAAACATAATTGGGAGGACTGTCGTGGCTGCTGGGAGTTTCAAGTGTGATTTTTGCACTTGAGATTTGTTGTTTGATGGCGAGTGTTTCTGACATCTTGGCACTGCACAGCTTTCCAATTTATCATCTGCTTCTCTGTCAGTTCAGTTGTTAGTCAAATTTAACATGTGTTGCTTGGGTGAGAAATATTTCTAAAGTTTGTAATTTATGAAAAATAAGTACTGAAAAGAGATTGTGAAGAGGTTATGTGCACTGTTAAACAGGCTACTTTGGATCAGTTATATGCATATAACTTTTTTTGCTTCTGCTCTGCCCAGTGTTCCTAGTAATCGATACGGGAGTAATACTGTAGTGGTGTTTCTTGGGCATGCCCTTTTATGTTCCGTGGTTAGGATTGGTGACAGTAATTTCAGGATTCAATAGGAATGCAGTAGCCATCACTGTCTTTTGCTTAATGAGAATGAGTGCCAAGTGCCTTCAGTGGTGTAAATTAATAAATTTTTAGTAAACAACCTCAGTATTACAGTATAAAACTATAGGGATTTTGAACAGTGGTATGCTTTCCAGAGAAGCCTTACGTCTGAGCTATTTATGGAATTTTTCATTTTTGTTAAGTGGCAGCAACATAGGGAAGTAGTGCTCACCACTGGGAGGGGAAGTGTAATAAGCAAGTAGTTTACAGAAGGCAGAAAAAGGCTCAGCGTTCTCATTTGTCAAATCAGGTTGACTGGAACTGCGGAATGGAAAATGAAAGGGGACTGCTACTGCTTCTCACATGTAGTCGTTAAGAGTGGTGACTGTGCTAGTAAAAACAAAGTTGAAATCTCTATAGAATAACCATTTCTAATTATGTGAAGTTAATGTTATGCATGACCATGGAATACTATGAAAGTGAATTTCACTGCCATCTTGTGCTAGCAATGGCATCTTCTTGCTGAAGCTGTAAGAAAAGCAGTTAACTGGGCAGGATGTAATTTTGCCATTGGTCCCTGTTTCAGCAATGAGGCATTTTTACAGTATGACCTTACGTTAGCAAGAAGTGAAGTGATGATAACTTGAAATTACTAGCATCTCAGCTGGAAGAACGTTGAGAGGGACATAAACAAGGTTCGTAAACACGATAATATTAAACACATGTCTGAATTAAATGGTATTAGTTATGAGTAAAAGGGAACTGCTATTAGAAGTTACGAAACTTTCATTAAAAAGCAAATTTACATAATTAAATCCACAGTAATTAAAAATGTTTTATTGGTGTTAAAAAAAAATTGGTGTGCAAGAAAACAATCAAAGTTTATGGCTTTTTAATAAAAATAACTGAAGCTTTGGGAAGGATGTTGAGCTGGATGACCTCCTGAGGTGCCTTTCAATCCAGATTTTTCTACCTTACTGCTATGTTGTATTACAGGCTAGCTTTTCTGTTACAACACCTTCCCTTCTTGTTACTTGGGCATGTATGCAAATGTTAACACTGTTATTAGGCAATACATAGTTACATTTTTTCCATGTAACTTAATAGAGTTGCTGTTTCAAGGCATATGACCCTGACTGCGCACCGATTTCTGTGGGATCTGTATGAATATATATGTCCACCCACAGGATTCTCAGCAAGAGCTGCAAGATCTGAGTAACATTTGAGCTCAGGCTTGCATTTGTATTTCTCTAACTTGTTTCAGATGTGATTTCTTTATCAGAACGTAGATGAAGAGCTTTCTTGAATTTCTGGATGTGAGATTTTGCTTATTATTCTATAAGGTATTGCTGTTTTTTTGGAGACTTGAAAAACAAAACTGTGTATATTGAAGCTTCTTTATAGTAATTCTGCTGGAAGAACTGTAATTGTGTTTTTTGACATATGCAATGAGGTGCTTACTGCTGCATGCTGTGTTGATCTAGAGAGTACATTTTATCTCTTGCTTAAGTGGGTTATATGCCTCATGGTACAGTGATAGCTACCAGGTGCAAGTCTCACTGTCATTTGCAGCCTGACAGATGCTGGAAAAGAAAAAGAGGTGATGCCTCACTCCTGTGCTAAGCTCTAGGGGTTATGCAGTACAGAATGAAGAGAGATCTGATTCACATGAAAAATAATATAATCCTCTTGTGTTGTTATGGGTATTGAGGTACAGCTGATTTGGCCTTTAAGAGTAATTTCTAGCTTGCTTTCTGTCCTCTTGGCCTGTACTAGAAAACAGTTTTCTGTGGAGGAAATTGTAAGTACTTGTTGAGTAGGCAAGTAGAATGACTTGCCTGGAAGATAATTGTCCATCTCATTTTGTTTGTGCAGTCACTGCATTACACAGTCAAATATGAATGTTTAAATCTGACCTATAGGAAAAGAACCCCAAAACCCCAAGGTGGTGCAGCCAACTATTGATTTAAAATTAATGCAAGCGTTGTCCTTTTATGGTTTGAATTGTCTGCATCTATGTCTGTGACAATGATTTCCACAGTAGTATTGCACAGTTCTTTTGTTGTTAGTATATTGTTTTTTAATCATGGTTGAACATTTCCTTGTATTAAAGAGAGGTGTTGACTCTTGATGTTTTGGTTTTCTATACCTCTGTTCCCTCTTCTGGGCTTTCTTCTGCTTTTGTCTGTTTTGTTTTTCTCATATCGTTAGTATTTGTCCATAGCTCAGATAAATCTTATGAATTGATTCTGGCTTTTTATGTCTTATGTGATGTCATGTATGACAGTATTCCAGGTGAAATGGGAATATTTTCAATCCCATTCTTTGTTCATTGGTACACATTGGTTCTTCTTTTGCATGTGCCTGTATTCAGCAGAAATTCTGTTGAGCCACACATCCTGTTGCATGGTGATTTTGTTCGTCTGCTTACGTTTGGCATAAAATTCAATACCGTGTGGGAGTAGCTGCAAGTTCTTCTTTCAGGAGTTAATTAGTGTGATTTTGTTGACATTAGATGTTATCTGTCTTCTTTGTTTTCTCCTGGCTAGCTCTCAGTTTTGATCCTGCTCAAGTTCCGTGTTAACTGGTAATCACTAAATTTGGATTTAGGTTTGTGTTCAAAACATACTAGAAAGCTGAACAACGTATTCACAGCCAGGACTAAGAAACATAACTGGAGCATTCTATGGACTTACTAAACTGAAGTGTGGTTACTTAGGTTGGGACTTCAAAAGCAGTTACATGCTTGCATGAAATATGTATAGTGTGGTGTATATTGCTCTGTACACATCCCCATGTCGAGTCTTTTCTGATACTTACTTCACTTCTTGAACTCAGTGTTTTCTGTGATGTGCTTTTTTTTTCCTGACAGCCTAGTGGAGTTATCTTAGCTGATAGTCCTTGTGTTATTTTGCTTATATCCTTGAGAAATTGCATTAGATTTCAGGGTTCAAGAGCATCTTCCCTAAGAGCTTTGGATAAATTAATATATGATGTTTGTTCAAAGTGATGTAATTAAAGTTATTTGTGATAAAAATAAAAAGCCATTTATCTCACTTTATTGATCTTGAGTTCTGTTTTCTAGCCATTAATAATAATTTATCAAATCAGTTGAACTCAGTTTGTGAGACATTTTTTTTCCACAAATTGTCATCCTATTTCTCAAAAACAGAGCATGCAGACAAAAACTTTGACTGATATTTTATTTTTATTAGTTGAGAGAATTAGTGTTAACATTTCTTGATGTAGCATTGACAGTTGACCTATATAAAATGAATCCTTAAGAGCGTGTCTAGTATGTTGTGAGTATTTTCCACCTTTCTTCTCCATTAGTCTTGGTTGATTACTAAGATTCTCTAGTTACGAGTAAAATGTTCATCGTTCTTCAATGTATTGTGCTATAGTGTGGGTTTCCAGCAATGTGACATGTTTTCAAAGTAAGAAAACCTTTGGCTTTTAAATGTTTGGTCTTTCTGCATGAAAATACACGGCAAATTTTGTACCTGTATTTTTCAAACAATTTTTAGAGGACTCAGTTGTTCAAGTGCTGTTAGATTGGGAGCCCTGTTAACTTCAACATGGAATTATGGGATTGCTTGCATGGATTCAGTTATAGAAGGCCGCAGGTGGTATCTGAGTTTTGCTGAATGTATTAGGTAAAACTTGACTACAAGGCTAATACAAGAGTATTTGAAGACAAAGGCTATTGGAAAACAACCATTAATTCCTAATAAAAGAGGAGGGGTTTGTGTGTTAAAAAGGAACTTTGGAAACCTATTAAGATAGTCAAATAGCATAGGAGTCTGTGAGGTTTTAAACATAAAAAAACCTCTCTAAAAATACAGCTTTCAGGTGAGGGTTAGTTGGAGGATAAGGCTGGGAAAAAAACCACAAGATCTGTTGATGTCTGGTATGGTTGGTGCACTGCAGTAGGCAGCGTAAGCCAGCAGAAATCTTATCTCTTGCAGCATTTCCCAGTTGTGGGGAGTTGTGACATTCTTTAACGTTTGGTGCTGGTTCTGCAAATGCAAGTTAACTATAATAGAGTAGCAAAGAACAGCAATCCCTAACTCTCATACTTCACTCTGAAGCAAAGGTGCAAAAGGTTGCTAAAATGCAAGGGGAAATAAAGTCGCTTCTGTATTTGTTGCATCCTGTCCTTATGAAGGAGTACTCCTTTGTGCTAGGGAATCAGGAGTTGGGGCCAAGTAGGAACTGACCTGTACGAGATGGCATCCCCTTTGGTACAACCAAAATCAAAAATATTCTTGTTCCAGTTCGATAGTCTACAAAGGTAAAGAAGGCAAAATGTTATCCTCAGAAAATGGAGGAGTGAAAGGAGTCAAATTAAGTGAAGCCTTTAAAACCCTTTCCTTATTGTTGAAAGAGTCAAAACTGGATACAAAGCCAAATTATTCCCATTTTATAGGTTTTATGAAGACTGCCAGGAAGGTTGGTGGACCTGAATGTTTGCATGTTTTTCAACTTTACCATCAAACTGCTAAAGAGATTTCCTCTCACTATGGAATGTACCTCACGTGGAGATAACCACTTCCTGTCCAAACTGATTTTGGAAATGACTGACATTTTCTGAACATATTCATGACAGTCTTTTGCTGTACTTTGCAGGACTGGCAGTAGAGGAGGTTCTCGCTTTGGATTCTTTTTAGAACCACCAAAAGTTTTATTTGAATATGGAATTTATTATAGTCATGCAATAATACATATATAGAAAAATATCTTTGTTTTTTATTGTCTTGTAAAGTCAGACCTGACCCAGTCCTACAATATTGTACTCTAATTTAGAGTCTCAGATTAGCTGTGTGAGATTTTAATACCCCCCTCTGTGTATTAATACGCAGTTGTTAAGCAACAGATTTGTTTTTATTGTGTTGACAAATTGCCTTGCTTGTCTTTCAGATTTCTGCACTGAGTAAAGCAGTCGCACTCTTATGGACTTTTTTGTATTTTGATATTGTGAGGTTTTGCTCTTTGGAGCAGTAGAAAGAAGACTCTACCTACTGAGCAGCTGATGGCCAAGGGACAGGAGAATTCCTAATGTTGGTGAAAATGGGTGGGAAACCAAGCAGAGAAAAAGTTTTGGCTTTTCTGTTAGGAATTATAAACCATGAGGTCCCAGAGAGCTAAGAGTAAGGTAGAGGTTGTAGCTTTGTGGTTTGTTTTACATGTGCTTTTAAACTCTGTAGTGCACAAAATGTTTCTTTCTTAGTCTCTCACAAGGCATTTGATATTCCCGGAGTTTTGTAAACACAGCAGCTCTTTGTAGGGCTGTGCTGTAAACTATCACAACTGTGTTAAAATAAGATTTTTTTTTTTCTGTTTTGGAGCAAGTGGCATGAGGGAATGGTAATGAATGGCAGGAAAACTTCTTAAAGCAGGCTTAGAGTGCCAGAGAAGATCGACATCCTGGATAACCCTAAAGATGGACTGAGCTACAAAAAAAATTTTGGGTTCCCTGTGGAATCTGAGGACATGGGCTTTCACAAGATTTAGATCCTCAGCTGTGGGAAATAAAGCTTGTGTCAGTCTGACAACCAGCTGCCAAAAGGGTGAGACTTTGAAAATATTCTAACAACTGTGTAAATAGTGCATGATTATCTTTTAATTGCTCTATGCCTAGGTCTTTATAAACCTTTGTAACTATGCTGTCTATCAGGAGGTTTGTGAGTAAATACTTCTGGTTGCTTTTATCTTAGCCTGGCTTCAATTAAAGGTGATTTCAAGGTAGCTAGCTAATATTATTAGGACATTGTTTTTGCTGTGGGTCTTTTGACTGGATCCTAGCTCGCTAAAGCGGTATTTGGAGTTGCACTGAGTTCCAATAAGTATGTTAGAAGCATGCTTACAGAAGTTGCAGAAGAGCTTGTTAGACTTAAGTTTGTGATAGTGAAAAAGTAAAACTGTTAGTAGGACTCTCAAACCCTGTGCAAAGTGGATGTAAAAAAGGAGCCAGAATCTTCACTACTTCTTGTTATGCATTGGCACACCTAAAAGAAGTATGGTGTAATAGACTAAGGACAAAGTGGAGACTAAATAAACTAGGAGGTTTATTTGTTTGAGGTTAGTGAGATTGCATCAGCGTAAGTCAGACCCAAATCAGTTTGAAGCAGTTTCAGCAATATAGGTTGTATGTGTGCTTTTAGCACACTTGGGTTTACCTGAACTAGCTCATGTTGCAGCAACTGGAAGCCACAGAAGCGTAAATTGCACAGGACACTGGGAGTTTCATGTTACTTTTGCTGCCCAAGCTGGTTCAGGTATATTAACAGTGTTTAGAAGGATATATTTAGACTGTAGCATACTTAAACCATACCATAATTTTCCTGTGCTTTGATACTTTCCAGGTTTGTTTTCTAAGAGCTCTGCCATGTCCTCAGTGTGATAGCTTATCAGTATTTTTGGTTGTGAACTCACAAAACTGAGTTTTAAACTAATGTTAAAATGTTTTACTTTATGAAAAAGATTGTGGTATTTTTCAGTGGTTCTGTGAGTTTTGACACAATTTTTTTTTAGCACTTGAACTTCAGGTAAAAATTTTTGGATAAGTTGTTAATACATGTATCTTTTTATTGTTTAAGATACTATGCTGTGATTAGAATATTGTTCAAGGTAGTGAAATATCATTTCTCACAGTCAGACTTTTTAGAAGTAAAGTTGAAGTTTGATATTACCTGGTATTACTGCAAGTTAACCACATCCCATAATAACACTAGAAGGCATTGTCTAGTGAAGGCATTGTCTAGTGCCTTATTCCTGCAGTAGCCATGCAGACTGCTCTGCCAACTTCTGTGAAATATCTTTGAGCAGGTTTCTATTTGGATTACTTGAAACCATTTCTGGAAATACGGA
Organism: Tapera naevia; assembly: GCA_033556795.1. NCBI lineage: Eukaryota > Metazoa > Chordata > Aves > Cuculiformes > Neomorphidae > Tapera > Tapera naevia. The sequence continues at coordinate 2,301,785 of JAUMJJ010000016.1, forward strand.
AAAGCTTTACTTTTAAAGAGCGTGTTTGGGCACTTGGTGTTTTGTGTTAATCTGTCGAACCATTCTTCTCTCAGGTCAGGAGTGTGTCTTGGCTGAGAAACTTAGTATTGTTTTCACTTGCCACAGAGTAACTGATGTATTTCTGACTGAGAATGCCTAAGGGGAAAAGACCTCAAGTGTCTTTTATGTTGCTGTTAAAACAGTTAGTTAAATATACCTGGAGCCAGGAAAAGTGGTGGTCCCTTCTCCTGCCAAGAGGACATGCAGAAGGAAGACAAAAGCATATTATCCGTGATTTTTGGGTGAAGTTAATATAGATGAAAAGGATTTCTTTAAATTACTGCTTGTTTTAAAGAAAACAATTTGGAGGTTGTTATTATTACAGTTCTGCTAACACCTAAATTTAGTGAAAAAACATAACTTTTGGTTAAATAAAGATACTGTATTCATAGAATCACAGAATAATTTAGTGTGGAAGGGACCTCAGTAGATTTCTGCTCCAAACTCCTTCCAAAATGAGGGTTAGTAATAAGGTCAGAACAGCTGTATACAGCCAGGTCATAAAAACCTCCAAAGATGAAGACAACATTTCTACTGCAGGGCTGTTCTCAGTCAAACTTTCTCCCTATATCCTCTCTGAACCTCTTGTGTTTCAGCTTATGCTTTTTTGTCCTGTAAAGAGCCTGGCTCTGTCTTTTGAATAGCTACCTTTGTGATAGTGGTGGCTGCTGTTAGGTTCCCCTGCAGTGTTCTCTTGCCCAGGTGGAACAGCCCTGCTCATTTAGTCCTCACAGGATCAGTGCTGCAGTCTCCAGCTATGTTGGTGGCCTCTGCTGTGAACTTGTTCCTGTCAGTGTTTTTTTCTGTGTTGGGGGAATGGGATAGAGCCTTGGACACAGAATTTTAAATTCAAATAAGATCTGAATATTGGCAAAGTTTTAAAGACAAACCAGAACAGCAGGTGGTCAGAGACTTTTTAACAACCAAACAGGGTTTTTTTCCCCTCCCAGTTTATGTATAAAAATAACCGTATGGTGATGAGATATATTGGTTTTAAACCCCTGAAGGACATTGTGACCAGAAATAATCTGGTCAGCTTATATCATTATAATTCTTTAATGAGCTATAATGAACTGTAAATTTAATGAACTGTATAATGGATTGTAATTTAGACTTGATGTTAGGAAAAAGTTCTTCACTGAAAGGGTGATTGGCCACTGGAATGCGCTGCCCAGGGAGGTGGTGGAGTCGCCGACCCTGGAAATGTTTAAGGGGAGACTGGATGAGGCACTGAGTGCCATTGTTTAGATGATGGGTTGGTGTTGATGTTAGTGCTGGGTTATAGGTTGGGCTCGATGATCTCAAGAGGTCCTTTTCAACCTTATGATGCTGTGAAACTGTAATTCTTTAATGTATTGCTTAGTTTGAAACGTAAAAGGTGTTTTGATAAATTTGTTTGGTTATGCAGCACTTCTTTAGAATTGTTGTATTTAGTAATGTCAGCTGCAGATTTTTCCTTTTAGCTTGTTTTTACACTTAAATTTTCTACATGCAGCATGTTAGATATAAGTTAAAAAATACTGTCTTAAAAAACATAGCCAGTAGCATAATGTAAAGAATTAAAGTCTAGATAGAACAGATTAAGTATTTTGCATTTTTACATAAGAAGGTATAAAAACGTGTCTTGTTTAGTTAAAAAAATTAGTACAAGGAACTATTTCAGTGCTTCAGTTATTAAATGTACGGAACAGTTTAAAATATACAAAATAAGTGATTTATATCAAATGTTCTCTTCAATTTCAATCATAACTTGAAGCTATTTTAAATTAATTTGAATAAATCAATCTGTCTTGCCTTCAGATTGCTAAGTAATTAATTGCATGTAGTTTATATAATATTTTTTGTTGCATTTTTTTTTAGATTCCCTTTAGTTCTGTAAGATTCATGGATAGTCAAACTGAAACTCTTAAGTGTTTTTGGAGGACTTCTGTTTCTGTCAAATCATTAAACTTAAACCAGTTAAGACCAATGCATTCAATTTGCTCAGATGTCTTCTAGAGCTAGTTACAAGGGTGTACTGGTGGGATTTGGTTCTTTTATCAAGCTGGATTCTTGAGTACAAGTTCGCAAGTCAAGTTTTAACGTTTGAATATTTGGCTTTCTTAACAGTTACGTTGTAACCTCTTTGCTTACTAATAAAGTTAATTGAGGAATGTAAGTTTCTTCCCTTGAGGAACATAAATGTATGATGAATCTGTATGCCATTTTTTGCAGTGATATATAAGAGATTGCACTATTGATACTATTTATTCCTAAAAATCTTTATACTTCTTACTGAGATTTACTCTTGTACTTCAGAAACTAATTGTGTATGTAATGATAAAACACTTACCTCCTGTTTCCACTTCTTTGTTTTGTATTGCTTTTTAAATTTCATGTGGCTGACTGTCGTGAAATTTAGATGAACTAAAATATTAGGCTGTTTTCATGATTATTTAATATTAGTTCAAAAGGGAAAAGAAGAAATTTTAAGAAATCCCAAATTGTTAAACAAAATGTCTTTGTCATAATTCTTTTCCTCTATTTGAGAAATGTGTCAGTTTAGAAGCATTAAGCACACACGTGTTACCTCTGTGATTTTATTAGTTGAAACGACTTTTGCTTATTTCTGGTTCAAAAGCAAATATAAATTCTCATGTGGCAGTTAATTTGTTATAAGTCTTTACAATGGATTTAGAATACTTATCTATTGTTTGGTGCAGTATCTTTCTTCTCTTGACATCATTTCCAGCTACTGACTTTAGAGAAAGACACAAAGCAAATGGACTGATTGGGCATCCTTTTGCTGTCAGGGAAATAAGATAGAAAATCATCCTCCCTAATAACACGTTAATATGTAGGAAGATAGACTAAGGGAACAAGAGCAATATAGAAGCCTCACTGGCAAAACCAGACAAGATGTAGCAACAGGGTTACATAGACTGGATAGACTAATTTGGTAAACTTACACAGCTGATGGTAGGGGGAAGAAAAGTTTTTAAAAATTGTAGAAGTGGACTTGCTGTACCACATACAAGATAACTATTTTGAAACTAAAAAAAAAGTGTCATTTAAAGACATTGTGGAGACAGTGTAATATATCCTTGCTGCTTCTGAATGGTTATATTTCCTCTGCTAGAAGAAAGGGAATTTTATTCTTTTCCTAGAACAGTAAAAAATATTACTGCTTTCCTTCTTACAGCAGTGAAGCAGGAGGTGAATTTACAGGCAGAAGCAGAAGAAACTCATTAGGATGGCTTACTCATGGTTTTAAGTAAGGAGGGAGCAAGTACATAAACAGCTTTGTCTCTTGATCCCTCCAGATGCCTCTCTGTTCTTTACCTTCTTATCATCTCTTTTCCGTTCGGTTTCAGAGTTTTTCTGTCATGTTCAGTCACATCTTTCCTATTGTGGCTTTGTTGCTTTTTACACTCCTTCCTTCCATCTCGTTAATAAAAAGAGCCATTAGCTGTGCTGTTGTTCTCAGTGTCAAGTACGTTTAAAGATCGTGTTCTGATCTTGACAGTAGTGAGGATATGATCTACTTGGAACCAAACTTCAGGGCCCAAGTCCAGCCAAGCAGTCCATCTTTGAGTTTACGTTGGTGAAAACAACCTTTTATCTTTCTGGATCCATTGTTGTCCTCAGATTTGCTAGAGCAGAGTCCCTAGTCAAGTTTTGAGTATCTCTGGATGGGAAAATGGGAATACAATAAAATAAAATAAGCAAAAAAGCACATTACATAAAAGAAATTTTAAGATGAGAAACTATATGCCAAATATAGTTATTTGCAGGCTGGGCTAAATTATATTAAAATGGTCTGGGACGTTGGAAAATTGATTTTCAATTGGAGGAGAACGGTTGTGGACTTTGAAGAGGAAATTAGTTTTGATTCATTAGTGGAAGAAACAAATTGCTTGTGAAAAACAGATTGTGAGAAGACTCATCTCTGTTAGCCTTAGTGAGCAAGAATGTGGTATTCTGATTAAAATTTATTTTGAAGTGGGGGAGATGAGAAGAATTTATACTTGTCTGATAGGTGGCTTGCCACTAGATTGAATGAGAACTGATATTTAGCCTGAAATACAAGGGTAATGGGAGAGTGTCAAAACATATTATGAATGAGGGGAAACACCCCAAATGACAGGGATGGGTAAAAAGGTGCAAGAAAGTGTGGTAGGTGTAGTTCTGTATGGGTAATGAAGGCAGTACAAGTCTCTGTGTGTGCGTTTTTAACCATAATTCTTAATGTACATGATCAATTATTCCATCAGTTTTATAGCTGTTTGAAATTACCGTGTAATTTCAGGTTTTAGTGAGGCTCATACTTTGAAAATGGAGAAGTCCACTTTTGTGATAAAGCTTTGGAAATTTTCTAATCTCAGTGTAGACAATTGATCTAGAAAAAGAGTAATGCTTGGGTGGGCTTTTGGGGCTGCTGTTCCTGCTGTTTTTGAGTGTCTTGCTCCATTTTGATTCACTGTGGTTGAAGGCCAGACACTCTGGCTGTATGTGAGCATTAAAGAGTTCATAATTTGGATTAAAATTATCTCTAAAATAAACTAGAATTTATTTCTCCTCTTAACACATATTCATGTGCGCATTCCTTACTTATTTTTCACCAATAGCTTTTGAGTTTCTTAACAGTGGAATGACCAGAAATAAGTGTTTTGGATTGTACTCCTTTCCTTGTTTAGACCATGTGGTTAAATCTCAGCAATTTAACAACCCTTTTTATTTTATCACATCTCTATTTTACTGTCATAGATGGCATACAGTATTAGTTTTGCAATCATAATTTGTGATCTCTCTTTTCCTGTTTGTTCCAACATGCTTGTATTTAGTTTTATCTGTGTAATGAGTGAGGTCCTTTCAAAGGTGTAATTAAAATGTCAGATCACAGTACCAGTGATGGGCAGTGAATTGCTACATTAGATTAGGAATGCTCAAGTTACTGAGAGAATTTTGTACTCATAAATTCATAATTGCACATGCAGTGTTTACAGTAAAATGTTACGCAATGCTGATTTTTTTATGGAAAGGAGTCTAGTGTAGTATCGTTGCATACAGGAATATAGATGTGTCACTACTTAAAATAACATGGCTGTGGTTTATGGAAGATAGAAGTTAGTCTTGGTCACGAATAGAAAATTTCACGTGCTTTTGAAATGCAGTTAGAGCATTGCAAATGTATGATTACTAGTGCTACTGTTTCTGCTAGTTTAAAAAACATTTGAAAATTATTCTCGGTGTGTAGCAAGTAGATCGTCAAATGCTTCTGTTGGACTAGTTCGGCTTTAGCAAAGCTCATTATATGATTACTGCATTTCTTAAAGTGTTAAATGGTGTGTACAAGTAATGAAAGAAATGGCAGGTCAGCCATGGATTACACAGACTGTATGTGGGAGTCTCAGTTTGTTTATTTGTCTGTCTTTTCATTTTTGCCCTTGTAACCTGGAAATCCTCATTGAGTAGGGAACATCTTGTGTATTGTCAAGGCTGTGATGATAATTAGGCTATTTATGTGGAACAAATGCATGGTATCTAGACGCAATAACATCGTTTGACATCTGCAATTGTGTGTTTCTTTCACACAAAAAGCAGAAGAAAAAACCCTTATATATATTTTTTTTTAGCTCACAAGTAGTGCTAGAACTAATGAAAGTAACATTATCTACGCTTGATCATGCTTTAGTGAAAATTAAGTAATTTGCAGCACAGAAGCAAGAACAATTTGGCAACACTGCACTTAAATGCATTTTATGCTGACATTTCTAGAACTTTTTTTTGTATTTTCTACATATATTTCTAGGGCTTATATAAATTTTTAAGTTAACTTATTTCCCAATTAGAGGTCAGTCTGAGAGTGCAGCCTGTTGCAGATAATGCTGTTTTGTAAAGTTCAGTGGTCACATAAATAGCCTGATCAATAATTTATACTTGTAATGGATTATTTCTAATTACTGACTTGACAACCGTTACGTAAAGAAGACATTGCAGATTATCAACTCCAAAAGTAACTTGTGTGCTCTTGAGTGATAAGGAAACGGAATACTAGGGAGAGCTGGCTTTTTTTGTCTCTTACAGAAAGGAGAAAAACCCAAAACTCTCAAAAGGATAGAATGAGTTCCTTTGAGGAGTCCTGCTGCTAGAAAAGGGAGGGAATTGTAAATGGAGAATGCCCAAAATAAACAAAGGGGAAGGAGTTTGAACTGGGGAACTTAGGCAAAATGCAGAACAGAGCAAGGGCATGGATTAAGGTGGAAAGAACAGAAGAGTATTTGGAATTTCTTTTTGCCCTCTTTTCCCCTCTTTTTTGTCCTTTTGTCTTTCTGAGGAGAGGATTATAATGTATCAAAAAGAGGGGAAGAACATAAAGACAGAGGAAAAATTTGAAGCGAATTTAGCTTCCAGCATAATTATAGTACTACTGGACTGGAGGGTCAGCTTGAGAAGTGTTTTGAGGCTTTGCAGGGCCAGTATAGGCAGTACATTTGTGTTTGTATGATAAAGGGAGAAATATTTAGTCACTTGTCTGAGTCGTACTACCACACTGGAAAAGCCTGTGAAATGGAGGGGCAGTAAGGAGGCAAAGGCGATACAGAAAGGACTGGTCTGAGAGCAACTGCAGCTCTGGTAAGACAGTTGAACTACCTATGGACCAGCTTTGGATTTGTAAAAGGAAAGAGGTATAATGACATTTCAGCTGTTTTGGCTGTAGTGGCAAATACAGTTGTTTCAATAGGCACGTTTTTCATTCACCAGGATGAAGATACTGGCGCGTGAAGCCTTTGAATGTCTGACTGTACTTCCCCTGTTAGTGGTGTGACAAAAGTTTCCCATCCAGTGTGTCAGTTATTCACAGACATACAAAAGCAGAGTATAAAGGAAAAAACCAGCATAAGTGTGTACTGTTTTTCTTTGCCTGTACAGTAGAATTGCTGATAAGGTAAGGTAGACAGCGTTAAGGGGAAGAGGTTTGACAAGGCTAGGATGAGAAGCTTAGTGTCACTATTACCAACAATTCGTGCAAAAATGCCAGATAAAGCAAGGGAACAAGGTCTTTGAGCAGAAAGACCTGAGAAGAGAGAGTGATAAAAAAAGAGAAAGGGTTAAAAATTCTGAGTACTGACACTTTTAGGAATGTCAGGAAAATGGCAAACAGGTAAGACCATGCTACTGCAGCTGTTCCTGAAGGGTGGCTCTACAAGATGGAGTTTTCTGTGCTGCAGGGATCCTCTGTTGATTGAGTCAAAGGACAACTGAATTAACTGAGGTTTAGTAATGTAGTAGATGTGTATCCGTCCTTGTTTTATTTCTAGTACTGCTGCTGCAGTCATAAGGGGTGGGCATTAAGCTGACGAGATACTTGCTGTAGATATACTGTATTGTTGCAGTAGTTGAAGGAATTCAAAGAAATACTGTTTAGAATTATGGCTGTCTTTCATCAAAGCACTGATTCTGTTATTTGATTGAATTCAGTATAAAATAAGGTCCATAAAATGTTAAGAACAATCTTAACTGCGTATGTAATTACAGTCCTTAAGGCAGATGAGTTTCAAGTGCTTTTAAAGAGGATCTGCAGCCAGATCATATTTTTTTGTTCCTGTGCATTTAAATGTACCCAAACATCTCTACTCAAAAGAGTCAGTATTAACACTGGAAATGTAACTTCTGATATTTGCCTAATTTAAAGTATACAGCTCTTTGGAGACTCAAATTGAAAAATACATTAGATTAATATGCAAAAAACAAGTCAACAATCAAACACATTAGGAATTCTTGATCTGATTTTGATGCAGCTTGTTTAATTTGATCTCTACCTCTTTTCCTGTGAGGATTCAGATACTATTTCAGTGCTTGGGCTTTCAGCCACAGCCTTATGAAATCAAGAAAATTCATGTGAATGCTTTTTCAATTTTGAGCTATGTGGATGTGATAAAAATATTTTGAGTCATATGTGACTCAGCTAGTAGCTGAATAAGTCTAGACAAGTTTTATGTAGCAAGAGTTGATTTTTTTTAATCACAGTTGATTTGTGAGTATTGCCAAGGTAATTAAAAGGTTCTTCTAGATCAGTATGTCAAACTCATGGCCTGCAGGCCAAGTACAGCCCTCCGTCTTGTTTTATCTGGCCCAGCACTTTGTTTCTACCCAGTGGCAGTGCCCAGCTCCTGGCCGCTACGCTCCTGCCAGCGCTAGTCACGTGAGCAGTGTGTGACATGCATTACGCTGCAGGAGAATGGCGGGAGCTGTGAGTTTGACACCCCTGATCTAGATGGAAGAGAAGATACAGCCAATACTCTTTACTATCTTCATAAATGACCTGGATGCAGGACCCAAAGATTTACTAAACAGGTTCTCGGATGCCACGAAACTTGGGGGAGCTGTTGACGCTCTTGAAGGCAAAGAGAACTTGCAGAGGGATCTGGACAAATTGGAGAGCTGGGCAATTGCCAGCCACATGAAGTTTAACAAGGGCAAATGCTAGATTTTGCACCTGTGACACAGTAACACTGGATACACGCACAAGCTGGGGAGCGAGAGGCTAGAAAACAGCCCTGCAGAAAGGGACCTAGGAGTTCTGTTTGATGGCAAGGTGAACATGAGCCAACGGTGTGCCCTGGCAGCCAAAAGGTGCAACGGTGTCCTGGCATGTATCAAGCATGGCATTGCCAGCCGGTCGAGGGAGGTGATTGTCCGGCTCTGCTTTGCACTAGTGTGACCCCACCTCGAGTACTGTGTGCAGTTTTGGGCACCACAGTGTGAAAAGGACATGAAGCTACTGGATAGAGTCCAGAGGAAGGATGCAGCGCTGGTCAGGGGTCTAGAGGAGAGTTCATATGAGGAGCGGGAAGGAGGAGGAGCAGGCACTGATCTCTTCTGTCTGGTGACCAATGATAGGACTCGAGGGAATGGCAGGAAGATGTGGCAGGGGAGGTTTAGGTTGGGTATTAGGAAAAGGCTCTTCACTCGGGGTCGTGGAGCACTGGAACAGCTCCCCAGGGAAGCAGTTACAGCACCAAGCCTGACAATATTCCAGAAGCATTTGCTCAATGCCTTCAGACACATGGTGTGAATGTTGGGATTGTCCTATACAGGGACAGGAGTTAGACTCAGTGATTCTTTTGAGTCCCTTCCAGCTTGAGTCATTCTGTGATTCTGTGATTGTGCAGGTCTTGCAGTAATTCTGCAGACTTCTGCGAGTCAGAAGCTTCTCCAGCAAGTTCAGTGATTGTGTCAAATATGTACAATTTCAACCGTGACAAAAAAAGTTTAGAAGTTACAGTTTTATTCTTGAATTCTTTACAGTTGTTAAGCAATTTAGTATTTGTAATTTGTTGTCTTCAAACTGCAATAGTCTCAAATAAATGTCACTCTACAGCACCCACAGAACCGTATTCCTATTTTGGAATTCAGCCAGGTGGTATGTAAAGGTAGGATTGTCTTTGCCCGTGATTATACATATACTTGAAAAACATGAAGTATATAAGTAAAATTGTGCGTAATATTACACATGTATAATATTACACGTGTAAAGAATTTTATCCATATATATGGGTAGTGCTTATAGGATATGCTTACTGTTGAATTATATTGAAAATTTGTAGTTCTCACCATGCCAGTAGTTATTATCTGCTACTTTTTTGGGGCATACTCAGTTGTTTCCTAGGTGTAGCCTGTATTCTTCTTGGGTATTTAACTTTGTGTTTGTATCACGAAAATGTGTTTCTTTTGAAAGAACTTTTTATTTGAAAGGGCAGTCATTTTGTTTGATCGTGCTATACAAGTTCAGAGCTTCTTAACATTAGATCAACGTTGACGTGCTGGAATGAAGGACCATTCAGTGAAGGACCGCCAAAGATGAATGGGGTGGAGTACATAATGTACAAACGGCTGAAAGAACTGTGTGTTTCCATTTTAAGAAGAGAAGTCTGAGGAGACAAGTTTGTTGTTGCCAGCTACCTGATGGGAGGCTATAAGGAATATGGAACTGGACTTTTTTTTTGAAGGTACATGGTATCTGGGAGAGGGACAACAGGCCCAAGCAAAACATAGGAAATTTTTGTTAGGTATTGAAATTTTTTTCATCAGAAGGGCTGTCAAACACTGGAACAAGCTGTTCAGAGGAGCTGTGAAATACCCATCTCTGAAGATGGTAAAACTTTCACTAGACAGGCTAATACAGATGTATGAGGAGGAAGGACAAGAGGCAAATAACGGTCAAGTTGGCAGGCAGCACTTCACCATCCTTTTAGGGTTTTCCTTTTACTTTTTTGGGTGGATATCAGAATCTTGAGATGGAAATTGAATGCAAATGCATCACTGGTATCATGAGTGCTTTTATGGAGAGCATCACTTGGCAAGAGAAGCAGTATGGAAGAGGCTTATTATTTGAAAGACTAATTGAGACGGAGACTGGCTTTTTGCTGTGGTCTGGTGGGGAATGAATGGAGAACAGAAACTACCTGTGGAAATGAAAGGTTATAGAACAAGAGGAAAGAATGAACAGGTCAGAAAATGTAGTGGAATTAGTGGAAATACAGAGATTGAAGGACGGGACTAGACACGTCAATTTGTGACATCAAGTAGAGAAAAAGTAGTGGATGGAAAAAACAGCAAGAAGGCTACAGAGGTAAGACAATTTTGCCCTAAAGAAAAACTGGAGCAGAAAGAAACAGGCAGGGGAATGGAGTCTGAAGTGCAAGTTAAACACTGGGGTTCAGTTATGCTGGAGAGAACGTAGTTTTCCTAATAGAATGACAATGTTGAAGAAGAATTGTATGTACTGGAAGTTCCGGCTGATTAGTTGCAAGGTGACCCTCAACTTGAGTGAGAACAGAAGCTTGTGGAGATGCTGAAGTGAGGTAGCAGCAGACATGAGCATGGGCAGGTGGAGGGGGCAGAAAATAAAGGGGTAAGTGGAGAGATTGAATAAACATGTGAGTATACCAAGAAAAGAACCAAAAGGAAATCGAGTAAGAAGTGGTCAATGCTGATGGAGAGCAGTTGTGAAATGGGTGGCAGTTAGAATTGTGGGACTCAAGATTGTAGAGGAGACAGGTGTTATCAGAGAACTGTTTGGTGTTTGATGGAGGTCTTTTAGCTGACTGTGAGAATTAATACTTCCTTTGGCTCTGTAAAAGATCAAAAACAGGAATGCAACAAAAACTAGCCAAGGGTCAGAAGTTGAAGTTTTCTGGGTTATGAGAAGGATTAGAGACTTGTTTGTTTAGGGTGAGGGTGTTATGATAAGTTTAAACGAGTGGAAGCTGAGGAAGAAGGATGTGTATTATCATAGGTGCTATGAGTAAAACATAGGTCATTGTGCAGAAGCATAAAAATCTCTTCTCTCCACAGTAATGAGCCCAGCAGAATGTTGATTTGCTTTGTTTGTATTAACAGCAATTATTGTATTAGTAGTGTTGCATAAACATTGGAATTACAAGTATTTAGATAGTCATGGTGTGATTAGGCAATACAAATCATTTTAATGCATTTTCACATTGTCAGATGAGGGTTTAACGTTTTTGACTTTGTTTCAAGAATGCGCTGATCATTTTTTCTTTTAAAAGATTTTGTATATTTTAACCACATGATGTATAATTGTGGAAACTTTGTGCTGATCACTTTTCACTCAAATAGATTTAAGAAAATGAAATGCAGTGGTGGCTTTCTTCCCTTGAGCACTATGCCAGCTCTTTTTGTTTGTTTGTTTGTTTTTTTCCACTTCCCAGCTGCTAATATCTTTCTTCTGCCAAGCAGTTAAAGCTCTTTCCTTGTTACACGTTGCTGGTCTTGATTAGTGCCCAAAACACTGCTGTAGGCTTTTGGCAGTGTCATGGGAATGGTGCTGCTGTGAAAAGGATAACAGATACAAGGTAATGTGATGTTAGAGTAAAATACATGGGAAAAGAATATGGAGTGTAACCCTGAAGTAAACCACCTTTGATGTGGGAAGTCTTTCTGTTCTAAAATCAGGAAAGAAGGAAAGGAGTAGAATGTGTGAAGGTGATCTCCACAAATGATAAAATACCATTCGGTCTTCATCACAGGTAAGAGATTTTCTGAAAGTACAGGGACACAAAGAAGTCTTGAATGTGGTATTAACAAGAGCTAAAATGGAAGGCCTTGATCAACAAGCACATGTTCTACCTCTTTCCAAATATTGTTTGTAAAGAACGTAAAGATGATTTTGTATTCACTCTGACTGAAGAGCATAGAATGCTTTGTGTTGGAAGGGACCTTCACAAGTCATCTAGTCCAGGAGCAGGGATGTTTTTAACTAGATTGGGTTGCTCAGAGCCCCATGCAACCTGACCTTGAATATTCCCAGGGATAGGGCCTCTGTTACTTCCCTGGGCAACCTGTTCCAGTGTTTCACTACCCTCATTATAAAAAAAAAAAAAAATTTCCTTATATTCAGCATAAATCAGCTGTCCATTAGTTTAAAACCATTACTCATTGTCCTGTCACAACAGGCCTCGCAGAAATGTTTCCCCATCTTTCCTGTAGGCGAGCCCCCTTCAGATACTGGAAGGCTGCTATAAGGTCTCCCTGCAGCCTTCTCTTTTCCAGGCTGGACAACCCCAATGATGTTTGTGAATCTCAAATCACTGTGAAACTGCTGGGGAAAGTACTGTTGTAGGCATCTCCTATTCCTAAACTCTTTCCTGGGCACTTGTTCTTGGCCACTGTTAGAAGAGCTAGATGTGCCTTTGGTCTGATCTTTTATCCCTGTCCTGAAGCAAGCAAACGGCTTGAGGAAATTGTGCTGGCAGAGAGCTCTAAAAATCATGATCCACAGTTGTAGTTTAGGTGCAGAATAAATACAAGTAAACAAATTTTTCAGTGGGCAGATAAAAAGCAAAACTAGTCTGAAATCGTGAATATGCTAAATATTTAGGCTGTCTGAGGAAAGACTTCTATAGCTTTTAGTCTTATGGGTAACTCTGAATCATGCTCACTGGATCTGCAAAAAGGGTGGTCAGAGCAAAATGTTCAGAAAAGCAAAAGATAAGTATATGGAGTAGGCATTGTGCACATTAAGTAAAAAGCACTTCAAAACTGTTGTGGTAAAAGTAGTGTCTCGGGCTAGTAGGATCAAGAGACATTAAATACCAGAGAAAAGGACTTATTTGGAAGGACACAAATATCGAGTTCAGCTTTCAGCTTTTGAATCAAGAAAGATACCTGTTCTTAGTCTTCAGTGAGAATAAATGAAAGGAACACAGTCAATGGGTGTAGTGCAAAATGCATACAATGAGACAGCTTTTTGGTAATGTGTGTGTGCGAAGAAATATGGCCCATGATTGTTATCTTTGTTGTTAAGTTCATATACTTGAAAATTGCAGGGCCATAAACAGTAATTAATTTGTCTCATACTGTCTATACTAGTAGACAATATTAGTCTGTTAGAGGTTTTTTCAAAAGCTGGTGTATTGTCCGGTATGTCTACAGTAGCCACTGGGCTTCAAGCAGTCACTGTGAGCAACATCCAAAGAATTATTAACGAGTAATAGTTAATTAGGAACTTACTAGGCATCACTCTGCTGGTTTCTTTTACTATAGAATAGACAGTTGAATCTGGGCAGTAGTCAGTAAGAAATTCACATCATGTACTGATGATGGAAGGGAAATGAAATTTTTCAAGCTCATAATGTTTTCCATAAATGAACTATGTGAATAATCACAAAATCTTTTGTGGTGAATGTCTCCTGCTGTGATTCCTACTGATCTTAAAACGGATACTTTATTGATCGTGAAAACTGCGTATTATTAATTAAAAAAAAACACTGGTCTTGCAATTTAGGCAAGTACTTGAAGTAAAAAAGGCAATTATCTTTAATCTGAATTTTTTCCAGAGACTGCAAAAAGAACTATTTGAAAGGCAGATCCCTATCTGTAATTTTCCATAAATCCATCACATGTATTATGAGAATGGTATGTAAAGCAAGTGAGGGAAGGACGCTCACCACAAGTGCAGTTAATTAACTTTGACAGTTACTTCAGTGAATAGATAAAACATTTATCATCCATTTTGGGAGAACTTGCTCTATGTTGGGTATCATGCAGTCCCTCTCAAACCCAAATGCGAACAAGGTGGCTGAGAAATCAGGCAGTAGAAAGACTAAGGTTAAATTAGCATTGTCAGGTGAAGATGAACTGATTGTGTTGCACTTACTTTTAGTGCTTCTGAACATCCAAGATTTCTTTCTCCTCAGTTTGTGTTTGGACCTCTTCAACTTCTGTATGGTCGCAAAGCATTCAGACTTGTACTACAAAGCAGGGTGTGTTGAGGAGGAAGCCCTGTGACAAGAAACCAGGAAATGGCAAGCTGCTTCAAAAGCTGTCTGGGAGCTGTCTGTCACGGCCATCGGTTAGCAGAGCACTGAAATTCGTAGTATTGATTGCATGTCTATGGCTAGAGAAGAAATTGGATGACATTGATGTATTTTATACGCTTCTTAAAAATTCTGTAGAATCAGTCAAACAGTTGGTATACCTTACTGAAGACTCTTAATATTTAGGCTGGGTGTTCAACAGCTCTGTGGAAAAACAGGTGATTCTTGTGTCCAGGAAGAGGCAAAACTGCTTTATCTGAGGGGATGTTTGCGTAGACTGACCAAGGAAGATTTAATAGCAGTGAATTCCACACACATGAGCTGGTGGACTGTGTAGAACCATTTCTGCAGTTCTGTTTTATATGCACTTGGGAGACAAGCAGATGTTCCTAATCATTTCTAGTTTGACTCTCTGTATGTCCCAGGTGATACAAAAATAGCACAACTACTTCCCTATCTCTCTGTTCTGCTTGAGAGTGGCAGATCACAAGGTACCTGACTGGAACCACAGGGATTAGAGCTGCTTTGCTCTTCTGAAAGAGCGTGTTGCTAGAAGTAGTAACTGTTCTGGTTTCTTTAAGACAGGCTGTGCAACAGATAAAACTTGTCAATAGTTGAGACTCTACACAGTCTTTGATCTGTCATTGGGAATATATGTCCTCTTGTGCCATGCTGGCTAAAGTTTGTTGAGGAATAACAGTCACTTTTACTGGTATTTTTACACACTACACAATGCAAAGGTTCAAAAGGTTGTTTGGACATCTGTATTAACTTAGGTGCTGTATCAAAAGACTTCTTAAGCCCTCTCTGTCCTTTCTTTTTTCCCACAAATCATCTCTGATGGTTGGGTTTTTTTCCCCGTTTTTTTCTCTCACTGCTTCTCATTTTCTGTCTGTTTAAAATATAATTTTGTAGGTTTCATTTATTCTACCCTCCAAGAAAAAAAGTCTGCAAATGTCAGCAACAGGAGAGTGGCACTTATAATTTTAATGCTTAAAGGCATGAGCTGCACTTGTTATTCTCAAAGGCATTATCTGCCTTTGAGGTGTCTCCTATTTACCGTTTGCTCCCCTTGTTTAAAAAGGGAGAAATTACTGAAATCCTTGCCTTAAAGATCATAATCACCATGTCCTGAGACTTGGCAATACAGTTCAATCCTCCTCCATCAGATTCCTCCAGCACTCTAAAGGAATAAGTAAATGTTGTTTCGAGAATGCTGGAAAACCCAAATAAATATTTTATGAGGCTTAAAGTAATAATAATTTCTCCTTTCCTCCGAAAAGAAAACCACCCACCCACTTGTGGTGTATTTTTAACAGTAGCCATTCCCATTTCTTATTTCTGTTTACATGATATTATTTGTTCACCATGGGATTGGCAAATGAATGAATTTGTTACCCTGTAGTGTGGGACGTGATCCTTACTTTGTGCTCGGCATTATCTGATTTGATAGCCTGGGGATGCTGGGCAGACTCAGAGAACCTGTGGAGATTGGGAGGGGAGAGTCCTTGGAGGGGATTCAGATAGAATTAGTTTACTGGATTGATTTTGGTATCTGATTAGCAGAGACCAGATCTGCCAGAGATGGGATGGGAATGAGATGGTCCTATATACTCTTTCTTAGAAGACGAAAATATAGGGGTGCAGGAGATAAAGTATAACAAATCTTTTCTTAGTTATCCTCATTTCTATCCCACGTATGACTGGGTGTTCTGTCTTCCACTTAAACTGAGACTCCTGCTTTTACCTCTGTCTTCTGTCATGAAGTACTTCATCCTTCTGGTGTCTGTCACTGCCTCCTAGCAAATAATTGCTGTGAGAAGGTAATTTTTCTCAGTAATAGTTTAAAATTCTTCACAAGATTTCGTTATGATTCCAAAGGTTAAAACAAAACAGAATGATTTGGCAGAAGCTGATTGTGGCAGGATGCCTTAATTTCCTTCCTCTTTCTGGATTTTTCTAGGAATCAAACGGAGTCCAGACTTTTGGTCATGTTCAGTAGTTACCATGTATTTTTGTGTACCTACTAAGATGAAAAGGTTCCAGCCTGCTAGTTGTTTTCATTTGCCTGTGCACAAGCACCTTTTTTACCTTGTGTGGCTGCCTAGCAATCCAGTAACTTTTCATTAGTTTTAAACAATTTGTAGTAGTTTTTCATTAGTTTTAAACAAGGTGGAGTAAATGCTAAGCGACAGAGGTTAATTCAGTTAATATGCAAACCTGATTCTGTACCCAGTTGTGGGTGGGAGGTGATAGAGGAGGCTTTCTCTGTATTTGAGTAGCTTGGCCAGAAGGGGAAATGAGCATGTAGAGAGAGGACAAGCCACTGTCTTTTGAGACATTTGACTTCAGTCTTGGTGTACTAATCTGTGCTTTTGACCTACTAACACATTCCAAACTTGAGGACTCTTCAAACAACATCCAGGTTTCAGAGTAAGGGATTCTTAAATCTTTGGAAAACATCTATGTTCTGCACTGTCAGTTTTTGTTACCTGTTATCCTGTCCTCTTTTTTCTGTTTGGTTTTTTTTTTTTTTTGGCTTAGGATTTAGTTGCCTTTCCTGTTGCCCACTATTTTCTTCTTTCTGGCTGAGACTGTATATGACAAATAAGATGAGCTGAAGTCTTCAGATGTGACTCTTGCTACTGTGCATACATTGCTTAGCAGGACATAGTCCGAGAAATGGATAGTTTGCTTTAGGAAGTGTCTACATCAGATGAGGTGGGATCCTTCACCAGAGGCTGAATCCTTCCATTACACTGTCTTGCTGTCAAGAAAAACATGGCTGGTAAAAGAAACTGCAAGGGAAGACTGTTATGCTCTGCCTGTTCATACATTATTTTGTTTTTAGGGGGTCTGTCACATCCTTTATGGATTTCGAGAGTCATCAAACTACTTTCACTTTTTTTCTTAAAAAGGAGCAAGTATGTCACTTGCAGTTCTGACTGCGTCTGTCTGAAGTGACTGGCAGGATCTGTCCCAGCTTTTATTATCCTTGCATGTGGTTATGGTGACGTATGCTGCTTGTGCCAATAGGCTGATACGGTCAAGTGCTAAATGGTTATATTGTCTTTGAACAGTTTTCAGGAGGGTGGGAGGGGAAGCATCTGCTGAATAAGATAAACTAAACTTCTTTTAGAACCCATCAGTCTTGAATGGGGATAGAAGAATAACAAGCCTGTTTCTGTGAACTTGTTTTATTTACTGTTTGGTATAAAGCAGTGCAATGAAGTGTACATGGTAATAGCATTTACACTCGATCAATACCACAGAGCTGCTACTGATCCTGTTTCTGTTGAGGGCGTGAGGGATATCTTGGTCACACCCACAGGCTTTGATAAAGATGTTCACAGTAGGGTCACTTTCGTTACAAGTTCTCTTTTAACTGAACTGTAAAGAGTAATGAAGAATGGAAATCTTAAAGTTTTGAAAATCATGCCTTAATCTGACATGTGTTAAATATATTACATCTGTGTCTCTCCCTCCTAATACTTTTTTTCTCTTAGTATAGTTTGGGTTTTTTTCTCACACATGCCCTTTGTATTGAACTGTGTATCTCCTATATTCAGGAGTTTTTTTTTTTTTTTCCACTCCCTGAGGTTTCATCTATATACTAAAAAAGAAAAATGAAACTGAGGCACTGTATAAGAAGAGTTATAAGGGTTGAATTTTAAAGTTTATTTCCTTTTCAGAGTTTAAGCAGTTTGAAATTTCAACAGCACTTCCTTTATGGTGTTACTTAAATTTTCAGATATTTACCTACCTTGAAAAATTATGACAAAGTTCTTTTTTCACAGTGAAATTTTTTCTATTACTTGTGAAACCAATAGAGTTTACATCTGATTTACTACTTGCTCACAACATGAACTTAGGCAGGTAGTCGAGACCCTTGTACTCTGTTGCATTTGGAAAATGAGAAAGGTTGACAGTGTTTTATGTAAAGTGCCTTAGTACTGAAGTGCAATGCAGACTCAGAATGTGAAGGTTACTGTGTATAGTTGGAGTTGTGCAAATAGGTAAAGATTGCCTAGAACGCTACAGGTAATCTAACAGCGCTGAGGCTGTGTTTGTCAGTGACAGAGGCATGCTCTGTCTTATACGGCAAAGCTGCATTGTGGAGTTTTATTTTTAAATAAATTTGATAACAAGGAATGCTATCAGTGATCTAAAAAATTAAGGCCGTGCTCTGGCTTCTCATGCTATTTGTATGGGATTTTCTTTTTTTTTTTTTACATTTTCTTTTTGTCTCTGTGCCAGTCAGAGGAGGGATGCAATTGTACTGTGACCTTATTTGCTTTAACTAAATGAAACTCAATTCAGTTACTTGATGAATTGGCAGACAAATATTGTGATGCTCAGTTTGGGTCTAGTTGTGTATGTACTAGCAGTCAAAGGCATTACTATGTACCAATTAAGGAAAAAAATCTATTTAAAAGCTTGTTTACAGATGTTGAAAATGCTTAAAGACAGGAGGAAGTAAAGGGATATCCATTTATAGATACTGGAATGCCTGGTTACAGATGGTCCATTCAGGTATTTTTGATTCCTGCTTTGGATTTTTAATTGCATTTAGTTTGCCAATTGGATTTCTCTTTAATAAATGTGACTAATAGTATTTGTATTAATTTGTAGATTGTTGGGCTCTATCTTCAGGAGCTCAAAGCACGCATAAAGACAGGAGAAGCCATGATCTGTTTTAAACTTGTAGCTGATTTTGGTGGGTCTCAGCAATTTGTTCTATACCTCAAAATGTGTGCACAAAAACTTCTTGGAGTGACTAGTTGAGCTGGAGACATACCTGATTCGGTGTAGTTTGCAAGTTATAAAAGAGCCTGTCTGTATATGCTGTATTTCACTGCTAGTCTAGATTTAGCTCCAGTTTATCTAATTAAAAGTAGTTGTAGCTAATGAAATAAAAACTATCAAAAAGTCACTAATATCTTTAACAGGCCTTTTTGAGAGGGCCAGCAAGGTGTTTCATTGCATCAGTCATAGCTTTTTTTTTTGATCTCTTCATTAGCGCAATGTTAAGTAGTGTGGAATAATTAATCTTTTTCTGTTGTGCCTTGGCAGGTGGCTCTGAAAGTCCGTGGAATTCTGCTCCTTTGCAGCAGCTTGTTTCAAACCCTGGCAGAGAAGTCTGAAAAATTTTAGCTTGGCAGTGCTGACATGAAGCTGTGAATTTGTGTGTATAATATACTTAAAAGTTCTGTAGAAAAAGGAAATGGATTGAGAGTTTGAGATTGATCTAGGAAAAACCCATCTGTTATTTAGAAATTAAGAGTACCCTAAATTTTTAATAGGTCACCTTAGATTTGAATTTCCTATCCAAAAGTGTGTGGGGAAAATAGCACCTTTAGATGTGATTGAGAAAAAGTGATTTCTGACTTGGCGTGGGGTCTAGCAGGAAGAACTGATATGTCTTGGTTTGCATTACTGAGTGGGTTCAGTGGCTTTCTGTAGAGTAGAGGGAGCTCATGAGATTGAAATACAGATGAAAGCCCTAAACTTAAAGGCTCAGAAGCAAAGCTTGTGTTGGAATTTGGCTTGCATACTGAGAGACTTGGATGTTTTAAGGGTTTATTTTTTTCTAGTTTTCTGTCACTTTTAAGAATAGTTGAATAATTGTTCAGTGGGAATTCTGTATGTAACTCTTTTATAAACAACTTACCATTTCAAAAATACAGTCGTGCTACAAATTTTTTGTCTCTATTTTATAATGCGTTCCTATAAAGGAACTAATAGCACAATCTATAGCACCACATTTTGAAATCCAGAAAAGAACGCTGTAACTGTTTATCTGATTTTCTACCAGTTATATTTTGAATTTCCTCCTCAACTGAATTCAGTAACAGGGGTTTATCTAAAGCCTAATTTGCAACAGTGCGTGCACTCTTGAGAGTTTTAAAATCAAGGAATACAGAATCTACTGCTTTCTTGACTGCTTTATGTAGTAGTTTGGTATTCTTGTTTCTGAGAGAGAGAGAGACAAAAAAACGTATTTCAAATTGGAATTTATTCTACAGTCTTTGTATCTCCTGTTTAAATCATTATTTGCTTTTCCATTATGTTTTTTCTTGAATCCATGTCAGGTAGTCCGCTGGAACTTTTTGATCCATAGGGACACAATTCTCGTGCTCATTCATGATATCAAGAATCATGAAAAATTTTTTTCTGTTGTTCTAATTTCAGAAATTGGGGAGATATGCAGTATGAATATGGGGAGCTCTTTTTAAGTGTGTCATAACTGGGACTTCGTTTTCTGCAACAGTAAAGAATAGAACTGAATTGTGTAATCATGCTCAAAACTGTTCAGCAAATACTGGATGCACAGGAAGATCATTTGACTCAGCTGGGGGGAAACACCAGTCTCTTTTTTTTTTAAATATAAAAGAGAACACAGAATATACAAAATGTTACATTATGAAGATATGGCTGTCTTAAGTAAATTTTATTTTTCCTTGTAATTTTCATTAGGGCTTTGAAAAACATCCACTAATGGCATGTTTTATGACAAACCTTTGTTTACTTTCAGAGCCTCTGGGTTTTTAGCTTCCATTTTTTTCTGACAGTCTGTGTTTATAGAGATAACATGATCTTGGCAAGGCATGTAGTGCTGTATCTTTGCAGAAGCTGGCTGGTGTTTCAGATATGGAACAAGTGGAGAGCTCTCAGGCCATTGATGATTAAGGAAACATGAAGTAAACTATCAAGCAAGTACATTTTCCTGAATTATGAACATAAAATGTCAACATTGCTATCATAAATTATTCAACAATATGAAGCATTAACATAGGGTTTAAAAAAAGAATGTATTACCTCTTGTAAAAGTACTTAAACCCTTTTATCAAAGAATAACAAACTGCAATGTAGTAATTGAATGCCAGATCATTATTTGGTAGGCTTATGAATGCATTTTTGTAGTTCTGGTTTTTAGAGTATTAGTATTTAGTTAAACTTTCACTGACAGAAATCACTAGGCTTGAAATATTTCTGTGGTACTGTCTCACAAGATTATTGCTTGGATGTCTCAGGGGCTTTTTTGTGTTTTGTTGTGGTGTGACCAGGCCCTGATTCTGTAAGGGTTTGTAAAAGTGACTTAATTTCTGCACAGTGCCCAATTTGTAGCCTTGTTGAATCTCTAGAGGTTCTAAGGTGGGGAGGGGGCAAGGAAGAGAAGGTCTTGTGGTTTTGTGGATTTGGGGGGTTTTGTTGCTGGTGGGTTTTTTCAGGTGGTTTTTTTTTATAAGCTGTTTTACAGCTGAAAGCTCGAATCTTGCCTGTGTTTTTAGCTGCTTCTGCAATACCCAATACCAAAGAAAAAAAATAAAAAGGCAAGATATGTTATATAGATTGCATTGTATGGACTGCATTTTCTACTAACAAAGATAATTCAAAGTTAAGTGGTTCTAAATTGTATTAGTGTTCCAGGCTTCTGTAAATGATGTGTCACTGTCAAGAGTTAGTTTTGTTTCCTCTACAGAACTTGAAGCACTTTTCCAAAGGTGGTGGTGGGGAAAAACCACCAAAATCCTGTAGAAACCCTCACACCTTGAGAAGGAAATGCATTAGGTGTGGCCTTACAGAGTTTCTAACCTGAAGTTGAAAGAGCAGGGTAAGCTGAAGATGAAGACAGTCTTTCTGGAGACTCCAAAGGAGGCACTGGCATCTGTTGCTCTTGGTTGTTCAGTAGAGATTGCTGATTCACTCTGACTTAAATGTTATCCTGTTTACATGCTGACAGTTATTTCAGCAAAGGGCTAATTTGTTAAAGCATGTTTTCTTGTTCTCGTCGGAGAGCGTAAAAGCTGAGATAAAAGTAAGGGGATAACTTCATTTCTCCAGATGTTTTCACATTTCTTACGAGACTTCTCAGATATGCTAGTCTTTCCCTCCCCCTCTGACAGTTTTTACTGAAAAATGTTACAGGAAACAAGGTCATGCATGTTTTATCATGCAGCATGTTACAAAATGTTCTGACAAAAGCAGAGCTAAAGTGGTCTTGGACAAGGTGGTTAAAAAGGAAAGGAAAGAAACCAAAGAACCCACAGAAGTGAGAGCAGCAGGGGCAACATCTTATAAATATAATATTGTGAAGAACACAGTGGATCTTTTTCTCCTCCCCCCCCCCTCTTTTTTGTAGGCAGCAAAAGGGGATGAGGTCGGGATTATATTCTCCATAGTACTTTAACCTGTGTGGTGAAGTGTAACAGTGTACTTTTAGTCTCTGAAGGTAGATATTTAGAAGTTTAGCAGAACGATCTCAGTCATGATGTTGTAGTTTTTGAAACTGGAGATGTCTTTTCAACTAGAACAATACAGCAACAAGACATAGTCATACTGTTTCCCACTATATATAAGATGACTGTAAATTTCTTTAGTCTCTCTTTGAGGCTTGAATAACTGGTTTTCTTTAGCTGTTCTGATAATTGACCAGTTATCGGGGTCTTTCTATACTTTATTCTTTTTTTTTTACTCTGTTTTTTTGATGCTACTAAATTCAAGTTGTGTTAGAACAGAATAAAGCAAAAAGAAAAGTGGCTTAACATACAGAGGGGGAAGGTTTTTAAACATTGTTTTGACAGTTTTCATCTTTACTTAGCCTCTTCCTCCTTCTGTGTACCTCCTGCTGGCCTACAAGAGACGAGCAGTGTCACTGCCCTCCCCCACACCACCACATAATCTTCTCTTCATTCACAGGAAGAAAATTCTAACTCTTCAGCTTTCGTGAGTGTCTGCGCATGGTGTAAACACATATGACAGTTGCTGTAGGGGCAGTAGTTCTACTGACGTCTGAGGAGGGAAGTTGCCAGACTGGGGAAGTGAGATAAGAGGGCAAGAAAATGGAGATGACAGAATTCAGAAGGAAAATCCAAGAGGGTTTAACACTTTAAAATCTAGGTTTTCGGAAAAGATTCCTGAACAACTACAAGCTGGGTAGTTTGTCCTAACAGGGATAAACTGGGTAACTGGGAAGAGTTATGGCTGGTTTTCTTCATAGAAATGTTTGCTGTGAGAAATGCTTTGTCTTCTATGAAGGAAGAGAACTTTGTGTTTTCTACCAGGATATAAGTCCACTTGATTAAAGTGTTGCCTTATTGTTTGCCTAGAAAATACTTTTTTTCAGTAGACTCAGAGCTCCAGAGCACTCCCGTAGCTGGAGAGGATAAAGAACTTTATCAAAGGTCTGGCACCTTTCAGAGGTACCAAACTAGGACAAGTGGTGGATCCTGGCTGTTCTTTCTTCCACAGTTAAGCTTTTGAGAGCAGGCATTTACCTGCAAAATCTCTGTCTGCCACACGAAAAAGAACAGGTGTTTGAAAGCTGAGGAAGACTAACAGTTTTGAAACCTCTTGCATTGCAATATGGCTGGTGTCGTCTATTCTGCCACTGTTCTGAACTCTCAGACGGTAACGTAGAATGTGTATGGCTTCTGATAGCTCACTGTAGCCTATTTGGTCTTTGACAGGATCTGCTAAACTAACATCTTTTTTTTAGCTGTTGGTGCTATTCTTTGGCAATGTAGTACTAATGTTGTGAAAAATCCCTCTTCAATTATGACACTGGGAGTTGCATTTGGAAAAGGATACCTTGCGCTTGCTTCAAAAGTGCTTTCCAGCATCACCTCCTCACTAGCACAGTCTTGCAGTGCTTAAGAAAGCCAAGCAATTTGACCTACTATTGTGCTGCTATTGTACTTCTTGCTTTTGTTTACACTTTCAGTGTTGTTAATCTGTGAGTATAGGTGCAACTGTCATATGAATTCTCTAGAGGTCCTTGGGGGGGGTTTTCCCCTGGCGAATATTTTCAACAAAATGCATTTTCATAGAAAAATACTTCTTTGTTCCAGTGGTGAGTCAGAGTATTTTTCCACTTTGAAGTGCAATTTTGTCCCAGTTCTTAGCAATTCAGTGGTATTTGTTTTCACATAGAGGCCAGTGCTTTGACTGTTCAGTTTAGCACAGTGGTTTTCCTTTCTTTGTAACCAAAAGCTATGGTGTGGAATGAAACTATAGCCAGCAATCCTCAGAAGTGTCTTTTACTTTTGAGTTTACTTCTTGCACACAGGAACACGGACAATTCATTTTTTAATCTTTTTGAGAGAAATCAAAAAATCAGCTAAGGAAGACTTGTATTTTACTGATAAACCGTTAGTTTGAGCTATTAAACAGAATTCAGTTTTCACTACAGTTCATGAAACAAGCTCTAGTATGATGTGCCATAGTTGTGAAAATATCACTTCGTCCTAACTCTGCTGTTATCATGTTTTGTTGTGTTACTTTAAGAGAATTTGAGGGATATATGTAAAGGAAATTGTGGGAACTTGGTGACATTTTTCACATACTTCACCCAATAGATCTTTGTTACATATTGTGGTTGCTTTTCTAAAGTCCTCTGTGGATATAAAGCTGTGCAGATAATGGTGGCTCTGAATGGAATAAGGATCCTCCAATGCCACTGTTTGGGGAGATAATCTTTGCCAAAACAATTAGGCAACCATTTGAATTGCTTGGAAATTTTCTGATGAAATAGTCTTCTGAAATTTATCAGCATGGTGAAATTGAAATACCTTACAGATATGGACAGGCTTTTGCCAGAGTTCTGATGGAACCTAAGCAGAGCTGTTGCTTGTGGGCAGGTTTCAAATTTGATTGCTTTTCTGATAACTCAGCTACTTGGCATTTTACTGTACTGCTAAGGCTTCTAGGATGTATTGTTCAATCTGCTTTTCTGACAGCACCCTTGGGTTGCTTTCTTCCCAAGATGAGCTAGAGCAAGGGCTTCGTTCTGTTGTGAGGAATTTGAAGATCTAATTTTTTTTTAAATTTATTTATTCCTAATTAGAATGGGAAGATTAAAATCCTCATACTAACAGCTTCTATCTGCTCAATCTCTGTGTGTCATGCAAGCATATCAGGCCAGGATCATTATTCTTGTGCAAAAGTTCATGAGCTCTTGCTGAATTGCTGATAGAGGCAACGGTTTGCCAAGTGAAAACTGTAAGCAAATTTTATCTTTGCTTTTCTGCTTTTTAAGTATATGTTTTGTCATTGATATTAGTCTGTCATCTTCCTTCTGTACCTGCTTGTTACAATGTTTAATCAGGTTTTGATGCATTATAAATCTTTGTATGATATTAAGGTACAACTGATGAAACAGGAAAATTCCTTTGGAGTTACTTAACTTTTGCAGCTGTTTCTTGTATGAGCAGTTGTTTTCTTTTGTGAGTGGCTTTGCCTTGTGGCAGGGCAACTAGGCAGAGCATGTTAGAAAAAGAATGAAAACTGAAAACATTTTCTCTACAAAATATTTTTAATTATGTTTTAAGGTGATATATTTTTGTGGAAGCTATTTTTAAAATCAGAACAAATAGTAACTGGGAAAAGACAGCATGAATATTTTTCATGCAGAAGATGATGCATTTAAAACACAGATTATATATAAACTTGACATCTGTTTCTAAGCAATGGAAAAAGTTTCTGGATTTACAGATTGTGTAGTATTTTTAAAGGTGTTGTTGTGTACTTCAGTAGTATCAGTCAGAATAATGTTTTCTCCTGAATATGTGGTGGGCAGATGTTACTCTGTTCCTGTGAACTTTTAATGAAATATTAGCTTGATGTAGTGTTTGCTGACTGACCGAAGACTTCAGAATCTCTTACTGGTCCATTAAGGAGCAGTGACATTTCTGCTCATGTGATATTTTGAAAATACAGTACCTTATTGCCTGTCAAATTAGTGTATGCCTTTTTTTTAATTTACTATACTTTTGTGTTTGAAAAACACCACCAAAACAAACTTGCATACGCAAAGCACGTCAGACAAGATATGCAAGGAATAATGCATGTTGTACACAGAATATGAATAGTACTGTTACCTTTTTACCATTATAGTGTTTTCGTAGCATAGCAGGCCATGCTGGGTTCATGTTATGAGATACTTTTGATGTGCTTGATTTGTCTATATATTTGGTTGAGCTGTGGAGATTATAATTAAATGTTAGTATCCATATTAAGTGTAAACAAACCAACCCAACTAACCAAAACAATTAGAAGTAGGAAACTGACTAACTTTTCTTCTTAGTCTGATGTTGTGTTTAGAGGTAAAAAATTTATTTTGGTGGTCTTGTGACAAAACACACTACAATCTTGAGAACTTACTGATGTACTCCAATTACTACTGACCAATGTAAGATTTGTTAGCACTTCTTGTGAGACTTTTCTAGTCTTTTACTTACAGTCTTAATCACCTGCTTACCCAGCACTTGGGAACGCTTCTGTGGTTAATGTTTATAATGTTTTTTCACATTTCTTGAAAGAATGATGTGTGTATAAGCAAATGGAAAATGTGCATATTTTTGTTATCTTCAGTTTACGCAAGATGTCCTAATCAACTGGCAATAAGTATGTTGAGTTGGGAGACAACCTATGTCTTCAAGGCCTGTCTTGTAAATTGAAAATTCTTTATTCCTCTTGCTAGTGAATTGAGTATTAACTTAGTAACACAGGCAATATAAACAGAATTACATTTATAGGAATTCCAGAGGCTTCCTAAGAAGTCACTGCTTGGGGTTGTAGAACCTCCTCTGCATAACAAATTTAGTATTGTGCTCTTTGCAGATAATGGTAACTTAGACCTGACAGATTAATTTATGTTGACTGAGTTTAGTTAGACTCTTAAGTTTATTTTGGAATTGACTGTTTTAATCCTTGCAGCTGCTAGATGTAGGCTTGAACAAGTAGTAGGGAAAGAGGAAATCAGCGAACTAGATTGCTGACAGGATGGTGCAGTCAGATTGGTAAAGCCAGGAATATAGGCAATTCTGCAGCTGAAAGAACAAATTGAGTCAAATGAGACTTACTCAGCCTGTAAGTTTGTAAACTGAATAGTTTTATAAGGTATTGATGCAGATTCTATAAATAGGGTTGTCTGTAAATGTCTACAGAAGAAAAAGCAGTTGACTTTCTCTTAAAGAAAAAAAGATAAGTGCGGTACTATAACTACTGTGAGCCTGTTCAGCTAAGAGTTTTTAATCTCCGAATTTCCTTGCTTTTTGTCTAGAGCAGACCTATGAGGTGCTCTTTTGTAAGCAAGCGATCGATTTCCTGCGTGTCTTGAGAAGGATTGACTTGGTATTAGGCTTTTTTAACCAATTTTTGCATTTGAAATGTAAGCTGCAGCATCACTGAGTTTATTCAAAATGTTACAACCCCTATTCTGCTGGGCTCTACTAGGCAGAGAGTAGAAGTGGCTTGAGTTCTTAGTTTAACCTGGTTTGTCTCATCAGTTCAGCAGCAGTTCTTTCATATAGCTAATGATGTTACACAATTGATCTGGAATTTATGGAAGGATTACACAGCTGCAGTCAGGTAAATCTTAATGTGATTTTGCTCAAGTCGGGAGCCCAGCTGGGAACTGATGAATGTAAGACAGTTCTGAGCATGGAACAGTACTTTTGAAATAGAAAATAATTTGGAATACCCAGCAATGCCTCTTGGTCTGAAACCTGCATGAGCAGGTGATCCTGTGGTGATCCTGTGCTTTGTTTGAAGCTGGTGCTCTCACGTCCTTGTGCATGGAACGTGTGCTCAGTAGGTCAGCGGTAGACTGTTCTGCCCCAGATAATGCTCCCTCTCCTTCCCTGGTGCTTTAATACAGGTCTGGAAACCTTGCATTGGCTCTACTGGACTTGGGATCAGATCTTAATTGGCTGGCTAAAGAGCATTTGAAGGAGGATCCCTGGAGGTCCATACACAATACACAGCTGTCCAAACAAGGCAAAACGGCTTATCTCTAAAGACAGTATTGCAAAGGGAGAGATGCTAATCATTGCCGTAACAGTCTGACTTCAGTGAAGAGAGAAGCTGGATTTACTGCTCGATTAGATGGATTCTTTTTTCTTGCATTGTGTTGGTTTTCTTCTGCTCTCACCTATCCAGGGAGAATGTCTACAGTGTCATTGAATATAAAATTTCCAGATTTCTCCCATTCTGAATTCTGCCTCCTTTGAACTTCTGTTGTAGTTTTTTCCCCTCTATTTAGTTTTTTAATTAATTTTTACTTCTCTGTCAAGTGCCTTCCTGTGTTGGGAGGGTCACAACAAGGCATTTGTCATTTTCAGTGCTGCAGGAAGCTGCTTTTGTTGCTCAGTGGTGTTTCTTGAAAGCACAGAAATGTTGTGCAAAGAGGACAAAAGTGGGGTGCCCTTGTCTTTTCGGTTACAGGACACTTGTTAACTTCCATGTGAATTTTAAGTGAGTGGCTGTTGTCAGTTTTCAAATAGAGTTGTTTTGGTTAAAGGGAGTGTTACTGCATACCATGAAATAAACATACCATGTCAAAAAAACTATTGGTAATTAAACGTAATGTCACCTATTTTATATACTAGTTTCTTGCTACAACTGATGAGCAGTCTCAATACCAAAAATGTGGTTTTAAAGATGCTTTTTTAAAAAACTTTGTATTTTATTAAATTTTAGAAGTTCTTGGCGAAGAAGATAGAGTGATCCACTTCACAAATTCCTATCTGAACCTAAACACATGTGAATTCTTAAATAATGATGTATTATATTGTTGACAGCCTAACTTATTTTTTAACATAAAGTCTGTTTTTATTGCAGATACGTTATGTTCCATCACTGCTTGTGTGCCTGCTTTGTCTCACCTCCTGTGGATATCAGCAGCAAGTGGATGACTTATGATGTGCTTATTTAAAGAGCTTCATCACCCATGTTTCATACAGATATTTCTCAAGTGATAAAAGGTAATTAACAGTCAGGGATTTAGCTGTAGTGAGAAAGTGCTCTGAGTTTTGAATCTCAAAAGCTGTGTCTTTGAAGTGGTGTGGCTCAAGATCCTAGCTCTGGGAGTTTGCCTAGAAGTTCACAAGAGAAAAAAAAAAGACATAAACTGATATTAAGGGAGGATTATTTTCAAGAGTGTTTAGATTTCACAAAACTAGTAGTACCTATAGCGGGTAGGAAGGAAAGATGTTGTTCTGAATGGACCTGTGAATGCTGCATATTATTAAATCACGAGGATTTTGTATGTCTTGCACATTTTAGTGAAATTTCTTGCATAAGTGGTGGATTTCAGTCATTAATGAACCACTTCTTTGTTGACATAAAAAGAACCGTATTAATTAGTGCAGCCCAGTCTGACTGTTAGAATTAATCCTTAGTTAGGTGCATTGGAGACAGACAGCAACAGAGAATTGCATGTGAACATGTTGCATTGTAGATGCTGATGATAGTTGTTAGAACAGCTTGGGGAATGGTAAATCTTATCCTTTAGAAACTGTGACTTGAAATATTATTCATATTAGAAACATTAAAATAATCCTATTGGATTGAATCCTCTGTTCATCAGAATCAGATCTTTTATTGTCAGTAGCTTTAATCTCCAAATCAAGATATTTAGATTCCATCTAGATTTTGTTGCATGTTTTTTATGTGCATGTTGCATGTTTTTTCTCACTTTCACTGAGTCTTATGTTCAGATATCCACTTCTAGATGTGTGTGGACCGTGTACATGGCTTCTTTTTGACAAACAGATACCTCTGTGATGCTGTGAGTAACTTGCTTACGGAAGTCCTATTCCGGCTGTATTAGATCCTTTAATACAGCTATGGGAATTCTTTACATTAACTTTTACGCTTTCTGCAAACACGGAAATCCTTCTGAATCACAGTATGATAAAAAAATCTGTATAGCTCAGAAAATGATACTCAAATCTTCTGCAAACATGTAGGTTAGTGTCTCACAGTATAATTAGTCTCAAATTACAAAACTTTTACAGTGGTCAAAAAATGAGTTTGTAATTTAAATGTTCTGGATGAACAGTGATTAATTTTTTTGCCATGCTAGTCGTTTCATTTGTGCTGATGCAATGGTGTCTAGATGGAGCAAAGAAAGGAAAACCAAGTGTGTCTGATTGAAAGCTTCTCAGCAAAGATGCTAATGATGAACTCTTTCACACCACCCATGGGTGGTGACCATGTGTTTCAGTTACCACACATAATAAAGCTGTGTCTGTAGAATTGGTTTACTTGGATGTATAGGACAAAGGCCAAGAAAATGTTTTGTGTTTTTCAGTGAAGGAATTGATTTATTATATTTCTTAGTTTCACTTGTCTGTTTCATCAGCACCTTGACGTAAAAGACAAACTTGAAAATTATTTATGTTGAAGTGGGACACAAATATATAAATAGTGTTTCTGGAGACTTTTCACATTGTTGCATGGAAGTTTAAAAATTAGTGCAATTAAAAGAGCAGAGTATTCTTTTGCGGTATTTACTTTGCGTTTTTACTGCTATTTATTGATATTTTGCAATCTTAGTTAAGATTAACCTAAGTTCCGTTCTTGATTCATGTAGTTTTCTGTATATACACAAGGAGGGAATGATAAGAGGTTTTTTGAAATGGCAAATCTCTTTTTGCAAACATATAATTCATGAAGGAGAGGTAGGCACAAGGAAGTCTGTTTTGTTCACTTTTAAAATTGGCTAGGTTTTCAATTAATTCTATAAACATTATTGCTATTTGTTGTTAGAGAAATGTAATACTGAATGAACAAGGTAAAAGGATCTGTCAGTTCAGCTGAAGGTATATTCAACAGAGGATTAGTATTAAGAGTATTTTAGCAATATTACTGTGGTAATTAAGTAAGGCCTCCTCTGGAGATTAAAGCTGTGAAGCAGTAGAGCTTAAACCTTACATCTTACATATTGTTGACAGAGGTAGTGAGAAATCTTTTAAACATGTTTCTAGTGATGAGGTGGTTATTTTTTTCTAAGAAACATGAATTACTTCGTGAGTTAAGAGAAACTTTTTTACTTAATTAAACACTTGTTACCTGTGTGCTGCCTTTGCAGCTGAAGACATGAATCTTCTTGTTTAAAGGTGGCTGGCTCTATGAATGAAGCATAGGGAATCCGTATTCCCCCTTAGATCAGGGCCAAAGGAATGTAGTGAGTGACAGGTGTAGCTAGAAATTGAGATTTATGTCTGTGCTACACTGGCTTTTTGTATTGTTTAGTTTGGGAAATAAGATTATGCACTTTCCTCTTGGTGATGGTGCTTTTTTTTTTTTTTTTAAATTTCTCCCAGAATTACTGTTACGGTAACTTAGTTTTATCATCTTGTATGTGCAATTGAGTATTTTTGTCTATCTCATAGCTTATGAACTTACTGTTTTCCTTCTTTACATTGTTGAGCATTTTTTTTTCCTGCAGGCTTTAACTGTTGTGCTCTATTTCTGTTGCACAAGTCTTCTTTCAGCTACATAAGTGTATAGTCATACATTCATCCTTTCCTCAGTAGTTGTAGTTAGGAGCATAAAATTCTAATGAATCATGTTCCAAACAAGTCTTCTATGACAAATCAACACAGTTCAATAATGCAGAAACTGCAGTTTAAGAATGTAACACCCATCTGCCTATGCAAAATAATAAACATTTTTAAGTCAAACAGTAACATTTTCACATTCAGTACCTTTATGTCACTGATGAAGATACTGAATAGCTTGTAGTGGGACTTGTGTGCCCTGTCAGAAAGTTTGCAGATGACATCAGGCTGAGTGGTGCAGCTGATATGTTACAGGGATGGGATGCAACCCAGAAGGACCTTTACAGGCTTGAGAAGTGGCTCCATGTGATTCCCATGAGGTTCAGCAAGGCCAAATGTAAGGTCCTGTACCTGTTTTGGGGTAGTCCTTGGTGTCCGTAAAGGCTGTGAGACGAAGTGATTTGAGAGCAGACCTGCCAAGGAAGACTTGGACATACTTGTAGAAGAAAAATGAGACCCAAGCTGGCAGTGTGGGCTTGCAGCCCATGTAGCCAGTCATATTGTATAAAAAGAACCATGGCCAGCAGGTCAAAGGATGTGATGCTCCTCTACTCTCCTGTTGTGAAGGGCCGCCCAGCACAAGAAATAAGTGAAACAGAGCGAGTACAGAGGAGGGCTGCAAAAGGGATCGGAGGGGTGCAGCACCTTTCCTATGAGGCAAGGCTAAGAGAGTGGCAGGTTTTTTTAGGCTGGAGAAGAGGAGGCTCTAGGGAGATCTTGTTGTGGTCCAGACAAGTCTATGACTGTAAAAAAATCAAATCCTCATAATTGATGTCTTGTTTAGACACATTCTGCCATTTGAAATATGAAATGCTGAACTCCAGGTGATAGTTACTTGGAATCATTTTTAATAAAAGCAAGCCTTATAGCCCGTGGTCAAAGCTTTATCGTAAGCATGGGTTATGCCCATTAAAGTTATAATGGAGTCACAGAAGAGCAAAAAAATTCTTGGAACTGTTTTTTGGAATGTGCTGTCAACCTCACTTTTTTTTTAAGAACTTTTTTTTTAAAATTATCAAGTATACATGTGGCTGTATGTTATTAATCTCTTTTTTTTATTATTATTACATTTATCAGACAGGGTTTTTAACTTGAGTTCCTTATGAATAGGCTTAAATTATTGGTGTGAAAGGAAGAGGTCTTGAAAGTCCTACTATTCTTAGATACAAACAAGTCTCAGTTAGTACATGTTTTCTTTTAAGTGTTTGCTTATGACTAAAACTAAGCTGAAAGGTGCTACTGCTAAGCTTCTGTTCATCAGTGCTGGTTTGTGACCTAGGTAGTCGTTTGTTCTTGCAAGTTCTCAGTGGAGTCTTTGCATTTAAACTGGGAATACAATGAGTTGCACCGATGTCACTGAAGGAAACATTTTGGCTTTCAGGTTTAACTAGCATGTTTCAGATGGACAGGTGACCATGCACTTCAGTAAAATCAGTGAGAAATAATAAATATTCTGGTTGCACACTCAGTGAATGTGTTTTGTTTTTCCTGTCATGTCATCTGTTATTTTTCAGACCGAGGCCATATAATCAATCAAAGAGCAGCTCAACTTTTGCTAGACCTCTTAAGCCTTTCTCTTGTCCTCAGCTATCAGTGTTTTTCCTGTGTCAGAACAGTAGTGTCATTAAATAGGAGTATTACAAGCAAACCCAGATACACTTATTCAAGAAGTACTCCTTACGTTTCTTTTAGGCAAATGCTCTGAACAGAAACAAAACAATGGCCTGCCTCACAATGACAAGTATGGAAGGTACAGACACTTCTACTGTCCACCAGAATGGTGACATCCACGGGCATACTGGTGCACCCAAGCAGACAGAACCATTGCTTCAAGTGTACCTTTACCATTCTCCTGGGAAGACAGGAGGAGATTACCTTCAATTTCCAGCTGGAGAATATGTTGCAGAAGAGATTTGTGTTGTTGCCTGTAAAGCCTGTGGTGAGTAGATACATAGCAGTTTTCCTAATGAAGGAGTGAAATGCAACTTAATGCAAGAAAGTTTTCAATCACCCAGACCTGATGAAAATGGAGGAATTTTAACTGAATTGCTAATGTCAGTATCAGAAGTAATTAGCACCTCGCTGCAAAACTGTTCCTGTCAGAATGGTTGTGAAGCTGAGATTGTAATTGGGTGGCTGCTGTCTTTTTTCAAATAATTTGAGCTTATACTATACTTTACCTGGAAGTCTTCCTTTATTGAGCTGAGGTGTAACTTTGATAGTTAAACCACAACAGTATCTAAAAATAGTTTGAATTACTTTCTGATGCAATCCTTTTGCAGGTGGAAACTTTTCTGTTATGTTTAATATGACTGCTTCTGTGTATGTGGTTAATACTTTTCATAATTATTTAGGAAATGAAGTGACTAAATGACAAGGTGGTATATTTAAAATAAATAGATTTAAAAAACCTATTTAGATCTAAGAATGCCTTTGAATTGTTACATTTACCCAGAGTTTAACATAACAGGTGCTGAGACCTGTAGTAAAATATAATAATTCAAGTATGCGTTTTGTGCGTGTGTCTTTCATTGCAAAAGCAGGTTGAATTTATGAACAAAAAAAATTAATTCCAATGAACTTTAGATATTAAAGTCACAGTCTTTTTGTTCCTCATGCATATGTGCACACACGCATACAGAGTCTTTCCGTATCTTTTTTGGGGGGGCTGTTAGTGGTACAAGGATGGATTTGGTTTTTGGCTTACCGAGTGTGAATTTGCGTTTCAGTTGCAAATGGATTGAAAAGGAAAGCTCATTATTCCAAATCTTCATTTTCGAATGGATGTCACAAATATGAAGCTGCTAATTCTGGCTGTACCTTTTATTTTGGGTTTCTGTGATTTTTGTCCTTTGATTGCTGTAATGTTTCTAAATATGTTTTAATGTCTTTACTTTTGGGAGGGGTCTGTCACATTTTTCACTTCTGTTGAATATCTGCTACTGACTGAATTGCATGCTGTGCATTGCTATTTTGCCTTATATGGTAGTTTCACAAAGATTCTTTTGCGTTTAAGCCGCATTGTTCCTTGAGAGTTCTATAGATGTGACAGTCACATCACTCCACAAGGTGGGAGCTTGTAGAGTTGCTCTTTTGTACTATGAGGGTGTTAGAAAGATAAGCACATGTAATGAGTTCAGCAGAAGCCCTGCCTGGGTTTTGTTCTGAGAGACCATAAGGAAAGGGTATTTAGAGGTTTCCAAAGTTTTAGCAAATATGGGTTGTGTAGTCAATTTCTTCTAGTTGAAGATAATATATCGTCTCCCTGCTTCAGAAAATACACCCACACTAATTCCTGTAATAAGGATAGATTTCTTCGCACTAGTGCCTGTGGTTTTGAGGCTTTAGTTTTGCCTCTGTTAGATTTGTCAGTTTAGATCAGACTTTCAGGTACAGTATCCAAAGGTGTATGAAAACTAGTAGTGGAAGGAAGAGGTTCTTTACCTTCTGAGTGTGATGTGGTCCTAAATTTTTACCTTAGGCAATAGTTAAATATCCTTTATGCAAATAATGTGGTAATCACTGAGGAGTATTGCTGAGGATAGAAACAGAGAGCAATTTTACTATATAGTAGTGGAAAAAGTGCTTCTTTAACTTAAATATTCATATACCAACTTGCCAAAATATTAAATAGATGATGGCTTGTATCCATCAAATTGAGCGAGTTTAAAATGTCACGGTCTTTGAAAGAATATACTGTATCATCAAGCATAACATAAGGTGTCTTGCTTCCTTTCTGACTAGGTTTTTTTTGTTGTAGGAGAGGAACATGTCATCTGAACACAATTTTTTCAGTTCCTCTTCTAATGAATTGGTTTGTAAAAGCTCCTTCCAGAAAACCTTCCAACATAGTCTGAATGTATTGGAAGAGTAATTTCCATGGTAGTTTGATTAGCCATTTCTACTGTTATTGCTGGTCTGTCCACCTTTTCCTTTGTCTTTCTTTGGTTTAAATTTTCCTTGCTTCGGTTTTCAGATGTTTGTTCAGATTATGTTTTCTTCCTCCTTTCCCCATCGCAAACCATGGGGAGATTGAGTGCTTTAATCAAGTTGTCTTCTGGTCTTCTTTTTGATCAAACTTAATACGATAGATTTCTTTAGCTTGAATGATAGATTTCCTCAGCTTTTTTGGACTGTCTTCTGTACTGTCTCCTGTTTCCCAGGAAAATGTGCAGCTCAGGCTATCTATGATAGTCTCCTCACTCACAATATTGGCATACAAAATCCAGTCCCTGCTAATCCACAAATCAGGTTAATCTTGTTGCCCATGACATCACCTGAAACCTTCATACTCTATTGCTTATTTTGTCAGACCTAGCCAGTCCTTCTTAAAGCTTCTAACTTTCTGGGGTACCAATTTCTGTTTTGCTTATATGACTAGTAGGTAGCTCCTAGATAAGTCCTTTTATACTTGCATATTGTTTTAAAAATAATTTTGTATGAATAGTACTCATCAAGTTGGGTTTATATTTGTTTGTATTTTCTCAGTATTCTTCACCAGAGTTTCTAAAATTTATCAGTAGTAATTCATAATTACTTGTCAAGGTACACAGAGTCCTCTGAAGAGTGGCTTCTGCCACCTTTTTCTCAAGGAATTTGTAGCTTCGTTTCTTTCTAGATTGGTGGAAAAGTCTTAAATGGGTACAGGTTTTAGTTCTCTTTCATAACAGTTGTTAGTGCTTAAATCATGAGGTACCACTTATTTTTGGGGTGTGTTTTTTTTTTTGCTAGCAGTTTTTTTAGTTCAATGACAGAACATAGAGGTTCTGTACAGTCTATAGGGTCAGATAATGTTTATGTTGGTAAGACTCATCTTTCAAGATTCAGCAGTGAAACAGAACGCTTCATAAAGAGAGTGGTTCAGGGAGTAGGAATGTCCAAAATATAAACACTTGTTAATTGTTAATGAACTTACTCTGTGATGTGTACAATTGTTAGATCTCTTGATAGCAGAGCTGGTTACATCAAAGTGCAACTGTTTGCTCTTGGTGGCAAGCAGGATTGGATCTAGGCAAACATCAGCAGTCACAGACAGTCTTGTTATATACCTTTTACAGAGTTTAAACAATTGAAGTTTTTCCAGTCCGTGCTGACTTGACTTTAGATCTGTTGTATATAGCGTGTATAAATATTAGTCTGTCTAAATATTATTCTGTATTTGCAGGCCAGTTGGAGGCATGCATGCAGTAGCTAGGTCCTTTGTTTATTTAAAGACAACTTTTTTTCTGAAAAATACAATAAATATGAATTTTTTTGTAGGTTCATATTTTTATATGGATAAGTGTCTGAACATGAAACTAAGTGTCCCATTTTGTAACCAGAAATACAAGAATAAATTGTTTTGAAGTTAAGTTTAAATGGAATAGTCAATGTCATTGTTCATCTCTTGTATGTTAACTAGTGTGTTAATTGCCACATAAAAATTTACAAATATTACACCAAAACCAAGAGAAATCTTTCCTGTCAGCTTGAGAGAGAAAGCGATATTAGAGAAACTAGCTGATGGTGGAAAGGAAATATGATGGAGAAATAGTTATAGAGGTTACAGAATCGTTGTGTTAGATTTCTTCCAAGTTTGATACTTTGTTTTCCCAAGTCATGATCTTAAAACCTTTCTTTTTCTCTTCTCTCTCAAATAATTTTAAATAAAGTTTCTCTTTAAAGCCATTAGAAATGTGTTTACTTTCAGTTTATAAACATACCAAGCAGTCAAGGCCAGTCAAACACAAGTAGTAAAAATGGTTCAGGAAAGCCACCGGAGTTGATGTGGGAGACTGATAATGCAATCTTGATCTAATATTTTACAGAATAGCTCTTATCTTTATGCTTTTTGTTTCACTCCAAGTAGTAATCATGAAAACAGTATAGAAATCTGATTTTTAAAATTAACAGATCTAATTGAAAATAACACCAACTGAATTTTGTTGTGGTGTAAGTAAATCAGATACAGACTACTGGGCATGTTTGAAATATTTAAATTTGAATCTTAGATGTATTTGTATATGGAAAGAAGGATGTTTCATATACTATATTATTATAAATACACTATACCAATAATTTCGCAGTAAGATACTGCCCAGTTTATTGTTAGTGGATTTAAGACTTTTCATCACCAGATGTAGTTCAAAAAACAAAAAAAAATCACCAAAAAAGACACAATTGTGGACCGTACACTGTTGTTCACCAGAATAATGCATTATACGCATATTTTCATTCAATTAAATCAACAATTTGTTTATTCCATTGGCTGATTAAATGAGTAAAAAAAATGCATCGTTTGTATAATCAAAGTTACTACTGAATTAAAGTTAATAAGAAAATATTTTTATATTACTCTAGTTACAGTTATGAGCAAAGCATTTGCTTTGGTGTTGTTGACCAAACAAATTTGTACTGTGTTCTTGAAAATCTTAATAAATTAGTAGTAAAGGATGCAGAGCTACTGACTTTAAATGTAACTATAGCATTCAAAAAACAGTGAAATATATTTTGGCAGAATCAACCAAGGTACATAGTTTTTCTGCCATGGCTTGTTGACCTGGTCTATGAGAACCCTAAATTTCTTCAGGTCATATCTGACTTTCTTAATCTACTTTCTGTCAGGCTTTTGTTCTGATTTCTTCTTTCCCCTTTTGTTAGGAATGTTAAACCCTGAAATCTTAACTTTTTTAATGGAGTCTGAATCCCAAGAGGGTTCCAGTTTGATAATCCTGGCTGGATTGCTGAGTAACAGGCAGCTAGCAGTTAACAAAATACCTTGAATCTGTTGGCTTTGGTTTGTTGGTTTGGGTGTTTCTTTGTTTTTTTTTTACTGTTGAAATCCTGAAACTCCACTCAGGAACCTTTTAATTTTCACCCATATATTTTGCAAATAGACTGGAATTTCCATGGTGCTCTCTGTTAAAACTGCTGGTGCCTTCCAAAGATCATAAGATAGCAAGAGAATTTTTATTCGTACCACAGTAAAAGCACTGTTCCAAAACATTTGATGTGACTATGCAGTGTCTGCAGTCAAATAATCATTTCCAAGGGGGTTACTGTGTTGCATAGCATGACGGTGATGGTGATCTGTAGTACCTCTTTGCTTGTTTGGTTCAGAGGAGATTCCCTGCTAGTGGGAAGAAAATTTTAAGCAGATATATCCTTAACAAACTGAATTTCCGCAATTCGAATGGCACAGAGTTGTCTTTGTGTACATTGCGGGTTTTGGGGGGAAGGGGGAATTTGTTTTGTGTTTGATTTTTTTTTTCTTGTATGATAGCCTTTCCCTGAAGATCTGCACACAGCGCAACTTCCCCCTTCCCAACTAACACGAGAAATGGATGTTAGAACTCTGGGCAATTCTGTTTTGCCAGGAGAGGAAACATGTGCTTTGATTAACCATTTGGAAAACATTTTTGAGTGTAGTTACATTGAGTGTGTTGTCAGTTTGGTAAGCCTCCAGTTTGTATGAAAGGTAAGGGTAAGATATTATTTCTATGTACAAAACGCTAAACAATTTTCCATCTGGTATATGCAAGACTTGGTAAGTTTTAGATTATTTACTTCACTGTTGTGTGTGAGAACTGAATAATATTTGTGTTGGACTTTAAAAATTAGAGATTTTTAAATGTTTTTAATTGTCAGCTCTGCAGATAATTGCTTTCGTCTAGATATGTCTAGTGGTTTATTCATATGCTTAAATTGATGATTTCATAGGACACCATTTCTACTGTAGGCTACTCATGGCTTCTGCATTTCATAGTGTCATGGATTTTGGTGATTTACTGTTTCTGGGGTTCATTTTTTCTTTACAGAGGTACATTACCTAATGAAAATATTCTCTATCGGTGAAAAGGTACCTAATTCCTGTGGAGGAGGAAATACATAAAAACTATTTCCTTAACTGCTTCAGGGTAAATAGTGTGACTTCTCTGTAAGTGGAGCTCTAAAATCATATTGAGGAAGGGAAGAAACTACTATGCAACTACTATGAGGTTGAATTTTGAGGAATAAACTTACACTGTTTTATAGCCTTCCATAATGTTGCTTGACAGGTTCTGTAGCATGACGAGGCTTGTTCCTTTAGCTTTACATACCAGATATGATACTTGCCAAGAGATAGTCATGGATTTGTCTTTGCAGCAGCCCATAAAATTTATTCTGTAGCCCTTGCTGGATGAGCAAAGTGGAGAGCAATTCAGCTTTATTATTTCTGAGTCACTGTCTTCTCTCCTAATTAATCATTGCTTGATTTGATAGCATGGTTAACGTAGTGCAGAAATCCCGGGGAGGTTTTTAGTACCTGTTGTGAACACACTTTGCTGATATTACTGGTGTTGAAAATGTATTTCTCAGAAGTTTTCACTAGTATTGACATGTCTAGGCTTCATCAGAAGACTTTGACTCCCCAACCCGTTCCCCAAGTCTTTTAGTTTCATTTTTTTTCTGAATAAAACAAATACTACACTTATTCATTTGAAAAGTCCTTGCAATTGATAGTGTGGGTAAGAATTACATAAAGAGAGATGTTTCTGGCCTCTCTGTTTTTGTCAGACTTTGTGGACAATTTTCAAGACTTCAGTGATACTTGTATGTATATTCATTGAACTTTTTCTTTCAAGTGTAGTAATATATTGGCACAAAGGCATAATTCTTAAGGGTGAAAAAAAGAAAAAAGTAACATTTCTTGAAAAACAGATATGATCCATATGTCATTGATCACTATCAGTGAAATGTATAGAGTTAGAAATGCTAAAGTTTTATACTTTAAAAAGTGGATGAGTGTGCAGTTTGCTTTTCTTAGATAGGAAGACAGCAAAGAAGATTTTTTTTTTTTATGCCGGCATTTCTGGTTTGTAGAGGGAATTCTAAAGTCACATACCTTGCCTAATTAAAGTTTCTTTTCAGAACAGCAGTGCTGCGATCTGAATTGAAATTATCTGTGGATTTGTAGGGTTTGGTTTGTTTTTTTTGAGAGGGGACTGGTGTTGTCTGTAATGTATTTTGTGGAATATGGTAGCTTAACATTTGAATTTTAAGAATAAAACTTGGAAATTTTTCTTGTTCAGGGTGCTTACATGGTGTTGCTTAGGGGAAATGTGTTGGTGGGATTAAGTAGATATTCATCATTGCCTTGAATGATGTTTAGCATCTAGTTAGAATCTTGAAATAGGTTGGTGATTTTCATGCATTGCACTGTAATTGATCTGATTATTGGGGATACAGACACCACACAGCCTTAAAATTGCTAAGTCAATTGTTACTGCTTTATAGGCAATTGATCAGTAATGTAATCTAATTGATCCCATCAAATCACATGTCACACATCAAATGAGAACTATGTTTGGTTGCATGGAATAGATTTCTTCTTAACTCTATGGAAGGAAGTTAATTTGATAATTCTTAAATCTCCGATGGAGCAAATACGCCTTACTGGACCATAAATTTACAATATCTAGATTTACAGCCAATCTTTCAGCTAGTAATTCCTTCAAAGTTACTTCTTTGGGGGTTTTGTTTAGTTTCTCTCTGGTTACTTTACATAATTCTTTCTGAAAGTCTATGAATCCTTAGAATGTCATATGTTAGGTCCTATAGTTCTGGAGTTTTGGTTGGCTTTGGTTTAAACAAGTGTCAGATGATTAGCCTGTAGACTTCACCAGTTTAATCTGACGTTTGCATAATGAATGTCTCTTTCTTAGCCCTCTTACGGGCTCCATACAGAGATAAAGCCCATTTTGTAAAAAATTTAAGCTAGTTATTTAAGACTGAATTACTTTTTGTTTAACAAGTTCATGCAGTTTTGTATGTGAAGTTAATTAATTGTTTCTAACTGATGGCCTTACGTGAACTTTAGATGAGATGAAAGAAATTTGGGTCTTTCCCCTTCACCTGGGTGGCGTCCAGAACAGAAAGAAGGAAGTGATTTCTTTCCCCCTTGTGGTTTCTTGAGTGAATTTGTATGATTTCATTCTAAGACTTTA
The DNA here is from genome assembly GCA_033556795.1 of Tapera naevia. NCBI lineage: Eukaryota > Metazoa > Chordata > Aves > Cuculiformes > Neomorphidae > Tapera > Tapera naevia. The sequence goes on from JAUMJJ010000016.1 coordinate 2,343,482, forward strand.
AGGAGGGTTGTGAGTACTGTGCCTTTTCCCAGAATTCTTTTGTCTCTTAATGCCATTTTAAGTAATTTTTGTTGTCTTTAGCTTCTATTTTCTCAATGCTTTTGCCTTCTTCCTACAAAGTATATTGCTTATAATGCCTAAAGGTTTCTTTCAGTATGACCTACTGTGACTTTCACTCTGTAGTTTTCAGCCTACTTTCTGACCTCTACACCTATATCTCTTCCTGTCTTCAAAATACGTTAGTCACTGATTGAAGCTCATCCTTTTATGCTGTCAGTGCCCAGATGTGTTTTCCAAACTGTAGCAGTGGCATCGTATGGATGCTAATACTACATCATAGAACAACATTATGGCATCTCTTTTATGTTAGGCGGCACACTCACTTGGGAGCCCAAAACTCAAATTAAAATTCTGATAATACTAAGGAGTTGATGCTCAGCTGATTTCCATAGCTTGTAATTAGGTAGGATTGCCCGTCAATTCTCATTAAAACAAAGGTGAATTTTTAAGGGAAAAAATATTTTCCAGTTTTGTTTAACTCACGGTATACATTTAGTTTTGTTCTCAGCCAAGCTACTCAAATGTAAATGGCAGGTGGTTGTCCATGTCATGATGACTTTCTTTGTATTACTTTACTTTTAATTTTTCATCAGTCTGAAATCCTAAACCAATGCCTAGATTTGTTTTTGGGAAAAGTGAGAAAAAAAGGTAATGTACTGTTGTTAGCTGTTAAACTGAGAAGCTAAGAAGCCGTTGTTTTAAGTGCCATACAGAGAAAATCTTGTAATCTAACAGTGAAGTACCTGGTGAACACAGGTGAACACAGTCTGCGGTCAGGGAGCATAAATGAAGAACAAGGAAATAAACCAGGAAATCCAGTCTTCAGGTTATGCATGGGTCATGATTGCAACGCTATTGACAGTGATAGAGCAGTGCAGTGAATAGTTGGACAAAATGTACCAGTCTGCTGCTTTTAACCTACAGTGGTTTTTGTGAGAACAATTTCCTATAAATGTTTACTTCTCTGTTCTTTGTTTAGGTATCATGCCAGTGTATCATAACATGTTTGCACTCATGAGTGAAACAGAACGAATGTGGTATCCTCCAAATCACATCTTCCATGTAGATGAAGTAACCAGACTCACCCTGCTTTACCGGATAAGGTAATCTAAGTCAAATGTTATGCACCTTTTATGGTGAACTATGTGAGAAGTCGCAATGAGTAAAGTATCTAGTTGAACCATAGTTTCTCTAAGAAGTTATGGATAGATGGTTGATGATACCTGGATAAAAGATTTATAAAAGAATAAAGATTATTGGAACAGATTTGAATAAGGTATCGATTATCTATATAGCATGTTTGCCATGTCAGATTGAAGAAGCAAACGATAACAATAAAGAGGTAAAAATATTGTTTTTCTTGATAATTATACATCTCACCTCTTTTCTTGCCTGTTTGAAATTGATGGCAGTTCTGAAATGCAGAGTGATTATTGTATGTAGTCAGGCAGATATCTGCAATAGAACTGTTTTTCTCTAACCTGGTTTTTTAATGTGAATGTCTAAAGCTAGAGTTGCAGTTTTCCTTATGTAAAAGATGTTATTTGTTTATGTTTCAAAATGTGGCCTGAGTGTTTCTTTAGGAACTGTCTCAAATGAAACTGGAAAACAGTAACACAAAATCCTCTATGTTCTGATTAATGAGGATAATTTTGCAGAGCTCCTCATCCTACCAGTACATCTTATCACTCGTCTTAAATTTTGTAGTACTTCAGGATACCAAGAACTGGATCCAGAGTCTTGATTGACAAACTGGGTGTTCATATTGGTCCTCTAAACCAGCTAGCACTAATTATATGTCTATGAAAGTGATAATGTCTGATGTAGGAAAGCTAAAGTGTCAATTTATTGATGTTTGCTTAAATATTTATGAATAGGTTTTATTTCCCCCACTGGTATTGCAATGGCACCAGCAGAGCATATCGGTATGGAATTCTTCGAGGTGCAGAAAGCCCTGTTCTTGATGATCTTGTCATGTCTTACCTATTTGCACAGGTATGATTTGCGTAATTATCTTTTAATGCAGATTGGTAAAGATTGCTAGTATTTATTCACTCTCACATCATCTCGTAATAGTTGTATGGGCTGTTTTGACAGTTTGAAGCCCACTCAAAATGAAAGTGAAATGCTATATCATATTGTGTATGTGGAGGCATGAAGCTCAAATGGCAGTTGGGGAGAGAGCAGTTGAGAGTCTGTAACTCCTTTCTTGTGCTGCTACCATGTGGAAGTTTTTCAGCCTGGCTTGCGTTTTGGATTGATGCAATGTAGAATAACATTGTCCTCATGTGGACCTTTTGGAGGTTTGAAAAGAAAAGATTTTGAAAACAGTGTTTCTAAGCATGATAGTAGCTGGTATCCATTATGAACATATACAGCTTTTTGTGGATGAAGGGGTTAATTCAAAATAATGCACCCTTTAGAAAACCAAGCAAACAAAAAATAGCACCACCACCACCCCCCCAGAAGAAAGAAAAACTTGCATTGATGAGCAGCACTGTTACATTTTTAATTTGCTTTCTTGTATTCTTTTTTTAGTGGCGAGATGATTTTTTGGATGGATGGATACAAATGCCTGTTACTCATGAAACACAAGAAGAATGTCTTGGAATGGCTGTTCTAGATATGATGAGAGTGGCCAAGGAAAAGGACCAAACCCCACTGGCTGTTTACAATTCAGTCAGGTGACCCCATACTTCATAACTATATCATACCTATCAGCTATCTAAAACCAATATTTTTGCACATTAGCATTAGATGTTCAACTGTTGGCAATTGATTTATTCTAGCATAATGCTTCCATAAACTTACCTATAGTGCATACTAGGTATTAATAGGAAACTTGTATTATAGCTTTCATGTTTTAGGGTACATGGGTTTGATTCTCTTAATGAGAAGTAAGGCAGCAACTGTTCATGTGTGAAAGGATGTAAGCAATAATTCGAGTTAGGAGAAACCTTTGGCAGTCATCTGATCCAATGCACTTGTTGAGATCAGGGCCAGCTTCAAAGTTAGATGAACTTATCAGCAGGGCCTTGTCCAGTCAAGTTCTGAATATGTCCAGGAATGGTGATTGCACTGTATCTCTGAGCAGCTTTGTCCTATATATATGGTCACCCTCACTGATGAAGACTTTGTCTATATCTGATCAGTCTCCTCTGTGATACTCTGTTGCCTCTTGTCCTTCAATGTGGATGTCAGAGAAGAGACTAACTCATCTTCTGCATAACCAGCTGTTAGTTGAAGACAATTAGTAGGACATCTTGGTTGCGTCTTTTCTCCAGGCTGAACAAATCAAGCTCCCTTCTGTCATGTCATGTGCTCCAGGCTCTTAATCATCTTGGGCAGTCTCTGCAAAACTTGCTTGAGTCTATGAATTCACTTTGATTTATCAACCTAATTGGTTTCCATCCAAGCTGAGTTAATTCAGTCCCTGTTTAGAACTTAATACTTGATGTTTGTCTTTTAATGAAACCTAGCAGGAGGAGTGAAAAATAAGAATGAGACAATGATTTGGCCAGCTGATTACAGGTGACAATCTTGCCCCTTGGTGGAATATGGGCTGTGATACAGGAGCATCAGTGAGAACCAACCAGTCTTGTATTCTACGACTTTTTTTTTCTGTGTAGTTGCCTCACTCTATGCAGTATTGTTTTACCGGCTTCTACACCAACAAAGCAAGTGTATAATTTCTGCTGCCTTACCTCAAAACCAATAATGACTAGAACAGACATGTCTGTGTTAACAGCAAGTACATTATGTAATATATGTGAAACTGAGTGAGGGGAAAAAGTGGAAAATTGAAGAAGAGACGAGGCTGTACTTCAAAGAAAGTTTGAGGAGAGGCTTCTTATCGCACGATTTAAAGAGTAGGGTTACATTCAGAGGGAAAGATATTTTCATGTTGATTTCTGTTTGGCACAGAAGTAATTATCTTTGCTACATTTAATTGATAATACTATTAGGATTTTTGCTGGTTATGTATTCACAGCTACAAAATGTTTTTGCCTAAATGTGTGCGAGCAAAAATCCAAGACTACCACATCTTGACGCGAAAGAGAATAAGGTACAGATTCCGCAAATTTATACAACAGTTTGGCCAATGCAAAGCTACTGCCAGAAACTTGAAACTTAAATATCTTATAAATCTGGAAACCCTTCAGTCTGCCTTCTATTCAGAGGTTTTTGAAGTAAAGGAACCTGGTGGAGATCCTTCTGGAGAAGAAAGCTTTGCAACCATTGTGATAACTGGAAATGGTGGAATTCAGTGCTCAAGAGGAAAACTTAAAGACCGTGAGACACTGACAGAGCAGGTAATTTATTATTTTAATAATTGTGCAACTTATCAAGTAACGAGTGATCAGCTCATGTTAGAAGTTCAGATTTACCTCAGGTAAATTTGGTAGGTAAACTTTACTTCATAGGCATGATAGAATTTCAGTGTTGCTAAGGCTCTCAGAAATGTATTAACTTAAACAGCACAGGATTTTAAAATTAGTTTTTTGGAGTGTTAGAAGAAAGTCAGTACTTAAACATGTAATACTTCTGTGCATGCCAAATGAGAAATTGAGTGTTGGACCTTCATTGGTGTAAAAAAAATCAACGGGAAAAAGTAATGTCCCAACCCCCAGATACAGGTAAGATGTGCGAATTTCTCAAATTTTCTTTGAAAAGCAGGGTTTTAAGGACTCAGAAAAAAGAGGTAGATTTGCCTGTATCTCTTTCCTGCTGCAGTCAGACTCCTACCTGTGTCTGAGCGAGGAAATTTAAATTGAGATTTCTGTGACTGCAGAGTCCATACACTCGTTCAGGAATTAGATGCTAAATGGTTCCAATAAATGCTAGTAATCATGTGCTGTTGTATTTTTACTTAGCAGTATTATTTCGTGGTTTCCAAGCATGTCTATTCATTTTGTCAAATTTGCCAGAATCTGATACAAACTCACAGCAGTATACATTGAGAGTGTGGGAATTTTCCAAAGGAAAAATTAAAGACAAAGTAGACTGCATAACAGTTGTCCAAACTAATTGTGTCAGTTTGGTAGTTTTGATGCATAATATACGGCAGTCGAGAGCCATCTACAAAAGGTTGTATTTTTACAGTGTGCTATAATAATTTGTAAAAATGCTATTTTTTTATAATAAGTAGGTGGGAAAAAAGGCTGATTACATAGATTTTCAAATCATGTTTTTCTTAGAATATTTGTAGATTGATGTTAGATCCAGTTATCTCACTCATAGTTCTTATCAACTGTCTCTTCCTTTCCTAAGTTGCCTGTCCATGCCAGTTGCTCTGGCAGGAGCTAACACAAATATCAGACTTTGCAATTTCTAGTTCTAGGTGTACAAATATTATGCATACTATACTGTTTGGGTGTAGCAACTAAGCCTTTAGTTAGTGTACTGTTTAAACTGATCATATTTTCTGTAGAGATTGCTGGCGTATTGTTTCATAATTAATAATATTATCATCCCACTTATTGACTGTGACATGGTATAGGCTGCATATATTTTCACTGATACAGAAATTATTTATAAAATTGGTTATGAAAACTTATTAAATTAATAAGGCTGCTTGTAAATGTGATCATAACTTCTTTCAACCAAACAAATTTTTTTTTTTGAAGGCAGGAATGACGTGGGGGGTAGATTCGGAAGAAATTTGTTTTGCCAGTTCACATTTCAGACAACCAGATGAAGAAATAGAGCTTCAGGGACTTCAGTGCATATGAGCTAATTTATTGTAGCTGATACCCACTGAGTCTTAACAGCTTTCATAATTAGATATGTTTGTGTATTAGGATATGCTTGCAGCCATGTAAATGGTGTATTTTAACTAAAATAAAATCTGTTTGCTTTGGAATAATAGTTTTAGAATAATTGAAACCTGTATTTAAGGATGTTAGCATCTGATGTTCGGAGTATGATTTATATGACATTGTAATTTGGCTTGCAAAAGACTGAAGGAAGTGATACAGAATATGATTTTATAAGAAACCTCCTGAATTTGCTATCAAGGGAAAATGTGTTTTGCATTTCCCATGTAATGGGAATCAGTGCTTCAAGTTACCTAGTTACTGATAACCATGACTGATGGGAAGACCCTCTCTTATACCCTTTCTTTGTTTGTACTGCATACCTCTATTTGACAACAGGTTTTGCAGCTTGTACTACTCAGAATGAAGCCATGACTTTTTGGATTGTTAACAGGCTTTCTAAATCTTTTTGATCAGCATACCAGTTACAAGTGCTCAAAAAAAAAATCTCCCCCACAGATTAATCAAAATCTTCCGTTGTTAATCCTCACAAAATGCTACAGGGCAAAGAAATAATCTACAATTAAAAAAAAACTTTATCTGTATGTGGATAATTCCATTCATTATTCCTGAATCTATGTATTGTTTAAATGGTGCTCCTAGTAATGGTCCTGTGAACACAAAACTCCTTTCTTTATTGTAAATATCATATTTAATGATCCCTTCTGCTAGCTTACAAATTCAGAGCTGTAGGAATTCTAATGCTGCAAATAGATGGGGTTTTTTTAGTTACTGCTTATATTATTACTGACATTATATAACCAATGTTTATTGCAGGATTTACAAACATACTGTGATTTCCCTGATATCATCGATATTAGCATTAAACAAGCAAACCAAGAAGGCTCTAGTGAGAGAAGAATTGTCACCATTCATAAACAAGACAGCAAGAATTTGGTCTGTTTACTTTGCTTTTCGTTTTTTTTTCAAGTAGGGTTTGCTTTGAGCAAACTGTGATTGCTGTATTTATAGTATTGTATAACTATTTCCATGTTAATTAAGCATGAGGTAAAATTAAATGCATTTCAGAAGTTTAAGCAATGTATCAGAATACCAGAGGTCTCTTGCATTCAGAACTCTGTGCATGGATTGAAATAGAACTACATGCTTACATCTGAGGGTAATTTCTAATACATAGATTGGTTCTTTATTGGAGGCTTAAACCTGAGTCTGTGGTTTTAGCTGTTGAGCATACTGTTTCTATGCTGTCACAGTAAGAGGTCTACCAGTGACCAGCACATTGAAAAAGGCTTTAAAGTGCTTTGAAGAAATGATGACACACAGAAAATTAGAATTTGGACAAAAGTAATGTCAATGCTTTTCTGTTTAAAATTCTTTGAAGAAGATCTTGAAGTATTTTATACATGAATGCAAAAACTTAAATTGTTTTAGGTTGAGCTTCAGCGTTGCCTGAGTCAGGCTTTCCAGCATTAACTGTCCCGTAGGTGTGTGGTGGGTTGACATGGGTTGGATGCCAGATGCCCACCAAGCTGCTCCATCGCTCCACCTCCTCAACTGGACAGTGTCACAGAGTATCACAGTATCACAAGGTTGGAAAGGACCTCTGAGATCATCAAGTCCAACCTATAACCTAACACTAACACCAACACTAACACCAACCATCATCTAAACCATGGCACTCAGTGCCTCATCCAGTCTCCCTTTAAACACCTCCAGGGTCGGTGACTCCACCACCTCCCTGGGCAGCCCATTCCAATGGCCAATCACCCTTTCAGTGAAGAATTTTTTCCTCATATCAAGCCTAAACTTTCCCTGACGAAACTTAAGTCCATGCCCTCTGGTTCTGCCACTGGTCACCTGAGAGAAGAGACCAACCCCTGCGCGACTACAACCTCCTTTTAGGTAGTTGTAGAGAGCAATGAGGTCTCCCCTGAGCCTCCTCTTCTCCAGGCTAAACAGCCCCAATTCCCTCAGTCGCTCCTCATAGGGCTTGTGCTCCAGCCCCCTCACCATCTTCGTTGCCCTCCTCTGAACACATTCCAGTATCCTAACATCTTTCCCAAACTGGGGGGCCCAGAACTGGACACAATATTCAAGGTGAGGCCTGACCAGTGCCTAGTACAGGGGGACAATAACTTCTCTGGTCCTGCTTACTACACTATTCCTGATGCAGGCCAGGATGCCATTGGCCTTCTTGGCCACCTGGGCACACTGCTGGCTCATGTTGAGCTTCCTGTCCACCAGCACTCCCAGGTCCTTTTCTGCCTGACTACTCTCTAGCCACTCTGTCCCCAGTCTGTAGCTCTGCATGGGATTGTTGTGTCCAAAATGAAGTACCCGACATTTGGACTTATTAAACATCATCCCATTAGAATCGGCCCATCTCTCCAATCTGTCCAGGTCCCTCTGTAGGGCCATCCTACCCTCTAACAGATCAACCCTTCCTCCCAGCTTGGTATCATCTGCAAATTTGCTGATGATGGACTCAATCCCCTCATCCAAATCATCAATAAAGATATTAAACAGGACGGGACCCAATACCATCTTATGGATGGGCGTCACATTGGCCAACTTCCAGTCTTCCGGGACCTCTCCAGTGAGCCAGGACTGCTGAAAGATGATGGAGAGCGGCTTAGCAAGCTCATCCGCCAGCTCTCTCAGCACCCTAGGATGGATCCCATCCGGCCCCATAGACTTATGAGGGTCCAAGCGGCTCAGCAGGTCTCTAACCTCCTCCTGCCCCCATCAACCACTTCAGAGGACCAACTGTCAAGCGAGCTGACAACCTTGTTGTTAAAAGCTGAGGCAAAGAAGGCATTAAGTACCTCAGCCTTCTCTGCATCTCTGGTTACTATATTTCCCTCTGCATCCAACAAGGAGTGGAGGTTGCTGCCGCCCTTCTTTCTGCCATTGATGTATTTATAAAAACTCTTCTTATTGTCCTTAACAGAAGTGGCCAATTTGAGCTCCAGCTGGGCTTTTGCTTCCCTGATTTTTCTCCTACACGACTTAACAACATCCTTGAACATGACCTGACTTACATCCCCTTCCTTCCAACAATGATACATCCTCTTTTTCTTACTTAGTTCCTTCAGAAGTTCCCTACTCATCCAGGCCGGCCGTCTGCCCCTACGACTCTTCTTACAACACACAGGGACAGCCCGCTCCTGCGCCTGCAAAACTTCATTCTTGAAGTATATCCAAGCTTCCTGGACCCCCTTGCCACTAAGAGCTATTTCCCAGGGTACTTTCCTGACCAGTTCCTTAAATAATCCAAAATCTGCCCGCCGAAAGTCCAGCATTGATGTTCTGTTCCTGGCTTTTCCTATTACATTGTTCAGAGAGAACTCAATTATCTCATGATCACTACACCCCAGACATCCTCCGACAACAACATCACTCACCAGCCCATCTTTGTTTGTAAACAGCAAGTCAAGTAGAGCCTCACCCCTGGTGGGCTCACTCACCAGCTGTGACAAAAAGCAGTCCTCAATACACTCTAAAAACCTCCTGGACTGCATCCTCTCAGCAGTATTAAGTTTCCAGCAGATATCTGGAAGGTTAAAGTCTCCTAAAAGAACAAGGGCAGCCGATCTAGAGGCAGCCTCCAGCTGTTTAAACAACAGAAGATCCAAATCCTCCTCCTGGTCGGGCGGTCTGTAGCACACTCCAACCAGGAGGTCAGACTTGACTGCCCCTCTGACTCTTACCCATAGGCACTCAACCTGGTCATCACCGATCTCAACTTCAACAGTATCCAGGATAGAGAAAATGTGACAAAAGATTTGTGGACTGAGATAAGAACCGGGGAGAGATCACCCACCAATTACAGTCACAGAGAAAACAGCCTCGACAGGGGGAAATTAATTTAATGTATTGCTAACCAAATCAGAGTAGATTAATGAGAAATAAAACCAAATCTTAAAAAAAACCTTCCTACCACCCTTCCCTTCTTCCTGGTCTCAGCTTCACTCCTGAGTTTCTCTGCTTTCTCCCCGTGTGTGGCGCAGGCAGACAGGGTATGGGGGTTGTGGTCAGTTTAAGACAATTTCTGCCAATACTTCCTTTTTACACTTTTCCCCTACTCCAGCGTGGGGTCTGTCCTACAGAATACACTCCTCTACAAACTTCTCCAACATATGTCCTCCCAACAGACTATAGTTCTTCCATTAACTGCTTCAGCATGGATCCTTTCTATGTGTCCTTTCCTTGGGGTGGAGTCCTTCAGGCTGATCCAGTGTGGGTGCCCCATAGGGTCACAAATCCTGCCAGCAAACCTGCTGCAGCTTGGACTCTTCTCTCTCCATGGGCTGCAGGTCCTACCAGGAGCCTGCACCATGTGTGGATTTCCCACAAGGTTACAGCCTCTTTTGGGCATCCACCCTCCATGGGCTGCAGGTGGATATCTGCTGCACCATGGACCTCCGTGGACTGCAAGCATGCAGCCTGCCTCACCACGATCTTTTACCATAGCCTGCAGTGGAATTTGTGCTCTGGGACCTGGAGCCTTCCTCACTCTCCTTCACTGACCTTGGCATCTGCACAGTTACTCTCTTGTATCTTGTCACTCCTCTCTTCTGGATGCTGTTGTGTAGCACTTGCCCCTGTTCTCGAATATGTTACCATTGCTAATTGGCTCCGCCTTGGCCAGCAGCAGGTCCGTCTTGGAGCTGGCTGATATTGGCCCCAACAGACACAGGAGAAGCTTCTAACAGTTTCTTACTGAAGCCACCCCTGTAACCCTCTCACTACTGGAGCTTTCCTATGCAAACAATACAAGTTGTTTTGTCCTCTCTCTCTGACTTATCTATGAACATTCAGGGCTCCCCATCTCTGGCATCTGTGTGAACAGAGTTTTCTTCTGTGTGTGTGTGTGTGAGAAAAAGCAGTGTACAGTTTTCCTTACACGTATTCCTTATCTGTAAAAGTAATTTTTTAAAATTCCAAAAATAGTTGTAGACTAGTTTCATTGTCTCTCTAGTGGTGCTTCTTTAAAAAAAAGGCATGTTGGTTTACTTTCATGGCAGAGTTGCAATTCACATTCATTTCCTGCATTAGTGGCATGGAATTAATGACCTATTAAGAATTTGAAATTTTTTCAAAGCTTTTTGTTAAAACATAAGAGTAGCTGGAATATCTATGATGTGCATCTGTGGTGCTGAGAGCATAACAATATTTCATATTGGTGGAGGAAGCTTCCTTAATTTTGAGCCATTAAAATTCTCTTTAAAAATTCTGAGTAGTGGTAGTTAGGTACTTGACTGCATATTCTTCTGAGGGTAAAAGTGACTTTCTAAGAGCTTGGCTGAAAAAAACACTAAAGAGTAATGCAGAGTAGGAAAAACTGCAATAGCTACTGTTTTCCTTATGATTTGTGTTTTACTTACCGGAATGAGCTAATGTGCAGATTAGAATTTGTGATTTAGATTGGCCTGTTACGCAGCAGGTAAATTCATTATAGAAATGTGATTTACGTGTTTTTAGGATACAGGGATTAAGTCATTTCTATATCTGTTGTTTTTGTGGGTTTTCCAGGCATGTTGAAACAACTGGAAGAATAATTGTTTGCAGGTCGTCTTTAAATAAGAAGTTTGGAGATTCCAAGCAAATGCTTGGCACGTGGTCAAGAGCAGCAGCTTTTTAATTGCTGTCTGACAAAGATCTTACTAAGGAATTGTGTTCATCTGCTAAGTGTGTCCCCAGTGTCATCATCAAACTTTTGGAGCACATACCAAAGACAGTTCTTTTAGGCTATGCTGCTGAATGAAATGAATGCTAGTCTGACTGTGTAAATGGTAGAGTGACTATTCTCTGTTGAACCAAAGACAGGCTTTAATGTTCTCATAAAAGTGTTAAAATATTAAGAAAATGTAATTACATAAAAATACTCTATTTTCATTTATTTGCAGTAGTCTGTTACAGGTGGATTTAATTTCACCCTGCCCTTGTCTGTTCAATGTATTCTATATAGACCATATCCACACTGTGTTCCTTTGACCACATTATTCTCCCTGCCTGCATCCTGCAGTAGGTGTCTCCATGTTTAGAGGTATCTACTGAGTTTTGCCATTGCAAACGTTACCTCTTGTCATCATTCCTCTACTGTTTCATATATTTAGTTTGAGATATTTTCTTAGGGCGCATTTGTTTGGTTTGGGTATAATTTTGGACATTGAAGATTACTTATGAGTTTTCAGTGACACCGGGAAGGTAGAACTATACAAAAAGTAGCTAAAAGTGGTTTGGATATCTTTAAAGTATGCATATATTTGTCTTTTATACCATTATCATATCCTAGAATACTGTGTTGCCTATTAAAAATTGAAATTTTATTCTCTCTCCCTCCCCTCCCCCCTTCTCCCCTGACAATTTAACAGGAAGCTGAATTTCAGTCACTAAGAGAAGCTCTCTCCTTTGTGTCATTAATTGATGGATATTACAGACTAACTGCAGATGCCCACCATTATCTCTGTAAAGAAGTAGCACCGCCATCAGTCCTTGAAAATATCCAAAGCAACTGCCATGGACCAATTTTGTAAGCAATTTTTTAGCAATATAGCAAGGTGATCTTATTTTTGAGAGATCAGCTTTAGTTGACTGTGAACCATAATGAACATCTTGAAATGTGTATTTATTATGCTTACGTAACATAAAATGCTTTTCATTTTTCCTCTTACTTTTCACTTTGCAAAATATAATGCATTCTTGACATGTGATAAATAAAGGGAAACATTCTGGTTTTAATTTCCTTCCCTTAGAATTCTTTTTTTCTTCAAGTGAGACAGGCAGCAGCATCATGATGCTGATTGTATTATAGTTACTGCCATGGCAGCAACATACCGTGTCATAGCTACATGATCTCAGGTTTTCACTGCAGCCGCTATCAGTTATGTTAGCTGAGTTACCAAGAGGAAAGAAGGAAAATTCAGATAACATTCTCTTCAGTATTTGAGCAAGGATTGTAGTAACTGGTAGCTATATAAATTGGAGGTTTTGTTTGTTTGTAAGGAATGCTAGTTTCTTTGCTTTCTTTGTTTTTTGGTTTTGTCTCTTTTTTTTAGAGGAAGAATTTAGTAACTTCATTTTTTTAAAACTTTTTAAAATAATTCGTATACTATTGTGTATTGTTTGCTGAAACACACTTAGAAGTGTTTTGTTAGGCAGGACAACATGGGGATTTGCTTTAGCTACAGAAAGCTTGGAAGTTGATATATGCAAGATATATTGCATGAAACTAACACTGTATACTCAGCTAATACAGAACAGTTCTGTAAAATTCCCAATGAAAGAAAGAGTATAAGTGCCATAACATTCAGAATAGATTAAGGAGGAGAGGGATGGAGACGTATAAATTTCTAATCACATTTCTTACACTAATGACTAATACTGGATATTGACCTTTATTTAGGGCTATTCAGAAGGATTTGCAATGGATCTAGACCTTTCCAAGCCGTTCTGTTCCTTGTTCTGTAAGATAGATAGAAATAGCCAGTTAAAAAAGGTTTTAATTTCAGCACTTGTTTTTTGTTATCCCTTTCCCAAGTTAAACCTAAATTTTATGCACACGCAAATATTTCAGCTTTTTTATTAGGCATTTTTATTACAGCTTCTTTTATAATGGGTGTTGGAAGTTGTATCATAAGCCTAGGGGGATGTTGTGGTTTTGAGTGATTGCCGTCACTGGGAGCCCACCACGGTTTTGGCTACTGAAATTAGCCAGGTCAGGGCTAAACTGTGACAGGGGAATATATTTTTTTAAGGCTGTAACATTTCAAATAAATAATCATGGTGGCTTTAATAGTAATAACTTCTAATATACTGCTTTTTACAAAAGCAGCTAGTCTGAATATTAGAAAATAAAGGGACAAAAAGATTGACTTAAAGCTGTAAAAAATTGCGACTTTGAATTGTTCTTGTATTAGATATTTGATAATAGTGCTCATTAGCCAATCTCTGATATTCCTGGATTTTGAAATTATGCAATATTAAACATTTTATTTTTGCTGTAGCATGGACTTTGCTATCAGTAAACTGAAGAAAGCGGGTAATCAGACTGGTTTCTACGTTCTTCGTTGCAGTCCTAAAGATTTTAGAAAATACTTCCTCACCTTTGCTATTGAGGTTTGTATTCTGCATTAGATAGTACCTGCATAATTGTTATTGCCTATAATAATGAGCATGGGATGTTCAGTAAACAGTTGTGTTCTTCAGAATGTTTGTCTGATGTGCATATTCTATAGCTACTTCTGACACATTGCCCGATTTTCAGAGTCTTGTAAGAAACATAATAATACTTGTAAAGAATTGCTAATGACACATACTATATGACTAGGAGAACAAGGCAGATGGAGGGAAGAGTGCTTGAGAGTTCTGGGAATGCTAACATGGCTGTTGGGATTGTAGTAAATGTTTGGGTGGTGGTGCAGTTTGGGATTTTTTTTTTCACCTTAAGATTTGGCGTTTTTTAAGTTGGATATTTTCCTGGGATTTCTTACCCCATCATACTCCCCACCTGAATAAGACTTAGTTAGATTGCATATACAGCTCCTGGTGATCTGAGAGTGTCTCTCCTTCACAAGTTCTTCTGGGTTTGGATCCAATCTCCATCCCCAGTGCTGGGTCACCCAGGTTATTTGGCAGCTGTTATGTCAACACAGGTCTCCCACTGGATATCTGGTGTTCACGAGAGTGAGAGGCACTCTTGAAATTCAATTCTCATGTAGCTAAAGAACCAGTCTCCTCTGTGAGACTGCAGTTAGTGATAATACAGTACTTTAATATTGCTGTTACATAATTGCACAATATTGTTCCAAGGGTGGGCTTCTCTAATGAAATTAATAGAACTGCCTTTGGGTTTTTAACTGGGGAAGGTAAAGCAGGGGTTTTCATGCTTGTTTGCAGCAAGTGGGCAAGTTCACTAAATGCTGTCAGAGATACTTCGTCATTTTCAGAGACGTATATAATGTAGATGTGTGGATAGAGAAATACAGAGCCATTTTAAGATCAGTTTCACGAAAATTTTGTCCAGTCAGTGAAGTGTGTTTAGTAGGGAATTTTTTAAACTAAGAGCAAGCTTAGATAGTCAGGCTTTTGAGTTAAGAATCCCATTACTGACCTAGCCACATTGGTGGTGTTGTCCTGATTCTTTCTGGGCAAGCCATCAGAAGACTGTTTAGATTCAGAATTTGTTGGAACATTTTCCGCAGTGTTGACATGAAGGGCCATGAGAGCACTATTAAGAGCTCCTCTTATGTAAGAATGTTTAACGAGATCTTTTCAAGAGTCATTGTAAAAATAAATCAATGTATATTGAGAATCTGTGTTAGGAACTAATTGCATAGAGCTGTACTATATAGATGACAGAAAAATAGAAATACAACTGAGATCTCTAAATGCTTGCTGAAAAAAACACAGATCATGACTATTTGGTCTATTGCTTTCAGCAGCACTCTGTTTTTATATTGCCCCGTATATAAGAAGCTTTCGTTACTAGCTCTGAAGGATTTTTCCTAGGATCCATTATCTGTTTTCTGAACTCCATCTTTGCAGATTTCATAACATTTGTTTATCTTAGCATCAACATGGTAATTCCAGTGATGGGAGTACAATCATGTTTTCTGAGAATCAACGTTACATAGTGAGAACAAAATAGCAAGTTATGGTAATATTTTGCTGAAGAATTCTTTCTTTAATTAGCAGTGCTGTGTATTTAAATAAACTTTTAAATACTGAATATTGATAAATATTATTTTTAATGTAAAAAATCCCTCCAGCGTGAGAATACCACTGATTATAAGCACTGCTTAATTACGAAGAATGAGAATGGAGAATACAATCTTAGTGGAACCAAGCGAAGTTTTGGTAATCTTAAAGATCTGTTGACCTGTTACCAGACAGAAACTGTCCGTTCAGACAGCATAATTTTCCAGTTCATCAAATGCTGTCCTCCAAAACCAAAAGGTAAGAGACAGATTATGTCTAAGCAGAAGGGTTTCTAACTTTTAGATTAAAGGTTTAAAACTAAGTTAACATTAAATGACTCTTGTGTAGGCAGATATATGTGTTTGTGTGGGTTTTTTTTAAATGTCACTGACATATTTGCTCATCTTCTTAGTCATAAGTTTCCATCCTAGTGTCTGACAAATTGTATTTGTTCTTGATGACCTTCCAGATGATTTAGAAGTAAAACTGGTTTGTTAATGGCAGTGGATTGTGTGCAACAGGGTTTCTTCTGTCAATTATTTCATATCTTGAGAAGAGCTACTAAATGTATCATTTCTCACTGCGGGTGGTTCCATAAGGAATGGAATCAACAATGGCAGTGTATTTGTTTCATTTTTTATTGATATCCTAGCTGAATTATGCAAAGACTGCAGTGTGATTTCAACTTCTCTTTAACACTGAAAACCACACGTGGAATAGAGCTCCTGCCTGTGGAGTAGAATTTTTGCAAATTTACATTAAAGCTTTTTGACTAGCTTTGATATTCATAGTGTCTTTCTCCGTTATAAATTCTGATGTCTTCCCTTTTTGTGCTATTTACAGTTAATATTAGCCTTTGTCTCTAAGTCCCTATTTCAAAAATAACTTGAGAAGACAGTCTATTTGATGTCACGTTTATCACTGTCAACTTTGATTGAAATTAGCCAGTGGATTCAAAAACGTAGAAAAGAGGTTTGGCAAATAAATGTGTGCATTGCTGAGAATAATTTTATTACCGTATTTCCACTGAAAACAAATGTTAATACATCAGAATTAAAAATTGTTTGATAATATATTCGCACATACATGCGCACACGTACCCACAAACATGTACCTATCAGCTTTCGTTTTACTGACAGACCTGCTCTACATCATGGTGAGCCTTTTTTGAAAATCACTCTGGTAGACTTAAGGCAATGAGGATCACTAAAGTGCTGCTGGGGCAAAAATACATAAAAACTTTGAAGAAGGATATGCATGTCTTATGCATGTTATAAAGTCATTCTGGTAAAGAAGAAAGTGACTTATACCCTCCTTTCCACCCCTGATTATTTTTCCTAATACATCAAAAGTTAAAATATGGAAGGAGGCAGAAATATTTTCAGAATGTTTGTCAAAAGTAGGAGTACTTAAGAAACTTAAAATAGCTGAGTGAACCTGAATGTTTTTGCTGATGAGAAAGAAATCAGACTTAGTATTTCATTAGACAAATTTAGTATCCTTTTTCATAAACTGTTCTTGCTGCGATATCTTCTTTTTTGTTGGATTAACAACTTCTTATTAATAATTTTTCTGAAATAATACTGTTTAGTGTTGTATTTTACAAATATACCTTTTTTTCTTTTCCCTGCCATTTTTCTTCTCCCAGATAAATCGAATCTCTTAGTGTTTAGAAGCAATAGTGTTTCTGATGTACCTTCATCACCTACATTACAGAGACACAATAATGTCAACCAGATGGTCTTCCACAAAATCCGGAATGAGGACTTAATATTCGTAAGTTTTATTACTTGCTTCTTCCAATACTGATGGTTGGTTTAATGCACACTGAGTTTTAAAAAAATCAATATTAAAGAGCCTTATCAGTGCTAGGAGATTTTGCTGTAACCTTTTTTTAGTTAGAATTGCAAGGGAAAAGTACTAATTCTTTAATTTCCATGAATACAAATAATCAGGATTATTTTTTTTAAATAAGAATTATCCTTTTGACTGCCATAGCAGTTCACTTCTAGGAATGTCTATACACATCTTCATACAGCAATTCGTGCCTCTGATTCTTGCAGCAGTTTTCTCAGGTCCTTGAGGAGTCGGTAAAAGATAAAGGATTAAGCTGTTTCTGATACAGTTGCTTTATATGTGTATTACTTAGGATGAATGTTTAAGAAATCTGTTGTAAAACAGGTAGAGATTTCTGTTTTTTTTCCCATATATATCCATCTGGTCTTTTAGGAGGAGAGTCTTGGACAAGGCACGTTTACTAAGATTTTCAAAGGTATAAGGAAAGAAGTGGGAGACTATGGCCAACTCCATCAAACTGAAGTTCTTTTAAAGGTGTTGGATAAAGTGCACAGGAATTACTCAGAGGTCAGTGTGATTGTTGACTGCTACGTAACGTTTGTCCATGCTATGTTGAATATTACTTTTCTTACAATAACGAGTATTTGTTGTATCGTAGAGGGTTGTATGTTGAATCAGGCTTATTCTCAGCCTTGCAACACTGGGAAGATAGATGTTAAGACTGGCTTTGGGAAAGGCACCTGCTTGCTTTGTTTGCCCTTGCCCCACTGTCTGCCAGAGAATTTAGAGCTTCCCAGTGAAAGACAGAGAACAGTTTCTTTGTACAAAACAAGCACCACAGGACAGGTGATAGGTCACAGAATTATCTTTACCAGCACATTCAGATGGGATACCATCATTTATGAAAAACTACTGGTAGACTGTCTTTAAGGTTCTAGAGTCATGCTGATTCTCCAGTAAAATCAACATTTCATATGAAGTCATAAAAAATCAGAAGTGTTTTTCCATGAGAAGCACTTGCCATATATTGAATCATCCATGTGCACTTGGGCTTTTCACTGTTTGAGTGAAGCTAAGAGTAAGTTTTTTAAAAATTTTAAAAATTTCTGAAGAAATAAAAGCATCTGAAACCTTCTTGACAAGGTTAGGTAAGGTCTCGCAGAAGTGGATGAGTGATAATATTTCTTGTTTTATTTCTTCATAGCACATTATTAAGTTACAAGTTGAAAGCTGAATAGTGGATTATGAAAGAGTGAATTGGAAACTGAATAGTGTGTCATGAATTTGTCTGCTGTTTACTTTAGTTAACTGACAATGGAAGAAAATGTTCTTTTTTAAAATGTGAAGATACAGGAAAAGAGATTGTTAACCTCTCTGGAATGTGGATTATCAATTATTGGAGAAAAAAAAAACAAAACAGACCTTAAACAACCACCAAAAATATAAAATATGTTACACGCGGTCTTTGCAGTGAGATGGAAGTTGAACTGGTTTTAAAAATGCTCATGATTTTAATAAACATATTAAAAATCATGTAATTTTTTGTTTTGTTTTCACTTATATTTTTTCTGTCTTTAATATTTTGAGGTTTTGTTTTGACTGATATTCTTTTTCAATCTCTCTCCTTCCTCGAAGTCCTTCTTTGAGGCAGCAAGTATGATGAGCCAGCTTTCATACAAACATTTGGTGTTAAATTATGGAGTCTGTGTGTGTGGAGAGGAAAGTAAGTAGAAATTAATCCTCCTCTTGTACTGGTTTTATACTGCTGTCACTAGTTTTCCATTGTTTCTGGGCAAAAGCAGGGGGAAAAAGCAAACAAAGCAACCCATCACACTATAGCTGGCCTGGTTCTGGCCAGTTCTGGCTAGTCATTGCTGCAGGATTAGTCTTGGTGCCTGAGAACTAGTTAATATCGTGATAAAAAAGAAAATGGAAAAATTGTGTAAATACAGTCAATGTGAGTAGTAACTTCTGTAAATGACTCAGTCACGTCTGTTCTATCTGAAAATCTTACTTTGGAGAAGTTTTGCTGAACTTCTGAAACAAGCTTTTGAAATGCCAGAAAATACACACCTCTGCATAGTATTCAGCTATGGTTAGCTAGGAAAGATTGAATTAGAGTGGATTCTGTATCAAGAATTGCTTCTCTTAGGAGGCTGGAAAAGACACAGCAGCACTGTGTTTTGCCAATAACTTGTTACACCAGTTTGTTTGCAACAACGGCCACAGATATGTTTTCTAGCTTATGCATGTTCAGGGATTATATATAAAATTTCGGCTAGATTCAGTGTATAGGTAAAAGAAAAAATTACTTGAAGGTGTGTATTGGCTACTTATTTCTCCTTTAGATCACAGTTGCCAGTTGCCCTTTATTTCTGAAGGCAAGAAATGTATTACAGTTCACTAAGAGGCAGTTACTAAGAAATAGGAAGAGGGGCTATTATTTTATCTGTGGGTACAGATCTGAAGAAAATTGCTTCTCATAATTGTAAAAAAAATAATTTTCTATCTATAAAACGGATTTTTTATAAAAATCAATTTATTTATTATAACCAAATATAACCAGTAGTTTCCAGTATCTTTAGAGTCTAAATGGGAAGCACTTCAATGTGAGCAAATTGCAGCTGAAGGCATGTTTAGTCATGCAATTTGAAATTACTGTACTGGAACTGATGAAGACTGTGTAGCACTATGAAATAGTGCTGGAGGACTGCATAAAGGCATGTCATATAAATATGCATTTTTTTGAGTGCAAATACTAGTCTTTTAAAGAAGAGCATCTCTTGTCAGCAAAGTATCATAGTTTTCACTAAGAATATAGATTGTAAACAGCTATGAAATGAATTACTTGAATATTATTTGGCTCACTACATTGATATTGCTGTACATTGCTGTGATTTATCAGAAGTCACATGATTTATTGTGCCTTACAAGTAGGAGGTGGAAGGATGCTCACTGGATTTGTTAAGGTGGAACTCTGTTCTGTGGAAAAAAAAATAGTAAATGTAGTAATTTTGCACTTTGAGAAGAGGTTAGGCAAACTACCACACCCTGTAGAATTATAAAGAACATAGAATATTTCTCACAATACTCAGATGTTGTATAGCTTTGAATTTATAGTTAGTTCACCAGGAAGGTATTAAAAGAAAGAGATGGAAAATACTAGAGTAATGAATTTGTCCTGAAACTCCATTATTTGTTATTTTGTTATTGGGGTTTTGTTTTAATTGTAAACTCTTTTTACCATTTTAAATCAGACATCCTTGTACAAGAATATGTAAAATTTGGATCCTTGGACACATATTTGAAAAAGAACAAAAATGTTATCAATATCTTGTGGAAGCTGGAAGTAGCTAAACAGTTGGCATTAGCCATGCACTTTCTGGTAAGTAGTTTATTCTTCAGTTTTGTTAATGGCTGAATTCAAGTGTTTCAGACTGGTGCATGTAGAAGATTGACATATTACCCTGCTTCTAGAAACTCCGGAGGGTATTTGAAAAGAGTCTGGGCGTATACCAGATAGCTAGTGGATAGCCAAGGACAGACCTTTGTTATCTTGCATAAAGTGTAATTGAATTTCCCATTCTTTTTTAATACTTTGTTTTAGTGTGAAATAAAAATATATTTCCAGTAAAAACAGTTTTGTTTTTTTTTTCCCCAGGAAGTCTTTCCTGGTTTTCCGACATCAGAACGTTATGCTGAACTTAAAACTATTTCCTGGTAGTGTTAGTAGTTAATGACTGGGAGGGGAAAGCCTTGTACTGTCTGTACTGCTAGTACGTTCTTTGTGTGCTTGAAGTCCTAATGTTACGGTCTGTTTAATTCAACGTGAAGTCTGTTATTCGAAACAGGGTATGTGAGTTGATGAATCTTTCCTTTAACAGAGTTTAAGTGGATCATACTGGTGGATCAGTATTCTGAGTTAATACACATCAAGTAGTTTGAAAACTTTCAGTAGGTAATTAAAATGAATGAAAATTGACGAGAAACTGTAACTCTGAGAGGAACTTGTGAAATGTCGGAGATTTGATCAACATAAGCTATAATCATTATTTTATTTGCTGATGTTTCCCTCATGTACTATATTGGTTTTTAAATACATCTCAACCATGAAATTTTTTTGTCAGTATGTAAAAGATGCATTTCTGTTCATAGGAGGATAAAGGCCTTATTCATGGGAATGTTTGTGCGAAAAACATCTTGCTTATCAGAGAGGAAGACAGGAAATCTGGAAACCTTCCATTTATAAAACTAAGTGATCCTGGCATCAGTATTACAGTTTTGCCAAGAGATAGTGAGTCTTTGTGTCAGCTTTCTTGTTTAATGGGTCTGAATTGAAAAATAGGGTGTTTTTTTTTTTTTTTGTTTTCCGGGTACTATCCAAGGTACTTCTGTTTTTAAGTTCTTTCTTCTGTCATTTTAAAAAAAAATCTGCAATCCTCATCAGCAGTTTTGAGTGTCCCTTGTTTATTAGCAAATAGGTACAGGAAATACAGCCACAGTTCTGCATTGTATGAGGGTTTCTTTTTTTTTCCTGCTGTTCTCATTTTCAACTTTTTTTCACTGGTGATACTATTAACGTGCTATAACATACCATGAGAAGGTCTGTTGCACCTGCAGGTAGCTGCTGGACTTAGTATCCTGTTATTGATCAAGATTAAGTTGTGTTTTATTGTTTGGTTAAGCTTTCAGTGCTGAAAATAAATGCACTTTTGAAAATGTTACCTGGCAGTTGAAAATCTCCTCAGTGCATTTCCTGGTGAACTCCTGAAGCTACTTGATGATGCTTAAAAAAAAAGGAGTGTCACCTGGCATTGGGGCTGTTTTAATGCTTAATAAACAGCAAAAATCATTAAATGAAAGGAAATTAAAAGTGTGTGCAAGTTTCTTTCGCTAATAACACTGAAGGAACCTTACTAATCTTTACCTAGTCTTTTAATCATTTTGGAAAAATGAACACACTTCATATTTTGTGATTTTATATATGCAAAAAAAAATGCATCTAAAAGACTATAAGCAGTGTAGCATCATTATTTTTCGATAAACTACTTAAACTCCTCCCTTTTTTACATGAGAAGCCTACATTAATCTTATAAGATCTTGTTTTAAGGAGTTCTAAATCTACATCAGTAAAATAACTATATTTTAGCTTATTACTAGAATTCATATGAAAAGTTTAAAAATCAGATAGTAAGAAATTCCTTGTTATGACTTTGTTTGCTGTGCTGTTATATGCCAACCACTTACAAAGTACTTTTTATTCTTTGCCATCTAGTTACTATGTAGTAGCTACTAAATCTTGGTAATATTAGAAGAAATACAGAATTTGGAGCAAAAATATAGTGTGGAAATTACATTAGGGCCGTTTTATAACATGAGACTCATTTTGCAATAAAACTAATGGTCATCCATTCTGATTCATAAATACTGGTTTTGTGTATATTGTGTAGCTTTTTGTAGGCAGGAACAAAAACTTGGAATGGTAATAAAAGCACACTAAAGTAATTTTTAATTAAATAAGTTATAGAATTTTCTGGTTTTATTATTCTTACTAACGTGGTGTTTCCCTTACATGATTGCACAGTTCTTCTTGAGCGAGTACCATGGGTTCCACCTGAATGTATTGAGAATCCCAAACAATTGAGCCTAGCCACAGACAAATGGAGTTTTGGTACTACTTTGTGGGAAATCTGCAGTGGAGGAGACAAACCTCTGAGTGCACTGGATTCTTCAAGAGTACGTATTACTGGGTCTGCAGTCGTAACAGCTCATTGGACCCTTCTCATTTAGAACATCTGCTGTTGTAACTGTAGCAGTATGGTGTGATGTGTGGTGTGGCCCACAACCACTGTAGGAAAAGGACACTTTTCCTGGTAGATAATGACCAGAACTAATGATTTGGGGTTTGATATTGTGTTATTTGTTTTGATTTTTATGGGCACAAAGTACAGTGTTGCCAGTATTGTTCATTCTTCTGTTGCTTAGTTGCAACAGTGTATTATGTTAAACAAAAAGTGTTCCTAATGATGTACATGGATTTTAATTGGAATTATTATGGTAATAGAACATCTTAAAAACCGTAAGACCATGTGTTGCAGACAATTTTACTGTTTTAGTTAAACCAGAAATGTTATCTCAACTAGGGCCAAGGGGTAGAAGAGAAACACATTCCATAAAAATATTATTTCTTATGTATTTGCTTCCTTGGTTGGATTATTTCCTTTACTATGCTACAAACAGATTTGTAGTACCATTTTTATAAATGGACTATTACCTTCTTACAAAGCCTGATTTGGATTCTGAGTTGTTGTAATCAGCTCTTACTGTAAGCTCCAAGGTCCACCTAAATGTAACTTACAGTTATCTGGGTATTTCAGAAGTTGCCCCCCTCTCTTGTACTAATCCACATTATTTCGTAATACTCCTGAGGCTTTTTACTTCTGGAGGAGATCGGATGACTCACAGGTGGATGGAATTTTCTGTTGGATCCATCCATCTGAGGTTTTATGAAACTGCTAATGAAGGAGACAGTCTTTCTTATTGTTTTGCTCTGTTATCTTCCACCAGTAACTGACTGGGAATTTCTGAACTGATTGCTCTAAATTATGTCTATCTTGCTACATTTGGAGTCTTGGCCTTTGATCAGATTTGGTGAGATAACAAGACAAGGTTGAGAGCTGGTTTGGTTGGTTGGTTGGTTTTTTTGCTGATCTGTTGCGTATATTAAGGCTTCTGCGACTCTTCATGTTAGTATATTAAAATGGCTTTTATCTATTTAATTCCAGAAACTACAGTTTTATGAAGACAGGCACCAGCTTCCTGCCCCCAATTGGACAGAACTAGCAAACCTTATAAACAACTGTATGGATTATGAGCCAGATTTCAGGCCTTCATTTAGAGCAATTATACGTGACTTGAATAGTTTGTTCACTCCAGGTGAGTCTGTGATACAATAACACATTAGACAAAAAGAACCCTGATTCCTATTGGTTCATTTTTATACAATGCCTTCTTTTAGGGGTGTTGACCCACAACCACTCTCCAAAGCAGCCCTGTATATCTAAGTTCATAAGGACACTGTTTCTGCTTTTTAGTTTGTTCTGAAAGAGAACACATTAAAAGTTAGCATTTTTGTTCAAAGCAGTGTTCTAGCTTGATTAATGTCTATCCCAAACATTCTAGTCTCGTAACCAAGTATGTTATGTTTGTGACTGTCTTTGTTTTTTTGTCTCAATAAAATAAATAGGTATTTTTCTTTTTTTCCAAGTGGAAGACACATGTTATCACAAGCCCTTGTGAAGTTTGCTTTTCTCCCCTCTGCAGTAGTGGGATTGTTACAGAATAGTTGTTAAATTTGATGTACGATAACCCTGCAAAAACAAAAACCAGAAAATTAAAGCAAGGCATGCTGTGAGTCAAGGGAAAGTAATCTGGCTTTTTTATTGTACACCTTTGTCTTTGACTAAAAATTACTACATAGAAATAAAGGTGTTTGTTAATATTCTATTGAGTTTGCGGTATGCCAAGCAAAGGTAGAACATGCCATGATTACAAGTTTCTTCATTCTCCTATTCACTTCTCTGTGCCTCCTCCTACTCTTCAGACTATGAGCTATTGACAGAAAGTGATATGTTGCCAAATATGAGAATCGGAGCACTTGGATTTTCGGGTGCTTTTGAAGATCGAGATCCAACACAATTTGAAGAAAGACATCTGAAGTTTTTACAGCAACTTGGCAAGGTAGGATGTTTCAAAATTCTCTAACTCACTAGGAAACAACTATTTTTTTTCACTTATCTTCCAATGACTCCATATAACTTATTTACATTGAAACTTATGTTAGAGAAATAGAATTATTTCAGTCATATCTGACCACACTGTGCGGTTCCTTTTATATCTTTCTTCAATTTCACAATATCATTAGGTAGAACAAAGACAACTGACCTGCACAATGAATCCAGTGACACTGAAAGACTAAAATATTTTTCAGTGATGCTGCATCTGACATAGTCTTTTTTTTTAAATACTTAGTATTCATTTTAAATACTCCAGAGCAGTCTTGCATAGAGCTAGTGTGTTTTGGTTTCTTTATGCGTACGTATTCTGAGAAATATGAATATATAGACCCCAAGTTCAGTAATATCTTAAATTTATATGTAGATCTTGAATTTCTCAGGCTCTGCAAATCAGCTTTTGGTTACTAGTTTTGCAAGTCATTGCAGTCTGTCTATGTGAAAGCATGCTTAGGCAGATGCCGAAGAGCAGCTGGCAGATTTCACCAAGTACAATTTTTCCAGAATGGTTCCTTGCTATTCTATATCATTTATAGACATGATAGCTATATATTCCTTTGGCTCCAAGTACTAATGAAAGGAAGCAAGTGGAACTTCATGAAGAAGGGGTAGAAAATTAATGGACATCATTCTCGTTCCTTGTCCTCATTTCCTCCCATGCTCCCATCCTTTCATAGAAGATGTTTCTTACTCTTATAGAGTGGCTATTTGTGATTCTGCATTCTTCTCTTGGGGAGATTTTGTGGCATTTCACTTACATAACTGATTGTCATCAGCTTTCTGTTAATTACGAGAAGCACTGAGACAGTATGAACAAGCACCAAGAAGTAGGCAATGATGTGGACTTGTTTTTAACTCGGGTATTTCCATTTGTGATCTAGGGAAATTTTGGCAGTGTTGAGATGTGCCGATATGACCCACTGCAAGATAATACTGGAGAGGTGGTGGCTGTGAAAAAGCTACAACATAGCACAGAAGAGCATCTTAGGGACTTTGAAAGAGAAATTGAAATACTTAAATCTCTGCAGCATGATAACATCGTTAAATACAAAGGAGTATGCTACAGCGCAGGTATGTGCTATATTGAATACATCTTCAGGTGTACACCTAAATGTGCATACTGAGAAATTCAGAGAGGTTAAGTATCACTGACTTGTCCTAACTATACGAGAATCAAAGGAAGTAGTGTCTGTCATATACTCACTACAAGATGGACGTTTTATTCAGTCAGCTCATTACATGATTTGATTGACTGGGAGAAAGTGCCATTTTGAATAATTACCCAGTTTCTTTATTCAAAGCATGAAAGTTTTCCTAGAAAAGAATTTAGAGTTGAGAGGGAAAATGCCGCTGTTTTGTAACTGTTTTCTGCTCAGTGCAATATCTGAGAGTGGATATTACCAGTTCTTGTATAGCCTATACAGTAAAAGACTAGACAGGAAATAGTTTCAGAAACAGTTGTGTTTGCGTGAATTGAAAGCATGGGTTGTCTCCAGGATCTTACTGGAAAAAGAAAAATTTTGAGTTCAAAATCAGATGAAGTTTTTTAAAAAGGTAAAATTGCTGACCAGTTGATGTCACTTGCTATTCTGAGTTTCATCTCCGCATTAAGGTGGAATTACATAAACACAGTTATACACATGTGGCACTTTTACTTTGCTTTAGCAACAGTAGCTAAAGCATTGATGAGATGATCTTAATCAATAATGCTCTGTATATCAAGCCTATTCACATTATTGTTGTGTTTAAACGGCATTTCCTGAACAAATGCAATTAACTAACATGTGAAAAATTGTATAGTGATCAACACATAATAAATCAGGCTTTCAGTATTGGGACTATTTTACTTTACTTTTGAAATATTTACAAATGTCTATGAATAAAACTTGTCAATGGAAAAATGATAGAAAAATTAAGTGTATGTTTTTGTTTTGTTTGAAAAGGCCGTAGGAATCTCAGATTAATTATGGAATATTTACCATATGGAAGTTTACGAGATTATCTGCAGAAACACAAGGAGAGGCTGGACCACAAAAAGCTTTTGCTGTATGCAACTCAGATATGTAAGGTAGGAAATTTCAGATTTTTAAATTTTTAGACAAATTTGTCTCTTTGGTCTTGTCTCATTTGAATCAAGTAAAACAATCACCGCTTGTTTTGAGCTGCTAGCACCACATAACCTTCAAAAGTAGCAATACATATTAATGTACTCAAGAACTGGACAAACTTCTGGGTATCTTAATACAGGATGCTATGACTGGCCTATCTGCTGAATGAGGCAGACTATACTCCCATTTATTTTTGTTAATTTTATAGTTTGCTTAGCTTACATTTCATTCATAATAATGAAAACCTCTTTTCTTCCTAGTGAGAGACAAAATAAAATTTTGCAGGAGTTAATATACTCAGCCAAGCAAAATGTTCATGTCATACTGGAACTGATTTTTCAGAACTTGAATGTTTAGATGTAAAACCACTGTAACAGCAGGTATATATATTTAAGAAATTTACTTTAAACTGTAGATAATACTGGCTTATTTAACAGGAAGACTAAAGATAGATGATTTCTGAATGAAGAATGACATGTAGATAACACTGTAGTAAATTATTTGCTAGTCTCAAAGGTTGATACTGGACATCCTTCACAAAATTCTGAAAAGGGAGGAAAACTGATGTTTATTGTTATAGCTTATTTAAAGAGCGCTTATGCCTGCCTGAGTCTTATTCTGTTATTATGCTTTAAATACAAGAAACTACAGACAATTTAGATTTCGTTGCAAGTGAGTTAGTTGGGGGAAAGAAAAAGAAATAAGGCAAGGAG
Organism: Tapera naevia; assembly: GCA_033556795.1. Classification (NCBI taxonomy): domain Eukaryota; kingdom Metazoa; phylum Chordata; class Aves; order Cuculiformes; family Neomorphidae; genus Tapera; species Tapera naevia. Next base: position 2,371,432 of record JAUMJJ010000016.1, read on the forward strand.
AAGAAAGGAAAGGGGAGAAAAAGACACCCTGCACACCCTCAAGATATGTACCAGAAATATATTGAAATTGCTTTCCTCAGCATCCACATCAAAGACATTGAAACAGTGGGTTGTTTAAAATTAATGAATATTCTTCAGGGTGTGTAGCCCATAGGTATTCTTATGCCTGCTAATTGTGCCCTGCCACATTCAGACCAGAAGACTTTCCTTCTACAATATCTACAGAAAAGACAAGAATCAGGCAAGAAAGTCTCTGCTAGTGCCAAGTTCTTCCCCAGGCATTCAAACTTTGAACATAAATGGATCATTCTCTGCCTGAAACTCAAGTGACTCAGTGAACTTTATAGCTTCTGAACCTGGGGCACATAAAGAAGAATGCTGCATGCACCTTTAGCAGCTGATTTGACCTAGTTGTATGCTCTACTGAACCAAGGCTAGCTAAGTGGGTGGTCTCCATAAAAAAACTCCATGATGGGCAAGCAATGTGGAGTGAGTTTCAAAAGCAGAAAATGTTTATAAGTCTGTGGCAAATGTCAATCTTTTCGCAGAGAGAAGGATCAAATACGTGACCATCCACTGAAAGAATGTTAAAAAAGCCCTCTGATTTGTGCCTCCAAAAAGAACAACTCATTCTCCAGTAACAGGCATAAGAAATTATCTCAGTGTTATTTCTGCAACAAAATAACTCTTATTATCAGTGCTGGTGAGTCTTCTTTCAAGCAAGGACCTGGAAGAGTAGAGGGGTGGAATCATCTTGGTCGACCTGCTGGCCATGCTTCTTTTGATGCAACCCAGGATATGGTTTGCTTTCTGCACTACAAGTGCACGTTGTTGGCTCACGTCCAGCTTTTCATTCACCAGTAGGGATGTTCTTAGGCCTTTCATCCCTAAGCCTATATTGATACCTCTGACCGAGGTGCAGGACCTTGCACTTAGCTTTGTTGAACCTCATGAGATTCATGTGACCTGTGACCCCACTTTTCAAGCTTGTCCAGATCTCTCTGTACGGCATCCCATTGCTCAGGCGTGTGAACACATCACTCAGCATGGTGTCATCTGCAAACTTGCTGAGGGTGTCCTCAATCCCACCATCTATATCACTGATGAAGACACTAAACAGTAGTGGTCCAAGTACGGAGACTGAGGGACACTGCTTGTTACTGGTCTCCATCGGAGCATTAAGCTGTTGACCACTATTTTCTGGGTGCAACCATCCAACCGATTCCTCATCCAGTGAACAGCCCATCCATCAAATCTGTGTCTCTCCAATTTAGAGAGAAGGATGTTGTGGGGGATCGTGTCAAAGGCTTTACAGAAGTCCAGATAGGTGATATCCATAGCTCTTCTTGTGTCCACTAATGTATTCACTCTGTCGCAGAAAGCCACTAAGTTGGTCAGGCAAGACTTGTCCTTGGTGAAACCCTACCAGCTGTCTCAAATCACCTCGCTTTCCTCCATGTACCTTAGCATAGTTTCTAGGAGGATCTGTTTCATGATCTTACTGGGCATAGAGGTGGTGCTGACTGGTTAGTAATTCCTGGGGTCCTCCTTTCCACACTTTTTAAAAATAGGTGCAATGTTTCTCTTCTTTCAGTCACAAGGGAATTTCCCTGACTTTTCAGATACCACATGCCACATGTTTTTGAAAGACATCCCTGGAGGTGTTTAAAAAACGGGTAGGTGAGTTTTTGAAAGACATGGTTTAACAGAGGATGAGTACAGTTGGACTTGATCTCAGAAGTCTTTTCCAACCAGAAGATTATATGTTTCTATGAAAGGTGTGGAAAGAGAGGTTGCCAGTGAAGACTGAGGCAAAAATGGTGATTATCTCAGCCTTCTCATTTTTTTTTTTACAATTTGCAAGTCGTATTCATCAGAGGAGTACATTTTCTTCAATCTTTCTTTTCTGGTTGATATACCTGTATAAAAGCCTTTCTTATTATTCTTTGTATTCCTTGCCAAGTTCAGCTCCAGCCACACCTTGGCCTTCTTGACCCTGTCCCTGCACAACTGGACAGCATCCCTATACTCTTCCCAAGGTACCTGTTCCTGCTACCACTGCTTGTGCTTTTCCTTCCTGTTCTTTAGTTTAAGAAGCAAGTCTCCACTCATCCGTACTGATCTTTTTTTCCTTCCTTTCCTGATTCCTTACACCTGTCCAGATCTTTCTGCATGGCATCCCTCCCTCGGGCATGTGAACCACACCCTTCAGCATGGCATCATCTGCAAACTTGCTAAGGGTGTGCTCAATCCCACTGTCTATGGCATTGATGAAGATAACGTGGGGATTGAGAGCTCTTGCACTTTGTGAAAGCATCCTTGAGGATCTACCAGCTCTGTTCTCCCTTGTCCCCTAGGGCAGTTTCTGAGAGAAGCCTATTGACTAACTCCTTCAACAGCTCAAAGTTTACTTCACTAAAATTCAGGATACTGACTTTACTCTTCACTTGATTCATATCCCTCAGAACTGTGAGCTCCACCAGTCCGTGATGACTGCAGCCCAGGCTGCCTCCCAGTTTGCCATCATTGATGAGCTCACTTGTGTTGGTGACCATCCCCTCTGGCAGGACTGTCTATTACCTGGCTTAAGAAGTTATCCTCAATGCGCTCCAGGAGTCTCCTGGATTGCCTACAGCTCGCCATGCTATTTTTCCAGCAGTTGTCAGGGTGGTTTAATTGCCCAAACAGGATGAGTGTGTTTAAGTGCAAAGCCTCCTGTAGCTGAAGTAGGAAGAGTTCATCAATAGGCTCCCCTCGATCAGGCAACCTGTAGTAAACACCAACCACAAGGTTCCCTTTGTTGCCTCTGTCTCTAATTCTTACTCATAAGCTTTCAACCTGCTCATGGCTTTTCTTCAGAGACAGCTCTTCACACTCTGTTTCTTGAGTTAGAGAGCAACACATCTGCCTCTCCTTCCTTATGTGTCCCTTCTGAACAGCCTGCAATACAGTCATGGGATTCGTCCCACAAAGTTTTAGAAATAGCACCTAGGTTGTAGCTTTTAGAAGCATGGTAGTTTCCAGCTCCTCCTTTTCATTGCCTATTCTGTGTGCATTAGTGTAGAGGCACTTCAGCTGGGCTGTTGGCCATGTCACCCTCTTAGGGCAACACCTGGTCATTCCTTTGAGTTATTCTGCTGGTGTTTCCCTGTTACCTCAGGACCCCTGGCTCATCTCCACAAGACATCAAGTGTGCTGCAGTGTAGACAGTACATCTCTGAGCAACAGACTGAGGGCCCTAACTAGCACCCTATCCCTCAAACCTTGGCCTGTCATCCTACAGCTTGTCAAGGGCAAGCTTGATATTCTCCTCCTCGCCCTTTGAGTCTACTTTAAAGCTCTGTCAATGAACCCTGCAACTTCCTGTGCAAAGATGCTCTTCCCACTTTGAGAAAGGTGAATGCCATCTAATGCTAGGAATCGTGGTGCCATGTAGACCATCCCATTATCAAAAAAACCCAAAATTGTGGTGGTAACACCAGCCCCAGAGCCATATGTGTTTTGGTTCATTGCTGCTGTACTGGAAGAGGGTTCCTGACTGAAAGTTGATGCTTTTTTGTGCATATCTCGTACTGTGTAAAGCAACATTTTCAGAGGTGGCATTTGCTAGTGGTAATGTTTCTGTAGGTGCACATTAATGCAGTTAGTGCCATTAGTACAGCCTGTCTGGTGGCAAGCAGTAGTACTTTGTATTCAGCTTTAAAGAATCCTAACAATAGAATTAACAAATAAGGAAATTAACTTCTCCATGTGTCTGATTTTTAATTTTTTTTTTTTTTTTTTTACTTTTTTGGCCCTGCATTTTGTTAGTGCTGGCTGATAGGAGAAGAGGCTTGAGAGTAAATTTGTTTTTCCATCTCTTAATGTTTAAAGTGCTTCAGATGTCTTTGCTGGAGAGCCCAACTTTAATGATAGAAACACTTGAAATCACATAATTAAACTCAACTCCATTGTTGAAGTAGTGCTACAAGATTATGATTTCCACTTAGAATTTGCATGATTTCAGTTAAATATTTCTCCTAGAAAAGGTGTTTTCAAGGCAAACAGAAAAATTACTATTATCAGAGAAACTTTAAGACTGTGTTCAGTACCGTATGTAGTAGTAGATGTATAGCGTTTAGATATACTGATTATATAAGAAACCCAGGAGTCTCACTTAGAAAAAGCTAGGTTTGGTATTTTCAATATAGCAGTGGATAAGCAGGTCGTGAGGAGTAGGGCGGTTTTGAATGCTTGTGGAATGGCATGCGGGTAAGCAGCGATGCCATCTAGCGGTACTAGGTGGTAACAAGGGTGGGAGAGGAAGGTTGGCTTTGGAGTCAAAATATTTCTGAGTTTTATCACTTAAAAATACAAAAGCAAGAAGGAAGTCTTTTGTCATTAATACTATAATATTGGTGTTCAAAACTTTTGAGTTCAACGATGTTCTTAGCATAATTTATCGCTTTTCAGTTGTGTTGAAGGAGAGGTGCTTTCTTAGGAAACAAACTGACAGCTTGCTTTGTGTTTTCTTTCTCATATAAGTCAGCAGTCTCTTGATATTGTAGTGTCAATTTCTGTGCTATTTATTACTGTGTAAGTAAGACCTTTTTTAAGTAATGGAACTGTACACACTGGTTTTTTACACATTCTTGGGAAAAAGAATTACATGCATCTGTAAGAAGGGATCAGCAGCAAAAACCAATATGGCTTCAGACAAATGTTACGTTACAGCAGCCCAAGGAAATATAACTGAAATGTTACGTTACAGCAGCCCAAGGAAATATAACTGTAAGCAGATCTGTATTGCTGAATAATGCTCCATATAGAATAGATACAAGACACATAGGTGGGCATACAGTCAAAGAATAGATGTCAAATTCAAGGTTTCATAAAGCAATCAGGAAAAAAACTGTACAAAGTTAAGAAAAAAAGGTTAAATTAAATGAGTAAATAAGGCAGTCTGTTCATCTGCCCTGGATTGTGCAGCTTAGCCCAAATTTTGTTTTCCTTCTGTCTGTCGTCGGCAAACTACAATTGTCACGGAAAGGACCTGTAGCAGCTATGCAGCTACATAATCAAAAAACACTTGGCTATGACAGGTGCTCAGTCTGTCTCCCTTCATTCAAGGGAAGTCCCTGCACTTGAAAAAAGTAGCTCCTGAGAGAAGACAGATGTTCAGGTACACTGAATTTGGTAACAGTCTGTGTTTGTTTTTAACTTTGAGGTCAATGCATCCCTTTAGGGAAGGTGCAGCTACTTAAAGGTAAAAGTAACCTTTTTCCTATTGTGTTTGTGAACTTACACTTAGGGCATGGAGTATCTGGGTACAAAAAGATATGTTCACCGGGATTTAGCAACACGAAATATCTTAGTGGAGAATGAGAACAGAGTTAAAATTGGAGATTTTGGATTGACAAAAGTCTTGCCACAAGACAAGGAGTACTACAAAGTCAAAGAACCTGGTGAAAGCCCAATATTTTGGTAAGTCTTTTCGTTTGTGAAATCACGGCACTTCTTCAGTTTTTGCAGCTTCAGCCAGATGTTTTGGTTACTGTGGAACTTTTAATTACAAAATCCAAATCAATTGCCCAGCATTTTGAAAGCCACATGCATGGTGTTTGACTTTACTGAACAGCATGTAGGACTTCTCAACATATTTTCGAAAAAAAAAACCTAAAAGTTACTAAGATATTTAAAAGAAACAGTATGTGGTAGGAAAGATATTCAAAGATAAATCTAAAAGAGCCCATTTCCTGGAATATTTTCAAAATTTTGGACCTCTTGGTTCCCTAAACACTGGTCAGTCATATCTTCTAGCTGAAATCTGTTGGATAAATGCTCTTCTTGACCAAGTGGAGTTAAATCCCACAGACTGTAATTAGCAAGGATAAAGTGCTGTGTTGAATATTTGGTTAGATGTTTATATTTGGCCACTGAGCATCCAAAGGAGGTCTAAGTTACACCAAAATACTGTAATGCTTCAACGAGCTGTGCTTAGCTTGGAAAGGAAAAGAACGCTCTGAGTAGCCTGTGGGAGACTGATGGATTGTGAAATGGAAATTGATAGACTGTATTTAGAATGCAAAATAAATACTTCAGTTCTGTTCTAGAAAAACATAGAAATATCTCAGAAAATACCGTGGCAAATAACTGGTAAAAATGATTTTATGTCCTGTTAGCAAAAGAAAATGTCATTTTGTACATGTGAATTTTAGTCTATATTTTAGTCTGCCTTAGGCGCTTTAAAAATGTCATATGTGAAGTACAAATAATATGAAATGACATTTTAGTAAATGTTCTTGGTAGCTGTAAAATTCCAGAAGAAGCTCAGCCACAGTTCAAGGCTCACTGAAAGTGATGGAAGGGTGCTTACTATTTATAATTATTTTTCTTTCCAGGCCTTATTAGGTAAAAATCCTGTTTACTTATACTTCAGATGAGAAAAATATCTGTAACTTTGTTGGAAAAAAAACAAACTTGTATATAGTTAATACTAACTGTGTTTGTTTAAGGTATTTTGTGTTTTCAGTACCAATTAACCATTATTAAAAGAACAGTTACTAGTGAACATGGTGAGAGGAAACACAAATGTGGTAATGCTTATGAATAAATAACACTTATTGATGAAAAATGCCTTGTTAAAGAATTGTCTTCAAACCCAAGAAGACACATGTTACATGGAACTGTTTGTTTTACCATGTGTTGCAGGTATGCTCCAGAATCTCTGACAGAAAGCAAATTTTCGGTGGCCTCAGATGTGTGGAGTTTTGGTGTGGTCTTGTATGAACTCTTCACGTACATTGACAAGAGCAAAAGCCCACCAGCTGTAAGTATATAGTTAATGGTTCTGAGAGGGCTTGTGTTTGCTTATTTAAATTTTCTAAAAGATAAGGATTGTTCCTGTACTTAAATAGGTTGATTGCCTGACAGCCTGCACAGAACTTACCCATCCCGTAACTCCTAACTGTTTGAAAAAGATTTTAAAAATCTGTCATCATAGACTATTCTTTCTCGTCCTTCATGAAGTGTAGTCCCAGGTGCAACTGTTTCATTGCAACGTGGCTTTCCATGTTAGTGCAAATATAAGGCTGATCCAGACAAATAAGTAAGCATTAAATTGATTTTAATTAGCTAACTTAAAGTTAGTTTGTTATATTAGTGGAACTCAAATTAATAAGTTACTGATGTTCAAGAAAGAAAGGCAGCGGCTTTTTGCAGGCTGATGACAAATTTACAGTAGAAGGAGAATAATGTTACTTGTACGCTGAGTAACAGTTTTCCAATAGGAAATGAGATTCATGATTTTACTTATACCTAGTAGTCCTCTACAGGCCTAATGGAAGAGAGCTGATCCTTTTATATTTACTGGAGCTATCCTCGCCCTTGACCAGTGTCTTAGTCCTGGCAAATGTAGTTTTTGAGAACTGAACAATGACAACAGGCAGAAATGCACTTGTAAGCTCTTTGTGCTAAACTCAGTAGACCTCTTAGTGATTTGATATAATGACTAAGCTGTCAAGGAAGAACTCTGAAGGCAGGGGCAGTTCTTCCTGCATAACAACATGAAAATGGCAGACACCTGGATTACTTCTTCGGAAGGATTACGAAATGGAAAGTGGTACAGTAAGTAATGGACTCAAGTGGAATATACTTTGAATAAATAAACTCTACATATGCATTCATCACCTCATCAGGTTAGTTATCCTATTGGGATGTATCAACAAAAATTAATTTTACCAAAGCGATCTATTTTGCTGTCATAGTCTTCATAATTATATGCTGTTTCCCCAACTTTGGCTACTTGCACATTTCTGCCAAAAGTTGTTTCACATTTTTATATCAAGGATCACTAAAGAAGTTTATGTATCATTGGAGGAAAAATAATTCCTTTGTGTTGTACTTAGAAATTTTCAGTTAGTAGTATTTCCTCATTTGCTTTTGATCTCTGGCAATCTGAGTGAGATTTTAATCTACTTTTTGGGTTATGTGGGTTTTTTTGATAGCAAGATTTATCTAAACCATTGTTGCTGGCTTTAATTATGCTACTGTTGGGGTCTGTAGTTACTAATGAATCCTGTTATTCTTGTTTATTTTTTTCATATACATCAGTAGGAAATTATCTGTTTTCTGTTTGACTGGGATTTTTTTCAAGCATCAAGATCTTGATTTGGTATTTCGTAGAGCTCCTTTAGAATTAGCTGTGAGCTTTGTCCTTTTAAAACTAGTTAATCATGAGATGATCGACATTTTTAAAGAATATATTTCACTTATTGCTTGAAAGTACGTATGTGCTATCTTATTTTTATGCACTCACACAAAAAAAAATCTGTAATTGATATATTCTCCGGACTTGTAGTTTATAATTTTATTATTGTTTTCTACTATTTATTCTTCTTAGAGAGAATTTTCCCTTTTTAGGAATATCGCAGCATCTTTATTTCCTTTAAAAATTATTTATGACATTCAGCCTTCTTTTTCAGGAATTCATGCGCATGATTGGCAATGATAAACAAGGGCAGATGATTGTATTTCATTTGATAGAGCTTTTGAAGAATAATGGACGACTACCAAGACCCGATGGATGCCCTGATGAGGTAAAGAGTTGTATTAGTGTGTTAACTACAGTTCAAAAGGTGCTCAGTCAGAGTGAGTACCTGGTAAATTCACGCCTGGTGTTTTGTTCTGAGTGGATTTCTGAAATATTTATACAAGCAGAATGGCTCTGCTTTTTTAATCAGTTGCATGATGAGTATAATCATATTTCTTTTCTGATTCTTAAGACTGTATTTCCTCAGGAGCCTAGAATGTAGTCTTTCTGAGTGTAGGAAGTAGGACTATTATGAATGACTACTGTACTGGGGCACTCAGGCTTTTATTTCAAAAAAACACCCAAATTTATTGAGGCAATAAGGTTAGTATATAGAACTTGTCCCATGGAAGTCGCACATAGAGATTCTTATTCAAAACTGTGAACTGTGGATTATTTTGAAGTCTCTAAACGTTTAGCAGAAGTATCTCAATATCTACATAAGAAACTACTTCTCTTGATTTCTTTTGCTTCTCTTTCTCTTCACTCCTGAAGAATAGGAATGCCCATGTTTATCATGTGTGTTAGTCACTGTCAAGCACTGTCAGCCAAAAGCCACATGCAAAATGTAAGCACGTTTAAGTGTATGAATCAGATTTTGTGTGTTCAGGACCTTCAGAATTGTATTTATGTTCTTCATAGACACTGAAGTGTTTATGTATGTAAAGCCAACTGCAGAGCACACAAGTCAATTCGGTTTTCTTTTGGTTTTGCCATAACTCCAGTTGTTTTTAAAAAAATACTTTATACTAGTTTGAAGTCTTGCAATTCTCTGTTCTTCAGAGCAGAGTACACTTCAGGTTGAGTCCAACTGGTAGGGCTGGGTAGGTGAATAATTAGGGAAAGAATGTAAGTCAAATAGCTACACTTTTTAACATATGTAACTTCCAGCTCAGATAAGTTGCTGTGTCCCTTTACAATCAAGGACGCTTGGCAATAAGGTGACAAATAATCCATCCAAAACTGGAAAACAGAGTAGAGGTGAAGCTCAAGTGGTAAAGCAGAGAAAAGGACTGGTGCAGGTGGAACAGGGAAGCCACTGGGGAAGAAATAGTCTATAGAGAATCAGAAGAGAAGTCCAAAGTAACTTTTCTTGCATTATGAGTACAGCAGTTGTTTAATTGCAAACGTTTGACTTTTTTGTAGATAACCTGAATGTCATATGTATAAGATAATACGTAGTCTGTTTTACTGAAACTGTATCAAAAACTAATGCAAAGGTTTCAATGCTTGACGTTTCTTCAGATATCAAAGCAAGATGGAAATGTCTCATTTGTCAGAAACTGTGCCCTTCTTATTTAGATCTTGAAAGGCCAGTCATAATTCAGTAGCTTACAAGCTGCTTGAGAGTTGAGTCTAAAGCAGCCTGGTCAATTCAGGAGTTTCAGATTTGCTGAAAAATAAGAAACTGATGCCTCTTCTTTTCCTGGGAACTGTGCAAATTGTCCTAAGCAACATATTAAAAAAAAAAAAGTTGGAAATATGAGAAGTTTTGTAATAATGATTTGGGTTAAATTAGTGAGAAGAGTACAGTTGAAAAGCTTGGCAAGTTGTTTTGTGACCAGGTATTGGTTACACATTTGGGAAAAGGTCAAATTGTTGCCAAATGCCTGTTGCAATGGAAATATCTTCCAAAAGTCATATATATCTGCTCCTACTAAAAGGGGGCTCAGTTTGCATAGTAATGTTTCTGGGTTATTTCTGATTATGTATGAAGAATACTTGAGAGTTTAATTTACAAATGTGGAGAAGTACCTGTTAATATTGCAGGGGAAGCTTAATTTGGAATTGTTATCCTTGTAAATCTGAAGTTTGGTCATGCTTGTAAAGTATTTGTCATTTTCAACATTTTTGAGCTTTCCAAAAAATAAGAGCAAGCAAGAAGATAAAAACTTAGCAAAATAATGTACATGTCTTAAACATTTCTGAACCTTGGAGAGTGATTTGCCATACTAACTTTAAAAAAAATTTCCTTTTACAGTAAGGGGCTTTGCAGAGCTAGCTGTCCTCACTTCTTGCTGTCATTGGGATCAAGCAGATAAACTGATTGGTATGGCAAGAGTTTAGGCAGAGTTTTGTGCCACTGTTGCTTGGAAGCAGGAAGCTGAGTTGGATGTTCTTTGGACCAGTTCAAAGTAACTATTAACTATGTGTAACATCTGCTTACCTACCACTGATTTTCTTTGTTTCTTCTCCAGATTTATGCTATCATGAAAGAATGCTGGAATAATAATGTTACTCAGCGCCCCACCTTTAGGGAACTTGCTCAGCGAGTGGATCATATAAGGGACAACATGTGTGGATGAGAAAACTCTCCCTCCTTCAGAGGATGTGTTGGAATGCAGAACAAACTGTGCTTGGTCTGCTGTGTATAATTGACATATGTGCACATGTGCATCTTACTTTAGCTGGAAGTAAATTTATGTGGTAAATATCCTATCGCAATCTGCATACCAAGGAATTGTGCTGGTTTTCTTCATCAGGATATATTTGTTACTATGAAAATAGGCTGAAATTCTCAGTAGGTAGAGAAAATATTTTTCTAAATAAAATAATCTAATATATGGTCAGTCTGCAACACCATTATTTGCCTTACTTGGCAATGCAAAAAAGAGGTGACTTAAAATGCAGTGAGATTAAGAGATGACAAGACAGTGTATTTCCCTTGTTTCCTTGTTGTGATGGGGATGCACAGAAAAGACTGAGTATATAGTGAATTAGCACCCCGTTTTGTGTGTTGCACAAGGGCTTGCGTTTGTTAATACTTTTTTCATTGTTGATGCAGAAATGACATCTCTGTATGACAAAATGGAAGTGGTTATGTAACCAAGAACCGTATAACGTGCCTGTCTGAATCAGTTATCAGCCAGCAATATATGCAAAGAGGTATAATAGGCCGTGTGATGTACTGTAAGCATTTTGAGGGATGGAGAGCAAATTGTTCTCAATCTGGAGAGCCAGACAATGTACTCATCCGTTTGAAAATTTTAATTTAAAGTGTAAAGGTGAACACATTATCTAGTTTTTCTTACTATTCTTTTCCTTATTGAGAAAGTATCTGATTCCATTTCTATAATTAAAAGATACAGTGATAAAAAGTAGAAATGAAGCCACTTTATACAAAGAAGTGTCTTCAGTTTGTTTCTGAGCATGAAAAAGCTAAACATACTGCTTTTAAATGCTGCTCTTTTATTCTTTCCATCTTTGTCATTTTCATGCAATCGCAAGTGTATCTATAAATCGGGAACTTTTTAAAGCCGAATTAAAAATTTGGAAAATGCCCTCCATTTCACAGTTCCTCACTTTGCTGTTAAGATGATCACCTTGTACACTCCTTCCAGTACGCAAAAAAGAATGCTTATGGCCCAGTGTCTTGATATGGCCAATCACAACCACATTAAGTCTATTTTGTAATGAAGTGGCCCAAATTACCTGTTATTTCTTTTTGTGGTCATACCCAATATAAAACTGTTTGGAAGAAGGAATTACAAGTGCAATTGCTCCACACTCAGTAGGGGGCAAAGGCATGATCCCAGTTACTGAGAGATGGAAGAAGATCAGAGCTAACTGAACAGATTACTTACGCTGTATAATTCAGCTTTTGAAATAAGTCTAACAAAAATATATGGATAAACTGTTTGGTTTTGCCTCCAGGCATGAAACTTGGGGATAATCTCATATCTCAAAGCAGTGAAGTTGCAAGTTTTGTTTACTTTTAGTTCAAGTAATCTTTTTTTTTTTACTTAAGCATTATTGTTTGCAATGTACAATGCTTGTTCTTCTTGGACTTCAACTGAGAGAAGTTCAGTTAAGGGGATATACAGCTTGGCAAACTGACGTGACATCCAGATTTGTGTTTAAAATGAAGTGTTCATTTTTAAAATTGGTGGCAGTGTCAGTGAAACAGGAGTTACTTTCACTGTGGTGCATATTTAAGATTTGTGGTTAACTACATCTGTCTTACCAGAAGCTTGAGTACCTCAACTTTATAAAATAAAAAAAAAATAAAATAAAAAAATCCTTACTTAGTGTAACATAGTGCCAGTATAGCAATGTTTTGTACCACTATGATGTTTCTCTCCCACACTCACTTGTACAAAATCATGATTTTATAATATGGGAGATTGCTAAATAGGGAAGGCAGCATCAGCTCTCTTTCTGCCCACTGCATTTTAACAATATTCTGTTGGTTTTCTAGCCACCAAGCACTTACATAGATAATTTTGAAAAATAATTTTGTGATCAGCTTTTAAGCTGCAAGAATTTTGAAGTGCTCTGTTTGACTTAACATCCGTTTCCTCCATTTCTGTACATTGCTTTTAACATTTTGTGCCAAAAATGTCTTTGTGTTTGTAGTGTCAGTTGTGTTTACGTGTTTTTTTGTAACAAAAAAAAGATCAAGCTTTAAAGCATTGAAACAGCATTTAAGCTGGATAACATACGCAGGAATTCTGTAAAATTTGCAGTGTATGACAGTAGCTAACTGGTTTCCAATATATGGTAGACTAAACATAATTTATGTAAAAATCTCAGGGAAGTTTGTGAATGCAATGAAGAAATCTTCCAGTCTGCTATTTTTTCAAGTGAATAAAAAGTCTCTATCTCGTCCTACTACAGTCTGACTGATTATATGGTCTATTTGATTTGATAAATGTAGTGCTGAACTCAAGGATAATTTTTAGGTGTCTTGGAGAATCCTTGTTTTACTTTAATATTTAATACTCTTTAGAGAAAGCCATATCTTTACACAGCAGTGTGACTTTGTGCTGTTGGTCAGGAACAAATAGTCTTTTGTAACAAGTCTGTCTGTGCAAAGGGCTTCATCACCAGCGATGAGTATTCTTAGCTGGGTTAATAGGACCAAGTAGCGCTTAGGACTCTCGGGAATATGTGTTCATCTGCAGTGTCAGTGTTTCAGTCCTGGAGCAGACCAAATGGTTTTCCCAAAAAGCCGTTGAGTATGTAAATGCAGTGATTTTGCTGAATTTGCTACTGCCAGTTGTAATGTTTTCCAAGAAAAATGAACAAAACCATTGCATTTTGAAAGCTTTCTGATCTACAGTAGCATTGTGTAATGATGTATTGTTATATAACCTTCGTATAATAGACTTGGTTCTTTGTTTAAGAAAATTTCTTCAGTTGCCATTGCATTTGTCATACTTTAGTGTGGTCATTATGCTACCCAAAATGCTGTGATATGTTTTGTAGAAGAAGTGCTGGTTTATGCATACATGATTGCTGCTATGATGTAGAATTAAAATATTAACTACTGCTTTGCACTTATATTTGAAGTGAAAAAGTTTTTCTGTAAATGCACAGTATATCTTATAAAATCTTTACAAGCAAGTATTGTTTATTATAATATTAGTTTGTTGTCTATCAGTATAAATGTTAAGTTTCAAAATCAGTTTTTAAATATATTCCCTGATCTTGCAACAGTCATATAATAAGCCAGAGGAGGAGGAACGAATTTTCAAGAAAAGAAACCTATGATCTTCTTAAGTCCTAGCATTTTTTAAAAGCTTCCGTTGTTGAGTTAATTGTTACAGATGAATATAACTGTAAATTTAACTTTTTTCCAGAAATTAACTTTTTAATTTAACTTTTTTCCAGAAATTAACTTTTTAATTGTCACATTTAATAATCACATTGATCAACTGCCTTGAAATGTATGGGAAAAGGTGTTACTGTATGAAGAAATTAACTCTTGTGTAAAGAAAGCAAGCTTTGCAGAAGTTTATGATCACAAACACCTGGAGGATAGAGTTCTGAGGATAAAAGTATAAGCATAGAAGAGCGACACAGATGGAAAAATGCTGGTCTTCAACACTGAAGATGCTTTCCAAAATGTGAAATGCACAACGATTTTTGAAAACCTGATGTGTATTGAAAATGCCATACTATGAAAAACTGCGCTAACGCGTTTCTAAACTGTGTATTGTCTGCCTTAAACCTAGAATACTCATGTAGACCTAACCTGACTAAAAAATACAAGAATTGTGATTCCAAAAGAAACTATTTAAGGTTGTGCCATGCCAGATGGCAATTTTGAAAAGGTGTTTGGCTAAGATTTTCTGAATTTTGCTTTTTAAATAAGAGGTTTACAATGCTTTATATTAAAGTAGAAAGTGTCTCTTTTGGGAGGTGGGTAAGACAATATCTGCTAGTCAAACATTTGAACACATGGTTTATTGAAGAGAACATATAAGGGATATTTTTTAGAAAACTGTGTATTCGTACCTGAAACTCAACTGTGCATTTCGAGTTTGGATAGTGAAAATAAAATAACTAAACACAATTAATGGCACATGCCTGCCAAGATTTTCTTTTATATAATGTCTAAAATTAGTGATGTTTAAGTTCCTGTTAAAGAGACCAGATCTGTTTAAAGGCGTAGAATACTGCACATACAACTTTGACCTCCTTGGAATAATGATATGTAGTGTTTGTCTTTTGGAAGGACTGTACTTGTACCAAAAGTGAAATTGGTATATTGGGTGCTCTCAAACAATAAGCCTAGGGGTTTAGGGTTTTTTTGTTTTTTTGGTTTGGGGTTTTTTTTTGAGTTATCATTGAGCTAATTGTTTTGGGATGAAGAAGCACTTTGCTTTACTTCCAGCATTTAGAGAGAACTCTAAGATGGGACCACAGACATTGCGTGCTGTTGGACTACAGTTCTTTAGAATTTCTAATACAAACTCTTAAGAAACCACTTCTTGATCTGCATTACATTACACTTCATATGACTTCCCTGTAACTGTATGAAGATTACCACCACTTACCTTCAAGAATGTTGAATGCCATTGTTAAATTTTGAGAAGTAGAATGGCAAATATGCATAAATAAGCTTGCAAATATATATGTAGGCTGCTCTGCTGTGGTAGTTGTTCAGTTACCACTTCCCACACATAAAGGACATCTGACTGTCAGAGCAGATTGCCTGAACATTTTCTTTGTTTTTGTATAATGAAATACTATCCCAATGAAGTGTAAAGAATATAGGTAGTGTTCCTGCTGTTCCTCCCAACACCTACTGACATAATTGGGGATCCTTAATTGTTCTAGAGAACAAATTTCTGGGAAAATGAAGGAGTTTGAAGAAGGTAATACAGTAGGAGATCTAATAATATAATGAAGCAGATTATGCCCATGTCATAAAGTATGGGACAATATAGCCTTTAGTTCGTTTTCACATTATGCAGTTATCTACTTTGTGATAAATATTCATAGTGTTTTTAATGAATTCTGAAATTGAGGTCTAAAAACCTGTAAAACTGCAGTCAGACTAAGTGCAATATTCATTTGGGTTATAGTAATAAGGAAAGAAATAAGAAAGTCCGATATTGGCAAAGATTACGCCAAAATACCATGTCATAATTTCAGGAAGGACTCAGAAGGCATTTAAAAGAAAAAGAACAAATAGAAATTGTATCGATTGTATAAAACAACCAAGGCAGAAGATACTAGTTCAGATATTTGTCTGTTATAAAAGGCTGACACCGTTGAGTCAGCCCTACAAATGCTGACAGATTGATATTCCCATGACACCAATCACTAGATGCAAGTGCAGAAACATTAAATATTAAAGTTATAGCTAAGTAACACTAATAAAAGCAAAAAAAGAAGATGTAGCTTAAAGGGCTTCAGGTTTTATGTGACATTATTTTCAGCAATGTGAAAACATCCAGGAGTGGAAATGATTCAAGAACTTGTAGATAAATTAATAGCGCAGCACTGCAAGTGTTGATATTTTGTTCGGTTTGGGTTGGTTGTTTTTGTTTTTAGGGACTGAGAAAGACTGAATAAAATAAGAGTTGTTGTATTTTCCAAATGGAGCTGTGCCATAAACCTTGAGATCATTGAAGAATATCAGTCAAAAATATCAAAGCAACTCACGTATTAAAACTGTTTGTGTTCCTCTATGTATGTTTCCCTTTCATGTTTTAAAGATGTGAAACTTCTAGTGAATTTAGAAAAGCTCACATCCATGTAACCTTACTGAAAAAAAGTGAAATAGTGATCTCTGCAGCACAGTAAGATCACTTCTGAAAGTCTGGCTAATAACGGAGTTGATACTTCAGGATCCAATTTGACATGATATTTGCATTCTGGACAAGTCTTACCTGAGGCTTGCTTATTTATTTATTGATTGATTGATTTATCCTGATGAAGCACCCTGACTCTTGTCTGAATTTAACTCTGTGGAATGCTTCAGCCAATACAACTTTATTCCATTTCTCAAGTTTATCCTGAGACTTTAGGCACTGAGTACCCTGTCAGGTTTGAAACTGTGTGGTAGCATGTCCTCTTCTGGACTTAAAGCAGGTTAAGATTTTGGGTTGAGTAGGGAGGTTTGTGCACGTTGTGTTGCTGTATATTTTCCGGAGTTTCTCATCTGAAATGGATAGAGGGGCTGTGCAGGGACTTGTTACACTAGTATCAAGGTTGTTGCTACAGAAGCAAGTGTGACTTGTTTCTGTTAATTCCTGTTTGCACAGGAAGCAGGTGCTCTCAGAAGACCATACAACCTGTTTGTGACTGTACATCTGACCTGCCCTCATGTGAAGCATGTGATACATTGCACAGTATTAACACTAGAAAACAGGAATTTGAAGGCAAACAGCAGTCTTGGAAGCAAAACATCTCATTTAATGCCAAACAAGAAGGGACTGAAAGGTAAAACCTGGGGAAACTTGGTGTATAATAACCCTGTGTGTATAATTCGCAGAGCCAGATACTGCTGATGTAAACAGATCAAAAGAAATAAGACTGGAAGAATTAAATCTGGAAATTGTTATAATGAGCAGTGAGATCTGAAAGACCTAATCATAAATCAGGTTGCTTTTTAACTCCTCTTTCCTAGAACATCTGTAAAACTGTTATGCTGCTCAGATGCCTTCAAAAGTTTGAAGTAATGCTAAATCAAAAGATTTACAGCACTTAACTGTTAACACAAAGTTGAACAAAGGAGATCTAGGCAGTTTGGTACTGGCTGGTGCAGCCTCATTGTGCCAAAGTTCAGAAATACTGATCTAGCAGTTAAAAAGGTAAATCAAACTTAGCATCTGGTCCATGTACTGAAGCTTCTGTATGGAAAGTGTGGAGTGTACAAGTAAACACATTCAGGTTCTTACCTCTAAGTGGACCTCTGAAAAGACCTTGAATAAAATTTAAGGTGAAGCCTAAGCTTGACTTCAGCTACCAACGGAAGAGCACCCGACAAAAGGACATAAAGCTCTGTTCACTTAGCCAAAGATATTGCTATTTAAAAGGATATTTTGATGGCAAATGAAAAAAAAAAAAATCCAAAAGATAAAGGGACTTTTTCATTAAGGACCAAACGGGTTTGAATCCCACAGCAAACTGAATTCCTAAACAACGGGAAGAGGAAAGTTTGGCAAATCTTTCAGAAATCAAGGAGTTTCCAAGGTGACAAGAATACCAGATTCCTTAGATGTGAGGACTGTTAATTGATTTTAACGGAACTGACATTAAGTATCTTCTAAATATAGATGTATAGTTTAGACTAATGGACAGGGAGATTGGATCAGGTAATGACAATCTAGTCCTTTTTATCATACCACGTGCAACTTAGTACCCCGAATTTATAACTTTCTGCTATTTATAAAGAAGTTATACTTAGGAGATCCTGTAAAATGGACTAAAGTTTTTTTTATATCTTTGCATGTCTACTGAAGTTATTCTTGCTAGATATTTATCCAACATGCAGTTAGGATCCCGTAACCTCTCTGAGAAGCCTATATTAGTAATTTCCCTTGCTCTTAAAAAGTTTTTTCTAATTCTAAAACACGTTGCTATAGTCCAAACATTTCTCCTGTCTTACATTTGTTGTGTAAAATTTCTTTATTTCATCTTTTACCACTGCTTTTATTTAGCTGAAGACTTCTGCAAGTTCTTGCCTCTGTATATTCTGTCATTTCTACATTCTTTCTTTATAAGCTCTATTTTCTGTATCTTATAGTTCTTGTTACTGTTTCACAGACCTCCTCTTTCCTGAATTGTGGAGTCCCAAAATGAAAATGGTACTGTAGGCTTTATCTATTCCCAACAGAAGAAATATTTCACATATCTTACAGTTAAAATTCTGATTTATATTTCCCTGTTGACATTTGCCTGTTTTTTACGATATGATATTTTTACCTCATTCTAGGATCATCTACAACCCTAGATGCTTCTGTATAGCCTAACATCACTTGTATTTATGTTTTTGATTATTCCTAAATGTGGGAAATAATTTCCCTAACTTTTTAAGACCTATCTGAACTCTTCCAACGTAATTCCAGTCCTTTTGTCCTTAATGCCGTCTGCAAATTTTTCTTCATAAGTTCTCTAGTTTTTGCTGCATCTTCATTGTCTCTCTCCCTGCATGCAAGCAATTAAAGAAAAAGTCAAATTGTACTAGAGCAGAGAGAGGATGCTCTGAACTCAGTTTGTTCTGTCCTCCTTGACAGCACACCTTTGATAAATGGCTTGAACACCATAATAAAAGGACTGACAGTACTCCTCTTATAGGAGTTTAGTTCAGTTTGTGTTACCCTTGATTATTTTCAAGGACTGTAATTGTTGATGTCAAGATGCACAACATCTTATCCAACCACAAGATTTGATAATTATTGATTTTTTTAATACATGATGGTTGTTCATCATCTAAGTACCTGCATATTGTTTGCTTGACTGTTCGCTACATTTCCTCTTGCCCCCGCGTTTCAGTCAAACTGACTGATCTGTAATTCTCTGCCCACCTTTAAAATAGTTTATATATTTAAAATTAATATTTGTAAATGTTTTAAAAATTTTAAAATAAATTATTATGTATTTATATATTTTTGCCAGCTCTCTTGTCCTCTTTGAATTTATACATGTAACTATCAATGATTCTGTGGTCTCAGCTTGGGGGATGAAAACACCTAGCTTAACAAGCCCGCTCTGAATAATTCTTTGCTTAGCTGTGGCAGATACACTCGATCCCTAGACATATTTTGGTTCAGACTGACTAAGGAGAAACAATTTTCCCCCTGTGATGAACTGGTAGGATGGGAAGCTCCTGGCTCAAGGACAAGCAAGAGAAGGTGCCTTGGAAAATATTTCAAAAGGTGATTTTGAAATCCAGAAATGCAAGATAATGAAAGTACAGAACAAGACAGAAGAGCAAAAATGGAAACATCTGTCTTGTCTCTTCTATGGACTAGAAGTCAACTACTTCACCTTATAAATCTTACCATCAGGATGGGCCTAATTGTAGCTCTCTCTGAATTGCACCTGGACTGACATGAGGTGGCTTTCCCTTTGAGCAGGGACAACTCTTAAGGTTTAAGGTTCTTTACCTGACACTAAAAGATCTTTCCTTACCAAAGGTGGAGAGATCCCTTACCTGTGACAGGTCTTCAGTAAATGACTGAGATGAAGAATTAATACTAAAGAAACAATACTAATCCATTATTATAAACATTGTATAGACAATTCCATTAGGCATCAACCATTGTCCAAGTCTGACACCCTGACAATACCTAGGCTTCGTAAGGAGTTTAGAAAGCAAGACTTGGAACCTTGTGACTCAATAGGAAGGTCCTCTTTACTTTTTGTATATCTCTTGTATTAAACATAAACTGTTGACCGAGTTTGAGACTATGACCTAGATGTGGACCTAGACACACCTAGGCTTCAGAAGGAGTTCAGAAGGAAGGTGGCTTCACTCTGCATCTTCTGACTCAACAGGAGGGTTTTCAGTACTCTTTGTGTATCCTGTCTCTATGTGAATCATTCTATTTCAATTCTAACTCAATGTTCCTTTGTATTTTTCTTCCATGCAGTAATTAATGAGGCGAAACTTGCTATCAAAGTTATTGAACTTGGAAAACCACTGTTAAATTTTGTTTAACTATTGTTTTACCTCAATCATAGAATCACCTGGTTGGAGAAGACCTCTGAGGTCATCAAGTCCAACCGTACCTGTTCCCTTACTAAAATAATTCCCTAAGAAACTCATCTGCCCGCCTTTTAAACATCTCCAGGGATGGCGACTCAGCCACCTCCCTGGGCAGATGTTCCAATGCCTGACCACCCTTTCAGTGAAGAAATATTTCCTGATGTCTAACCTGAACCTCCCCTGGCACAACTTGAGGCCATTTTCTCTCATCCTATCACATGTCACTTGCAACAAGAGACCAACACCCACCTCACCACAACCTCCTTTCAGGCAGGTGTAAACACTGATGATGTCTCCCCTCAGCCCCCTCTTCTCTAAGCTAAACAATCCCAGTTTCCTCAGCCACAACTCACGAGACTTGTTCTCCAGCCCCTTCACCAGCCTCATTGCCCTTCTCTGGACGCTTTCCAACACCTCAATGTCCTTCTTGTAGTGAGAGGCCCAGAACTGAACAGAGTACTTGAGGTGTGGCCTCACCAGTGCCAAGTACAGAGGCACAATCACTTTCCTTCTCCTGCTGGCCACGCTGTTTCTGATACAGGCCAAGATGCCATTGGCCTTCTTAGCCACCTGGGCACACTGCTGGCTCATATTCAGCTGGTTGTCAACCAACACTCCCAGGTCCTTCTCTGCCAGACAGCTCTACAGCCACTCTTCCCCAAGCCTGTAATGCTGCATGGGGTTGTTTTGTCCCAAGAGGGCTCAGCATTTGGTCTTGTTGAACCTCATCCTGTTGGTCTCAGCCCATCAATCCGACCTGTCCAGATCCCTCTGCAGCGCCTCCCTTCCTTCAAGCAGATCAACACTTCCCCTGCCACTTAGCTTCATCTGCAAAATTGCTAAGGGTGCACTCAATCCCTTCATCCAGATCATTGCTGAAGATATTGAACGGGACTGGACCCAGCACTGAACCCTGGGGAACACTGCTCATGACTGGCCTCCAACTGCATTTAACTCCATTTGCCACCACCCTCTGGGCCGGGCCATCCAGCCAGTTTTTGACCCAGCAGAGGGTACGCCTGTCCAGGGCAATGGCAGTCAGTTTCTCAAGCAGAATATGGTAAGAAACAGTGTCAAAGACTTTACAGAAATCCAGCTACACCACATCCACAGCCTTTCCCTTGTCTATTAACCAGATAACCTTGTCACAAAAGGAGATCAGATTGGTCTGGCAGGACCTGTCCTTCATAAACCCATGTTGACTGGGCCTGATCACCCAATTGTCCTGTGTGTGCTGTGTGATAGCACTCAGTATGATCTGCTCCATGACCTTCCCCAGCACTGAGGTCAAGCTGACAGGCCTGTAGTTCCCTGGATCCTCCTTCTGATCCTTGTTGTAAATGGGAGTTAAATCTGCCAGTCTCCAATCAAGTAGTACTTCCCCAGTCAGCTAGGACTCCTGGAAGATGAGGGTAAGGAGTTTGGCAAGGATCTCTGCCAGGTACCTTAATATC
This sequence comes from Tapera naevia, assembly GCA_033556795.1. Classification (NCBI taxonomy): domain Eukaryota; kingdom Metazoa; phylum Chordata; class Aves; order Cuculiformes; family Neomorphidae; genus Tapera; species Tapera naevia. Next base: position 2,393,402 of record JAUMJJ010000016.1, read on the forward strand.
CTTGGGTGGATCCCATCTGGCCCCATAGACTTGTGTACATCTAGTTGGCCAAGCAGATCTCTAAACAAATCCTCCTGGGTCATTGGAGCTTCATTATCACTGTCTTCTGGCTCAGGAGGCCAAGTTTCCCAAGAACATCTCACCTTACTATTAAAGACTGAGGCAAAGAACGCATTAAGTTTTTCTGAGGCAGAGGTACTCATCCCTCATCACTACTGTATGTCCTACATCCAGTAAAACAGGGAGATTTCTCCTTGCTCCTCCTGTTGCTGTTAATATATTTGAAGAAACATTTCTTATTGTCTTTCACTGAACTGGCCAGTTGAAGTTCCAGTTGGGCTTTAGCTCTTCTAATTTTATCTCTACATGATCTCACCTCACCCTTGTAGCCTTCCTGGAATGCCTGCCGCCTTTTTCAAATCCCATAAACTTTCCGCTTCTTCCTGAGATCAATACAAAATTCTCTACTCAGCTAAGCTGGCCTTCTTACCCGCTGACTCGTTTTATGGCACATGGGGATGGCCTGCTCTTGCGCTGTCAGGATTTCCTTCTTGAGGAGCATCCAGCCCTCTTGGGGTCCTTTGTCATTTAGAACTGTCTCCTGCTGGACTTTATCAAGCAGCCTTCTAAACTCTTTGAAGTCTGCCCTCTGGAAGTCCAAGGTGGCAGTTTGCTGACTCCCCTCCTTACTGCTCCAAGAACTGAGAATTCCATCGCGTGATCACTAAGACCTAGGTGTCTTCCAGCAGTCACCTCTCCTGCAAGGCCATCTCTGTTCACAAACAGCAGATCCAGCAATAAAACATATTTCTGCTTCTCTCTTTTGAGTGAGGTGCTTTCCACTCATCCGTGACACCAGCCAAACCTCAATCTCAGCCCTAGACCGCTGGTGCAGTTATGCTGGTAGATTGCATTTGGTAATTTCAGTAAACATTGGAGCATGGGGGAAGTATTAGATACTTTTTTTTTCTTCTGTGATACAACTTGGTTTAATGCTCCTTTCTTTTTTACAAATGACTGTATCATGGTCTGTCTTTCTTATGATGCCCAACATGTCTACATTCTCAGCCAGAACATGTCAAGTTGTTGTTCTTTATCAGCACATCTCTCCATTTTTTTTCTCCATTTTCTGCAGAGTCCATCAACACCTTCCCAGAACTTTCTGGGTTGCCTGTGTCCTTCTGTATTGCTTTCTCATCAAAATTATAATAAAAATTTCCCATTAATATAAAGTTTTTATGCTTTTGATAGTCCTTTGATTACGTAGAGAAAGACTCATCTTCATTATTTTCTTTATTTACAGCCTATTGTAGTTTCCTGTAGGACAGGAATATTGTTTTTACTGAGAAATGTTTAGTCACTCCAATAACCCTTCTGGACTAAAGAATAAGCATGCACCCCTTTGAAATGGCCTTTTAGTGTTAGCTACCTCTGCTGAACAGACCACACTTGTCTGTATGAACTGTCCAACCAAATGCCTATCATGCCAATTAAGAAATTTTTAATACTATTTAAGACATCCCAGTCTTTCCTCTTTCCTATCCTCTTTCATTACTATGTAATAATTACTCTGTGTTTGTATATATACATGCTAGTTATCTATTAGTATATAATGAATAATAGCATATAATGAATATATGTTTATATACAATGAGCTAACCTTCTTCTGCTTACCTCTCTCAATACCATACCAGGAAAATACTTCCTTTCACATTGATGTCTTTATAGTAATTGTTGTCTAGTGTGTGACTCCTCAGATCATATAACTTTCTACAGGCTTTCTGACTGCACTGATGCAGGACAAATACCAAGGCAACGCAGGCTGATGGAACCTCAAAAGGGCTCCTGTCCCACACCCTGCCTACAGCAGGCATAGCCGTGGCACCAGACCAGGCTTGGAAACTCCCCAGGGCTGGAGGCAGTACCACCTCTCTGCATCCTGGCCCCACTGCTGGACTGTCCTTGAGGGCAAAAGCTGCCTTCTTATCTTTCATCTGAGCACCAGGTGTTTCACTTTATCACCATTGTCTCTCATCTTCTCCTAAAGCACTGCTGTGTAAAGCCTGGCTCCTTGGAGAACCTCTTCATAGATAACAGGGGGCTGTGTCATGGGTTTGGTTTTTTTTTTAGATCCCGCAATTACATATTCAGGTCAACTAATTTAGTTTAGCTATAATCTAAGCTTATGGTTACATTTAGGCTCAAAGGAAAAATTTAAGAGATTATTGCATGCTGCAAGCCTGAAAGAGAGAATTGTTAAGCCAAGTTAGGAACGCTTCTACGCAAAAGGATTATACTATGAGCAGGACAGGTGATTTTTTTTTAAGCCAAAGTCACAGTGATTTAACAAAGGCCTGAATTTCAAATAGGTACACAGCTCTAATTACTGCTGGAGTCTATTTTTTATCAGACTCTCTTGTGACTGCTAATAATTTGTAGCCTCAAATATGGCTGAAAAATTTTGAGATGGAAGCTGTTGTAAAGTTTTGGACAAGTTTGGTACCACTATAAGAACAAAAGCTTGTATGTGCTGGAAGGTGGATTTAATTACTGAGGGTTTGCCAAAAGGGGAGTCTGAGGGGCACAGCAAAAAACTGGAAGGTGTGGTCTCTCACATAAATCTTTGAAATATTCCCAGGAATTGCAGTGTAGTCTAAAAATCCTTGGAAAGAGGACTTGCAGACCTTAAAGGATGAGGTTTCAGTGAATAAAAAGACTTCTACAAGATCTTTGAAGTTATCTGCACCCTGCATTTCTGAGCGGCAATGCAGACAGACATCTGAGGGGAAAGACAGGAAGGTATATCTACACACACTTCAGTTCCAGGCTGGAAGTCATCTCAGTTTCCAAAAGCGAAGCTGAGAACGCTTCTCTTACACGAATTTTAGACAAGCCTGTAAAAGCTAAACTAAAGTTAAAAGTTAAAGAAAATTATACTCACATCTGGCAAACAAGGTCGGACTGGTTGCTAAACAACTGTAACGATGCAGAAGGCTATGCTTTCTTCCTTAGCTACTCAGTTTGAGCCTTCTCTCTCTCTCTTATGCAGCACTCAGAGTGGAAAAGACACAAGAGACCCAGTGTTAAAAGACTTAAGATGCATGTTGGTAACACAGGAAATCTGACTAAGTGTAAGAAGTACCGGACTTTTCTCTGAAGTGGAAGCACAGTAACGCTGCTGTAGACCCAAAGAGGTTCTGAAAAGTTACCTTGTTGGTTGCTCAGGTAACTTGGCCCAGATTGTTCCTTGTATCAAGGCTGGAAGTATTTCCAACTGCCCCTCAGACCAGCACGGTGTCTTAGCTGTCATCAGCCCGTTGTAGAATTCAGCAGCATCCTTAGGTCTCTTACTGAAATGCTCCAAGACCAATAGCTGTCATGTTTCAGCCAGACAGGAAAGCTGACCTGCCTGACAATGTCTCTGCCTCTCAGGAGCTCTGCACCAAGGGGCAGAAGACTGCTGGGATGAACAGGGCACAGCACCAGAGCTCTTAGCCTGGTGCTGTGAGCTCAAATGGAAAAATGGCAGGAGGAAAAAGCCTATTGTCTCATTGTGTTGCTGCATGAAGAGTTCTGTCAGGTGTTAAACAAGACAATAGCAGAGAACAGAGCTGGAAAACCTGCTGTATATACTACTATGGATAATTCATGTCTTTGGGCACTCCTCAAGTAGTTCATAGCCAGACTTGAATCAGACAACACCCACAGCGAAAAAAATCCCCAACCACCCAGAATAATAAACTCTTGCAGACACCAATAGCAGCCTCAATACAAGAGTGCGCTGATACAACATCTTCTACTAGCAAAGTCAAAACCTATCATTTATAATATTCAGAAGATGGCTTACACACTTTAGACTACCCAGAAACTGGACACATTGACTACATCAACGGGACTGCAAGTTCTGTAAGCAGCAAGTTGCTAAATTTATTTTTGAATGAAACGGGGGTTAGATTTTTTTCTTGTGAAAAAGCCTGTCTTTCTAAACAGTTGTGAAGGTAAGCACTGTGTTGCTTTTAATTGCTGCATTCATATTTATGCTGCTGTATATACATACAGCAATACTCCCAGAGGAGCCCTCAGCAGAGACATCATTTTTCATTTCTACGTGGATCAGTACGCCAACTCACTAATTATTTCACATTTTGAGCTGTCTGCTCCCAAACTTGTTTGCTTCCTCCATATAACTAGTCAGACTCTTCATTTTACATAAAAGGTTTACTTCTAGTCTTAAAAAGAAAGTGTGTTTGGACTCCAAGTCATTTGAGCTGGAGCAGATGGCATCCTCTAAACCTGTTGCAATCAAGTGATGCATAATTGTCATATTTGGCTATGTTGCAAAGAAACCATTGTAAAATAGGGCCTACCCACACAGAAAACCTCAGAGGTCTTTGAAAACTCAATTTGCTTTAAAACAAAGAAAACTTTTGCACACTCTTGTGTATACACAGAGGCAAATGCTTCCTTACTCTAAAATACAGAGTAAGTTTCAGTCTGTGCCAGGTACCTGTGTCATATCTGACCTGCTAAAAAATCTGTTACAGTCTGTGACAAGTCCTATTAAGAAACCAGATCAAAAGACAAATTTCACCATTTCTCTGGGTCGTGAATACTGATGTGCCTTGACTCATGCCTCTGAAAATGCCTGTTTATGTCAAATAAACACTTATTTTTCTATTTGTGATTCTGTCTCAGCATGAAGTGGTTCATCTTGAACACTGATTTCCACCGAAACTGTTTATAGCTTTACCAATGGATTACGTCTAACCTGGCAAATAAAACTCCAGATTATTCCATTCAAGACTTAAGCTCACTAATTAAAGGATTTAACTCCATCTTTGTTTCACTTAGGATATATAAAGCCTGCCCACTACATAAGCAAGCTGGTACCTGGATAGAGCAGTGCTACTAGAGCAAGTAAGCATAATATACACCATATTTACCTTTGCCAATACTCCTTTTTTAAAACTTTGGCAGAAAGTTTTCTAGTAAAAAGAACAATGCATACCAGCTAATTCTCAGTTTCCTCATGCATAGCATTTTCACGTTTTTCCTGCATAACATTTAGTCTTTACCTCACTAAGGAACCTTAATTCCCAAAGCTATAGTTTACCTAGCCTTTTGCAAAGAAAACCATAGCAGGACTTCACAATTCTCTGCTCAGTGTGACTAAAAGCAATTCACAGTAACGCTAACAGCGGTGTGGAAGTAGTTAACTCATTTCTTGCTAAACATTATTGTTTACAGTGATGGAAGAAATGGTGTTTTTCAGCTGGAAAATAATAGCATGCATAGTGAATGCTCATTCTGCCCAGTCTCAACTGAATGAAGTTGACATGGTTTAAAAAGAACAAAAAGGACCGAGAGATGCCCAATTGTTGGAATAACAATATCATCTAAGAAAAAGGAATAAAGAAATCATGCATTCCTTCCACTAGGCAGTAATTCAATTAAACAACACTTTTCAAAAGTCACTTTCAGCTTCATTCTTCAAATTAAAAACTGTGTAGTCCAAGCTATGAAATATACTCTGAGTCAACTGCTACTACAAAGCTAAGTGACCATGAGCATCAGAAAGGTCAGAAAAACACAAAAACCCTCAAGTCACCTACAATTTACCTAGAATTACAAATTGTTACAGGTGAAAAAAATAGCCAGGAAGGCAAAAGCTTGCAAACTACAAAGATTAAATTTGCAATACATAAATACATTACCAATTAGCAACTTAGAAATACATCTGAAATAGTGTAGACCAGCATACCATTAGAAGTGTCCTTAGAATAAGTTACCTGAAGCACATCCAACCCTCTCAGGAGTAGCAGGAAAAAAATGGAGTAGTAACTGACTATTTAAGCCTATCGCTGAATACAAGGAAATATTTAAGGTGCAAGTGTCGTACTGTAGGGTAAAGTTTCTAGAAAGAAGATATTGCATTAAACTGCTCCACAGTTACAAGGAAATGGAAAAAGTGTGTTCAAAACAATCAGCAAACTGAATCAGTGTTGAGTGGAGTTTTCAACTGGCAAAATAACCTTCCTGTATAGCTTTGTACCATAAATCTCATCTCAAGAACATGGCTGGATGTTCTTTCTTTTGTCAGGGAAAAAAACAATTCAGTAACGCTTCGTATAATCACACTTTAATGAAACGATGAAGTTTTTAAAGTGCTACAAAGATATAGTATATATGTAATATAAGTGTAAAAGCTAGACATCAAAATGAAAAAGTAAAAAATATAGATTAAAAGTTACTGCAGCAAAAAAAAATCATTGCAATTACACTTCTGGATTTTTTGGATTTTCAGCAGTATTGAGTGACACACACAGACAAAATAAAATACAGTGAGAGTTTTCTTCCTCCATACAGTATTCAATTAAGTAACACTGTAATGAACATGGATTTCATGCATAAGTGCAGAGAGGGTTTTAAACTCTGCATATAGTACTAATTTCAGCTTTTGTACAGCCCCATTTGCAACACATTCCTGCCAAACCCAGAGGTTCCCGTTTTCTTCTGGGGTACCTGGCCCAAGCAAAACTACTTGATCCCATGGGGTTTCCAATTTCTGTCCCTCCCCTGTCCTGAACAGCTTCTTCTAACTGGTGAACAAGTTCTTTGAAGTCATCTGCCACAGCTGCATATTCATTATAGTCATTTAAACTATACAAGCCCTTAAATGTCTCCCATCCCAGAAATGGGCTGCTTCTCTGCAGCTGCTCCTCTTCAGGACCCCAAATTGATTGCAGCTTGAAGTTCCCCAGCACTTTGTTACTTGGTGCTTGCGCAGAATCTGTTTAAAGAGAAGACTTTAAGTTCAAGCCGTAGAACGAGTATCAAAAGGAGCACATAATTCTAAGAAACAACAATGAAAACATGCAGTTAGCAATAAGCTAAGTGCTGTTATCTAGGAGAACTCTCAGTACTGCAGATACTCTGTTTCATTATTAACTTACAGATACTTTTAGTGGAATATTTACATTTTAAAGGCTATGCTGTGTATTAGGCGTGGAGAATACAAGGCTACAACAGAGACCGAGGTACTGTGTCACAACTGCAGTGTTACCGATAGAGAAGTCTCAGTACTTCTCCAGAAACAAAATTTCACTGTAAAGACATTTACCCAGAAACCACAGAGCTATGCCATGTGGCTCGTGAATTAGATTAGACCACTCCTCTCCTATGCATAATCCCACAAAAAAGCATCATATGAAAAATGAACACAGGGAGGACCAAATATGGGACTAAATAAGCAAATATTGTATGTAAACATCTTCTTATAGCTATAGCTATTTTTTTCAGCCAATGCTTTCCACTCATTTCTTTGATTCCTCAAGGCACAGCAGAGGCTCCCAAAATTTCCTTTGAAACATACTTTGTATCACTGATTGAAGCGTTCTTAAAAATCCAGCCCATCTTAATTTCACCTCATACTATTTTTCTTGGGTTTACTTCTGCAAATGGCATTACTTACTTCAACTAACGTGAAGAAGGTAGCTGCTTCAATTATTAAGTTAAAAAGTCCAAACCAAGTATCCGCCTTGTGGTCTTAATGTTGTTAATGTGTGTGTGGGGTGGGGTGTTTCAGAAAGCTGAAAGAATACGAGAACACCCAATGAATGTTACCTTTACTTTACTAGGACTAGTTAAAATACAGAAGCTAACTTTCAGATAGAATAGCTGCCTGAATATGCACAAAAATAAAAGCGGTTGTAGCTCCTGTACTAATTAGATAGCAACTGCTATTTAAGTGGTCTTTCGAGGCAGGGAAGACAGCTAAAGAGTGTTTCGCACAGAGGGGGCTCCTTAGTGACTGATGTTCTGAGAAGCTACTGTTAACAAAAAGGAAAAGAAAGTTTGCTGGGGAAGAACACAATCCCAGCAGAGGTTACCCATATGTAATTTGTTACAATTACAGAGGTGACTTTAATCTTCTACGCAACCTGTCTGGGAAAAGAAAAACAAACAAAGAAGCAAACCACAAAATACACAAGCAAAACCCTCCCAAGAAACATAAACTACTGGCTTGTTTAACTGCCAAATGTTATTCCATTAAGAGTAAACTCTTCCATTCCACAGTTTAGCCATAATTCCAACCTTTGTCCTTGTTAAAAATGTTATATCAATAGTAAATATATCAACACAAATACGAGTTTTCTCTTAAGTGCTATTTCAATTGCAACCTGAAGCTCCAGACAGCCCCATTCATCCTCCAACATGCCAACTCTGTACAACTTTTGCACAGTGTGCCATAAGCCAGTGATAACAAAAAACAACGCAAATGATTCCACAGCCCCAGGAAGATCAGGAGCACAGCTCCAAAGCTCCTCGTAAAGAGGGGGAGTTGTGCCAGGTCTCGAAGAGTTACCGAGCTCTGAGAACGTGGGGCAAAGCCACAGCAAGAGGCACCCCTGCCCACTTCCAAGAGTGCAACACATCACACCTCCTGCACAGCTGAGAAGAATAAAGTGTGATTTATCCTTTGTGGATTTTTTTTTTTTGTCTGGTGGGTTTTGGGGTTTTTTGTTTGTTTTAGTTTAGGCTTTTTTTGTTGTTGTTATTTTGGAGTTTTTTGTTGTTATTTTTGTGGGATTTTGCTTGTTTGTATTTCATCTTTTATTTTTTGTAGGGGGTGGGGTTTTTTGGTATTTTTGTTTGGTTTCGTTTTAGGTTTTTGTTTGTTTGTTTTGACATAAGAAGGGCTCGGTGAACCTGTGCTGCCGGCGGGGCTGCTCATCCCTCGGGACAGACCCGCGGCTTTGCAGGTTATTCCGGGTTAACAGCGCCCCAGTGCCTGCCGCGCCTTCTCCCTCCCTTGAACCTGGGGGTTTCCTTTCAGGGACTCCCGGGAAACGCCAGGATGGAAAGAGAAAGCGTGGGCTGGGGAACCCTCCAGAGGCGAGAGGAGGGGACGCGCCGCCAGGTCCCGTCGGTTCCCCGTCTCGTCCCCGCACTCACTCACCGGGCTCCCCAACCAGCAGTGAGAGCCTCTTCCAGCGGGAACCGCCGCAGGTGAAGATGACGGCGCGGATGAACTCGCGGCCACAGAGCTTCACGCCGTACCCGTCCGCGTCCGGCGCGGGGAAAGCGGCCGCCCCGGCGAAGGGCTGTGGCGGCTTCGCTGCGCTCAGCAGCGCTGCTGCCACGCACAGAACGCGCACCACGGACCCCATCGCGCACCCGGCCCGGCCCCCTCCCTTCCCTCCTTTTATGCGCTGGGGAGGCGGTGCAGGAGCCCCCGCCCCCGGGCCGGTCACTCTGCCCGGCACTGGCGGCCACGCTCACTCCTCGCTCCTCCTCACAGGCCGGAGAAGGTCCCACCTCGAGAACGTGAGCCAACGGCGCCCTGGCAGCCAAGAGGGCACCCGTGTCCTGGCGTGTCCAGCATGGCATTGACAGCCGGTCGAGGGAGGTGACTGTCCCGCTTTGCTCTGCACTGCTGCGGCTCCACCTCGACTACTGTGCGCACTTCTGAGCGCCGCAGTGTAAAATAGGCATGAAGCTACTGGAGAGTGTCCAGAGGGACATAGAGCTGGTGAAGGGTCTGCAGGGCAAGTCACATGAGGAGCGGCTGAAGTCACTTGGTCTGTTCAGCCTGGGGAAGAGGAGACTGAAGGGGGAATCCTTAGGAGTTTGCTGCTTCCTCACGAGGGAAGGAGGAGTAGAAGCAGGCATTGGTTTCTTTTCTCAGGTGACCAATGACGGGACCTGAGGGAATGGCAGGAAGATGTGCCAGGGGAGGTTTAGGTTGGGTATTAGGAAAAAGTTCCTCACCCAGAGGATGGTGGAGCACTGGAACAGCTACCCAGGGAAGCAGTCACAATGCCAAGCCTGACAATATTCAAGAAGCATTTGAACAATGCCCTTGGACACATGGTGTGAACGTTGCAATAGGAGTTTGACTCAATGATCCTTGTGGGTCCCTTCCAACTCAGGTCATTCTCTTATTCTGTAATTCTGTGCATCCCACCTTCAGGGTCCCTCCTCAGGCACCTGGCTCCCCATCAACCTGGAGACACACTCCATCCCCCCTTTCCACCTGAGCTTTGGCTGCTTGTGGTTACCTACCAGTTGCCGATGCCCTCGCAAATGGCTTTGAAATGTGGAAGACTTCTGCTCATCTGGTTTTTTCCCTTTCAAGTCTAGAATCTGTGTAACTACTCCTACATTCAAAAAAATGCTGCCTGAAGCAAAAAGACAGAAACAAATAAAGTGAAACAAATGCTGTTCTGCAGAACTGCTTAAACTGTGGAAATTTGAGGTGGTATTTAAAAGCCTGAATTCCTCTCAAGTTTGTTGTTCTTGAGACCCGTGTTGAGCATCAGCTGTCAACACCCAAGCATCAGAGTTGTGTCAGCGCTGACACACACATCGTGGAGATGCAGAGCTACATGTCTGTGTGTTTCACCAGTGGTCCGAGCAGGCTCTCTCCAACAAGGGTGGCATTCTGCGAACTCACCAAGCAGAACTATGCATCCCGTGAAAGTGAACTTCGCCTTGGGGATTTTTTTTCAGCACAACAGGTCAAGAAGGGGCTGCTGTCCCCTTTTATAAACAGCCAAACTGTGGAAAACCAGATAAATCACTCTAAAAATATAATGAAGCTGTTTTCTATAGGTCCTGTTTCTGGAGGGCTGTGCTTTCTATCCTGTGACTTCTGTAAGCATACAGAGAAAAATTCTCAGACCTAGAATGAGAGCATGAAGAAGACATGCATCCACAGCCTGGTGTACCAAGGTGAATGATTCACTTGTGCTGGCAGAGAAGATACTCTCCAGCCACCTTTTCAGGGAAGACTTAGGTGTTTTACTGATGTAGATGTAGCCTGATGTAGAAAGAGGCTGTGGAGGGCAAAAATAGTGAGCAATCTGCAAAATTGTACTTTCCGTTTGATCCAGCCAAATATTTTAGATAGTGGTACTATTTGAACAGTAGACACTGTCATCCAGGCTGTTTCTTGGATGCAATCCACAGAAGTGGAGGCTGCTAATCCAAAATTCCTGAAGAAAAGACCTTGATCTGTTTCTCCCTCAGTTAAAGTATTACAGACAAGTTGTGCAGGTGTAATGAGAATCGCATTTTTAAGGAGAGAATCAGCTTGATCTTGCTTGGTGTCACTTACTTTTTCTGAAAATACGCATCACACCAGGTGAATTTACTCATGGTGTGTAAGTAGTCTTCTACACTAGGGAACTGTTTTCAGTGACTGGAGAACTGTAGCCATGTGCAAGATCTCTACCAGGACTTCCAGGTCATTAAAGAAGGCCAAGTTGGGCAGTGACTGACCTGGTAACTTATTTAGCTTGTAAAGGGAATATCATTTATTTTATAACCTGCTTTGATGCCCTTGCCCAATATTGGATATGACATCAGATATGTCTTTCTCAAGAGTTTTTACCAGGGAATACTAAGAGAGGTCCTCAAAAAGCAGGCTGATTGGTCAATCTAGCTGGAAAACTCCCGACTCTCCACATGCTTCAGTTTCAAATATAACTGGAGCATCAGTTACCGTGGCACCACATCTAATTCTCTATAAGCAAAGGCAAGCATTGTGATGGCCACCTTTTGGGTTTTTATGTAAAAATCTCATTTTTGCAACTGTCTGACACATGTAGCCTCTGAATACAGCTGCTAAGTGCAAGCACTCAGCCTGGAAAACAAATAGTTTAGAACAGTTTTTCTGACCTCTTCTGCTTCTTCATCAGGGCTACTGCATGTGAAAGGTGGACAATACTTCCTGTGCTTGCCGTTATGCTTGTTGGCAGGTGATCAAGCATGAGTGGTCACAGAAACATAGAACGGTTTGGGTTGGAAGGAACCTTAAAGATCATCCAGTTCCAATCCCCCAGCCATGGACAGAGACATTTTCCACTAGATGAGCTTGCTCAAAGCCTCATCCAAATAGGCATCAAACACCACCAGAGATGGGACATCCATGACTTCTCTGGGAGGCCTGTTCCAGTGCCTCACTTACCCTCACAGCAAAAAACCCACTCTCTTTCAGCTTAGAACTGTTAACCCCCTTATCCCTGCACTCCCTGATAAAAAGCCCCTCCCCATCATTCCTGTAGGTCCCCTTTAAATAATGGAATGCGGCTATAAGGTCTCCCTGGAGCCTTTACTTCTTTAGGCTCAACAAGCCTAACTCTCTCAGCCTGTCATCATAGCAGAGGTTCTCCAGCCCTCTGATCATCTTTGTGGCCCTCCTCTGGACTCACTCTAACAGATCCATGTCCTTGCTGTGCTGAGGACTCCAGAACTGAATGTGGTACTCCAGCTGATGTCTTGTAAGAGTGGTGTAGAGGGGAAGAATCCCCTCCCTCAACCTGCTTGTCACACTTATGATGCAGCCTAGAATGTGGTTGGCCTTCTGGGCTGCAAGTCCACATTGCCAGCTCATGTTGAGCTATTGATACACCAGCACCCAAAAGTCAATCTCTTCAGAGCTATTCTCAATCCATTCTCTGCCCAGCCTGTAATTGTGCTTGGGATTGCTCTGACCCAGGTGCAAGACCTTGCATTTGGCCTTGCTGAACTTTGTAAGATTCATACTGGCCCACCTCTCAAGTTTGTCAAGGTCCCTCTAGATGGCATATCTTCCCTCTGGTACGCTAACTGCATCATGTGGCTTGGTGTCATCAAAGAAGCCTTGGAGGGAACGTATCTTCAAGACTGTAACTCCTCAGGGGACACTACACTGCCGCACTCATCACTCTTGTTAAGAAGTATACACTACAAATGCTCTCGTGCTAGGATTAAAGACTGCAACAACAGGCAGCTAGTTAATGAGTTTTATTAAGCATATCTTAGTTTGACATTGCTTAATGGAGTTTCACTAGTAGGGTGTGTCACTCATTATTTTTCCTCCAGCCATAATTCAGTAACATAGCCTTTGCATCTAGGGCCTCTGACTACATCTACTGTGATTTGAATAGTAGGTTTAAATACAGAAACTTAACTATGTTAGCCATGTAACTTTAAATCACACAGGATTTTATACAGAAAAGCCTAACCTGCAATCTCTCAGTAATTCTCCATGAATTTAAATCAAGCTAGAGGCTAGGTTTGTTTATCTGTGTATCAGAACTAGAAAAACTACTTCTATTCAGAACAATTTGGACAAAAATTTAAATATAACCAGTCTGAAGGAACTATCCACCTTCCAACTCTTTGTATTATAAAAAGGACAACAGCAGAGCAAAGAAATGAAATTCCATCCATGATCTGTAAGATCTTGCAAAATAGGTACATCCCGTGTACTGTCTCAATTCAAGCATTTTGTGTTTTTTAGTTTCTTGAAGTAAAGATGATTCTACTGTTTCTCTCCCTTGCACTAAATTTTGAATCTGTTGTCCCATGGCAATCAAAATTTATAGAAGGTAGAGGATTTTTCAGGAAAACAGGAGACTAAATAAAAAAAGGATACTGTTTAACAAAACCATGATAGCCTTGAGCACCTTGAATAAAAGGCTTATTCACATTAAGTGCCAGACAATCTACACAGATCAGAATCAGGACAGAAACGCAGACTTCATTTGTCTTTCTTCAGGGACTTCATTGCAAATTCAGGCAATTCAGTACTCCAAGAACTACTTAATTCTTGAAAACTGCCCAAATGTGAATTTAAAATATTTCCTAAGTTTTCTTAGTACCAGGCAGGATTCTGCAAGAAATATGAAGTACCATTGCACGCACATGACTGGTGGCTAAGTGTTACCCAGCTATCTTCATCAGATGATTGTGGGTTTTTGAAAGCAGTTCATCTTCAAGAAAGCTAATAGTTAAAAAATGAAGATATCCAAGCATATTTTTTAAATATAATGAATTCCAAAATTGATTAAGCAATTAAAAATCATTTGTGTAGGTCCACATAAACACTTTCTTCTTCTATTTTTAAAAGGAGTGGTATGCAGTCATAGTCATAAAATAACCTGAAAATATTTAGGAAGGGGCGGTGAGAATCAACTTTGCCTATCATAACAAAGGGATCAGAAAAGTTAAATTATTGATCCAAGGAATGAAGGAAGGAGCCTAAACTGGACCGCCCCAAAGTGACTTTGCTCATTTCTCAACAATGCTCATGTATCCAATCAAAAACAGATTAACAAGAGAAGTGTGGGGCAGGCAGTTTTAGCTTGCAAGTAGCATTCACTCACTAATTGAGACATATCCACGATGAGAACACAGAGTTTAATTTTGACATCCTAATCATGACTGACTTCTCATTTTCCCAGAAGAATCCTGCTCCAAGTGACACTGATTCAGAATACATGGCCAGCAAACATCACAACCAGAAAAAACAACAGGATTAAGGTGGTAAGGATAGTGCCCTCAGGTCAGAACAAGCTTCCATATTCTCCCTCCCCAGTGATTCATGAAAACAAAGATAGTTTCTGCGATATATTAAAGTAAGTCTTACAGCTGAGTTCCAGTGACAGAATGGAGCAGGATGTTTTAGGTGTTTTATTTGTTTATTTCTGTGAGTATAACTGGCTATGATTACGGGCAACATGTTGTAAATATCTGTTCCCTCAAGCAGACCCTGTCAAAGGTACTGCTTTCTTTCATTGTTCTCTGACAGAAGTAACACAGCTTGACGACTCCATAGCTGGATATCAATTTGATAGAGGTGACTGATCCTGGCACATGCAAACATTTTGATTAATATACCAGCAATAAAGTAACTGCTCGGTAACAATGAATGAGCATCTTCTAAACAAACACATATGTTTAACCAGAAAATAGCAAAGTTAAGAGCAGGAAATAAAGGTAGTAAAGGTGACTAAACCTTAAATCCTTGACAGTCTTTGGGACATTCTGTCCATTTCTGGTTTTGGCATTAGACTGTCCTGCTTAGCCTGCTGCTTGTCCTTTATGAATTTGGTAAATTCCACTAATACTCACTGTGTAACACGGAAGCAAACTTGCCCCATTTTCATCACTTTTTAGAGTGGACTCTTCCAATGGATTAACACTATTGATCTAAGTTTAACCTTTGGGAGGAAAAAAAATCTCAAGTTTAGCTAGGATGGAGTAGTATCCTGTTATCTCCTAAAACTATATGGGTCATTAGTTTGCTTTGTCTGCTTGCTTCCTTTAACAGTGCCTTTTGATCCAACACCATAGCCAGTAATCTATCATAAATGCATAGATATTAATTCCTAATTCACAGTGGACAGGATTAGAGTACTTCCTAATTTTCTAGGATTTGTAACAAAAGCCCTACTGCATGGACTATTAAAACTGCTTTCATTAAAATGCCTTTCATAGGATTAAAACATGGGTTAAGAGGCACAAGGAGACATACAAGTACAAAACCAAGCTGGTTTAATTGTTTTTCATTCTTGGAAGAAAGATGACAGATAAAAACATAGAACTGTAACAACTTCTTCAAAATTAAAGTGAGGTGGACTTCAGAATTGGAGGAAAGGTAGTAGATGCTTTGTTATTCAAAGCAAAACAAGTCATCAGGGATAGGTACATCCTATAAAGTAGTATGCTATTTCGCAGCAGTGGTGAGGGATTATGTTACAGGAGAGGCAGAAAACTTGAGGTGAATTTGGGCAGCATTTTGTGAGCTCACAGAACATGAGTAGCGCCAAAGGCCGAGTTGAGGCACACTGTCCAAGACAATTAAAATCACTGCCTTAAATCCTAAACAGCAAAATGCAGACCAAGCTATTATAACCAAACAAGCTATTATAACTCATTTTATGACTCTGCACATTAAAATGCATCACATTTGATATTTGTTTCAGATTGAATACATTGTTAACATGCAGATGACAACCAATTACAGAGGCACTTTCAGAAATCAGTCTTACAGTTACGGCAACTACATGGAGAAGCATTTGTTTTATTACATATTCACCTGTCTTACTGTAACAATATTATAATTTTAGTCAAGTAGTTGTCAAAAGCAGGTTTGGGGCATTATCTCCAGCCTAAACTTAATGGTTAACTCAACAAACAGCCAATACAGATTCAGGCTTAATTCATTATTGGATGCTTTTTGAGCATTTGTTTTTCATTCTGCAATTAGATTAGTGCTACAAGTCTGGTTTTAAACACAATTTCCAATACATAAAGATGCGTTTTTTTTCCAAGTGTAACATCAGAACACTAAAATACACTCAAATTATATTCTCAGTATACACCAAGCTAGAGTAAAGGCATGCAAAAATTCCCTCAGTTTTCCAATATTTATAAGGCCTCTTGGATCTACCCATTACAAAAACATACATTAAAAATTTTGCTTGATGTTAGCCTAAGTTAATATTCATCTTCGTAGTGAAATCCTGATTTCATGTAAACAAATTATCCTGAGTTTCAGACTGTCAAACAAGCATGAAAAAGATTGAGGAAATAGCTACATAATTTGTTTTCTCTTTTTGAGAAGTTATCTCTGCTCATACTTTAATACAGTTTTTCCTACGAGTAAAACACACAGTTAGCAAATGACATGTTTACTTCTGAATCTACTTCTGATAAAAGCTGTTTATTTCAGAATTTGAAGCAGAGATGGTGAATTTACTGCATAAATAACAGCAAATAAAAAGTGTCTTATTTTTCAAAGAAGTTGACTGACTATGCCTGACTTCAAATTGAGCTTTGCATCCTTAAATATATTTGAAAATTATGACCAAATTTATAAATGTCAATTAACTTGTTTTCCTTTATTATAGTGAGTTTGGTCAGTCCCAGACATTTTTACTGCAGCTGAAAGTTATTTTCAGTGTCTAACAGGCAGTGAAAATTCAATATTTCATTCTAAACAAGAAAAATATACTACAGCAACAATGGGTATTTTCAAGAGATACATACAATATGAAAACCACTGCTTTAGAAAGTATGGATTTAAAATTAATAATATATTGATTTTTTAAAAGCTCACAATTTTCTCAAAACTTTGATTTATTTATGTCCAAAAACAGAATTACAACCACATTTCAGATACTGAGCTTTAATACCATATTCCTATTTTTCTATGAAGAACTTGCTCTGAGATCTTCTGATTTTCTCCAGATCTTCATAAGTGAGTGGTCCTTTCGGCAACTCTAGCAAAGTGCTCTGTGTGTCCAATATGTTCTCTGCTTCACCTTAAATAAATTAAGAAATTAATTCAATTTCCTTACCCTTACTATAAGAAAGCAAAGGAAGTAAAAAAAAAAAATTTAAAAATTGATTAAGCTATTCTTGTTTGGGCCAGAACACCACATCACAGCTATGTATTTTACAAAGGAGCTGAGGCCAACATAGCATTAAAATCGTCTTTAAGGTATTTGGTGAGACTGGTGAGACCACTGTAGGGAAGTGTTTGGTCTGAACTGAATATCTGCCTCAGGCTGCATTTGTTTGAAAGAACTTCATCCAAAACAATCAGCTGCATTGTTGTTGAAATTTCTGTTAGCCCCCTTCTCCTAAAAACTACACTGATTTACAGTAATGTTCCATTTTGAGATTTATTACACACATCCTTTGGAATGGAGGCATGAGTTAAATCAAGGACTTAGTGTCACTATATACTTTGTACCAACCCCATACTGTACTGGACCACTCAGGATTCTGAGAGGAGACATGAGCTTTAACAAGTAAATTCCTTGCACGCAGTGTCCTAGACATGCCATATTTGCGTACAGTTTTAGTTCTTGTCTGAGGCCTAGGCTAAAAGATGACAAGTTACAGGGAAAAAGGTGGGTAGCACAGGACTTGAAGAAGCACTAGTTAAAGCATATTGCTCACAAAAATTTGCTAAGACAGTTACAGTTACCTAAACGTGCAGTCTTAACAGCATAGCATGGAAAAGCTGTAGGGTGCAGAATGCTCTGGGTGAGGCTGGAATGAAAACATCTAGGACAGAGAATCTAAAAAAACAAAGATACAGACTGAACATCATACATAAGTTGTGGTGGTATGATTGTGATATGACAAAGGATGTAGATTAGGCAAAGAATTAATTTGTTTTGGCTGATGCCATTTGGTAGAAAGCCAACAATCTTGTTTACCTGTGCCTTAACTCCTAGCTTGATGATCATTATTAAAGTGATTTGAAGCTGTATGTATGTGCAATAAACATGGCTGCATATTGTAATGCAGTGAAGATTGTGGTCATTCTTTAAAACAGTTCTGAACACTGAGAACTCCAGCTTCACTTTTGGTACTATTACACTGCTTGGGATCACCACACATCAGTAATATCTGAAAGGACAACACTGGTTACCACTCCCAGTAACTAGTAATACATGTCAGCCAGTTGCATATAGCATCTGATTATGGAATAGCAAGATATCTCAGTTGACAGATGTTAGATATAGTCAAACCTCTGTGCCTGGCACTCATTAGAGCAGATTGCTCAGCCACCATCATTCTCAAGCAGTAAGCTATCCAAATCTTGGAAAAGGTAGCCACAGTTTCATTGCTCAGCAGAGAACTTCTGTGCTGTTGGAGACTGGCTATACATTCCCTCCCCTCCTGCAGTAATATGTCTGAAAAACACCAGCAATAAGTAGTTGGACTGAGAGGAAAAGCAGAACAGCAAGACAAAGAACACAGACAGCAGGCTCATAACTGATTCTTAGTGTCCTCAGCCATTCAGAAAAGATAGTATACCTGAGGGCTGTTCTGTAATCCTGCCAAAGATTAAGTTCTGACACACAGCCCTTGTACGCTGAGGGCTTTTCAGCAGCACAGGCAGAATTTAAAGCAGTTGTTTCCTGCTGTGCCCTCAGTTTTGACTTTAATTAGCCCAAAAGCAGGACCCTCCACTCCCCACTCCCGATTTCAAAGTATGAGAATAAGCAAGTAAGGAGAAAATGTTTGGACAAGTAGGCTGGAGACTGAATTAAAATTAACTGTAAGAAAGACAAGAGACAAGATGCCTGGAGAAAAAGAAATAGAAAAGCCTTCCAAGGGGTATAAATGGATTCCAAAGAATGAAGGACAGCAGATGCGGGACTATTTAATCAAGGTGGTTCAGAAACAAGGAAGACTGTGCAGCACAGAAAGAAATGCAGATTAGCTTAGGAGAGGGAATTAACTGGCAGTGAGGCTCAAGACAGGCATACCCTGAAGGAAAGAGATCAGATAAAAAGGAAACAAAGGAAATGATGTATACATTCATTATTAAATGACAGACGAAGCATAGTATGCGCCAACAAAATACATGGGTAAGCAGCGAAATGGTTGAGAAGTAGTACGGGAGTGAACACAGGGATCAGCTGATTAATAAGAACAAGTGTGGCTGCAGGTCAATTGTGTCATAAAACCTTCTATTCAACTACTTAGTTTTAATCTTAAAATAAAAATGAACTCCTGAACCAAATATCCACATAATTATGACCTTCTTCTGACTTCCAGCCCAGATTCAGGCTAGTGCATTTCCCCTTATTCTAGTGCTGATATTAGTAATTAGTTTGAATTCCTTCTCTTACTTTCCTTTATCTTGTTCGGTAAGTAGGATCTGTAGACTCAAATCTCTCATACCTTTTTACAAGGCTAATCACACAAAACACTTTGTTTTCTCTTGCAAGGCAACTCGGCATTCCCTGATAATTTTAATCATTTGGTAATTCTAGATTCTCTATACAGAAGTGATCCAAATTATGTATAAATTTCTAAGGAAGGTATTTATCTTTTTCTACATCAATACCTTATTAACTCTACTCTCTATTTGTACTAAGGTTGTGGAATATGCATCTCTATAGATTTTCAAGCACCATCTGAAAATTTTCTGGGGCAATTGCCTCTGGGTGATCCTGCTGGAGCAGGGTAGTTGGACCAGAGTTCCCTCCCAACCTCAACCAAGCTGCAATACTAGGAAACCTCACCTGACATTTCTAGGCTTTGCTTGACTTTCAATTTCATTACACTGCTGCATTATACTCATCTGTGATCACTTAATACATTCAAGTTTTTCCCTTTTTCTATCATTTCCATCTGGTGCGCTCTAATGGTAGAAATCCCTATAGTCTCTAGCTTCTTATTAACCTTCTTATCAAATTGAATCTTATTTTGTTATCTCCATTCTTTAGGCCATCAGTTCTTGTGCTACAGTTTATAACGTCATCAACAGAGAAGAAAATCAACTTTGTCATCCACAGTGTTGACTAGTATAACCTACTCATAATTTCAAATACAAAACAAAAGCAGATCCAGACCAAATCTTGAGGAATATTGCCAATAACCATGCGAAAGACTAGCCTTCCTCTTTAAGGACAAAAGTTTGACATCTTCTCTTTACTCCAATGCTTATCTGTCTACTAATTTCCATGTCCTTCATGCTAACTTAATATCCATGTGATACCACACTAAATGCTTTCGTAAATTTATAGTAGGTCTACCACATTTCTTTTGGAAAAGAGAAACAATTTTCCTAGAAAAGACAGTTAGTTTGTCATATTTCATTTTGTCATATTGTCCATTTGTGTTCCTAGCGTCTTTTCTCCAAAACATTTTCACAAGCCTTCCATACTGCTGAAGTTGTCTAGCAGGTATGAGCTTATGAAGATAACTTTTCCTATTTGGCAAGCAACAGGATACCACATTGCCCCTGTTCAACATATACAGGACAACATGGTCCTCAGTAAACACTTGATGTACTATTGCCTTCAAAAAATCGGAATTAAAATTATCTAATTTGAAAAAAATTAACAAACCCTAAATTCCAAGTGTTCCTTCTGCACTGTATGTAACGGTCTCCTTTTCAAGACTCTGATTTCCAAGAGCCACCCAGTTCTTCTCCCTGTGCTTAGCTGCCTCTTTGTATTAAAAATCTAAAGTGATGTATTTAGTGGAGTTCATAAAATGTTCACAGGCATACATTGCTGCATCACCTAAATATATTTGCATTTGCATGCAGCTGGAAACATCTTAGAGTTTGTCTAATTAATCTATCATTATTTTCAAAGAAGTACACAGAATCAGGAAACCCAGCTCTTAGATAGGGAGGGTAAAACCAAGAGCTGAAACAAATTTTTGTTTTGTTTCATTATGCTCATCAGCAGCATACAGAAAATCAAGCAGGTTAGTTAAGATCATCTGTGCAGGTGACAAGCGATGGCCCAATGCTCTCTTCACTTTCAACAAACACTCTCTTAGCACGCCTCCTTCACTAGGAATCAGAGATAACATAAAGGCACCTTCATAATCCTCAACACTCATCTATTAATCAGATCTGCCACTGGCACATATGAGGCAAGACCACACTTTCTGGGACTTACCTATCTTTGTTTCATCTTAGCAAGGCACTACAATGAGGTGATGACTGTGTTTAGACATGAAGGTATAAGGGCATGATTCCTGTCTGCATCCCTGTATCTACTTTTATCATTCCTACCCCTTGACAAAACAGCAGCACTGGAGTAGAAAATGGAAGGAAATCACTAGATCTGTCATTTCTCCCAAATATGCAATGCTGTATTTATAACCTTAGAATTCACATTTTTTTTGAAACGAGAGGAAAAGTAACAAACAGTCTTAAATGGAGGGAAAGGCAGTAAAGTAGATGGAGTTTTCTTTAGTAATTGTAAGAGAGAAAAAAAAGAAATAAAGGGCTAAGATTTGTGTCCAGAAAAAAAGATAAAACCTATTGTAAATTTTCTCCTAGCCATTCTAAGAAAATGAGGTTATCTGAAATATTAAGTTTGGTTCTCTGCGTGACCCAGACAGACTTACGTACACATACTTTTTATCCTTTGCAACAGCGTCCCATAGCCCATATCATATTGATAGGCAAATATAAAGCTTAAGGGAACTACTGGCAGTAAAACTCCTGGATTCTTCTTTTTTAGAGCTCTGTTTTTGGTTTTTTTTTGGTTTTTTTTTTTTGTTTTTTTTTTAGAAAAAGAGAAAAAGAAAAAATAATATTATTTAGGACATTCAGCACATTCAGACCCAGCACTGTTAGTTTAGGTTGACCTTGGCTGTCTAGCAATTGTGTATCCTTCCACACTCTCTAATCAAAGAAGACCATGTCCTGACTTCCTCAGAAGCATCTCTTATGAATGCCCTCTTGTTAGGCCATGCACCCAAAGGTATTAAAAAACTGCTTCAAGTGAGTTTTGAACATATCTGACAAAAATGGAATTATCTAACTCGTGTAACATGCCTGTGCACCTGTATTTATTCAGCCAGCCACATGCAATATAGCGTTCAAGATACTATGTTCAGCTCCAAATGCATCCGAGTCCACAGAGAACACAACATGTAACATGTATTTAATCTGTACTATGTACAGAAAAAGTAAAATACTTCCTAAAATCTCTCTCATCATGTTCTAGCACAAGAAAAACAAGCTACCAAACCGAAGTCCTATAAGGCAAATTCTTCCCTGTGCAATACAGCTTTACGAGCCAGTTTTTTTTTTTCCTGTGGGGCAAGTCTCTGGATTCAAATTTTAAGTAAACAGATCTCAGAAATATGTCCACTTGTTCACTGACATATTAAAAACCCCAGATAGTGGAGCATATGTTGCTCATTAATAGTTCATTAAATCAGCTTATAAATAGCTCAATAAATCACAACACAGACAAGAAAATAGCATGGCTTTTAAACAATCCTTCATGTTCCATGAACAACTTTTATTTTATGCTGAACTTTTTATACCTCAGCTGTATCATTGCATTGTTAGCTCTGCTTTTATATAAGTCTGCAAAACAGACATAACCAAAATACAATTGGAGGCAAACAGCAATCAGAGTCACTTTGTCATCTGATCAACCTCTAAGAAGTTACTGGATAAAAATAACTACTCATTATAATGGAAAAAGAACATCCTGGATTATACAAATATAAATGTAATATATCTATATTTTCTGTTAAGAAAAAACTTCATACCCAGCTGTTAAACCAACAGTAGCCAGTCCATAAAAGGCCCCAAAATACTTGAGAAATTCCCGTGTCCAAGCAATCTGTATGGCTGTTTGTCTCTCTCTCATCTGGTTCTGCATCACTAGTTGCCTTTCCAGCTAAAGAAGGGAGAGAGTTTAAACAAAATTGATCCATTTATTTTAAAGACTGAGTCAATCTCTCATTGGTCTGTAAATCCAAAAAAAACTTAACTAAGGTTCCTTTTTTGTTCTTTTACCTCAGCCATCCATAGCTTTCGATTGAGAATGGTCTTCCTCAGTACCAACTCAACACTTTGACCAAAGAAAGTATTTCAGTCAACTAGCAAATGTTTTAATGCAGAATCTTTCAAATGCTGCTTCTCAAGGTCAACAAAACAAAGACAGCAGTGTTAGGTTTTGAGAGCCCCCCAAGCCTCACCAG